>WNWU01000019.1:24313317-24415644 GCA_012654045.1 Ptyas mucosa | reverse complement strand
TCTTTCTTTCTTTCTTTCTTTCTTTCTTTCTTTCTTTCTTTCTTTCTCCCTTTTGCTTGTTTAATCATCAGGAGGGTCTGGAAAATGCTTAGGATGCCTGAGGAATGCTGGACACAAACTGACATTTGTAGACAGCTTACCTGAATGACAGCAAAAGAGGCTTTTGTCATATTCAGTTCTATAATTATAGGGATTTGGGTGACAGTAGTTAAATGGAAGGCAGGATTCAGGAAGGGAATACAAGCACTGTGAAAAAACCCTAGGGGTCAGAGATCCAGGCAAGTCTACAGGTGGGATTTAGAGATAAAGAAAAGGTGGGTCTTAAAGCTGGCAGGCACAATACAGCACATTACAAAAAGTAAGTGCCAAGGGTATTAGCAGGTATTGTAAAGAAGCAGCATGTGATCCACATTCTTCTTTCCTAGTCAATGCATCAGTTTGCAATGTCAGCATTCACAGAGCAAAGTGGTAACACAAAGACCAACAAAAAGCTTAAAGAAGCTTGGATACTCTGTTGAATGAGAAGAGTGTGACCATACAGGTTTCCCCAAATTATCACTACAAGGCAACGGAACTCTTAGTTACTGAACTAAATTATTTAAATTATATCCTAAATTATTTGATTTAGTGATTATAATAAACAGCTTCAGCAATACATCACTTAATAAGATAAAATAAAACACATTAAACTATTCCATTTCCTTTTTTAAAGCAAAAACAATGAAAACCTCTTACTGAACAGTTTGCCATTTCTTTTATTTTAACCAACTACCTTTTATTTACTTACTGAAAACTTTATATCCTCCCCTTCCAGGGGCAATATAATACTGGTATAAGCCTTAGAATATAGCATAAACATATAATAAAACCCAACGTATTACAAAGCAAAAAATAGTGCAAATAAAAAACCTTGTATCTAAATAAAATCAAATACAGAAAACAATCAATATAATTGATTCTGAGATTAATGAAACATAAGTAAAATGCATGGTTTGAAATAGCTTTGTTTGGTGGAAACTGTTGAGATCTTCTATTGTTTCCATTGAATCGCCATACATCATACCCTTTGACAAACAACTAGTTCATTTTTCCTGCATAATATGTGACATTAGCACTGGTATCATGTCAGAAATGCAAAGCTTTACTGAAGAAATCGAACCTTGTAAGAAGGGTACCTTTACATAAAAACACAACAGCTCGGCTCCATCAGATCAATGATGCATTTGAGAAAGCTAAATAAACAGAGAAGGTAATAGCCCACTGTGGATTCCCAACTGTTAGAATTTAAAGCATGATATCCAGTATTCAGGTGATATATGTATTTACGTAAACAAGCATGGATTGTTTTAATCCTATTATTTTCTGAAATCTCTTTTTACAAATACCTAAATTTTTCAAACCTACATGACATAGAGATCCAGAATGTGCAAATATGAAGTAGGTAAACATTGATTACATACAGTAATCATCATCACCATCAACAACAAGCTGTTTGTATTACACAATAAGTATAATATAATTATAAGCTAGTTAATATTTACAGTAATAAAGAAGTAAGCTATTTATAAACTCTGAATACTTCATGTTTCAAAAGAGTTGACTTCCAGGTAATTTCTTCCTCCTGCAGATTATCAACACTTTCAAACATGGTATCACTGACAACCTATTAGGTGATGAACTCCATATGGCTAGCATATACAGAACCATATGGATCAAATCAAGCAAATTTTGTGTCCAAAGTTGCCTACTGATGTCTTTGGGAAGCCATGAGCAGCACAAAAGTATATCAACACACTTCAGTTCCTGGAACTGACAGAGATGTTGCATTTGATAACTATCATGATCAATACTCATAAGCTCAGTTTAAAAAAATGTTTTCTCCCACATTGTGTGTGTATGCAAGAAGACTGTAAGCAATTTAGCTCACAAGTACATGTGTATTAAAGCAACAAGGGAGGATAATGTATTAAATTTAGCTTCAGGAAATAATTGTTTTTGCTTCAACACAAAATGTGAAAGTCTTATGTAGAAACTCTTTTGTCTTTAATAGTTTTTAACAGTGCTCAGCACAACTTTAAACATCTGTTGCATACCATGATATTTGTATTTCAATTTCAGAGCAACACACTTCAATCCAATAGCCATTTACATACTTTTATAATAAACTCACAAGCAATTGGGCCAAGCATCCAAGCTTTTTATAAATCACTTATTTGTTTTTGTCAAATAAGACAGAAAAGTATACATATCAAATCAGTTATCTGGTTTCAGCTTTATGCTGATATCAAAGAGAATCAATAGGAGGGCAAGGGGGTGACATTTCATTTTCTAAGAAGTGATCCAGTGAAGTCCAATTACTAGAGTATGTTTATCTGACTTCAGAGGTGGTAATTTAAATAAAATAAAAATGAGGAAGTGGGATAGGAATTATCTTAGAGAAACTCAACAGGGACAATTCTCTAAGGTGCTGACTTGTAATTAGAAATCCAAAGCATCTAAGTATCAATCCTGTCTTAAATAATAAGGCAATCAATAAAAGCAGGGGGGAATTCAAGTCACCAGGTTCAGCAATGCTATTTTCTGTTGGAATAGCTTTTAATAAAGCTATCTCTCTGTGCTGTATTTTCATAAATTATTTTTCTCTTATCAGCATGGAAGCTGGGGAAACAGCTAAATGCCTACTGAAATCTATTACACTGATGACTAGTTCTCAGTTTTTATAACTGCATGGATTATATAACTGCTTTTGTGTTTTAAAAAAAAGCTAAAAAAACCAAATAGGAAGTATATAAGAATGCATTAGAACAGCGGTTCCCAAACTGTGCGCCGCGGCTCCCTGGGGAGCCGCGGCATCGTCATAAGGGCGCCGCGAAATATTCCGCCCGCTGGGTCTAACGTCTAATGCGCATGCGCAGTTGCAAGTCGGATTGCTTATGGGAGCCGCGCAGTTGCAAGTCGGATTGCTATGGGAGCCGCGAACCCAAAACGATTGGGAACCTCTGCATTAGAAAGTATACGATCTTATTCACATAATCATGGATTATATCATCCAGTTTAGCTTCTTATTTTCAGATGAGTTTATGAGAAGACTAGAAGCAGATCCTGACACTAAAAAGGGTTTTTAGTATTTTAGTGTTCCAATAGAAAATATTCAGAAATAAAGCTTGAGTCACAGAGCATATGGACCAGGAAATGCTATGTTAACTAGATCTGGATATTGACCTTTCTCAATACAGTATGAATAATATAGCCTTCTGTTTTATTTACTAACTCTGGAGCAACATTTTTCCATCCCAAGAAAAGAAATAACCGGTGCCAAGCACTAAAATTTAAAATTTTGTCATCTTGAGCCAGGATACTTTTATGGTTATTAGAATTGTAATACAATCTTAGAAATCCTTCAGTAGCATGGAGCCAAACGTTCAATCTAGGATATTAATATATATGCATACTCTATTACTATTATTATTTTGAAGGATGGGGGGGAAGCGATGGATTTATCAATCCTTTTCATAGAAATGAAACAGGACATCTGTTGGAATTAATATCCTCTAATGAACAATGGAACATATGGGGCAGTGAAACAGGCTGCTATTGGAAATTCCTTCTGCAGTATAGCACAGTAATCTTTAGGGGTATGCAAAATGTTTTAAATTTGGACCATTTCAAATTTAAAACAATTCATCTTGACTTCAAAATGTCCTGCTTCAAAGAGAAACAGCTGTTTCAAGTGTGAAATAGGCTGTTTCCCTTAGAAGTGTTCTGAATTTGAAACAGAATGTTTTACTTTCCCGAACAGAGATGTTTCCTTCTTGAAACATTTCCACAATGGTTCAGAGCAGCCTATTCTGCATTGGAAAATAGTAGTTTTGCACTCGTAGCAGGGTGTTTCCAATTTAAACCAGAGTGAATTTCAAGCACTCTGCACACCTCCAATTTTTATTTCTACAGTTTATGCATCATATATCACAGTTCTAAAACCTCAATTTTTTTTTTCTCTGTTCAGTGGACTACTGGGAAAAGGGCAGGAAAATCTTGCCAGAGGTAGAATAGCTTCGTAAGCACTTTTAAAACGA
Source organism: Ptyas mucosa (assembly GCA_012654045.1). Classification (NCBI taxonomy): domain Eukaryota; kingdom Metazoa; phylum Chordata; class Lepidosauria; order Squamata; family Colubridae; genus Ptyas; species Ptyas mucosa. The sequence goes on along the minus strand of WNWU01000019.1, from coordinate 24,411,568 downwards.
GGGCAACAGCCACATAAAATTCAGTATTAGGCTATCCAACCTTGTTTTAATCCTATCTAAATTCATATTTGATATCCATACTTTAAATTAATAGCCTTGGTAGTTAAGAGCCTTGATAGTACAGTGGTCTAAAGCACCCTGTTATTAACACCAGCTGCCTGCAATTATTGCAGGTTCGAATCTCACCAGGCTCAAGGTTGACTCAGCCTTCCATCCTTTCTAAGGTAGGTAAATTGAGGACCCAGTTTGTGGAGACAATAAGCTGATTTTGTATAAATATACAAAAGTATGAAAGCTATTGCTTAGCGCATTGTAAGCCGCCCTGAGTCTCCGGAGAAGGGCGGCATATAAATCAATTTTTTTTAAAAAACAAAAAACCATAATATCAGCAGATTAGCACTACGTTGTGAATTATTTGAAGTATATTTACATTTTATTTGATTTTTTAAATATTTCTTGTTAATTTTTGCATGGATTCTTACAAACTACCAAATAATAGATTCACACATTTCTATTCAGCCAAGGAATGGGAAGAAAAGGAAGAAAAAGTGAGGCATATGCAGTTATTGCTTAATGCATTGTAAGCGGCCCTGAGTCTCCGGAGAAGGGCGGCATATAAATCAAATTTAAAAAAAATAAATAAAATCTGGTAATTTGAGAAATCACTTTTGGTATAATCTGATTAAAATGATATATACGGTAGATTATATAAATTATTCGTTCCAATTTCTTGGTGCTACAAGAATAAATGGTATACATTTCCTTATTAATATAACATACTATATTATTACTATTACAGTTTTCATCTTCATTTGGGAAGACAAGTGCAGAAAAATAAAGAAACATATAATAAATTATATTCCCCACATTTCCTTATAAAATAATTATCAATATTTTTTTTTAAAAAAAAGATGTGGAAATGCAGAAAAGCATAGAATCAGCCATTGTTTGCCCCATTGTTTACAATCTTAAAAATTGTGAGAGATTCCCTCACTTTAGTAGTTCTATAGTGATTGACTAAGGCTATATAGACTTTTTTTTCCCTTTTAGTATCAGGACTTCATTTTCTTGGAACTAAGATAAATGGGTTAAATGTTGGCAATGGAGACACTAAAGCAACAGAAGCAAAATGTGAGAGATCACTTTTTGTATACATCAAACCTTTATTCTAAAAGAAACATAGAAAATTGACTGCAGAAAAAGACCTAGTAGTCAATCAAGTGGTCCATCCCTTTGAGTTTTTGGGTTTTTTTAATTTATGTGTTTATTTTTTATTTTTATTTATTTTTATTTTACTTTTTTTTTATTTATTAATTTTGTTGAACCTTCTACCTGTCTTCTTACTGCTTCCCTAACTCATTCTCTAACTTCCCTCCAGCCAGATTACCTGGTAAGAAACAGATAAATCTTTCAGAGGTCTTCTTCTACTTTCCTCATCATCCCATTACTTCCTTCTGTGCCATTTTTTTAAAATTGTACTCCACACTTAGAGAAGACTTTGCCCCAGAGGTGAAATCCAATTTTTTTTATTACTGGTTCTGTCGGCATGGCTTGGTGGGCGTGGTGTGGTGTGGCTTGGTGAGCGTGGCAGGGAAAGGATACTGCAAAATCCCCATTCCCCCCCACTCCTGGGGGAAGGATATTGCAAAATCTCCATTCCCACCCCACTCTGGGGGCAGCCAAAGGTGGTATTTGCCGGTTCTCAGAACTAGTCAAAATTTCCACTACCGGTTCTCCAGAACCTGCCAGATTTCATCCCTGCTTTGCCCCCAACGTTCACTGTCCAATCCTGTTCTTTCTGTATCTTCTTTCTCTGTCCCTACAAATTTTCCACCAGTGGCTGAAACTAAACCAAGAGAACGATGAGGTCTTTCTTATTGCAAAAGAAAAAGAAACTACTTGTCTGCCAGCCCTACACCCCTTTCACTTACAGACGGTAGTGACTTCCAAATATGCCGTGAACATTTCAAAGAAATAATTGTTTATTTATCTAATATTTTTCCCTTTCTTGCTTTGCCCAAGAAGAAAGCAAGATAATTTATGCTCTGGGAAAAACAAAACCTTTTACCTGTGAAAGTATTAGTAAAAGCTTTCTTTTCCAGAACTTTTAATTTAACCTGGCTGGTATACCCACTATGGAATATATAATGGTCTTCTACTGTGTTCCTCACAGCTAACAACAGCTGATGTGGCCAAATGCAGAAGTGATTAAAAAATCAAAAAAGGCATTCTTTTTTCCGGGTATAAGCTCAAATACAGGAGCTTGTTTCATTCCATCTCCCCAGAACCCCTCCTCTGGCCTGGCACTCTTAGCACAGAACTCATCAACCCAGAATACTGCATTCATCAAATTCTACATCAAATTACAGTCTCTCTTCAGATCTCATGTTGCTGGCTTGCATCTTAAAACCTCCCACCACCACCCCCGTAGCTAGAATTGGTTTTGCATCTGAAGAAGCAAATAATTCTAGAACAATTACCATTACATTACATGCTGCTGCAGTACTGATGCTGAGAAGATCAAAGCAACATAGGAGAAGTCTTGTGATGCAAATGCAGTGTTTATGATGCTAATCGAAGAATTTAGCTTTGTTTCAAGGAGGCAAAAAGCTCCCACATGAAAGAAAAGGGGAAAGAAGGGGAGCTTAAACCCTTACCTCCTACTGATGACAAAGGCAGCAATGAGAATGACTACGAGGACAACACTGCCAGCCACTGAGACCAGAAGGACGGTGGGATTGGTGCCTTCCCCAATGATGGGAGAAGGAACTAGGGAAAAAAAACATCAATATTTGTTAAGATTCTGCAGTTATGTCACAGATAGGAATAGCACAAGATCAGACAGTGAGGTATATACAGTTTATGTGAAGATGAAGACAGTTTATCTTTGTCAGGCTTTGTCCAGAATTATTCTGTCATTATTCTTTCAGTAGAGATATTCATTTGTAATTTTTTTTCCAGGAAAGCCCTAATTAGTAAGACATTATGCTCCATAATGAATTTTGGGGAAACTCTTCAGTTTTTCCCCTTCACTTTTACTCTTGAGAATATAATGGCTGATTTAGTGCCTGCTGAGCTGTTTCCCTTTTTATTTAATTTAAAATGGACCAGATGCTTATTCCTTGACTATGAGCAAGAGGAAGACTCAAACAGAACAAGATGTTTTCCACTGTCTTTAGCGACATAGAGCACTTCACATTCTCACATGCTCTGCCTGAGGGTTGTTAACATTGAACAGCACAACCCGAAATGATTAAAATGTTTCCATGCAATGAACATAAAACATCTAATCTCTCCTGTTATTTCAAGAAGCAACTATGTTTTTTTTAACATTTGTCCAACAGACACATGCACAATATTGACATTTTATTTCTCAAATGAATCAAAGAAGAGAAAAGAATAGCTAGATCTAAAACAGTCCTTCATTATATTGAACAAAGTTTTCCTCTTTGGCCAAGAAAGGCAGCAGAATGGCAGTTGGATTTGATTATCTGATTGTTGCCAATGAACTGGAATAGGAAGGAAGTGAAGATCCAAAGTTGTTAGCTACTGGCTCATCTAGCATGATTACTTCATGGGAAAAAGTTCTCTAGGATTCCATATATTCTCATTCCTAAATGTGCTATACACCAGAGAAAGCCCAAGGTATATTGAGGCCTGAAGTCATGAACAAGTTGACACCCTCATCTATCCAACATGTATGCAAATTAAGTGGACTGACAATTCATAAATGACTCATTATTATTGTTTTAGGGAGCAGTACATGTGCATGGTATACCAAAAGTCAAGAATGTTCAAAAGCTCTGTGTCAAACAAGTACAGAAGTATTTAGGGGAAAAATACCCCAATTCTTGCATTAATATAATTTATAATTGTCTATGGGGCCTGACTTTTAGTATACTTTGCAAATCTACCATTAGTCAATAAATTAAATAGCAAAACTAATATATGTTTTCTCATTAAAATATTAAAGACAGTTTGCCTGTAATATAAAGATAGCTATGAATGTAAGTAGCGGGATTAAGCTGTTATCTTATTTCCTCTCTTGCTTCTGGCATTCTAATCTATGAACTCAAGTTTATATTTGTGTTTGGAAGTCTCAAATCCTGAAAACTTCCAAATACAAATGACACAATATAATCCAAAGACCTATTTCTCTTTTCACAAAAAAGTAGATATGAGGATATTGAAATTAAAGACTATATTTCCATCTCTGGTAATATTAGTAACATGCTTCTTTTTTTTCTCTCTTCTTTCATCGTTGGAAAAGGTTTGTTGAGTATAACGTAGACAGAGTAAAGGAGACAACATCCTTGCATTTCAGGTGCACACAAAAGATCACGCTTCCAATTGGACTCTTAGTAAAAGCAATAAAAGCAACAAAAACACATGAACACAGCATATTTTTGTTTTCTTAGTCAAAGCTTGGTAATGAATTCCAAACCACCACCAACAAATCATTCATATTCAACTCAAGTGCATTCAATATGCTTTTGAAATAGTGACAAGGGAAAACGCCTCTATTACCCCAGTGAGAGATCTATTGTTATTACCTGTGTTGGTTGTGAATTCAAACGGTCCACTGAAGTCTCCATATCCAGCTGCTGTCCTTGCTCGCACATGAAAGACATATGAAGTCAAAGGATTCAAGCCCTTGATATCGGTATTTCTGGTTGCTGTTTTCACAATGCGATAGCTACGCTCGTTTTGGTCCTAGCAAAGAGACAGAAAAATAAAAAGGAGGAGGGAAGTGACTAAGGAGGTCCCCTGAAGGTCTTGGATCTTTGTATTTTACTTATTAGGAAATATAGTCACATTTAGATAATGAATGTGACTTTTTTTTTAGTGTTTCTATTATTAGTTTTAATGACATGAGTGTTATGGACTTTTATATTTTGTCAGAGGATTTTTCTTGCCTGAAAAAGCAAAGAGGATATCTATAATTTAAGCTCTGCTGAGAAAAAAGGCATGAAAGAAATTTTTGGTAAAATAACAAAGAAGTTGTCATCCTCCTCCTGATGAACTAACAATGTTTTATTTCTAGTAGTCTTTTCACACATTATCCCTTTTCCTTTGCAGTTTAGAACTATAAGTCCTAAAATAACTGAAGGGATGGCTGCCAATCTTCTCCAACTTTATTCTGCTTTTCTGCCTGGCAAATACCTCAAGAAAAAAAAAATACTGTAATCTTGTTCCAGGGAAAATCTTCAAGTCATTTTTGATACAATTAGGAAAAAAAATAAAGGGATTATATTAAAAGAAATGCAAAGAGAAACAGAAGGAAAAAGTAATTGTTCATTTTGCAGACTACCTTGAGAGGAAATAGATCTTTTTATAGTTCTGAAATGGAGGAGCAACAAATTATATTATAGAAATAACAATTTTGCACTATTTAGAAGAGGTGAAGAATGTAATTTTCTTTTCCTTGTTTCCTATTAAAATTTATTAAACCCCCACTATCATTCTGGGAAAAAGCTATCAGCTCATACAGAGTTCATTATTATTACTGTGTTATATACTTCATTATTACACATCTGTCTCTGTTATAAGGCTAATGTTGCACTGCTTCTCTGTTCTATTGATTCTCATTACAAATAGCCTTATTAGGATCAGACAGTTCCTAGAAAAAGAAAAAAATGCCAACACTATTACCCACTAAAGAAAAAAATATATGCAAGTTATTATTCAGTTCAACTCCTTAGATATACAAACTGTCAAAATGGATATGATTATAAAACCATTTTTTCTTAATAAAGTCCTTTTATGTGATGATAACTGTGTGATTATTTGGCTCAGGGATCAAACATTATGATGAAATGGGATTTATCCATAATGAATAATGATACCTTTTCATAGTATTTGACTTCATATTCCAAGATGACTCCATTTGGCCGGTCAGGTTCCAGCCAAGCCAATGCCACACTGTGCCTTGTTATTTCCTTAGCTTGGATCAAAGCAATTTGAGAAGGAGCTGCCAATAAAGAGATATTGGGAAATGTCAGGCAATGTTGTCAGAAGAAGTCCAAGTATTGAATGATGTTGGAATGTTTGTATTTTTTTAGCACACACATATATCTTGAACATATCAAATAATACAACTCAGAACAGTTCTAGCTTTAGGCATATTGGCATGACCGGCAGATTATTAATGTAGTATTTCTGCACTAAATTATATTTTAAACCCCTGGGCTTTGATGGCTCCTCCTTTTTTGTTATGCTGATTTTATGGCTTTATGCCAACTCTCTTTTAATACAAGTATTTTAATGAAATCTTTCAAACTATTCTGGCAAGGGAAAATAATGAAATATTGTTGAGTGACATCAGCAGTACAGTTTAATTGATTAATTATATCTGCTGATTACATCAGGAGACTGAAACTAGCAAAAGCATCTATGCTGTGAGGAAGGATTAAGTGATATAAACACACAATAAGAAAATAGGTTGGTGAGATGGAGTTTATTTCCTCTAAATCAAGCATTATTTCAAATCATCTTTTTTCCAATGATTCCTGGGTGTCCGTTTCACTGTTACTCTATCTTCTGTCTAGAGAAATGGAGGAAATAACAGGAAAAACCAATGCCAAGAAAAACATTAGACCCTATAAACTGACACTTGCGCATCCTCATGGAAGAACAAATAAGTAGCATGTCATGAATCATGATATCATCATACAAATAGTGAAAATTATGTAGGTATTTTTAATCATAATACATCTGATGCAGATTACATGTGTCATGCCATAAATGATGGCATTGTGGCTTTTACTCACAACAATTTTACATGACCTAAATGTTTCCCTTCCCTCATATTAACTAGCCAGGTCCTCTAAATTTTTGCTGGGGCCCTTCTCACACTCTTTGCCATTGTCAGGCAAGAGGGATAATCAGAAATGTGAAGAAAATGATATTATAGAATGCTTGTCTCTTATTTGCCTAGACAAAAGGTTATGAAGTCCGTTTTCTCTTAAAAATGAATTTTTAAGCAACAATAAAACTGTATCCGATGTAGTGAAACAAGCTATTTTACTTGCTGTTTGAATTGGCTATATTGATTATATATCTTATGTGGCACTTGGGACAGAGATCATGGAGACAATATGGAAGTAGTCCAAGTACCATAAATTTGAAATGGTTTTAGAATCAAGAGGTGCAGAGAATCTGTCTGATATTAATCAAAAAGCTTTCCACATTATACATATACATACACTGTACATATACATTTTATTTGTTTGTTTTTTTGTTTTTAGTCTAACCTAATAAATAGAAGTACCAATTATAATGACTAACATTTCAAACACAGAACTAAAAGCCATTCACATGTAACATCTATTATTTCCTTCATTCCCCACTCTAGTACCATAAACTGTCAGCTCTTCTGATAAAAAGAACCAGTTTACTTCCAATTCAGCTGTGGCTCAGCAGGAAACATACTCAATACATTTACCGGTATATTTAAAGTTGGCTTTCCAGAATTAAAACAGTGGACCTGTTTTCCACTGGCAAGGACTGCTTCCCAGTTCTTAGGCTGACCCATTTCCCTGCTAAGAAACAAAGCTGTCATACTTCATACTAGCATTTTAAGGTGTCTTTCATTTGTCAGACAAGACAATGACTTGGTAGTTTGGCAGGTTTCCAACAAACCAACAAAATGACAAACCTGGACATGGGTAAAGGAGTAAGATGCTAGTCATTTCTTGTCCTTGCCTTTTGCTCAACTGCATTTTCTCATGCAATGTTATTAATACTTCAGGAATAGCAATGCTGAGGGCAACTGCAGTTTTAAAATGTGTCAACATGGCTTGGCACTAGAAACAGGGACCATGTGGAAGTGTCCAAGACAATTTATTTCACCTTGATGTTTTTGTCTCATTTTCATCCCTTTTCCAAAAGACAATAGATTTCTTAACAATTTAACCAGTATTATAAAATTGATTAAATTCTAAGCTTTCTTTTATATATTTAAATGCAATACGGAATACTAAGATAAAACAAACAATGGAGTAAATAAGAAAGAAATGTATCAATAGAAGCTTCTGAAGGTCTCCTTTATGGTATCATTGGTGCCTGAACTTCAGATGTTTAAAAGGCCAGGGGACAATGCTGTTTCCCTTAACTATGACAGAAACAGATTCGTAGACCTACTGGACGAATGGGCTTTCAGAAGATTTATGATTCAAGCTGCCCGGTCCTTATTTTTCTGTTACTGTGTGGTCATGTCTCTAGCCAGCTGTTATCAAGTCCTGCCACAACTGACACAGCTTTGATACAAATGGTGGTGGTCTCCAGGGAAGAACAGATATTTTTTTTTATCTTATCAGCAAAAGCTGTGCTGTATACCCAGAGATTAGACAGCTTTCCAAATTGAATATATTTCTTCCTTTGTCCCTAAAAAAACACCTAGAAATATGCAGGTGCTTATTTTTGAAACAAACAAAACAAAACCAGCAATCAACAACCATCTGAACATTTATTAAAACCTTTCAATAGAAATTATAATATAAATACCCCATAAAAAAGGGAAAGAAAGAAAGAAAGAAAGAAAGAAAGAAAGAAAGAAAAAAGATACAAATATAATTCCATTTATCTCTTGTTTTATGTTATTCTATATAATTTGTAAATCTCAAGGAACACTTTAAATAACCATATAAATATATGTCACAAGGAATAACAATAAAAATTGGACATGTAAACTTCAGAATTACTTGACATATCAGACAGACCTGATGGGAGAAAAACTAAGCAGCAGGCACTCTCTGTCAGGAAGACTGTTTTCTGATCTACATTTTGACAGTTTGGCATCTCTGTTAAAAATTATTCTGGAGCTTTGCTTCTGCATCCTTCAGCACATCTGCCAATCTGTCTGTTTGTTCCTTACCCTGAAACTTATGTGCATGAAAATATACTGAGTGACAGAAACAGAAGTGGCAGGATCCATTAAAATGGATTACATCAAGTTATTTACATGAAGTAACCAGGATCAACAAATAGAATTACACTAATTTGATGACCCAATTGTGACCCTGATACAAGGACAAACTTTTTTGCAGTGTTTTTGAATTTATGTACAAGTGTCAACCCTCAAGGAAGTAAATCTACCATCCTCTTCAAACAAGAAGAAATTAGTGACAATCCAGTCATAAAATCACATTTTCCAGTTAATCAGTATCTCAGACCAGTTCAGACTCAGACTCTTTCATATAGAAACATTCAATGACTGATCCTAGTAATCTCTGAGTTAATTTCAATTTTCTTTCCCCCATCTCTATATAGTCACAGATATTTTAGTATGAAGACTGTGAAGTGATATCTCAAAATATTTGGGCTGAAAGAGTTTTCTCCTGGTACGATTCAGGTATATTGCAACTGCAGCCAATGTGATTTTACAATTATTGGAATTATGGGTTACTAAACACAAAAGAAGATGTCAGGATGTGGAAGACTTATCCAAAGATTCATTTCTGCAGTAAAAGTACTGTGCTGTTCATAAGCAAACACTGACCCACAAAAACTCCCTATTTAAACTTGTAACGTCCTCCCAGACAAAAAAAATAAACCAGGTGTTCATTTCATTCTTTGGTTTTTGTCTCACTTTCAAATATTTTAGCCCATCTTTTCTGAGGAGCACTTGGCCCAAACCTCTAGCTACCATCTACTACTATAAGTCACTTTAGAAGTATATCTTTTATGTGCAACTAAAACATTTCCATTTAGTCTTCTTTTCCTTATTCTTTCTATATTAGTAAAAAATAAAAAATATGAAGTGCTGTAAAATGTCAGGCACTGATTGGGACTATGAGCCGTGGTGGCGCAGTGGTTAGAGTGCAGTACTGCAGGCTACTTCTACTGACTGCCAGCTGCCTGCAATTTGGCAGTTCAATTCACATCAGGCTCAAAGTTGACTCAGCCTTCTTTCCTTCTGAGGTGGGTAAAATGAGGACCCAAATTGCTTGGGGCAATATACTGACTCTATAACCGCTTAGAGAGAGCTGTAAAGCACTGTAAAATTGGTATATAAGTCTAAATGCTATTGCTATTGCAATACCATTTTTAGTAGCACATTCCACTTGGCTGCAGTTGCACCTGCCCATACTCATATTATGCTGATTGCCTCTGCTGGGTTGCAGTGCTTATCTGTGTATCACAGTACCACCTTCCTCAGTTGCACTAGCGCCATGCCATACTGTACATAATGCTTCTTTCATGCTCTTGCCCACCTGCTAACCTGCTTGCAAGGAACCTAAAGAAAAACCTGTCCTGACCTGCATTTCCTACAAGTCCACACTGACTTTGCTTGCTGGAAACCAGCAGGAAGCAAGCCTGTGGTCATATGACATCCTTGCTTAATGATTACAATCCTCATTTAATGATGGCAATGGGGATTGAGGGGATTGCCATCTTGATACTGTAAGATACCAGAAATCGTTTTAGAGCAGAAAAGATCTGTCATTCAATCTATCAACCTCTAGCAAAAGGATTCGATATCAGGTATGAGGAATATTCCCTCCTGATGGTTAAACCACATATAACTTTACAATAAAAAAGAATAAAATAGAACGAAAAACAGAAACATCTTTTTGTTTTAATCTAAAGACACCATGTCACCATGGAAGAAACCAGTATGCTCTTTTACTTCTTTGAATTACACTTTTCCTAGCTTGAAAAACTGTCTAGAATACCATCTATCCTCTATGATAGCTCTTACCATTGTGATTATAGCTCAAAAAGCTTTTAAGATAGAAGAAGGTTTGATTGTTCCTATCCTAGGTAGGAAAATCTTTCATGACGAGAGTGGTCTTCATGCCTAATGGAAAAAACATAAAATGCTAAACCAGCTCTTTCTTCCTTCCATGAACTTTTATCGGAGGTCTACAGATCTGAAAAAGACTGCATGTTAATTTCTCTAATGCTTCTTCTTTTCCTCTATATGAAAAAGATGTGGGAATTACAATTCCTTTTTCAAGTTTCTCCAGTCTTAGTAAATACCTTCCCTGATCTTCTGAAGTGCTTTCAATGGCTTTATTCAACAAATAAGTTATGTTCTTTAGATGACAGTGATGTAAATTTTAAAAGGAAACCTGCCTAGAATTCCAATGGGAATTAAATTTCCTAACCATAAATTTATAGGGACAGATGCTTGTGAATTCCAACTGCAACCAGTATTGGTGGGTGTTATCAATATAGTGATGACAGAGATAAGCATAAATTACAATGAAAATATTGTATCATATGACAGCAGTAACTATTACACTGTTTATGCTGTACACCACAATGCACATTAATGGAGAAATGAAGAAAGGTTTGAGATGATGGCTTGCTTTCCTTCATCATTTAAAATGTAACTTCAGAAAAATGAATAGTTAGCTAAGATTATATATTCTTTATGGATGTATTATTGCATGTAGAAACAATATGTTATCCGGCATATTATTCTCACAGAAGATGTTCTATCTGGTTAATGTAGTTCAATTATATATGAAAGAAACTGTAAAAAAACATTAGGTTTAACTTTCAGCAAGTCCTCAGGAATTCATATCCTCTTTTCTTGCCTACACTCCAAAATATCTGTTCTTTACTGCATGATGTGAATTGAGCAATTTTAGTTTGTTTTGTTCTTTAACCCCCCATCATTAAACACCCTGCTTGTAGTCTCTCTTATTTCAGTTCTTTGCTTGCAAAAATAGAAAGAGACGGGGGGGGGGGGGGAGAGGGAGCGAGAGAGAAAACAATTAAGCTGCCTAAAAACACATTTTGTTCTATAACTGCTAAATTAATAAAATTCCAGTCTTTATCAACAAAAAGAGATCAGGTGACTTTTTAAAAATGAATTTGAGTAGAAAAAAAGAGCAAATTAATTAAATGAAAGGGTTTAGACTGCTAGAAATGATGAGTAAAACCTTTTGTTTTTTTAAAAAATATTATCATGATGTAGTTGAGTAACAATACACAGAAACCTTTTTTTTACCCAAAATATCTTTTTAGGAAAGCATGGGATATTACAGGGGTGAAATGCTCCCGGTTCAGACTGGATCTGGTAGCGATGGAGGCGGGTGGTTCGGAGAACCAGTAGCAAAAATCCCTGCCCCCCCCCCATTGCTCAGCTGAGCCGCGCAATCATCAGAGGCTTTTTTTTATTTTTAAAAGCATTTTTTCTACAACCTCTTTGGCCAAAAAAATGCTTTTAAAAGTAAAAAAAAACAGCCTATGATGATTGCGTGGCTCAGCTGGGATCATCAGAGGCTTTTAAAAACAGTTGAAGAGGTTATAGAAAAAATGTTTTTAAAGGGAAAGAAAGCTTCTGCCGATGAGGCAAGTCAGCTGGGATTGTCAGAGGCTTTAAAAAAAAGAAAAGAAAGCCTCTGCCAATTAGGCAAGTCAGCTGGGATCGTCAGAGGCTTTAAAAAGAAAAAAGAAAGCCTCTGCTGATCAGACAAGTCAGCTGGGATCGTCAGAGGCTTTAAAAGCATTTTTTTACAACCTCTTCAGCTTAAGAGGTTGTAGAAAAAATGGTTTTAAAAGTTAAAAAAGTTGGCCCACTCAGTCATATTACCCCACCACCACCAAACCACACCCACAGAACCAGTAGTAACAAATTTTACATTTCACCACTGGGATATTATGTATCTTTTTTACACAGTCCTATAGGATATCTGGTTAGTTAATGTATCTGTCCAATTATGGACAGATACATTCAGTAAAATGCTTATTTTCATACACATTCATTAGATGATAGAGCCAGAAATTTATATATATAACTACAAAGTCCAGGTTACAGGACCTCTACTACACTATACCTTGTAGGTATATCATATCAGTTTTGACTACTAGACTGGTGATTACAAGGACTTGTGTCCATGTAGGTTTTCTTGGAAACACTTTTTCAGAAATGATTTGCCACTGTCTTCTTCTTAGGCCAAAGTCACACAGTTGGCTTCATGACTAAGGCAGGACTAGAATTCACATTTTGTGGTTTCTAGCTCAGTGCCTTTAACCACCACACCAAACTGAATAGTTTTTATCCTACAGCTATAATTGCAATCAACAATGAATTAAAGGGCCACCATCAGTGAGCTGTTGGACAGCATTACTTGATCTGCTGTGTGGATGCTTGGGTGGTTTAGGGGTGGGGAATTTTTGGTGGATGGGTGTGTGTCTGGGGAATGTCATATGTGTTGGGCTTGTTCTCTGGGTGTTATGTGAATTTTGTTGTATGGGTATACTGTGTATATATGTACAATGACAATAAACTTTATAAAACTGGCTCTCATATACTTTGCATAGAACATTATATTCAAATATTTAATTTTACTTAATGCCTAGTTATGACTTCAGTTTTAAGAGGTACTCAATCCCACTTGATGCTTTCAACAAATTGCCAAGGATCAAAATTAAGTGCTTGAAAGTATAATAATACTATTATTTACCCTATGAGAGAGATGCTGAAAACCTTCTTTATTAATGATTGTTTTAAAAATGTCTAAACATTATAACAGGATAAATACTCCTTTCTGGGATGCTTAGGGAAATGAGATTAATTCATTCATACTAGATAGTGTAACATTTTGGTATTGAAACAAACAAAATATTAAAAAGTTATGATAAGTTATGTAGTTACTTACCAAGCACATCTAATTTATATTTAAAGTAACCAAAATATCTTTACAATACCCAGGGCATGTCACAACTTTTGAGCACCCCTAATGTTTGGAAATTGAAAGATGAAAAATTTGACATGCCCTAAATGGTGTATATGTGTTACAAACACTATATTAATTTTGTTGAAAAACACTGCTGTCCAATATGGTGGTATTTCTTTCATATTCAGGAAATCTCCATAATGCAGAGAGGACTTTTCTTGATTAACATTACCAGACCTATTTAAACAGAGATGTGGGTGAGTACTGATCATGTGAACAAACTTTCTGGAAAGTAACCAAATTTGGTGTTAGATGGTTCAAATTTTCCTTCCACCATTTCTTTCTTCTTCTTCTTAATTTAATTGGCTTACCTTGAGATCAAGAATAAATAAAATAGCTCCTGTCCTCAGATTTTCAATTTTGAATCACACAATGAAAATAGAAAATAAGAAAGCAAGTGAACCGAGATGCTACTTTACATAAATTATTAAGCTTTTATTATGAGCGGTTTAAATGGATTTGGAGAAGTGGATAAATCTTAGCCTTTTATTGACACAGAAGAATCTATTCCCTAGACTACCTCTGTATTCCTAGCGATGGAATACAGGCCTATTAGTTTGGGTTAGTAAAATTGCTTATTTCAAGAATAAAGGAATAAAGGGGGGAGAAGTAGAGATGACAGAGAAGAATGATGTGGAGCAATCTGTGTTGCTTTGAACTCCCTGAAGGAAATATACATTAAACATAAAATAGATATGAATGCATTTTCCAAATATGTTAGAGACTGGTATTATCCTTACAACATGATATGGAAGATCTGTTCTTGGCATATTCTGATAAGAAGTGTCATGTCTCAGATTAATGGCAACATTCCAGCAAGTGCTTCTAACCAATGGCTCATTTTTCCATCATGGCTGTCATCACAGTGCATAGGCTAATAGCTATATGGATAGGAAATGCAGTGGAAAGAATGGTCTAGAGCAGTGGTGAATTCCAAATTTTTTTACTACCGGTTCTGTGGGCATGGCTTTGTGGGCATGGTGTGGCTTGCTGGGCGTGGCTTGGTGGGTGTGGCAGAGGAAAGATACTGCAAAATCTCCATTCCCACCCCACTCCAGGGGAAGGATACTGCAAAATCCCCATTCCCTCCCCACTCTGGGCCAGCCAGAGGTGGTATTTGCTGGTTCTCTGAACTACTCAAAATTTCCACTACCGGTTCTCCGAACTGCTCAAAATTTATGTATTGGTTCTCCAGAACCTGTCAGAACCTGCTGGATTTTACCCCTGGTCTAGCGTGATAGTTTCACTTGCAAATACTGCACTTTGTGCTCATGGGAACATCACACGTAATTTCAGATCCTAGATAAGAACATTCATACCTGTTTTCTATGCAGTATACAGCAGTAATTGGCCAAATTACACATACTATCATATGCATGTCTGATTTTATCAATTTTAGCTTAATAGAGATAGATAATCTCAAAGAAGGATACCAGCTCTGGCTGAGAAGGCATTACACCTGATTGTGTTCCTTATCCAAACCTATGATCCACTGAAACTGGTAGAAGATGCTGATCTCACAGGAATGTGCATGATGTGGATGGCATATGCTACTTATGTAATTTTACCACCTCATCCCAGGGCAAGCAGCAGCTTTAGTTCTTGTTATTGGTTTGAAAATCTGTAATTTGTTTCCCAGAAATAAGCAAAGGAAGGTATATACCAAAGAACAAAACTAATTGGTCAAAAGGTTAAACACGGTGTGTCCAAGTACTGCTGCAATTACAATCTTCGCAAACTTTGGTTCTAAAGTGCCAACTTATTATGTACTATTTTTCTTATAACAGATGGAATGTCTAATGAATGCAAGAACTACTTGAGAAATACTGTAATTTCAGACATTACACATCGAGATTTGGTTCTATAAAATTCAACTATATTAAATTCTAAAACATTGTTATTAGGATAGTGCAGTACTTCAGACTTTATCCAAAAAAGCTGTTTTAGAGTATGTTAGGGATGAACATACTTACATTTAGGGATGTTAGGGATGAATGTAGCATCTTTCTGTAACTCCTGAAAGCAGCTGCTTTGAAGAGGTGTAGACAGATAGTACATTCATGGTGCTTTATACTCCAAAGATGTGCCAAATTAATGAGATAGGAAGCTCATTTCAAGGCATGCTGTTTTTTATGTAAATCTCTTTGAGTTAACCACTTCCAAACAGTTGATATATAAGGTCTTCACCACCTCAGAAAATAGATCTTGCATAATTTTAGAATTATTAGGACCACAGATGTTACATCCCCACTATAAAACTGTGAAGCAAGGAAGGATAAGACAGGGATCCTGTGGTGCAAATGAAGTGAGACATCTGTTTAGTCTGAGGACTAGTCTGCTTGCTTGTTTGCTATGAAAGACAGTTGGCACATTCTTAGAAAGATAACAATTGTTGCCAACAGAAACATGATAGGAAGCAGTGTGTATGTTTCCTGTATGTATGAATGCCAATTTTAAACAAACAGGAAAACAAGTCTCTTTATAAGAATGCATAAAAAGCTGTCAAAACACTACAGCTGCTTTAGGAATAAAAGAAAATAAAGAAACATTTCCAAATTCTTGAATGACAGAAATTCAGATGACATGGGTGGATGGAGTTAGCCTTGTGAAATATTTGAAGAAATGCTCTGAGCGATTTATTCAATTCGGAATCAGTCCATAGGGAAGCCAAAGGAACCTAAAATTTGAGGTAGTATTTGTTGTACCAAATTTGGTATCAATACATCAATGACAATTACTACAGTTAACGTTATTACAAAAATGTACCGTTAATTGCAAATAGCACTTAACGATAGCACTTAAACTTATATACTGCTTCACAGTGCTTTACAGCCCTCTCTAAGTGGTTTACAGAGTCAGCATATTGCCCCCAATAATCTGGCTCTTCATTTTACCAACCTCAGAAGGGTGGAAGGCTGAGTCAACCTTGAGTCGGATGAGATTCGAACTGCCAAATTGCAATCAGCCGGCAGTCAGCAGAAGTAGCTTGAAATACTGCATTAACCACTGCGCCACCACAGCTCATGCTATAAAGAATTTTAAAAAGTGGGATGGCTACGTAAGAAGTGGTATGATAACACTGAACCAAGATGGATTTCAGAGTTACTGCATAATTACAAGCTTCTAAGGGATTTTCAAAGACTGGAAAATAAGATATTATCCTCTACCTACCTTCAGACCTTTCAAAGGCAATCCTTCCATCTTTCCTGCTTAGTGAAAAGTAGTGTTCTCTGACTGAAGATGACAAAAGTGCTCTCTTCCTTATCCATTGTGCTTCATGTCATTGAGGCAAATGCCTCCAGTCCAATTTAACACTAATCCCCTTTCTGGTTGCTCCCTTACATGCCATTTTGCACTGAGCTGCTGGGCTACCTGCTTCCTTTTGGAAGGACCTTGACAGGTATATTCTTTAAAAAACAAATTCATGGTATAATTATGAAAGGCTGGGTTTCTCTATTTCCCACCCATCACGCCCTCTCACTGTTTAACTGGTTTAACCAATGCAATGGTAAAAAGGCTTTTTCTTTTCTTACAAGTTTCCTGGTGAAATTGTTTTTCCTCTTCTCTTTTTAATAGATATAACTGACAGTTGACAAAGAAGGAATAAAACTGTCCCTCCCTTCCCTCCTTCCTTTCTTCTCACTATAGGGAGGTGCCCCTTGGGCTATTTTCCTTGAGTAGCTCAAATGACACTAAAATGACAACACTGATACTGTGGGTTTTCTCTACTTTCTTTCTGATCAATACATCAGTGTATGCAACTGATAGGAAGATGCTAAGGATGAGTGCCAATGAATGGTGTGTCTTTGTGTCTGTGTGGCACATATCAATGGGAATTGATTGATGACTGCTTTCTTGTTTCGGATGGAAGTCTATGGTAAATACAATTTTAGTAAAACATAAAGACAAATGTTATATATATATTTTAAAAATCAATGATAAAATATCGAATACAAAATATGAAATGATATTGCTGTTTTGTCAAAATTCAGAAGATTGAGAATTTAATCATCTCAAAAAATGTAATGTGGCCACACTAATATAATTTGCCCTGTTGTTTTCCCCCTTGAAATTTATTCCTTGCCTAGGTGGAAATAGTAGGATTTATGCCAGACATTACAATGCACTGTAGATGATGAGGATATAACACCACTGTCAATGGCAAGCTCACTGCTTCTATTTAAAGTAAAGTCTATTCTATTAGTCTTTCAAATATCAGAAAGTGTTGTGTGCCCAATGAACATGTCAGCTCTTGCTTTTAAGCCAGTGTTGCTTTCAGGCTATCCAAATTTGGAGTCATATATTATTCTATCTCCATTAAACACAGAGAACGGCTGAAGCAGGTTCACACCTCCAATTTACAGTTAAATTGAATGACTGCTGAATTTTTAAAATTTTATTAGCTCTGCAGACCATTAAACTGCATTTCTCCCAGATGGATCTGCTGCCAAGACCTAGGAGACAAAGATTAGACACTCTCTGTGAGTATAATACAGTCTGTTGATACAGCTTGGATGGGATAGAAGGGAAACTAATTTTTAGCTCTCCTGGTATATTTTAAAAAATCTGATATAAAGACGTGAGGTTGAAAACAAAGAGCCAGAATTTGCATATGCATATATTATCCAGAATACAGAATTATGATAAAAATTGTTTGTGAAGGAAGTAAAGTGAGTCATGGAATGGCCCACAACACAAGCCACAATACATTTTATAAACTGGTTGCTGTGTCTGAGTCAAACTGCAGAAATTATCTCAGAAATCTGAAAGCTGTGCAGCGAGCACCTACAAGTTTACTGTTTGATATTTCTACCCCAATAGTGAGGAAATATCACCACCTTAGGCATTGTTGAACAATTCTCACTGAGCCAAGATAGGCATAATTGTGATTATAATTCCATCACCTCTGGGAAAATACAGGTTCTCTCTTCTTGCTCTGCATTGTGTGAATAATTGTCTGTAGCCTTCTGATAATGTATTTAGGAACAGATAAATCTGAAAACCAAATTTTGTGTTACCTCACCTCTTTGTCATGAGGGTTGACATCATCCAGAAATAATGTTTGCCCTGTTTTCTGGGATTGAGCTGTTTTGAATATCTGTTTCTCATTTTTCCAAGAATGGCTAAATAAGGGCTCTGATTTAATCATCAGCTTAATACAAACATTGCATTGCTCAAGGCTGATCATCAATCCATGAAGAGGGATATGGAAGGCTCATTGACCTAGAATTCAAATATCTAATATTTTCTGTTACATGCCAAAAGCACTGTAAAATCAAACAACAATAACAAAAACAATGCAAAATTCATAATATTCAATTGTTCATAATTGCAAATTACAGAAAATACACCTTCAAAAGGCAGATTTAAACCATTCAGAAGGCCCTAATGGGGAAAGAAATGAGGAGAAAAAAAGAAAGTTCACTAATAATGAAACTTGTTTTTAAAAAAGGTCACTAGTCTAGCCTCTGAGCCCATTTTTCTGAATATAGGAAAACTTGTAGAATATGTGATTCTTTAAAATCAGACAAAAAGCAGCCCAAGTGAGACAGAAAATGTCTTATTTAAGTATGTCAAATGCATATAGTCTCTATACATGATGGTTACAAAATAATCTTCCATATATGACAGACTGAAGCAAGTATGTTTGACCCTAATCCTATTCCTAGCACAGAGACCTTATGCATTAGAAAGTCCTAAATTTTCATATTAACATATTTGTATGTGAGGTGAAGGAATTTATATATTTATGCAAACATGACCTCTATTTCAGAAGATCTGTTTTGTTTGTAGTCTGTCTGTACACTTTTATATCTTATCAGTTCCTTATCTATATTCTTTATTGCTGAAAGACCTGATATAATAATTCCTGAAATTAAGCAGGAATGATTCCAGTCAAAGACAGAGGACAGATCATTAAAAAAACTTATATATTCTGTATTTCATGATACTGTAGAAGTGGAATATAAATAAGAACAAATTATGTTGCTATGAAATCTTCATTCTTGAATAAATTAAGTCCTTTCTGTTTTGTTACTATTAGTTATTCTTGCAAATTTACTGAATCTTAGAACCCAGTGCCAGTTTGGTGTAGTGGTTAAGGCATAAGGGTAAAATTGTGACACCATGAATTCTAGTCCCATCTTAGGCACAAATCTGGTTGTGTGATCTTCAGGCACTCACTCTCTGCCCTAGGAAAGAGGCAATGGCAAACCACTTCTGAAAAACCTTGCCAAGGAAACTGCAGAGACTTGTCCAGGCCATCTCCAAGGATTGAACACAATGGAATGGGAGGTAAAACAAATCTTGAACTCATTAGGAAGAAGGTTAGAATAGTTTTGGTCAGCTTCTTCAGTTGTTAAACCTAATGTTTATAAGTAAACTGATTTTTCTTGGGATATTTGTATCAGTCTGTTGCGTGCTTCATTATATACACTGAGGATATCTTTTTTCTTATTATTCCTGACTTTACTTCCAAGTTTAGCGTTACAGCTTTCCATAATTTGTACAACATCTTTTTTGGTATGGTGTCGACAAGATATTGCAAATCATTGTGGAAATGTTCCAAATCAATTTCCTCTGCACCTGTGGATGTAGCATAGGCCTGGATCATCATCATAATGATATGCTTGTGTTGAATTCATATTGGCATCATTTTGTCATTTATGAGGTTTTATCTGTGACATCCTTTTATTAATAAGGATTCTGAATTTCTTCTATGATTTGCTTGTCTGCAGTGGAAGATCCTTTAAAAGTGTACTAATTTCCAGAATGTAAATGTTTAGTCTTGATATTTCAGTTTGGACAATATCAAGTTTGCCTTCATTCATAGTTCTGATATCCCCTATGCCAATTCTATGAATATCTTTGCAGCATCACAATATCTTTTTGTCTTTGGATGCATTAGTAGCTGTACATCCTTTCAGTTTTTATCCAGCCACATTGTAAACATATGTATAAAGATCAGCTTTGTGTGATGCACAAGCCCCTTAACTACTATAAGGCAGTGTTTCATTGAGGGCTTCAATATAAATAAGAAGGCAGATTCAGGGGCACAGAATATGTCAGAATGGCAAGATTCTTTCAAGTCCTTTCAAGTTATCAAAAAATGCTATTGATACAAGCTATGGTGATAAACAGTGTGAATTAATCATAAAATTTGACCTGGTTTTTAGAAGAAAGAAAGTTGATCTCAAATGTACCAGGAACTAAGAAGATACTCAGGGGGAAAAAACCCAAGGAAAATGTTCCATAAAAGATAAATTGAGTTTTTAAACATGGTATTAATAGTTCCTTTAAAAAATATATAGTTGTTTCCAAACACTAAAAGGTTTAAAAGGGCTTTGTTCATCCTTACAATAAAATATACCAGCTACATGTTTATGTGCCTCTTAGAGTTGTTTTGATTTATAAGGCTGGCATCATTCTGTTTTGTAGCAGAAATGTCCACAAATTTATTTTTTTTATTTTTTGCAATGCTTAGAGGAAGCTGGTGACATGTGAAAGAAGCAAAGTAAGTGAGCAATTTATAGCACTGGGTAAAGATCAGCTTGTATTTGACTCAAAACATGTGAGACAATGCCTACCCTGTGGAGCTTTGCAGTTTACTGCATTTGCTACTCATCACTCTTAACAAATGCTTTCTGGTTGAAGGGAAAATCACATGTCTCCTACTGCCACTGAAGCTATATCTCTTTGAGCCCATTTCATTCTTAAGACGACTTCTCCCTTCTATGCTGTTTTCATAATTGCAGTCTTTCAAACTTTTAACACAGCATTGCAGCAAAAAAGAAAAGGCATTCTTAATGCTGAAAATATGTCCTACAGAGCAACTGCAAAATATTGCAGATTCATTGAGCGTGTTAACTGACAAAAGATTCTCCTTACTCACTTCTGATTATTCTAACTGATGAGAATGAGAGGCAATTCAGAATGCACAAATGTTGCTATGTGCTCATTTGGCATCTTGAAGTGCAAGGGATTTGAAATGTGGCTATCCATTTTCACTGCTGAGCCAGAAATGAAAAATTTCTTCAGCCTCGGCCACAATGTGTAAATACAAGAGATTACAACCAATTGCAAGCGGTTACTGTAATATGCAGTAATGCTGCAATCCACAAAAAGTTAATTTCAACCTAGGACCACTGAAATAAATGGAAATACAAATTTCAGTACCATTATTGTTTTCAGTAGAAAATAATTTTCTCCTCTATCAGTGCATATACAGGGTGTATATATATGTGTACACACACAAACAAATAACCAAAACTCTGGTGTCTGAAACCTTCAGTTGGGCAAAATATTGCATCATAGGACAAAATGTTTTCAACAAAAGGACCTCAAATGGCCTAATGTACAGAAGGCTGGGATGCATTATTCCTGAGGGAATGAAATTTGGCGATTTTTTTTTGCCATTTCAGTGCTCCTGTACTACTGATGTTCAGCACTGCCACTTCCTCATCCTGAAGAGCCCTAGTCATGTGATCATCATTTTCAACATTTCCTGGCAACTTCCCACAAGTCAATGGTGAACCTGGAAGGAACTGATATTGTTGATGTCCCTTGACACCTTCCCACCAGTGAAGTCTTTTCTTGTGGGAAGCTTGCAGGAGAAACTCAATGGAGAAATGATGCGCCTTCTATAGCTCCCTCTGCACTTGCAGTACGTAAGTCACTCACAAACCCCCTTAATGCCTCCCTCACGCAGCATCAGTCAGTTAGTTGCCTTCAAGGAAAGGGAAAAAGGAAAAGAAGGGAGAACAGAAGAGAGAAAGAAGGGAGAAAAGGAAGGACTAGAGAGGAAGGAAGAAGGAAGAAGGGAAAGGAGGAGGAAGGAGGGAAGGGAGAAAGGAAGGAAGGAAGGCAGGCAGGGTGGGAGGGAGGGATAAAGTAGGAAAAGAAGGGAGGAACAGAAAGGAGGAGGGAAAGAATAGAAAAAAGAAGCCTTGAAAAAGCACCTTTGGGACACTTCTAAAAAACCTGGCCCGTATATATACCACCATCCAGTCAGATCTAAAGATGAGATGAGATTCTTCTTGAATAAGAAGCTAAAATGTCTTCAAAGAAAAACAAGAAATTCCAGTTGTCTCTTGAAAATCACCTGTGGGACAACGATGACTTGGATGACTGAGAATCTCCACAGACATTTAGTGATGAACTTTGGGATGAACAATCTTTGAATGGTATGGATGTATGAATGGATTTCCCCAAAAAATTACAGACTACAGGAACGATTTGCATTTCCATTTGAGATGCAGACAACACAGACCCAACAGCATGTGCCTGTGTTCAACAGTGAAGGGATACAGGGCAGAAAACATCCTGGAGCAAGCACAGCTCCAGAACATAGTCCTTTCAGCAGTTCCAAGAAGGCTCCACACACATTTGTCCTGAGGTGGTCTCAGCAACTCTCTAAAAGAATGCAAATGACCAGCTGTTTTCAAGGAATATAAACCCTTCCATTTCCCACCATACAATCAGAGCTGAAGAAGCTTCTTGGAGGAGAAGCGAAACATCTTCAAAGAAACAAGAAAGTCCAGTTGCCTCTTGAAAAAGCATATTTGGGGCAACCATGACCTTGATGACTGAGAATCTCCATAGACATTTTTCAGAAGTGGTTTGCCATTACCTTCATTACCTTATAACAAAATAACTGGCCCAAGGTCATCCAGATAGCTTTTTGCCTAAGGCAGGACTAGAATTCATAGTCTCCCAGTTTCTAGCCTACTACACCAAATTGGTTCACTAACATACACACACACTTTCAGTATAAATCTGTAAGCATCAGTTAAAGTTTGTGTCTCTGTGTGTGTGTTTTAGCTTTGATTAAAGCTAATCATGATGTAGGCTACTCCTCTTTGATTTGATCTTCCCTTTTCTAGAAGTTCTAAGAGAAGCATTTAGCTGAATTTGATTCAATATTCCATGCAATCAAGAACATGTTATTAGAGACCATTGGCAAACAAGCTTTTACTAGAGCAGAACACTGCGACCATCACAGGGAAAACATACTTCATAGATTAAGGTGTAATTTACTCTATAAGGCATGGCAAATGGACTTCAAGCTTTGCTGCTGGCATGTCATATAAACTTAGTTACTTGCTGATTTGGGAGATATATTTAGATGCAGAAGTTTTAAAATAACATCTTTGTATCTATCACCACTCTTATTTTAATAATTCTGAAAATTATTGATTTATATATAAACTCTCTTACAGAGATAGATAAGCAACAACCAATAGATACTAAATATAGTAACTTCATTTATATTATATTAACCGAACTCACATATTTATATTACAGCAGCAATAGCAACAGCACTTAGACTTATATACTGCTTCATAGTGCTTTTACAGCAGTTTACTGCTGTTTACGGTGAGATTTGAACTGCTGAACTGCAGCTAGCAGTCAGATGAAGTAGCCTGCAATGCTGCACTCTAACCACTGTGCCACCTCGGCTCTATTAAGTCCATTTGTTAATCAATCACACAATTCTAGATGTTGTAGACAAAAACAAAAACAAAACAAAAACAGCAAATAAATTTTATAAACAAATGCTTAGATGTATAAAATAATTTAAGGCCTACTCATCCAAGTATCGTAAACCTAAGAGGGAATGGGAAACTTTCAGCAGATCTTCACAAGATGATCAAATTGAATGGAATGAGTTTATTTATGCCTAATTACATTGATGCCATGACCTAAAGGACTCGAAAAGTAATAACTAGCACTCTGAATTATGTTTGGAAGTTGCCGCTAGTGATAAAAAGTGTTCAGAGACTACAGTTGGTCCAGAATGCAGCCGCTCAAGCGGTCATGGGTGCACCTAGGTATTCCCACATTACACCAATCCTCCATGAGCTGCACTGGCTTCCTATCGGTCTTCGGTCACAATTCAAGGTGTTGGTTATTACCTTTAAAGCCCTATATGGCTTAGGGTCAGGCTATCTTCGAGACCATCTTCTACCGCATGGTTCCCAGCGACTGGTAAAATCCCACAGGGTTGCCCTCCTCTGGGTCCCGTCAGCTAAACAATGTTGGCTGGCGGGTCCACGGGGGAGGGCCTTCTCTGTGGCTGCCCCTGCTCTCTGGAATCAGCTACTTCCTGAGGCCCGGACTGCTCCCACCCTACTGGCCTTCCGGAAAATGGTGAAAACCTGGCTTTTCCGGCAGGCTTGGGGCCATTGATCTCACCACTGCAATCATGCGAGATTCGGCCATGAGCGATGTGTATGGGTTTTTAACGTCTCTTATTGTATATTGTTCATATTGTCTTTGTTGTAAGCCACCCAGAGTCCTCGGAGAGTTGGGCAGCATAGAAATACGACAATAAATAAATAAATAAATAAATAAATAAATAAATAAGAGAAACCAATGGTTGTTGATTCAAAATCCACCTATTCTATAACAGCATCACCTTGGTTCTGGATGGTGCTCTCTAATAATAATAACAACAACAACAACAACAACAACAACAATAATAATAATTTTATTTCTATAAAATGTCCCGAAGGACTCAGGGCGGTGTGCAGCCTATTAAAAGCACAAGACAAACATTAATTAAAATAATTTAAAATTTTTAAATAATTTCGGCTCAGTTTAAAACCCCCAAAATTTAAAACACCCGATTTAAAATTATTACGTTGATAGCCCAGCCTGGCGGAACAACAGGGTCTTAAGGGCATAGCGAAATACCTGGAGATCAAACTTGATCAAACTATTAAAGATCAAACTTGAAATTTGGGGATGTGCCTGGAAGATCAGATGTTCTGGCAGGAAGAATAGTTAGAAGCTGAACCCAGGAAAATGTCAGGTATGGTTTATGTATGAGTTGCCAATGAGAAGCATTGACAACAAGTACTGAAATTTTCATCACCTCAGTGACTCAATTATTTACTAGAAAGATTATGATGTGTGTAGACTATGGAGACATTATAGCGCTATTTGAGAGATTTATATCTGCAAAAAGTGGTAATTTTGCTAATTCTCCAAAAACCCAGGCATTATTTACCGTGCTGTACAATAAAGTTTGCATTGGAAGGGGAAGAGCAACACCTATTTTCCTTCTGACTGACAGATTCTAAAAGAAATAAGTTGTTGGTCCCACCAGCCCCTAAAATCTACAAGCCCAAGTGCAGTGTCTGCCAACCACCCATTTGATCTACAGCTAATCTTTAACCATTCATTATAGAAAAGAGAAGCCTGGACTAACATTCTCATCTATGGGCATAATCAGGTCAACTTCCTTCCCTGCTCCTTGAATCGTGAGTCAGTGGAGCAATGAAGGGACTTAGAAACAGGGTATATTTATTTGTACTACACTGCATGGCATTTTAATTAGTAACTCTGTAGATTTAAAATCTCTGAATGGACACACAGGGACAGTTGTGTAGCATAGCTTTTGTGCTTTCCCGCCTGGAAAAAAAACCCCATTTGAGGACACCAGCAGGGGTTTAATAGAAGCTTTGATAAAAGTTCTCTGAATCCTTTTATTGTTGCTCAACTGCAGACTGGACCCTGGTGTCATTCAGGCTGTGTTCAGGAGATAACAATTAATTTCACTCAGTTGGGGGAGTTGGCTGGAAAAGATGGTGGCCTCTATGAATATGTGGATATAGAGAAAAAACAAGGTATAATTGTTGCTAAGAAACTAAGAATATGTCTGTATAGGTTAAAGATACTGTATGTAGGTTTTTCTTGGAAAACATTTTGTGGCTTTTTGCACAAGAAGCACTTTATAGATGAGAAACGATAAGTAAATGTAAATGGTTAATGTACCATAATGTACTACAATTTTTCAAGCGGATTGCAAATAAAATCAAAAAAGATTCAATAACAGAATAATATACTTGTCAATGGTTGTCTTACCAAAATTATCAGAAAGGGTTAAGGTAGATAAAAAAATTATGGTTTTTGAACAATGCAATACTGAGTTTCAAATAGAGCAAATAGTACAAATGATGAATATGTTATTGCTAAAACTTATACAATTTTGTTGAGATATAAGAAGAACAAGTGAAAGAATGTATGGTAAAATGAGCCAAAATTTTGGCTACAATATACAGATGAATCAATGGGAAAATATGTGGTTGAAAGGACTGAAATTTACATTATGTTCTTACCTTAAAGAGAAATTTTATTAAAATGTTGGTATTTGCCACCAGTGAAATTGTCTACAGTTACTTTAAGGGACTCTTTATCATGAATGTGCAAGTAGTCCTCAACTTATGACATAATTAGGACTGGAATTTCCATCATAAGTCATAGCAGGTGTAAGTCAAGTCAGACCCAATTTTAAAACAATTTTATGGTAGTCATGAAACAAATCACTGCTGTCATTAACTGAATCACAGCATTAATCCGGCTTTTCCAATGGGCATTTTTTACTGGAAATTAGCCAAATGGGTTGCAAACCACATGAGTGCAGGATGTGGCAACCAGTCATAAATGCACCTGAAATTTGATCATGTGACCATGGAGGAGGTGCAACAATTGTAACTGTGAGTGTAGATCATAAGTCACTTTTTCAAGACTGTCGTAACTCCGAACCATCACTAAATGAATGGCCATACATAATGGACTACATATACGAGTCAGTAAAAATTTGGATAAAAATAAAAACACTAATTTAAAAAGATCTTAAAGAGTAACATACAATTGAAATCAGGGATTTTTCTTTTGGAATTAATGAACAGATAGGTAAGAACTTTGTTTTTATATATCACAAATGCAGCAAGTTTACTCAAAAGTAGAAAAGTTTAACTCTACCCACACTAGAAGAATGCTTGTGAAAATGTTGAAACTTGCAGACATGGCTAAATAGACTTCCTTGATTAGACAAAGACATTATCTCCTGACTTGAAACTCCTTATAGACTTTTTGCATGAAACATTTCCATTTGTGACTAGTGGTTTTGATGATTATTAAAAAATGTATGAAAGAAAAAAGTGAGCTTTTTTGTAATCATAGAGTAACAGAAAATTTTGTAATCATACACACACACACACACACACACATTCCAAATGGAAATTGGAAGCTTTTTTCTATTTCATCTTTTCTTTCTCCACTTTTGTCTTTTTCTTCTTTGTTTTCTTATTATGTATTAGTTGGAGTTAGTTTTTATGATCTCTTTTACACTTAATAAAACTTATATAAAAATAGAACTTATGAACATGTCTGACCTTGTGTAACCCTCATGGAATCATAATGGACAAGAAGAAAGAAAGAGAGGCGTTCAAAACATACAATAGACTGAATCAAACAATTATGGAGAGTCATATAATGGATTTCTTAAAAAGTTTTAAAATATAAATTGCTATAAATTGCTCTAACCATCTGGCCTTTTTTCAATAATGAATAGAGACAATACCTGTTGGTAAAATAATATTAGCAGCAGAGTGATAAATGAACTTCATTTCCCACAGAAAAGATTATATTATAACAGGACAAAATCTGTATTTAAATATTGTAATAATCTCTTTGTACTGCAAAGTAGTTTCATTTGCCCAAAGTTGTTCATTGACCTCTAAAGTTGTTGATTTACTGAAAGTGGTAAAAAGCTTTTCTCTGCTTGCTGATTTAGATTTTACTCTCCTTTTGAATACAAATTCATGGAAATGGGTGGTACAAATACTTTGCCAAGAAGCAGGCAGTTGTTTATATTATTTTTTTCAGTAAAAAGCATAATCGCTTTAAAATAATAAATTTAACCCCTCCCAATAATAGATTTCCCGTTTTTTGTTTTGTTTTGTGTTGGATGCATGTATGTACATTCCAAGTAGCACGTCCATTGCACATGAATAAAGCTGGATGCCAAAGGGAAGGAAAAGAGCACATATTTCCTACCACATTATACATTTTCAAGGACATAATTAAATGACCATGGAAGGAATTTTCAGTTGATCAGCACTATTTATCTTTCAGAGATCTTTACCCAAGCACATGCAATAGACAAATTTTAGTTAACCATTTGGTTCAGTAGCATTTAAGCAATTCAAGGCTATAGCTCTACTATTCTCTGAACCTTTTATTATTTTTACCTTCCTAATATTACTCATTTTTTATTTCTTTTAAAAATGCTGCATAGACAATTATAAATCATAAAGACATTAAAGAAAAGTTAAACTGTAAAGTAAACTATAGTCAAATAGTTGCTGTATGTTTGCTTTGCAGAACTTAATACACTTAAAATGCTGGAGGTTATAGTGCCATGATGGCAAACATATTGCACACATCTACAGCTGGCATGTAGAGCCCTCTCTGCGAGCACGTGAGCTGTCAACCAGCTCAGCTCCACTGCACATGTGCACATGCACTTCCCATCAGCCAGCTGATTTTTGGGATGTGGGGGCTGGGGCACATGAGGGAGATGTGCATGCATGTGTGGGGTCGCACACACATGTGTGGGGAGGGGACGGGTCATGCGCACATTGGTGGGGGGACAGGGGAGCGCAGGGGATGTGGCGCCCCCCCATGGCCAGTTTTTGGGCCTAGGAAGCTGCAGGGAGGCCTACTAGGCCCAAAATGTGGGGTGGGAGGTCATGTGCGCATGTGCAGGGGTGGGTGCACATATCAATAAGATTGCATATCATCAGTCCTTGGGTGTGTCTGGCTTTAAATATTTCTCTGATTTTAAAAAACTTGCCTCTCCCCACTCCACATCCCCATAATTTTAATCAGCCAGAATGAAGAGACTAAACAACCTGGCATTTCCAAGAGACAGTCGTGAATTGAAAGAATTCTAAAATCACAGGAATTTATAACATTGTTCACTCTAATTTCTCCTTTCCCAAATGAAGTAGGAATGATAGGGAGAAAGGATTATTGTATTAAAGACACAGCTTGGATTCACACACTGCATTAAGTCACAATGTGTTGTTTGGGTTGGGCCTGATATCAGTGAACCCATTCACTGTAGTTGGTGAAAAAATACTTATGGATTAGTGCAATGTGTGACCTCATCCTTTGTGGTTTATTTATCTAACAATGGTTTAAAAATCATGTCTCAGCATGCATGCTATGTATGTGACTGAAGCATGCAATATAATGCATAAATAAAGCAAAGTCAGATTTCCTGGATTTTTGTTTTGTTTCAAAGTATCATATTTAAAATTTTCCATTAATACATCTTTTTTGCCAAGCAAATGTGTTTTTGTCCTTTTTGGAACAAGACACCATATACGGACATTCTTATCAAGCAAGACAAAAGCCAACTGGCAGATGGAAGCTCAGAAGTACAGGAAATAGAATTCCCAAAGGACTTAGCATTAGTCTTTTCAGTTAAGTCCCACCAAAAATAAGAATGACCTTGGCTCTTCCAACATTGAGAACTCTACATAATATTCATTAATCGACTTGATTTCCTGTTACTGATTTCCTTACACATGCTAAACCAAATATTCACTCAAGAAAGCCAAGAGAAACAAGCATGCACTGGCTCTCCTAACGAATAAATAAAATATCAGGTTATTGACATTTAAACATTATATTTTACTTTCTTTTTAAAAAAACATATCTACCTCATTTTCAGAATAAATGCATAAAAATAGAAATCATTGATGGAAGCAGATTGGGGAAAAAAGAAATTATACACTAATTTAAATAAGCAGATATTTAATTAGCTCAGATAGCAACTGGCATATTCTCAATTATTTCACAACCTAGAAAAATATATTTTATTTTTAAGCACAAAAATTGTATGTGCTTTTACAGCTACTTATTTAAATTGTCTACCTGCATTTCACTGAGAGAAGGAAAGAGGAATATATGTGTAGATATGTGTTTATGAAACAGTTGAAAATAAAGAAGATGGTTAATAGAAAGGTAAACACCCTTAGCATACTGTAGTTGGCTTGGGGGGGGGGGATTGAATACCTGAATTCAAATTAAAGGCATCTGATGCCTTTGATGCTGGTGTAATTTCCATCATTGCCACTGAAAGCAGCACAGACTCATGGTATAACATAGCCATAGATCCTCATTTGATTTATATATATTCTACTATACAGATCAAATAAAAGTGGCAAAACACATAGAACCTTTGGTCCATTTCCTGGGTGTGATGTGAAAGTTGATGCAATGCACATGATATTCTAACCAATATTTGAAGGGAAGCAGGGATTTCTGTAAAAAATATATACACCAAAATACTAATAAAGAATCTGTTCTTTTTATAGAATTTTCCTGTGTTTGTGAGCTACATGGAAGTAATAATCACCCTAGTTGTTTTGATTATTCAGAATATATATAAAAACCTTTAAGAACAACACTTTCTTTTGAAGGACAAATAATCCAAGTGTAATTCTACTTCTCTTTGTTCATAACATCCTTCAATGTTTACTATTGGCACTGCTTCCAGAAGGTTGATGCTACTGATGTAAAATAAAATAAATATGTAGCTCATAGAAATATGTGTTCATTTTATATTTCTGTGGCATTACAGATCATATCTGGCATGACAGAAAATTGAGGGAAAAGTTAAAATGCATGTTTAGAGAACAAGAACAATTTTCTTATGCAGGTATATACTGGGAGGTGGATAAGAAAACTTTAACAAAATAATCTACAAATCTTGATTTCTCTAAAATAAAGATTTGCAACAGGCAGGCTGACAACTAGACACATTGAAAAAAAAGAAAGTGGGGTGAGGGGAATCATCCAGAATTGAATATCTTCATACAAAAGATCCTTCTCTGACTAAAGCTGCAATTTTAAAATATCTTTAGCTAAGTGCTGTGAGGTAAAAGTCTGTTTATTTATTTATAGACCTTTCCCCCTTAAACAATATTTCCGCAATCCACTTCAATAGTGTGACTAGCTTTAAAAATACTAAAGTTAACCTAACCAGATAACAAATGACAAAAACGAGTTATATATCTGTTTAAAAATTCAAACTTCAGAAGAGCACAGACTGCCAACAAAACAGGAGATAAGACCAGAATATCCTGAAATTGTCTAATGTTCATCTGCATGTTTCAACTGATTCCCCATTGAAACCAATCTTTTCATCTAATACATATGGGAATTGTTTGCCATTCTTGCATTGTGTTTTACAATGTCTTACCAAAAAACCTTAAAAGTTTATCACTATCATAGGGAGGACAAAAAATTGTACGCTTAACCAACCCACTGAAGTTAAAGAACTGAAAGAACTTTAAAAATCTTTAGATTAGAAAATCTAATCAGAACTAATAAATCATAAGCATACAAACTTGCTGCTCAAAGTATGTAGTAGAAGCAATTCCATTCTACATGTCATATATCACTGATTCCATTACTTTATCTGTTAGATTAGGCCAGGGTTTCAAAACCCCTTGCTACTAGTTCGCTCATGCACCAGGCACGCTCGTGCGCACATGCAATGCTTCTGCGCATGCACAGAAGCATCCAGGCAGGTGGGCAGAGCCTGCTGCCGCCGTCGCTACCAGTTCACCTGAACTGGGGTGAACTGGTAGCAACCCACCACTGTGTTAGATAGTAAGTGTACTGTAACAAGATTGTGATTGAAACACTAGTATAATCAACTTCAACTATTTTCCACAATTATACACTATGTAAGCATCAGTTCCTACAAAGTATCACAGATATTTTTAATAAAAACTTATCAAGCTGAATAAACAGCAAGCTACTATTTTAAATATAAATCTTCAAACAAAGATGCAGCCTTATTGAGATAGAATTTATAAATGTAGAAACACAAATAATTAAAATAGCAACATATTCATATGTTCACTTTAAGCACATGATTGTATTTATATATTGTTATTTAAGCCTGCATTGCTTGAAACTAAAAAAATGCAAATATTTTATTTTGAAGCACACATACAGACTCACACATACTGTATAAATAGGAATATTTCTGTCAGGTCAAGATCATTTAAGGCAATCTTGAAACTCCTAATAAGCAGGCAAGAATGGAGGAAACCTAAGGGTTCATTATAGAAGGAATCTCTTGAAGCATACTTTTTGCACTTGACAATTAAAGAGCAATCTGGAAGGCCAAGTATAGTGTTTAAGTTTCACCAAGTTGATGAATAAAAGAAAATATTCATGATTACCAGCCTTTATCTTTATCATTATAGTACTATATTTTCATTTACAGTGGAAACAAACACTATGATAACTATATGCAAAATGCAATTTTTTTATATGAGCCCACTGCCTGTTACTTTTAACTAGAGTATAACAGAAAGTACATTTTTCTAAAATGAATTGAATTGGAATGCTTTGGGAGCAAATAAGTCTTTAAAATAGCTATATCTTTTTTGGCAGCAGGGAAAACACCAAGAGATTTCAGAAACTATAGAAAACTAAACAAAAACAAGCAAAATCTCCCTACAAGGGAAAACGTAGGAAGAAGGACTTTTCTAATCCATTGAGGTAGAATTCCAAAGTTTCATATTTCTATCAGATGGTAGGAAAAAATATGAAACCAACTTGGGGGCTGAGTTTAACAGAAACATGTTTTGCTATAGCAGCCGATTATTCTGTTTCCAACCCTACAAATATTAATTCAAATATTATTAGTAAAATATCAAATTGTTCCCACTTAAATGCAATACACCTAGGAAATACTTATATGGTTGGGCTTTGCTTTATTAAAACTAAATAGTATTAGAAATTGTATAATAATTACAGTGTTGGTCCAAATAAAAGGTCAGATCTTTTATCTATAATTGCTGACTTTTCATTTGTGTTGGATTGCCACCTTCTAATTCAGAAGCCAATTTGATTTTTGAAATGTTGCATAAGGTTGATGAAAGCAAATTATTGAAATATTTATACTGAAATTAATATTTATATTATTTATACTATCTGTCTATCTATCTATGTCAAAATAATATATTTTAGAAAAATGATAATCATTCATTTAATTTCACTGATAGTTTTTAGGGGACATAATTTTTAGAAGCAAAGATTTGAGTATATGCTAAAACTACTTTATCTGTATACTTTACTCCTTGGAACTTACTACTACTTTTGTTCCATATAAAAAGAAGCAAATTTATGGCTGAAGGCTGAAGAGTTCAGCCTAAGAAAGAATAGGATACATTTCAGTAAAAGGTAATGTTTCCTATGTCATATGATTCCTCATATCCTCACAGATTAGTATACACAGTTAAGTATATACTGCCAAAGAGACACAATGACTGGGAATATATTTCACAATTTTAGCATTGTGTTAAAGTATACCATAGAACTTTTCCTTTTCTTTGTTATAGTCTGTTGAAAAGATTGCTAGGTGATAGTTGAAAAAAATCAAAAACTGTTGTGACGGAGGGGAATGCAGACAATTTGCACTGGAGGAAACATTATTTTCTTACACTATTTATAGATACTGGTGTTCTGATCCAGATCTGATTCACAGCAAAAGCTTCCCTTCTCCCTGCATCCCTCAGCTTATAACATATATCTTCCTATCCCTCTTGATATTTAAAGATTCTGTCAGTAGAACAAATTAAGTAAGAAGAATACATCCTCGAAAGCAAACCATCAAACTGCATTTGCAGCATTTACATTCTAAAAATAGGTATTCCAATGGCAGAGGCCAACTTGGGATTCAAGCTGCCTTCTGTAAAATTAGTACTTTTGTGACTGGCCATGCCCACAGTTTGAGCCATTTGGGGATTAGGTGAATCTCCTAGGGTAAGAACTTCAAGACCAAATCCAACATATGCTGTTAAAATTTCAAATGTGCCCTCTTCCCTCCAAAATTGTTACTACTTCCAATGAGTCCCACAGGTGCTTTTTAAGATGCAACTAGGCTTTCTTTGTTTTCTCTTAAAGACATTTTGCCTCTCATCTCTTCTTGAATGAGAAGCAAAATGTCTTGAAGGAATAACAAAGTCCAGTTGCTTCTTGAAAAAACCACCATTGCGACAACCATGACCTGGATGACTGAGAATCTGAAGAGCTCCAATGAGTGGGAAAATGAAAGTAGAATAAAACGTTTACCTGCTTGGTTAGTGGTCACAGTGACAGATACAGCTTGGTCTTGGCTTGGATTTTGCTTGGATACTCCATTCACTGCCCAGATTTCAAAAGTGTAGTTAGTATGTGCCAAAAGGTCTGTAATGGAAACCCTCGTGGACTTCAAACCATTCTGCTGAGGGCTGAAGTGAACACCACTCCCACAGGACCGGCAGCGGTTCAGATCACTAGCTCCACATCTCTTACACACCACATTGTAAGAGACATCTTCACGGCCACCTTTGTTCTGGGGGGAACTCCATTCCAAATTCACTGATGTCTCATTGACATTGGAGATCAAGTTCTCGGGAGCAGATGGGGGACCTGCAAAAGAAAAGCATCCTTTTTTAAATTACCTAAATAATTTTTTTTTTTTAAAAAAAGGAAGCCACTTTAGAGAAATATCTACACAGTATTATGTAACTTCACTGGACTCAAGAGCTACAATTGGGACTTTGAACATTGTGCCATGTGCTAATTTCCACAAAGAGGTACACTCAGAATAAATACTATATTTAATTTCAGTTCATTTAAATATTTGTAAACTGTTACTTGAACTGTTTCTATGTTTTCCTAATTCTGCTTTCTCTCATATTAAAAATTACAGTTGAGGGGCTTTCAAAGAATCCAGCAGAATGTGTACAGCCTGGAAGCCTCATGATATACTTCTCTGACCTGCACTAAGGTTTCTTAATATGATTTGATTGCTTATTTGTACCCTATGACTATCATTAAGTGTTGTACCTTATGATTCTTGACGAATGTATCTTGTCTTTTATGTACACTGAGAGCATATGCACCAAGACAAATCCCTTGTGTGTCCAATCACACTTGGCCAATAAAGAATTATTCTATTCTATTCTATTCTATTCTATTCTATTCTATTCTATTCTATTCTATTCTATTCTATTTCTATTTCTATTTCTATTCTATTCTATAGCTTCATACACAATGCATTGTAAAAAGTAATTCTAGCGCTTTGCTTCCTTGTGTTTCAGTCAGAAGCTATCTTTAAATGAAAACTGCTCCTGTAAAGCTACATCCATAGTTCCAAACAGATTTCCATTTGTAAATATCTGGCTGGACAGAAAATTGTATAAGTAAATGGCCAACATACCATGTGCTGTGCAGTACCAAAAAAAAAAAAAAAAAAGCCCCCCGGCTATATCATCAGTCATTCATTTGAATGATTTGGGGTATAAGAATGAGATGTCATACAATTTTCTTCTACCCACTAACTCTAAGAATAGATTATCACTGCCTACATGCATATATTGTACTTCTTAGTCTGGAAGAAAACAGAACACAGCAGCCAATTTCTGAATGTGTCTGTTGTTGAACTAAGGCCCAAAGCAAGATCATAATAGCCTTAATATGAGGAGCAAGTGTCTGAATGAAATGTTTTTCTGTTCTTTCATCCTGGCCCTTATTTTGATCACCTTCCTAACCTTGGCTTTTACTAGTTACTGAACATCAAAAGTAAAAAATACTTATTGTTCTAATCTCCTATCCACACATGTTTATTCCCCTTCCTAACTAGCAACTCTATATTAATTCATTAGGGTTTTGTTTTGTTTTTGTTTTGTTGTTTGAGGGAGGGCTGGGGGCACCAGGAGCATCAGGAGACTTAATATATCCCAGGTAATGTTTATATGACTTCAAAGACTCTAATATTACACGTATGTCTAAACTTGCATTTTCTACAAACCACACACATGCATAACTGGGTTCTAATTTAATATACTAAAACACTAGATAGGTAAAGCTGGCCTTTGGAAAATGTAGACGGATATCTGTAGCTGAGATACACACATGTGAATGAAAAAACATGTTGTCAATGGGGAAACGGTGAGCAGTCTATGTACAAGTATATAAATGTCTGGAGAGCCTAAAGAAAAATATTGTAGGAGTGAGAAATATATACAAACATAGATGAGATAACAACGGTTTTTCACACAGTTTGTGAAAAAACATTTCATTGTTCATCTATGTGCGCATTAATGGAAGGAGTTTGTTTTCCCTATAATTGGAAATTATGTAAATTGTCTTCAACATTCAATTCTTAGGTATATTTGCTGTCAGAAATACTACATCTCGAGCTTCTTGAGAAAAGATGACATATACATCAAATTAATAAATTCTTCCTTGATGGCTTGCAGGGGTAAAGTCTACATAGAATACAGAGATGCCAGATAACAAATTGTTGCTTATACTCAATGATTTCTATCTCCCAATTTCAGAATTGGTACCTCTTACATCAATTACAACAGCTTTAGGGTTTAATAACACAGCATCAGTCAGGTTCATTGAGATAGTCTTGAAGGGGCTTGGTTCAATTTTATGTATGAAAATGTGCTTCTCTGAATCAAGTACACCAATCAATTATTTGTGCATGGGACAGAGAAGGGTGGAACACCAACAGAGAAGCAGTCGAGCACAAAACAGAGAAAACTGAGGCTTGCAGTATGCTTGTGTACTTCTATACAGGTAGTGTGGAATGGGAATTAGCAAATTCAACCCTTTTTGAATTAAGGAAAAAGAAGGGTAACAAACACCCTTTTTGGCATAGCCAGCAAACTATGTTTAAGTAACAAAAGAAAAATTCCAAAATATCTCTCCTGGCCAAACAAGAAATGAAGTGAGGGCTATTTCAGGTACTTATCACAACTCATGAATATTACACTAAATCCTGGATCTCAAACACAATATGAGATCTGAAGGCTAAAATGTGTTCACTATTTTCTTTGGTGCTTACTGACCATTTGATTTAGCATATTTTAAAAAGTATAATTTCAATTTTAAAAAATGGGAAACTAGCATACAATGAAGCAGACTACCAACCTCAAGCATAACCTAAGTTTTCCATCAACGTCATTGGGCTATACACATGTGCCGGAAGCTTTTGGAAGATGAAACAATGGGGAGCTGAGGCTTAAAGTTTCAATTGCCTTCTGGCAAATAGGTGTTTCTTCCATTGCTGCACCTATCATGGCAATTGTTCTGTGAAAGTACCAATATGTTCCTAAAATTCCAAATGTATCCACTAAACCAAAACACTTGTGGATCTCTTTATTAACACACCGACTTTTTATAGTTATAAACCTGGATGCTGGAATAGGATACATGTCAGACATTTACCTTGGTTCAAGGAGTTTGTTTTCAATGTTTATGGTTTTAATATTTTTAATATGATTTTATATTGTTTTAATGCTGAAACTTTTAAAATTCTTGATAGGGAGCCACCCAGAGTTATTTTAAGATGGGCAGCTATATAAATGTTATACATACATACATGCATTTGCACACATACAAACATACATACATACATAAATGTATTGTTGTGGATGCTCTATTCGTTTTAACAGAATCTGTATAGCAGTGCCCTTGTGGCATTAAAATAAACCACAGTCATCCTTAAAATCCACTTGTAAATCTTGCAGCATTGTTCACACAGACAAACTCGAAGGGCTAAAAAAAATATTGAGAACACAACTTTGGGATTTCTTTCTCTCCTACTCTCTCAGAGGACAGAAATAAGGAAATGTGGCACATTGCCAATGAGTGCAATATCTTTTTGAAGGAAATAGGTCTAGCTGAAAAAGAAATACTTCCCACTTCACATATTGTCAAGCCACCACCTTTATTGAGAGAATCTGCAATAAAGATCCCAGTAGGCTTTTACAATTGACAAACCAAACAAGCCTGTCCTTTTGTTGACATAAATCTTTTCTGACACACATTACCCTTTAAGAAACAAAACAATAACACTCTTCAAAAACATCAGTGAACAGACACTGTTTAGAAAGGCCTCTGAGCAATTACTATGACTAAGACTTTAATAGCGTCTGCCCAGACTACATTTTCATGAATAATCTGCTGAGCAAGTTACTCTGAGCAAATTCTTTGGGTGTGATCAGATGCTATCCTCAATTAAAGCTTTTTACATCTTGACCAGATGGAAAGGTTGTCCTATATGAGATGTAATCGCCTTTTCAGGGCAGTTTTCTACTAAGTTGAGTGATGACGAATGTGATGGTTATTTTAATCCCTCAGCATCTCAGTTTTGAGGTAGTCTGTAGACTTTGAAAGACAAAGTAATGGTGAACTAAAATTTCACTCCTTTTTAATTTTTTTTTTTTTTTGAGGAGCCTTCCCAAAGAGGTGAGTTCATTTGTTTTGATACACAGGTAGGTCTTGATTACTGCTGATAATGAAACTCGTGAAATGGTTGAGAATTTGCACTATTCAAAGTGATATTTCTGGGGAAAATAGGGTAATTGGTTTCAGTGGAAATATTATTTTTTTATTTTTTAAAAAAATTGTGCTTTTTAATGAAATATAATAGCAAAAGATTAAAAGAATATTTTTACAACTTTAAATTATTTTTAATAAATATGCCCTTGAAGACTGCTTAGAAGCTGTAGGTAATGCAGGAAGTGGTAGCAAGATTGTTACCTAGACTATCTTTCAATTATTTTTTGTCCCCTTGATTTATTTATTTTAAATGTTTATGAGATCTATCTAGAAGAATTTTCAGCAGGTTATAATGCATTAGAAAAAATAAAAGAAGCTAAAATCACATAAAGGACAAGCTGGAGGACAAGCCCATATCCAAAACATACCTGCTATCTCCCATATTCTGCTCTATTTCTTCAAAATAACCCCCCCCCTTTTTTTAGCCTTCTTTTTCTCCATTTTTCACACAATTAGTGTCTAAAAGCCTAACGGCAGCTACACATGCAATAGCCTCAACTGTGTTCGAGACTTCGCAGTAAGTGAGCTTTGACTTGTACTAAACATGACCTGGTATCAGTTTATCTAACCTGAATATTGCACTATTCAGACTTGCATTAATCACAAACTATCTGTTTGGCCTACATTACCAAGTCCATAGTCGGGTTTCTGGGTTATGAAATCTATAATCCCCTTCCTTAGAAAGATTTCCTAAACTGAATATTGCCAACTTTCAATGGTGAAAAAACATTCTTACACCTTTTTGCAGGCATTTTCTTTGTCAGTCTTTTTATCAATTTTTTATTCTATTCATTTCATGTATACTTGATATACAATATGAATGTACGCAGACACAGATACAAAGATAAAATATCTGAACAAAAGCACAGGATCAGCTGAAGAGCAAGATGTAAGTTTTTGCAGACAGTGGACTCGTCTTACTCCAAGTGTTTAAGCGTTAGTTGCAAAAAACCCATAGAACAATGAACATAATAGGGAGACGTAAACTAGTCACTTCATCCACTATTTTCTTTTCAACAGGTATCTTAGCCATAAGAAAATACATTGGAAACCAGTAAATACAAGTGAATTATGGTTCTCCTATGTTGCAGAGCTTTGGGAGAAGAGAAAGCAGCCACATAATATAAGAATAAGATGAAAGTGACAGAAGTTTGTTGTTGCTTTTCTGTTTTCTGCAAACATTCCCCTTCCCCTCAGTTTCCTGTACTCTGTCCATGCTAGTCAACAACATTCTTAAATTTTAGAAGATTTTCAGGGACCCAGGCTGGGAAAATGTGGCAAAGAGGAAAGCATCCTTCAATTACATAATTTTTATTTCCTGGATACACCTACTGTACTTGTTCAGAACAAGAGAACTGTTTTAGTTGCAGAAATGAAAGTATCACATTTATTATAGTCTGTAAAAATCTAAGGAGAGCCACTTTGGTGTAGTGATTAAGGCACCAGGACAGAAAACAAGAGACTGTGAGTTCTAATTCCACCTTGGATACAAAGCGAATTGTGTGACCTTGGACCAATCACCCTCAACCACAGCAAGGAGACAATGGCAAGCCACCAATGAAATCCTACCAAGAAAACTACAGTGATTTCTCCAAGTACTTGCCAGGAATCAACATCAA
The DNA here is from genome assembly GCA_012654045.1 of Ptyas mucosa. Classification (NCBI taxonomy): domain Eukaryota; kingdom Metazoa; phylum Chordata; class Lepidosauria; order Squamata; family Colubridae; genus Ptyas; species Ptyas mucosa. The sequence goes on along the minus strand of WNWU01000019.1, from coordinate 24,371,034 downwards.
GGGTATCCCGCCAAAAATATTCTTCCAAAAATCTATGAACATATTATATAAATTAAGGCACTTTTGTAAGGATTCCCTTCTCCTTCTCTTGATTTTGCATTTTAAAACTGGACCTAGTATTAAGAGATTGTTCCTTAAAAAAGCAAAGCAATTATGGTATCACAATTCTTCTTACTTGCCTCTCAACTTGAGTCACATCAGCATTCCAGATTCCCCTATTGCCATCTAAGAGTTCAACAGAGAAATCTATTGTTTGGTAGGATCTGCAATTATATATTTTTTAACCTCGAATGAAGTGACATCATGCTCTACTTCAAGGATATTTTGCAGCTTCTTTTATTCAGCTGCCTTTAGTAACACTTGCATGATAAAGATTGTGCTGTTATCTCCCATATCTGCAAATCATTTGCTTGAAGGGGAGAAAGGCAGAAGTAAAAAGAGAGAGAAATAAATAAAGCTATTAGTTTGATCTATATTTCTTATTAGAAATTTAATTCTGAGGATGTTAGGCATTAAATAACTGCCCTCCTTTATGAGTCATATCCTATTACAGTATACTTTAAACATAAGCAAAATTAAAAGAAGTTGATTGTGCTAAAGCTCCAGCTGGCAGCTCAAAATGTTTTTTTCAGACTAGGCCTTATGACAGAGAAAACTTAAATTGATTAATAGAAATAAAGATGAACTTAACAAGAAAAACTGCCCAGTATCGTTACTGTAGCACAGCAGGGGAAATGAGAGATCCGATTTACAATACTGCTATGACAGTGACTAGATGATAAATCAGCATTTGAATCTTTTATTTATTGTGGACTATTATAATACACTCTACATGAGACTGCCCTTGAAGAATTTCTGGAAGCTTCAACTGCTGTAAAATGCGGTTGCATAGGCAGTTGCATGCGTCCTAGAAGACAAATATTACATCTCTGCTCCAAGAGCTGCATTGGTTACCAGTTTGTATCTAGGTTCGATTCAAAGTCTTGGTTTTGACCTTCTGAGCCCTGCATGATATGGGGCCAGTTAATTGAGGGTCTGCTTCTTCCTTATTATATCTACCTGTTCCTTCATGTAGGAGAAGTATGCTGCATATTCCACCTGCCAAAGAATTTCATCTGATGGGAACTAGGAAGCAAGCTTTTCTGCAGTGGCCCCTATCATCTGGAATATCAATGCTTAATGGGGATGGGGAATGGAAAGTATAAATTTATTGAAAAGAGATTGAACTGGTCCAAAATTAGAACTTCTGTATGAATACTGGTAGTCCTCATGCGATGACAGTGATTAGAATTCAAATGTTCATCACTGAACCACACAGTTTTAAAGTACACTGTCATATAATGTGCCACTTAGGACTCAGTGGCAATTCCAACACTTTCAGTTGCTGTCTCTAAGTAAACTACCACTGGCCATTAAATAAGGATATCACATGGTCATTATTTACAACCTTCTGCTTTTTTCCCTATTGACTTTGCTTGTAGGAAGCTGGAGAAAAAATTACCAATGGCAATCAGCTGATCATGGGATGCTGTGACTGACTTAAATTTGAGGATGCATAAAAATTACCACTAGTCTAGCATTGTTGTAAATTCAAATGGTCACTGTATAAGTACTTGTTAAGTGAAGCCCAGCTGTTGTTCACTACATCTGCTTATTCTTTTTTACTTTTATTATATTGTATTCCAATCTCTTTCCTACCTCAACAGCCACCCACACTTCCAAATTGATGTATTGATTTCTTAGACTAATTGATTAAGACTTCCCATAGCATTTAGACTTTGTGCTACAAGAAAGTCCACCTCCACTTGCAGGATAAATGGGAACTATGGACTCTTCCTTCCATGGCTTCATTCATCACATATTTTCTAAGCTGCCAAGAATGTATCAATTCTGTCTTCAGGTTGAGAGCTTAAAGCCCTTCAGATCAGCACTTCAATGTTAATCTCTTTTCCTCTTTTCTGTCTTGAAAGACAGGTTATAAGCCACAGCAAACAGTGTGGCTATTGCAAGTTTGACTTTGAAAGAAAAAAAAAAGAGCTATAACCCAAGAGCTATATTTGTAGCAGTTATTTTTTCTCCTTTGTCACCTAATATTGGGAGTGAATTTTCCCATTAAAGATTACTCTTACTTTACAGCTGTTTGTTCATTCTTGAACACTGGCCTTATATGTTTTTACAAGGAACACAACTGGGTACACTAAGTGCAGAAGTCACTTAAAATATCAACTATCAAGTTCTTTCTATACTTTCTAGAGTATGTGCAATCCATCAGTATTGTAAATCAAAGAAATGATCAATCTACAATCAGATTGGTCAATCAGATTTGATCAGATACTGGAAGTCTCACTCTAACTCAAGGCCTAGGAAAAAGACAGGCTTTCAATGTTTAAAGATGGGGATGGAAGGCCATATTGATCACTGATACAGAAGGTCTACTTCCTGCATCCCCTCAGGTGACACTGTGTAATCAACAGGACCTGGCAAATGGGCACTCTGCCTGATCATAAAGGATGGGTAGAAACTATAAGAGCCAGGCAATCTCTCACACAGTTAGGCCTTATGTCATGAAGGGTTTTAGGAGGTGGTCCTTAAATTGCATCCAGAAGCAAATGGTTGGTCTAATCTAATAAATGATGATTAAAGAAACATTCATCATAAACTGACCTAGCATTTAGAAGCAGCAAGACCAATGAGACATAAATTTTAAGTGTAAATTCTCAAATAGCCAAAACATTGCTATTAATGTATATCATATCATATCAAAGATATAGAAATTAAAAGTTTAAGGAAAAATAGAAAAGTTTGCAGAAGTATAAATCCAAGGTGACAATATCTTTGCTGGTGTTTTTGCTTTTTCTACTTAAATGAAGACTGGATATTATGAGTAGAAGCAGAATGTAGAAAATCAACATCAACAGAAAAGCTGAAAAAACAAGACAATAAGTGTGAATAGAAATTTGTACAGAGAAAGACTCTATTCAAACTCTATGCAGGGTTAGTTTAGTTGATACTTGGACATGGGGATGACCAAGGGGATACATTAATTAAGTAAGTCAGCCCTGGAGGCCATCTTTTTCTTTGGATCTTCAGGGCTGCCACACTTGGTGCTGTGGGAACCTGGGACAGGGATTGCGTAGAGCGGTGGAGATATTTAGCCATAATAACATTTCTTTCTCTGAGAGTCAAGGACATTTGGCCCTGCACCTGGAGTGGCGTGACTGAGAGGCATCTCCAATTGGGACAGTGCATTGATTGGACCATGTGATGGACATGTAGGTGCAGCAGAAAGGACTTGGACTTTCTTTTGGGTGGGAAAAACCTGGAAGCTTTCAGTTTCGCGTTTTCCCAGATGTGACAATATGACATCTCTAATAAAATGGAACTTTGAGGAATTTCTGGCCTCAGAGTCTTCTTTCGTTGGGGGTGTGACTTGGAATCCTGACAGATAAACCATTTCTGTATTGTAGTCAAGAAAATTATATAGGCATGTTCATGATGTCACCAATAATTTTTAATTTTTTGAAGGAAATTTTTCTTATTGTCCACTTGACCTACAAAAGAGCTGTAGCCTTTATTCCCTAAACACTCAGATCTCTATAAAATAAAACATGTAAATGATGAAATCCTTGCAAGAACTTGTTGCACTTGAAATCTTATGAATTTTATTGGTTGGTTGAAGGGAGGGAGATTATACACCAGAGCAATAGCAACCCGTAGGTAGAAAAAATGTACATAACATCAGACTTACAAAAAAGTTGACTAAAAGACCTCCAAAGGGGCGGGGGGAATAATTAGGAAATTCAAATCCTGCTCAGACTTTAAAAACATACTATTCTATCTAATTTACTTTGTCTACTAATAGTGAATTAAATTACAGATAAACCCACTATAAGCATTGGTTTGTATGTTTAGAATTAATGGAAACAGGGAAAATCACAGGAAGCTATAAAAAAGAAAAGACAGTCAATATCCTTTCAAGGCTCTTCTTGTAATAAGCTTGTTTACTTATGGTTTTTGTGTGCCTACCAGTGACCTTAACATTGTGTAAGTAGGCTTCTGAAATTGTATGTAAAAGGTGTGTTAAATAAAACGAAACTGGATCTTTTGCAAAAATTAAAAAAATATATATCCCACTTGTTTTTTATATGCACAATGGCTTCATGAAAATTCCTAGGGTCCATTTTCACGTAATATTTAGATTTCTGTCTAGAGCCCTTGACCTTGGAAACAAGGTAAGGGCCATTCATTTTCACAACAGAGTCGCTCAAGCACTCGTGGAATCCATGCTGAGCTTCACTGTAGATTGCCCATCATTTCATTATGCTTCATTATGCTGATAACTGTCAGAAAGCATTAGAAGCAGAGGTTTTGAGTAATAGGACTGAAATGGTAATTTAAAAACAATATCCTTTCTAGGGGATATAAACAGTGAGCTACATTTAGCTATAAAAAGGCAAAACAACTTAAATTATACCCTCAGTTTATAGGGAGGCCCTTTTCAATTCAGTAGCAATCTGAAGCTAACATAGAGGTTTTAGAAAGAGACACTAATTTTCTACAGCTTTTAAAAATGTGGAGTCTTTAAACTAAGTTCCCTTTTGCAAAGGATTTTACAGGGAGATTATTTTATGTCAATCAATTGCTCTTTGTTTGGCTAGCCCAAGAGACCAAATTATTCACTATCATTTACAAAGAGACAGATTTACATTAGGCTTTCAAGATAGGTAGACAATATTAATTACCTTGACCTCATTGAGATGAATATGTTTGATCAAATAAGTATCTCTCCTATATGCTAACATAACTTAAAGATAGACAGATACCACACAGAAATAGAAAGAAATAATATTTGGGTGATTTTTTTAAAATTGCTGGTATACTCTGGATTGTTTAATACCATGGTATTGTTTTATACATCGTTCTGAGTTGATTTTAACTTTCCCATTTTATTTTCATCTGATTTTTATTTTATTATTATTGAAGTTATTCTTTGCTTTAGAAATTACCAGAATCAAATTTCATGAAAAATAAATGAACAAAATCAAGTTCATTTCAAACAAAATCATAAATGAAAATATCATTTTATAATTGATTTAAATTGTATCTATTCTCATGTGGAAAAATACTACATTTTCTAGAGATGAGTGATTTCCAAAACAACTGAAAGACAAATCCTTTGGAATAAAGCAAAATATGTAAAATTACATACACATTGTTCTTAAATGTCATATTTTATCAATTTATTGCTCTTAAATGCATTTTTCTATGTTGCTGGCAGTCAGCATTCTATTCTGACAACTCTGAGTAGTTAATTAGGCTAGAATAATAACTGGCCAGTCATTCCAGTTTTATCTATCAACATATACATTTCAGCTATTTGTCTGCTGAATTAGTATCTGTAAGCTTGGAGATATTTTGTTCCTATCACTTATGTGTAGGCTTCTTATGAGCTGTTCAAGCCATGTTCATATCTTAGTGTACAAGTAATGTTAATGTATGCCCTAATGCTGTAAGCATGCAAATCAGAATGCCAGCCTCAAATAGAGGCTATTTAGTATATCCAAACAATATAGTGTTTTCAGTAAGGATGGATTCATTCGGCAAAAGATCTGAAGCCAGTGTATATCACCCCACAATTTTTGCCTAGAAGAGGGTATGTGATTAGAATTGCAAGAAGAGAACACTGCCAAGCTAACCCTGATAACTAACCAACCCACAGGATAGGGGTCACTGAGTCCCATTTATTTAGTGAATCCTGAGGTAAATGGAGAGTAATATCCCCAGCAAAACTGATAGCATACGGTCACTCTGCACACTGCACACTGAAGACACCTCCTCCATAACTATGCAAACTTCACCGCAAACACTCCCTTTGTCTCCTCCTCTTTCATCACTGATCTCCATTGAGAGTTTGCAGTGCTCCGTTTTTATGATCTATGAAGCTCTCATGTGCACTCTTCACCAGCAGGAGCTTGCAAATTTAATCAGTCTTAAACCGCCCACCATATGCTGACAAACTAGCAGCTCTGGCATTCACTTTGGATATCCACTTTCTGTCTTTCACTTAGGTCATAAAAACTGTACAACTGATGCATTTACTAGCCAATTCATAAACTTACACTTGTAATTTTCTAATTTATCTTAGGAAATTATATAAAAAAGGGCAGTACTAAAAAGAATTCTAGTTTCTTTCCTGCTACTATGAAATTCAAACAAAACAGAATTAATTAAAGTGCACCTCTCCTGATTTGGAAAATTAAGATGTAGAAGCAAGGTAGCTATTTCCAAGGTTAAAGCAACTGTTACATATGGTACAATGGTAGAAACATGGGAATAGCAAGAAACTAAAATAAATAATTAGCTATACAAATGTCTTCCTCCTCTCTGCAAAACTGAGGGGAGAGTAATTTTCTATACATTCCAGGTGTTTTTCTCCAAATTACCCAATATTACTTTTTTTTACCTAGCTTAATAGTGAACGGAAACCTGATTTTACAAGCCAATGGAGCAGAGTGTATGTTTTTGCTAGAAGAATGGGTCTTAGATTCTATGTTTTATTTCTTCATTAGGGGGCCGTCACACTGAGTGATTACTAAATGCAAGGCTGAATGAGACTGCTGGAGTAAAAGACAGCATAATGAACAAAGAAGGTTCTTGATTATTATAGCTGTCAGCACACAAGAATTGGGTTTATCACCTGGTTTAACCAACTGGTAAGAAAAACTAGGATAAATGTGAAAGACCCTTTGCGTGTTTGTGTCTTTTCCATTTCTCCTGGTTAAACAAGTTAAGTGAAATAAGCAGCTATTTTTTTGAATCAAGTATTCAAATGAAGTTTAGCCGCCACCCCACCATGCAGACTGATATAATTTTGAATAGCCACTCTTGCACTTAATATTGTGTCTCTTGTTTTGACAGAAACCAGCCCCTACCTAAACATTTTACTGTGTAGGATGTCTTTATTTCTTTACAAAATGATATTACTTGTAAACAAAAGTTCATATTCATAGTCCTTTAGAGTCAGTACAATGTAATGGTTGTGGCAGTGGGAGTGTGTGAGAAATAGTGTGTGTGCATGTCTGTGGTTGAGTTCTAGTGACCCTCAATCATGGAATTTACTGAGTCACTTTGGAACAGTCCCTCTTTTTCAGCCCACCTTACCACTGAGTATTTGGAGTGACAGTGGAGCAGGTCTTGTATTCCATTTAGATATGAACACATATCAAAAATACTAACACTAATCATTCATAGTCAAAGTATCACCAGTCTGAATCCTGAAATATGAAAAGAATACATTTTGTGTAAGTTGCCCAGCTTTTGATTTCTTTCAGGAATTTTGCCAAATCTAATAATATGTATCTGTTTTTAACCTCAAAATATATACTTTATAAATTTGAAAAGATGGTAAAAAATAAATATATACACAAAACAGTTTGAAATATTTCAAATTAGAATCATTTTACTTTTATTCTCCAAATGTTCTGGACTTGACTATTATAATGCTAGTTTCTTATTGAAGGAATTATGAACTTGAAACTTTTGATATATGTTGAAGACAATAACCTGGACAAAGCTGTCTTAAAATCAGTGATGGGTTGACCCCAGTTCGTACCGGTTCTATAGAACCAGTAGTAAAACTGGTGGGAGGCTCCGCCCACCAACCCCGACATCATGAAAATGCTTCGGTGCATGCGCAGGAGCTTCTGCACTTGCGCAGAAGAGCGCGCACATGAGCGAAGTGAGCACGCGCGGCCCCACTGCAAACCAGTAGTAAAGGTAAATAAAACCCACCCCAGTTTAAAATGTAGTGGAAAATCTGCATAATTTCATCTGTAAAGATGGACAGAGGTCAAAAATGTAGATTCGGTGAGGAAAGTATTTTTCAGGGACACTTGTTTCTCTTGTTATGTTGTATGATGTTTTGTATTGATGATGCTAATTATACCAACTGGTCACTTGTCTGAGATGGTTTACAATAATGTAAGAGCTGCATCATTAGGAATTTATACTTGGCTTGATTATTCTTGGGTTTAGATATGCTTGAATGCATTGTTTAGTGGACAGTTATTCCTCGTAGAATATTATTATCACACACACAATGGTTCTGAAAAGTTCAGGCTTGTATGAAGAAATATCCTGGATAATTCTTTCCAACAGAACTGGTTGAACTCTTTCCGGGGCTATTTAATGAGGTATAAACCGTATGTAACTCTCCAGGAAATACTGAAAGTTTAAACCACATGACCAGTGATGACGTATGTTAGGAATTGTAGAATTTCATCTTAGATTGTTAATAATATGAATTGGGCTCTCTGGCTGTTCCCAAATTGGTAATCAAGAAAAAAAAATTCTACATTTTAGGAACAAATATTTAGCTGCTCATGTGGTTTGTTTAACCTTTTTTTTTCTGGAAGAAACCAAGAAGGAGCATTTAAGTATGGTACCAGGATATTCTCTTTGAAGTTTTTCACCTGGATAGCTTTTTACTCGAAGCTGCTATATGTTATCTTTACTCGAAATTGTGGATTGTTTTGCAGGTAAAGAAACTACTTGGATATGACCTTGTTATCTTCCTAGAAATGATTTGATATTGCCTTCTCCCAGAGTGTTTTTCAATGGCCTTCTTTGGACATTGTAGTCCTGGAATTTTTTGAGTCTTCCATCCAAGTACTAATCAGGACTAAACCTGCTTAGTTGTTTGGGGATCAACCAAAATCTGCTAGAGGCTGCAACTACTATTTTCATTCAAAAGGGACTGGGTAAAAGAAATAATTTGCTTTGGACAAAACTTACAACCTGTCTCCAAAATAAATATTTTCCCGAAGATCCAATACATGGGCAGCAACTAAAGTTATTATTGCTTTGCCTATCCACATCCTGCTCTTTTCTTTTTTTGATGCTCCTCCAGCTTAAATGTTTTGTCTTGTCTATTGAGAAGAGGGGAGGAGAGGGGGGGAAGGGAGGGGAGGGGAGGGGAGGACAGATGAGAGAGCATGCCATAGGTGACTTCTAAGAAAATCAATTTAAACCTGTAGTTTATTTATCAAAACTTTGGGATATAGCTTTCAGATTTTTTTAACAACTTGCAAAATATATCTATCTTCAACTGCATTTTTAATAAGCTCTCTTATACAACCAGGTCATTATTCACTTAAGCTTCAATTTATCCTTTCTTCAACTTCCATCCCCTCAAATTCTTCCAACATCTAACCACATTTCAGTGGGTTTGGAAGTATCTCCTTTTTTATTGTGGCAAGACAATTAAATACAGACTTGCTCCTGGCATGTTTAAATGACATGCTTTTTAGAATTTGGCTATTCTCAGCACTGTGAATTGATAATTATGCGGTCAGGGAACTAAACAAAAGAACACTAATGTTTCCTGATAGCTAGGAATTTTAATCCAATCTTTGGAATAGAAATCAGATTTTAAAAAAGATGACACACAGACAGCAAGGGAGCACATTTGCAATTTGGAGCAGGTTTTGTTGTTTAAATTGAGAGACGAGGAGTTAGGAAACAGAAAGAAATAACAGTTTAAATATGGCATTATCTAAAACTGAAGTAAAGCTTAAAGAAGGTAAAAAATTTAAATCTTTGAAAAACAAGTGTAGAATCAGAAAACATCATTTGGTCATCTTGACATAGTTTGCTGTGAAAGAAAATTCCTGAAGAAAACTTGAAGAGAAATCAATGATTTCTACAGTAAAACCAGCTTTCACCAACATAGTTATTCTCCAAATTTGTTAGGGCTACATTTTCCAAAAACTCTCTTTTATTAAGATTTAAGATTTAAACTTTGCTAATAACAACCATGAAATCTCAACTATAGAATATCCAGTTAGTTTTGATTAAAAAAATTGAGACACATTATAAAGTTTTTCAGATAGAAGCTGAAAATCTGAAGGATTGGTTATTCTGAAATTGAAACAAACATTAAAATGCAAAGCTATATATGGATTTTCAGCAAGCAGAAAGCTTCTAAAGAAAGATATAGCAACAAATTATGTAGCAATGGGGTACATTGGTTTGGAAGACAGAATTCCAATTCCATTCTGTTGTCCTTTTTTTTATAAATTAAGATAAGAATCAGGATAGAAGGCAGAAAGATTCTAATTAAACATTATCAACATGTTACATTTAAGAAAGTGCCAACATCATTGCAAACTCAACTACTAAAATGTTTGCCATCCACATTCCTATTTGCCATATAGATAAACAAATCACAGTCAATCAGAATATAAACATCAATGTACCTTTGATTAATTTTTAAAAATCTGCTCAAGTAACCAAATTAAGTAGCATCAAATAATGATTTTGTATTCTTAAATCATTATATGTCCAACATTATTTTAACCAAATAACTATCAAGAAGTCTTACAGATTTGCTCAAACATCCTTGTAACAATTACTGCTAAACTAATTTTTTTTTCAAAAATGACAATGACAGTCAACTGTCAAAAATTCAAATAGTTAGTCCTTTATTATATACCTTGAAGATATATAATAAGGCTACAATTTTGATTTTAGAAAACTGACATTGAAACAGAAAGGAAAGGAAAAAAATGATTTTTAAAAGTCTATTTTTAAAATGTATTTAAAGGCAACTGTAACTTTGCAAACAGCAAGGCAATTTTTAAACATGATCACTGTTAGCACTTTTATTAAAGCTAATACTTGCAAACTGAAAAATTCCAGGCAATCATAAGATGGTGGTATAAAGAAAAAGAAATGTTTTTAATACCCCTTAGTGGTTGTCTGGATTTCTGTTACAAAAAAAAAATGAACTAAGGAAAGGGGATGTGGAAGTTACTCAGACAAAGTAGAAAAATGCAATAATGAAGTGAAAGAAGCTATGCATAAGAGAAAAATGTATATTAGAACATAATTGCTACAAAAGATGAAATGAGAGACTATATGTGGAAGAAAATGTTCTTTATAAACTTAACAGTTAAGTTATAAATGATAAAGGAACAGCAATACAGTGGGGAAACATTAAAAAATTGGATTTTAATGGAAACAAAGTTGTTTGAAAGTGAATTAAGAAAGTTAAGTAAGAAGCTTCCAGCAGAGTGAATGGAAGTAAAAATAACAATAATTTTAAAAATTGATTTTGATCAAAACTAAAAGGCGAAATAAGCCCTATGAAGAACAAAAGCTTGATTAAAAATTGGGGGGAAATGCTGTTTTTTCTAAATAGAGAAAAAGGTAAAACTGAATGCACAAACTACAGGAGGTAGAAAGGTGTTTGGCAAAATTCTGATTAATGTGTATGAGAAGTGGCAATAAGCAGAGGTTGGAAAATAAGTGTGTATTTATACTGAGCAGGGAGGTGTGCAAAATAGTTTTTGCTCTTTAGCAGATTACTTAGATATATGTAAATATGAAAAAGTTCATTGTATGTTTGTTCATTTAGGAAAGGATGTGATAAGGCATGAATTAGGGGGTAATTTGAGCAATTATGGGATTTAAGGTTGATTGCTGAATGTAATGAGAAAAATACATAATCAAAATAAAGAATTCATGAGAATGGATAAATGCTTAGTGAATGGTTCAGCATTGAGCAGTGAATAAGACAGAATGGGTGATGTCCATTCACCGCTTACTGAGTTTAAAAACAAATACATAAGGAGTCTTTGTGGTGAATTTAAGGTTGGGTAGTTGGTTTGTATACAGATAATACAAACTGGCTGAAAATGGAATGGCTTGCAGTGAAAGTTGAATGTACAACACAACAAGCTTGTATGAGAAAATTAATATATCAAAGACCAAGGTAGTTGAGTTTGGCAGAGAAAATAGAGGAAAAGATTGCAAAGGATGCATATATAGGAAAAAGATAGATCAAATAATGAGTGGAGAAATTTTAAGATGTGTAATAGGGAGTATAAAGGTAGTTAGTAGATTGTGATCTCTTGTGAAGACTGAATATTGAACAAATGAAAATGGTCTTCTGTAAGAATATGTTTCTGCCCACTTGTTATATGGTAGTGAGTTCAGTATGTCATTAAAAAAAAGTTGAATGCAGTGGGAATGGGACATTTAAGAAGCAGATAGTAAAACAAAAAGAAACAGAATGAAAAATATATGGGCCTTCAATGAATGTAGTTTAGATACAAAAATGGGAAAAAAGTATATTGATTTGAGAATGGTCCTATAAAGGGAATAGAGCAGAGAAATAGAAATGAAATGTATGAAGGAAAAATAAATGAGTTGACTCAAAGAGGAAGAAGAAAACTGAAAAATAATTGTTGGTTGAAATTTATGGGATTCTGAAAGAGAGGTAAGAAGTTTAAAAATGAAAGACAGTGTATGAATCAATAAATGGATGTGATGGAACCAAGTATGTATTGCAAAGATAGAATGACATGGGAAAATATAATTGATGTTGATGCAGATTAAATTTTACCTTTCTTTTCCTTATATTCTACCTTTATTCCATGCCTTAAAGCATATGTTTAACTTCCTTGACTATTTCCTATTCTTTTTCAGCATTTTACAAAGTGTTGATTGCTCCAATAAGTAAGCATGACATATCTGTCTTCCTGTATATAGTAAATACACAGAGTATAAACTGAGTCAGTTTCTTCTGTTCTGGAGGGCCTCACTTGCTTCCCAAGGAGTATTGTAGCTATCCTAATGCTGGAGACAGGGGTTAGTCACAGTAGAAAAACCTTTTGGAGCAATTGTTGCAATTTGACCTGTAACTTTTATATTTACAAGTTTACATTTCCCTACTCTATCTTCTGTAGCAACAAGAAATGTGAAAGTGTATAGAACTAAAAGTACATCAATGTAAGGCATGGAGGGAACAGGTAAAAAAACACACACACACACAAACAAACAAACAAACAAAAAAGAAGCCCAGCTGCTCAGGATTGAATTGCGCAACATAAACTTGTTTGGATTTGTCCCTTGAGCTCTGCTTAGAGAATATTCAGGATATTCAGAGTTAAATAGAATCCAAGAATATGGATTAATACAGCTAATACAGTTTAATTTGTTCTAATTAAACATCAATCTTGCTTTGACCTTTGTACTGATCTCAGTACTAAGAAGTACCTCATCCAATTTCCATTTTGGGAAGTATCAGACTAATTAAATGGACTGTTTTATGAAAGAAGCAGCTGGATTTTCCCATACAAACACATGAGCTGAATTTTGTTATACAGAACTGCAGCATCAGTGCTCTTGCTCATAAATTGAGTAGTCCAAGGACAATGAAATCATTGCCCTTGTGACATGAGCATGCTCCAAGTTCCACTTCTCTGCTCTTGCTTGCTACTAGCATTCTTGACAAATTAAGATGTAATCTTCTATCTTGCAACTCAGCATGTATCCTCAAAGTTTGCTCTACTCCCTGAGATTTTAAAGGCAGGAAGGCAATCAGGCAGGCAGGCAGACATGCGTAAGTGTATTAGGTTTAATTCATTCTAGCAGAGATACTGAACTTGGTGTGAACAGACCTTTTATGGCTGTGAAAAAGAAAGAAAGGAGGGGAAGGGTATACTTTAGGAGTGGGAACTTCTGTTACTAGTATTAGTGAAGAATTTTCAGAGAGTTAGCTAACACAAGGTGATAGGAATACCAAAGAACTATAGTTCAGCCATTTCTAGAGAGTTAATTTCTTTGCCATTGATCTACAGAGAAAAGGAACTTTATATACAGGAGCACCTATTAACCTTTTCAACAAAAAAGAACTATTCTGGAAAATATTTATGATTTTACAGCTCTTGATACACAAAGCTTAATTATTTGTTCATTTAGCATTTTTGAAGTGGCTCAAAACAAGGCAGAAAATCTTGCATCCTTCTATGCCAAATGCAAGGTGCAGTTTATGACATATAAAACTCAATATGGATTAGAGTCTTACTAATTGAAAAAGCTTTCATTAGTAACTACCTGTAACCTATAGATAGTAGATAAGGGCTTTTTATCTATACCACTAATGAAATATGTCAATTTTCTGAAGCCCCTGACCAGAAGAAGACAACAATGGTATATGCAGTTTACAATATTGTCACCAATAGGATTGACTCAATCCAATCAGCATTATAAAATTTCTGCCACTGCATACTTGCATCCAGCTGTCTCACATAACTATGTAATTTGCATCATTTGCATGATATGATTGCCGTACACCTGTCATTATCTTCCCCCTTATCTCTTCTGTGGACACCATCAGTGAGTAAGAAACTAAACCACATTTAGCACCTAAGTCATCTTTTTATAGCCCTTAAAACACCTTAAAATCATAACTGTTAAAAACTGATGATACAGTTCTTGGTGATTTTGAAATAGAAAACAGATGAAAACTATAGTCTAGCCTGGATGTCAGCAACCTGCGGCTCTGGAGCCGCATGCGGCTCTTTGGGCCCCTTGCTGTGGCTCCCTGCCGAACTGGATCCCACTACTGTCTGGCCCCACTCTTCACCCTCTCAGTCACTCCTCGCCTGAGAAGGTAAGGTAGTCACACGTGTCAGTCCTTGAAGCCATCTTTCTACCTTTGAGCCTGCAGGCTTCAGGCCTGCCACAAATTCTACTGTGGGAAAATGGGGGATTGTATAGAGTGAAGAGGATATGTAGTCAAAATAATATTCTTTCTAGAAAGTCAAGGCTGTTGTGCCATGCAGCTGTGCTGAAAAGAATTAGAAGGTATTTTCTGTTCTGGAGACAGAGCATTGATTGGTCAGGGAGACGTGCAACTTGGTCTCTGCCCTGAGACACTGGCCTAGCCTGGCTGCAGTCGATGCTTTGCATTGTAATGGGCTCCAGGAAGAGCAGGGGATGCCATCTCCCCCATTGTGAAGCACACTTAATTTAAGTGTGCTGTGCAAGGCGCTGCAAGAGCAGCAAGCAGGCCATGGAGGCGACAAGAGCACTTGCGTTAGCTGCAGCTGGGCTGCGCTGGGCCAGTGTCTTGGGGCGGAGAGAAAGTCAGGCATCACCCCAAGCAACCAAGGTGCATGCAGCACCAACAAGGGCTGGAAGCAGAGGCAAGTACAGGGCCGCTTTGCTCCCACTCTAGAATATGGAGCGAGTCTCCATCCACCATCGTCCTTACCTTCTCAGGCAAGGAGTGACTGGGAGGGGAGGGCAAGGGGCAGGGCCAGCCAGTGGTGGGTTCAGCCAGCAGGAAGCAAAAGCAGTGGGACGAAAGAGCTTCATTTATCTGGGAACCTGAAATGACTCTTGATTTAAATCATATGGTAAAAAGCACCCAAAGAAGAAGAAAGAACAACATCAGCAAAAAAAAAAACACCCCAAAAAACCAACCCTCGTCTGTTTTTGGAAATGGTTCAAGAGGGAACACACACACACACATGAGAGAGAGGGAGGGAGAGAGGGAGGGAGAGGGGGAGGGAGAGAGAGAGGGAGAGAGAAAGAGGGGGAGAGAGAGAGGGAGAGAGACTCATTTCCCACAGAAAACACTGGGAGCCACAAAACCTGGGTATTGGTGTGACTGGGGGGGGGGAATCATGTGACTGGGTGGGAGTGAGTGACATCAAGTTAGCCATGCCCACCCAGGTTTTGTGGCCCCCAGTGTTTTCTTTTCTGTGGGAAATGGGTCCAAACGGCTCTTTGAGTGTTTAAGGTTGCAGATCCCTGGACTATAGCCACTAGAATCAAAAGGATTCCTTGCAAACGGCGTAATATGATTCCTGATCCAGTGTGGAAAAAAATACATTTACTAGAACTACCCACAAAGACTTTATTTGCTTATTAAAAATATTTACTCTTCACTAACCTTCTTCAGACTTTTAGCTGGGCTCATAGCAAATAATAATTATCCTTTTAATTCTAGAAAGAGGTTAACAATAATGAGCTGCATTTCCTGATACCCCTAAATTATTGTAGGCTTGTGGCACATTCAAATATTGCCACCAAATTTTAATTCTTACTATGCCAAGAAATTAACATAGTTGTAACATAAGAATAATTAATCTATTTGCTATACTAATTTATTCTATTAGTTCAGTCTCTTACTCCTAGCTTCACCTGTTTTGGGAGTAGTCTTTGGGATGTAATTCATATAGTTCTTGTTCAGGTACCCCTGCCCTACAGGCAGCAACTTTACTGTGTAAAAGTAACTGAGTGAATCAGCTCTTATGTTAAAACAGTGTGTTAACTTTACCCATTAGACAGATTAAGCAGCCAGACAAAAACCAATTTAGAGCTACTACAAATCAACTTTTACACGATTGTTTTTTTCAAGTATCTCCCCCTACCATCACCATTTTCTGTTTCAAGTAAGATCTGCAAGCCTACAATTGCTCCTCATTATGCAGCCTTGAGGCACTTGTACAGTACAGGTACCGAGTCATAAAAAAAAAAATGAGGAGGGAAATGCTGGAGTTCCTGTTCTCACTGTTGACCTACATATTGTAACTTAATTGCAAACTTCATTTTCTGATGTGTGCCAGGAGAGGGAACCTGGTGCTGACATGCTGTGTTGACTCGTTTAAAAGGGAATTGCTACTGAGTGTTTCTGTCACCAACAAGACATCGTTCATAGGAAGATGTTCATCTCTGGGGAGTGTTCCATGTATAAATTATTGAAACAGCAGAAAAAGAAAGAGAGGAAATTTAATAAATGAAGGCATCTGACTTACGAGTACAGGGCATGGAGGCAGCATCATTTTCTGCTCGGAAAAAGCCTGGATCACAGGTGCAAGAAGTAGAACCTTCCCAGATGGAGAAACTGTGAGGTGGGCACTTGGCACAGGCAACATCTGTTGAGAAGGCTTTGTGGTATCCAATCTTGCATGCTTAGAGAGAGGAAAGGGGAAAAGAAAGATTAGTTGGATAATAAATGGTTCTTTTATTTATTCATATGAGGATCCATGGACATTTTCAAAAGGAAATGAATAATTACCGCTCAACCAGCCAAGTAATGAAGTAGTTATCATGTTCTTGATTGCAAGCTGCTCAACTGGGAGATACAATTTTAAATCCAATGAAAGCCTTTTTAACAAGCAGGCTTACAATTACACCTATAATCTTATATGTGTAGAAATCTGGTTGGGGGGAGGAATCTCTTTTCATCCCTTGCATAGAATGAAGAAAATGTTTTGAACAGTGGCCCACAAATGTGTATTTGAAGCAATTAATGAAGCAGAAATTAAAGATAGAAAAATATTCAACATTAAAAGCCATTCAAAACAGAGAAAGCTACCGGGAGGTTTTTATAAATAGCAAAGATCAAAAGAAGAGTGGATGTTTGCCAATATTTATAACTCACTTTAGTGTTTCTAACTTTACCATCTGGTCCAGGTATCAATGACCTTTTTCAATCAAAAACATATCTTGAATTTTGACTAAATGTGATAGGCATGACTAGGAAATGGCTGTCATGACAGAGTTGTCATGCACAAAAATATGAGTAAGTCAGTCACTCACACCCTGATATAGAATAGAATAACAGAGTTAGAAGGGACCTTGCAGGTATTCTAGTCTAACCCCTTGCTTAGGCAGGAAATCCTATACTACTTCAGACAAATGGTTATCCAACATCTTCTTCTTTTTTTTATTCTTTTTAATTGAATTTTTTGAAATACATAAACAAAAACAAAAAAACCATAAATAAATATCACCCAGTGTATAATACAAAAACAAGGGAAAGAGAGGAGTTCATATCTTTGTTGTCAGTTCCTCCAAAAGTCTCTTTGAGTAGGTACTAGTGTCGTCTCTTCCAAATGTTCAATTGCACTGTCCACAAACTGTTGCCAGATCTTCCAGAATGAGTTTTCCTTTATTAAACCTTTCCTGAATTTTAACTCACATGTTAGCTTATCGTTAAGGGCAAATTTCCAAATTTCTTTATACCATTTGGCCAAATTATAATCAATATCTAATTTCCAGTATCTCGCTATTATTATTCGACCCATAATAATCAATATTCGTACAAGTATCCAACATCTTCTTAAAAACTTCCAGTGTTGGAGCATTCATAACTTCTGGAGGCAAGTTGTTCCACTGATTAATTGTTCTAACTGTCAGGAAATTTCTCATTAGTTCTAAGGCAGCGGTCACCAACTGGTGGTCCGTGAACCACTGGCGGTCCGCGAGAAAATTTTGGTGGTCCGCAGAAAAATTATTTGCATTTTTTAAATATTGCACTAAATCAGGGGTCCTCAAACTACGGCCCATGGGCCAGATACGTGCAATGAACGTTTGTGTTGCTGCAGAGAGTCTCCCCCTTTTGGGTCTTTTTGTGCGGGTTGGAGAGGGGCAGAAATTCCGACTTGCGATCTGCTTCAACCTCCTGGTGCGGAGCTTTGAGTGAAGGCTGGAAGGAAGTGCCGCTGGTGGTGAAGAGCCGGAGAGCCTCGTTCCAGTGGGACAGCATCATGGCCTGGAACTGGCTGACCATCTCAGCCCCCTGAGCCTCCAGGTGCCAGTACCTGGCCTTGTACTCCCGCAGGCCTTCCCTCTGCTTGGAAAGCCTATGCTCCTAGTGAGGTGCTTCTACTGAGCCTGCTTCTCAGCCAGATCCAATTTGAACTGAGCTATTTTGCCAACTCTTTCTCATGGTGGCTGCTTAGCTCCAACAACTGCTTTCTGTTGGGGCCCTAAGGAGCCTGGGTGGGGAGGCGAGAGGTGGCTGGGGGGAGGGGTAAGTAGAGGCCAGCGAGGCACCCCTTGATGTGAATGACATCGAGTTGGCCATGCCCAACCAGTCACATGACACACACCCCTTAGCCATGCCCACCCAGCCAGTCATTAGGCAGATCATATTAGTGGTCTGCGGGATTTAAAATTATGAATTTAGTGGTCCCTGAGGTCCGAAAGATTGGTGACCCCTGTTCTAAGGTGCTTCTCTCCTTGATTAGTTTCCACCCATTGCTTCTTGTCATACCCTCAGATGCTTTGGAGAATAGCTTGACTCCCTCTTCTTTTTGGCAGCCCCTGAGATATTGGAACACTGCTATCATGTTTCCCCTAGTCCTTCTTTTCATTAAACTAGACATACCCAGTTCCTGCAACCATTCTTCATATGTTTTAGCCTCCAGTCCCCTAATCATCTTTGTTGCTCTTCTCTGCACTCTTTCTAGAGTCTCAACATCTTTTTTACATTGTGGTGACCAAAACTGGATGAAGTATTCAAAGTGTGGCCTTACCAAGGCATTATAAAGTACTATTAACACTTCATGTGATCTTGATTCTATCCCTCTGTTTATGCAGCCTAAGCTATGTTGGTTTTTTTGGCAGCTGCTGCAGACTGCTGGCTCATATTTAAATGATTGTCCACTAGGACTCCAAGATCCCTCTCACAGTTACTAGTTGAGCAAGATACCACATACACTGTCCCTGTGCATTTTGTTTTTCTTACCTAAATGTAGAACCTTACTTTTTTCATCATTGAATTTCATTTTGTTAGATAGTGTCCAATGTTCAAGTCTGTCAAGATCCTTCTGTATTTTAAGCCTATCTTCTGGAGTGTTGGCTATTCCTGCCAGCTTGGTGTCATCTGCAAATTTGATGAGTTCCCCATCTATCCCCTTGTCCAAATCATAGATGAAGATGTTGAAGAGTACTGGGCCTAAAACAGAGCCTTGGGGTACTCCACTGCAAACTTCCATCCATGTAGATGCAGTTCCATTGAGGACTACACACTGAGTGCAGTTGGTCAGCCAGTTACGAATCCATTTTGGTGGTGATGCTGTCTAACCCACATTTTTCTACTTTATCTAGTAGTAGGTTATGGCTACTTTATCAAATGCCTTATTCAAGTCCCAAGTAAATTATATCGACAGCGTTCCTCTGGTCTGCTGATTTTGTCAACCTTTTAATATAAAGTAATTAGCCTCCCAAGATGGAGCCTTAGTGAGCTCAAAGGTATTCCTAAAAATCAACATGAAGCACTAGAAGCTAATGCTTTGTTCTGAAACATGCCCATTAACCATTATTTCCACTCTCTAAAAAAAAACAACTCAGATCATCAGCCACAAAGAGTCATTATATGGGATAGGCAGCCATATAAGTCATATAATAAATAAATAAATAAATGTCAGACCTCAAGGGAAGTATCTGGAGTCACACCAATGCCCTAATGCACCAATGTTGCCTCTCCTGACTTAACTTGTCTTTAATCAATTGTGCTTCTGTAACAATCAATATATACTTTTAGTTTTCTTCCTATCAGTTTTTCATCTTGCCATATCTTCACTTGATTGTTTTACATTAAGTAAATTTCACTACCAAGGGAAACTTTAAATTCCTCTCTAGGGATTTTATTCTAAAATTTTCTCAGCATTCTCTTGCAACATTTATAAAGGACCAAGTCACTTCAATTTTATTAACAAAGCCATTTATGGAATCACTTTAAGGAGTCTAACTTTACAAAGTTTGGTGCAACATTCATAAAAGTTAATATATTGCCTTTGTTTATTTTGTTTTTCATTGGGCTAAAGTAACTTATAAAACAGACAACTCTAGAGCCTTAAGATTTTGTTCTTGCTTTAATTATTACATAATTAAATAGTGTTCAAGTTGCAGGTGAATGTTGGCTGTTTCCAATGGTCATAGAGGGTTTTATTTTTATTTTTATTTTATTTATATGCCGCCCTTCTCTGGAGACTCAGGGCAGCTTACAATGCATTAAGCAATAGCCTTCATACTTTTGTATATTTTATACAAAATCAGCTTATTGCCCCCACAAACCGGGTCCTCATTTTACCCACCTTAGAAAGGATGGAAGGCTGAGTCAACCTTGAGCCTGGTGAGAATTGAACTCGTAGTAATTGCAGGCAGCTGGATGTTAAATGCTACTTAGTAGCAGGCATTAGCCTCCTACGCCACTCAGGCTCTTTTTATTTTATATACCAAGAAGAGATTTTTTAGCTGAAAGCTAAAAATAATTGGACTGAAATGCATATATTAACTCAAAAAAATCTGAAGGGTAATGTACAGTTCAAACTAGAGACATTTAATGGAAAAAGTATGGAAAATTACAGAGTATTTTGTTCTTATACGTGATAATGGCAGCAAGATTTCTATATGACCAACAATGGAACGATTTGACAATACCTACAATGGAAGAGCGCTTGTCATTTCTGATGGAGCAGGCAGAGATGGCAAAATTAACTGTTCTGATCAGTCAAAAGACACTGGCAAAATTTAATATCAATTTGAAGCCTTTTTTGGACTTTTTGCATAAAGTAGAAAAAATGAAATAATCATATGGATTTGGGTATTAAAATATTTATAGATTATTCAAAAATAGATGTTACATTGTAATTGTAGAGCAAGAGTTGAATTCAAGTTTTATTTATACCTGCTGTAAAGAAGTTGAAAGTTATTATTTGTATGCATTTTTATTTGTTTTATATTTTATTGCACTTCTATGTGCCATTTTTCTATATATTTTGACTTCTATTCTCTCTTGACTATTAGTTTTCCATTATTTTTTTATTTTAAAAAACTTAATAAAGTTATTTTTTTAAGTAATGCTTTTGGTGGATTTTGGCTAACTGTTAAGACTTGCAAAAGCTAATATTGTCAGCATCCCATTTCTTATGCAAGTACACAGAAAAATATAAAATGTCTTCTGTTGAACATGAATTATTTCCAATAGTGGGCAACTAAATGTATTTGAGAAAGGAACGTATAAGACAAAAGAAAGTTACATTCAGAATCAAAATGGCTCATATTGTGGACATAAGACGTAGTCTAGAAAACGTAAGATGTAGACATGATAGAGATTAAATAGAAAATGCTATCCATCATGGAACTCAAATTCATATCAAATCCACCTGACCACATCCAATAACTACAGTTTTCATTTTCTTTCATTTCATTTCATTTAATTAGATTTGTATACCGCCCTACTCCCGAAGGACACAGGGCGGTGAACAGGCACAAGATAAAATACATAAATACAAAAGTTAAAACATAATTAAAACCAAATTAAACCATTTTGCCCGTGACAGTTAAAAATCCCAATAATTTAAAACGAATTAAAATTTCACTTTAGAAAATTTAAAAGATCTTTAAAAGAAAGAAAGAAAAGGGGAGAAAGTTAGGCCAGGCTGGCTTGCTGGAATAGGAAGGTCTTAACAGCACGGCGGAAAGTATCTCCGGGGAGAGCTCGTTCCAGATAGTAGGTGCCCCCACAGAGAAGGCCCTCCTCCCGGGGGCCGCCAGTCAACATTGTTTGGCTGACGGCGCCCGGAGGAGCCCCTCTCTATGACAGCGTACCGACCGGTGGGAGGCTGTTTGTGGTAGTAGGCGGTCCTGTAAATAGCCAGGTCCTAAGCCATGGAGCGCTCTAAAGGTGGTAACCAAGACCTTGAAGCGCACCCGGAAGACCACCGGGAACCAGTGCAGCTCGCGCAGGAGGGGTATCACGTGGGAGCACCATGTTGCTCCCATAACCACCCGTGCGGCCACACTCTGCGCCCATTGGAGCCTCTGGGTGCTCCCCAAGGGGAGCCCCATGTAGAGAGCATTACAGTAGTCCAGGCGGGAAGTGACAAGGGCATGAGTGCCTCTGTGTAAGGAGTCCAATCCAGAAAGGGGCGCAATTGGCGAATCAGGCGGACCTGATGGAAAATCCTCCCAGTCACAGCCGTCAAGTGCTCTTCTAAAGACAGCCGTGAATCCAGGAGGATGCCCAAGTTGCGAGCCCTCTCTGTGGGGGCCAGCAATTCGCCCCCAATAGACAGCGATGGCACCAGCTGACTATATCGGGATGTCGGAAACCACAGCCACTCGGTCTTGGATGGGTTAAGCCTGAGCCTGTTCCTCCCCATCCAGATCCGCACAGCCTCCAGACACCGGGACATCACTTCAAGGGCATCGTTGGGGTGGTCCGGGGTGGAGATGTACAGCTGGGTGTCATCAGCGTACAGATGGTACTTCACCCCAAAACCACGGATGATCTCACGCAGCGGCTTTACATAAATGTTGAACAGAAGGGGCGAGAGGACCGACCCTTGTGGCACTCCACATATGAGGTGCCTCGGGGCCGACCTCTGCCCCCGTCAACACGGACTGCAACCAGTCGGAGAAAAAGGAGGAGAACCACCGCAGTACAGTGCCCCCCATCCCTAACTCCTCCAACCGGTGCAGCATGATACCATGGTCGATGGTATCAAAAGCCGCTGAGAGATCTAATAGGACCAGGACAGAGGAGCAACCCCTGTCCCGCGCCCTCCAGAGATCATCAACCAATGTGACCAATGCCATTTCCATGCTGTGCCCAGGCCTGAAGCCCGACTGGAACGGATCCAGATACGTCGCTTCATCCAGGTACCAGGGGAACTGCGTGCAACCACACTCTCAACAACCTTTGCAATAAAGCGAAGGTTGGAGACAGGACGATAATTTGCTAATACTGCCGGGTCCAGGGAAGGCTTCTTGAGGAGGGGCCTCACCACCGCCTCTTTCAAGGCGGCAGGGAAGTCACCCTCCCACAACGAAGCATTTATAATCCCCTGGAGCCAGCCTCGCGTCACCTCCTGGGAAGCCAGCGCTAACCAGGAGGGACACGGGTCCAATAAACATGTGGTCGCATTCAGTCCACCCAGAATCCTGTCCACATCGTTGGGGGTCACAGGATCAAACTTTTTTTCAAACAGTATTTTTATGTGCCTAATGATTGGAAAACAAAATGTATTGCTGTATTTTTCCACCCAGAAATATATTTTTACAGAACTGATTTTTCCAAAGTTTTAAGTAGCGCAGCTGTTATTGCTTTTTTTTTACAGAAATATGTAACTGAAGTTACAGCATATATTAAAATTCTAGTAGTCATATTCAGACCAAAAATGTATTTTATACATTTGAAAATTGTGGTTTTGAAGTCTGCAGCATGACATTTCCATATAGGCAGTTTGATTCTCAAATTAAACAAAATGACAGAAACCAAAGAAGAAATCTGGAAGGAAAATAATTTAAGGATGGAAACACTAGCAATCTGAGCCCCATTTACTAACTTCTTGCTCTTTCCTCAAAACATCTTCCTTGCACTTAATATGCTTGAAAAGATCTGAAGAAAAATAGTGCAAGGAATGTATCCATTTTCACATATGAACTGAAATGTGCTTTTTTCTGCTTCTTTCATACTATGATACATGCAGATCATGTTAATCCAAAAAAGAAAAATGGAACAAAGCCATTTTTTAACAGAACGTACATTTTACCAAACGTATTTTTCATGCACATTATAGACTAATTTAAGCAGAAACACATTGAAGCTCATCTGTGACAAGAGCCCTTAAGTCACTTTGGAGCTTTGCCTGCTGTATTTCATTCCAAGTGTTTTGAAAGGGCTGGGTCCAGCATTATTCTTTTCTGGCTCAACAAAACTCACATACCTATTCTTTGGAAAGCAGTTGCTTTTTCCTATATATTAATCCCAGTTCATTAATTTTTTAGAACCCAAGAAAATTCTCTGAAACACACTCTCCCCCACTCTCCCCCACTCTCTCTCTCATGCAGCAGTTTTATTTCAGCTGTAGAAAATCACAAAACCAAACGCACAATATCTTCATTTTCTTTATTCATGAATCCCAGTTCTTGGCATCTTACTCTGTTTGCTAATCCACTACATTAATTCAACATTTCTTTACATTTTAACAGACTTTTATGCCACAATTTAATCTTATTCTTTGAAAGGTCCCCCTCCTTCTCTTTTTCTGACATAGAAAAACAGTTAAGGCCTTTCAAATGAAACAAACTTAAGTTATTATACAGTATTTTTGCATGTTAACAAAATGATAAAAAAGCAAAGCTGCATAGATCCCGATTTCCTGAAATCTTTATTGAACATTCAAGACAATTCTTCATTCTTTTCTTTTTCTTGGGAGGATTTTCTGGAGAAGACAGTGTGTGAATGGCATCCTTACATGGCTCACAGAAAGATGTATTCTTATACGGATCGCAAAAGATGCCATTGTAAAAAGATTAGGTCACATGAGCAATGCAAACTTTGAATTCAATTCCCTTAGCTTTGCCTTAATTAGTTCTTTCTGTTTGAGAGACACAGAGAGTGAGGGGCCAAGGGGAGACAATTTTTTATTCAGATCACACACTGACATGACAAGGTTATTGTGGAAATATAATTGTCTTCAGGATTTCATAATGGAAGTACTGAATCAGAGAAAAACAAAACCTTAACACCTGTGCAGACTCCCTGATCTCTTCCAGCATATAATTTTATTACACAGAGATCTTTTTTCCAATAAAACAATTAATGCACTTTACTCTAGGCTACACTGTAGGGCAGTTGTTGGAATTCTGTTGCCTCTTGGGACAAACACACATCAACATAATGGCTTCAGTTCAAATATAGTTATACACAGATTGATGCTCTGTGAATATATGGGTCTCTTGAGCCAATGTACAATATGGGAAGCATATAAGAATATACTTTCCCAGTGACTCTAAGAAAGTAAGCTACGGCATTTGAACAATAGACACTGGGATATATCATCACACAGGGATTAAGCTCTCATAAAAACAATAGTACACAATTACAGCAAAGTAATTAAAAAACAAATGTTACAGAGAATTTGTAGCTGGAGAAGGCTAGCATTAAACATATGTCTTTTTTAAAGAGATCTCAAATATACCAGCATTTAAAAGATGCCTTTCACTATGGCATGATTGGAATTGATATATTATAAAGGAAAATGTATTTATTTGAAGATATAGAGAGCTGCAAGTATTGTACATATTTTGGGTGAGTTCTGGTGTCTGTTTCATAAAAATGACATGAAAGGGACATTGCCTCCAAAAGGTTTAAATGTCTATATTGTTGTTTTGAAAATGCCATGCACAATATGCATAGCTGTCAAATTTACAAATGAGAAAAAAATTAAAAGTATCAAGTAACCTACTTGCTCTCAATTGTCTGAAGACAAAAATGACAACAGCATGATTATTATTATCATTTCAATGACCAAAATATCTTTGGCACTGTGTTGCTGAATTTTAGTTTGATCATCTATTTTTTTTTTACAAGATCAATAGTACCTGTTTTTTCCTCTCTCTTTTGACAGATTTTCAAATTATAACAAACTCATATCAGCCACCCCCAAGCAGAGAGCTTCTTACTTCAGGGGATTTTTTTTTGGGGGGGGGTCCATCAACAAATTTTCTGGGTGTTAATTATACAACTCAATTATTTGTTTCACTGCTTCATGACCTTCCTCAGCAAATATACGATTTTGAATCCAAAAACTCATCAGGGTTTGTTTTTTTTTGACAAGCCATCTCAGGCCAGGCTCTTTTGACCCAAAAGCCACTAATCTCTATCTCAAACAAAATTATAGGGTTTTCTTTCACTATCCTTCATCTCATCTTGAATTCCATGTCTTTCCTAATTCACTGGTAGCATATACATAATTTGGGAAAATATTTTAACTTAATTTGAACTCTTGTCGTGATTTTTAACAGGGCAAAATGATGCATCATAGGGAGACAAGGGACTTCACACGGGCTCTCTTATCGAAGGTGTCCAGAATCCAGGACCCATGACTCCTGGGGGAATGACATTTGAAAAAGTTGTGGCTGCTTCAGTGCCGCTGGCTCCTGCTGTGCTGCATTTTCAACATTCCCTGATAGTTTCCCAGCCAATCTCCTAATCCCTTACTCCCTCCCCCAGCCAGCAGCAACTACTTATCTGGAGGAAGGGAAGAAAAAGGAAGGGAAAGGAAGGAGAAAGGAATATGGAAGAAGGAACTTCTACACATCTGTCCTTACCCATGCTGTCCCCCCCCCACACACACACTTCCCTAACATGTGCTGCTCCCCTGTGCACCTTACCTAACCCACACAGCACCTCTCATGCCTCATTCCCAACCTATGCTGCCTGACTGTGCACCTTCTGCAACCCTCGTGGCATTTCTAGCACATATACACAACTCTCTCCAACCCACATAACACCTTTCATTTGCAGTCACATATCATTCCTGAATCACAACCCTGCATACCCTTTCTGTCGAAGGAAGGAAGGAAGGAAGGAAGGAAGGAAGGAAGGAAGGAAGGAAGGAAGGAAGGAAGATTTCTGATACTCCCTGCCAACTTCCCATAATGATATTCAATGGGCATCTCAACATACAGTCAGAAGTTGCTCCTGCTTCCATTATTTTGTTTTTATTTTGTTTGTTTTTTTGCCTAACAGTTGTCATTCTGTTTTTCTGTTTAGGTAAGGAAATATCTCTGAAACTTTGACAGAATAGGACACAGGTTGTCTAGTGAATTAATAAGTCTTGTAAAAATTACATTTTTCTGGTTCCAGCTAATTTTTCAGTGCAATGCCTTAAGGGCCATATAGCTCCTTAATAGCCAAAAGGGAAGAAATAAAGTGAGGTCTTTCTTTGAGTTGTAATTTGTGACCTATACACCTTGGTTCAGTGTACCAAGTAGCCAAGTAAAAAACAGCTGCCTTTATTTAGCAGTTCTTGTTGGTATGTATTTTATAGTCTTTGCCTCAGAGTCCCAATAAATTACAAGTATTTAATAATATCAAGAACTATTTTACTACTAAACCTCTCTCTCTCTCTCTCTCTTTCTCTCTCTCTCTCTCTCTCTCTCTCTCTCTCTCTCTCTCTCTCTCTCTATATATATATATATATATATATATATAGGGAAAAAGAATTTTGACACATTCTAGTAATTCTTCTGATTTGCTAAGGAAATTTGATTTGACCTTGATATATATCTTTTATGAGAATAAATCCACTGAAACATAATACTGCTTAATTAAGGAACATTGTATCATAGATGTTCATTTTGAACCATAGGGAGGGAGGGAAGGAAGGAAAGAAGGAAGGAAGGGAATGGGGAAGGAACAGGGAGATAAATTTCCTTCATTCGCTCTTTCCCTCCTTCCCTAGAATTCCTGTCAACCAAAATGACAAAACATGCATTATGATATCACATACAAACAATACTTATTTATACTTGTGTTTTAACGTTTTGTACATTTTCTTCTCCTACTGCCTCATTGCAATTTTAAGTAAAAATTCCTCCACTATATTCTAAAAAGGCAGAAAGCTGTTTCTTCTGCGCAAGCAAATAACTTGCCAAAAGTAGGGAATGGGTTTTGTCACCACACTACTGCTGAGGCATAAGTCTATATGACTTAGTTGGGTTCAATCTCAAATTGATTGACTTGGGGTCACCTTCAGTTTAAATCCTGGGATTTCTTACATGATTCAGCCATTCAGGTACAACCAGTTCCATTTGATCTATGAAAGGTGGCACCTGTTTAATAGTAAAAATGTTTTCTTTATTTCTTATGACACCATGAAATATCTCTTTTGTTCTCATGGTTTCGGTTTTTAAATTATCCGTCAGTCACAAGAGGTGGTTCAGATTCTATTGAAACATGTCATGGCCAAACTTAGTAGTGTGCTATGTGATTTCACCACTATCAGAAAAGAAAGGACTCCCAAATCTATGTTAAGCCCACAGAAATGGAGTGATTCGATCACCCCTGGCAGAAGTAAAGCTCTGTTTCTGACTAGGATAGCATTGGTAACCCATGGCCCACAAATTCAATGTGAGTACTGAAAGCCTTTCAAAATATGTACCCATTCTTCTGCCTGCTACTAATGAATCTCTCCTTAGGCTCTGGCCACCACTGCCACTTGCAATGTGATTGCTCTTACCATAATCATTGCCCATGCTTTATGTGGTTGCCAGGCTCTACTTATGGCATTTAGCAGAGCAGGCCTGGGGCAGGAGGATGTTATTCCTTTTTCTGTAATTCTATGTTTTGTTTCTTCCTTCACCAGCAGTAAATTCTGCAGAGATCCCCTACCTTACCTCTTTCTGTCTCACCCATATTTTAGGGAAGAAGAACGAAAGAGAAACTATAGTAGCCAAATAAGCATGGATCTTCATTTTTCACAAAAAGGAAAGTAGCACAAGTATAAGGATCAGAACATTTATGATGAGAAGATTACTATGAATCAGTGGTGGATTGCTCCCGGTTCGCACCGGTTCGCAAGAACTGGTAGTAAAAATTTGTAGTAGTTCCAAGAACCGGTAATAACATTGGCTGGCCACGCTCCCGAACCGGTCCCCGGCCTGGTCGCCACTCGCTTACCCTGTCCACCTTATCACCTTATCTACAACCTCTTCGGCCGAAAAAAATGCTTTTAAAAGGGGGGAAAAAAAGCCTCTGATGTTCCTGTGGCTCAGCTGGGATTGTCAGAGGCTTTTCAAAGCATTTTTTCTACCACCTCTTCAGCCGAAGAGATGGTAAAAAAAAATGCTTTGAAAAGATTCTGCCGATCCCAGCTGAGTTGCCTGATCGGCAGAGGCTTTTCAAAGCATTTTTTCCTGCAACCTCTTAAGGTTGTAGAAAAAATGTTTTTAAAGGTAAAAAAAAAAAAAAGTTGGCCATGCCCACCCAGTCACATTACCCCCCACCAAGCCACACCCACAAAATAAGCCACGCCCACAGAACCGGTAGGAAAAAAAATTAGAACGACCCCTGCTATGAATCAATACTGAAGGAGTAGTCACTGAAAGTCACACATACCACAAAACTGCTCAGCAATACGTTCCTTAGCAAATAGGAAAAAAGTAAGATTTTGCATACGTAATATTAAAGGATGCTAAAAATTATGCAAATTATACTTAGGATCTACTTCAAGTGCACTGACCTTCTACTATTGCTCCAACTTACTTTTTTTTCATCCAATTGAGTAACATTTAATACTGGTGTCAGCAGCAAGTGATGCTGAGCGAAGAATAATATCTGTACTAGCTTTCCTATTTCAGACTGCTCAAGCTGCTGCTATGCTTATTATAGGCTTCATCTGACTTGGGAAATTTAATTGCTTTTGCAGAAAGCTGTTAAGATTCAGGAAATGAGTCAGCTAGCAAATTTCAGAAAGCTAACCATTAAAAAAAATCTCAGGGCATCATTTCTCACTTTATTCAAGCAACTAGGGGCAATCTATGATGACATTGTTAAATTGGCACTTTTAAAAACTAGATCAGTGAAGCTTTTCCAGTGACATAGAGAAAAAAAAGCCAGAGTTTTTATTTGATAAATATTACACCGAGTGTTGAGCTGGAACAGGTCATTATGTATAAAGGATAACAGGAAGATTTTCCTTATCTTTTATATGAAACATAAATATGTGTAAGGGATTCTATGGCGATTTAAAAATATGAACATACAATAAGAATAATTTTGGGAGTGACTAGAAAATCCAGTCGGTCAAGAATGTCGATATGGTTGGCCTAGCTGGATAAATTAAGCTTGATTTCTTTTATATGTGTGTAATATTAAAGACACTTATAAAGGGTTATACATATGCATATCTTCAAACTTTTGCTCCATTTGGGTGTATATTTTCCAAATATGTTTTATATTCATTCTGAATATAATAACAGATATTTTAATGGAGTCTACTCAAGTCGCTGATCCAGACTGTTTTAAGTTCTTGTTTAATTTGTTCTGAAATGTTCTTTTCCATGGTTAATATCGCCTGCTAGCTCTGGAATACTTTTCCTAGAAACATTTATCTGGCACCATCATTACTAACTTTTAAGTGCAAGCAATTTTTAAATACTATACAAGTTTCCTAATAATGTTTTATTATATTTAGTCCAGAAATATTCTGGAATTTTTGTCATTCTTTAATGGGGGAGGGGGATTTATTGATATTATCTGTTGGTGTGCTTTTAAACTGTGTAACTAACATAAAACCTTTTGAAGACAGTTTAAAGTAGGGGAAATGGATAAATAAAATGTTCTTCTATCTCTGTTTCCCTTTCTAAATTGCATCCTTATAATTGTTTCCCTGATTCACATTTCCCACATTTTTTCAACTAAATTATAGTTCAAACTACAAGACGGGGGAAAAGGAATGGCAATTTGGAGCAAACTTCCCATCTTCTAATAATTATTAAAATAACTTGTATCAAAACACTGACATATACCCAGTGGAGGGTTACTCCTGGTTTGCACCGGTTCAGGAAAAAAAATTATCAGTAGCAATGGCTGGCTGGCCATGCCCCCAAACCGGTCCCCCAGTCACTGATCACTTGCCCCTGGCCTCCATGTTTGTCGTTGCCATGTTCTTCACACACATGCATTGGATTGCCTTGCAAATCCAATGGGATGCACATGCGCGAAGAACAAGCAGTGACGGCAGCAGCTTTTTCCATGGCTGAGAAGCTTGCCGGGCTGGGCAGCACCCTCCCCACCTGCCAGCAGCTCCCAAATCCACCGCCGTTGCAGCCGCAGTGGGGACCGAAGGGGGCAGCTTGCCAGGCCACAGGCTTCAACCTCCTTGCTGCCACTGCCCTCTCCTGGCACCACCACCGTTTTTCCTTCGGAGGCGCGTGGAAGATCTAGAAGGTAAGGCCGACACTGGTGGCAAGGGAGGGAGGCCTGCTGCGCTCAACCGAAGAGCCGCCTTGAGGGGACATAGCAAGGCTCACTCGCCTTTTTGGCCTGACAGACTCGGCGTCAGGGGATGCCACATGACTACAAAGCATGCCAGGCTGGCCAGTCCCCTTCCCACCAGCTAGCAGCTCCTGAAGTCACCCCGCTGCCTTTGCAGCCACGGTGGGGATGGGGGGGAGGCAGCCCGGTAAGCTTTGCAGCAGCCGCATGGCTAGAAAGTTTGCCGGACCAGCCCATCCCCTTCCCCTCTGGGTTAGCGTTTTCGGAAGCAAATGGGGTTGCATCTGTGTCCCTCTCCCTGCCACTTAGATCTTACCCACCTGGTGCAAAATCTCACCTTTCTCCCACTGCCACTGCTGGGCCACCCCACTGCTTGGAGCTCCAGAAGGCGGTGGTGAGCTCCACGTGGCGGGAGGGTGGCCTGGTAAGCTTTGCAGCAGTGTAGCCACAAAGCTTGTCAGGCTGCCCCCCCTTCCCCACCAAAAGCCGCCAGGGTTGTAGCCGCGCTCCCCTCCCCATCGCTTGGAGCTCGCCTGTCTCCCCTGCTGCTTGGAGTTTGACTGAGACATCTGCCAGCCCTCCCATCCGGAGCACCGGCCCCACTCATTTTGTTCCTTCTGCCACAGCAGAGCAGCAGTCTTGGCTCCAGTTTGGCATCTCCCCCTTTGTATCAGCTGTTGAGAGCCCAGCCTGCAGGTCTGGAGGAGATAGTGGCCGTCTGGCATGTCCCTGTTCCCCACCCCCCTACAGCTGATGGCAAGCATTTAATATTACTTGAATATTTATAACATAAAATCCTAACCGTAACAATAAGATTATTCAAATTTCAAAGCCAAAGTATTAAGACTTTTGATGAATGGCACATAATATACTGCAATAGGGAATGGGAGAGGAGGGAGGGAGGGAAGGAGGAAGGAAGAAGGGGGGAGGGAGGGAGCTGGAAATGAGATGGAAGGATGGAAGGAAAGAAGGAGAGGGGAAGGAGAGGGGAAGGAGGAAGGAAGGAAGGAAAGAAGGAGAGGGGAAGGAGGAAGGAAGGAAGGAAGAATTGCATGTGGCCCCAAATACCTTTTAGGAAGGGAGGGAAGGAGGGAGAAAGGAAATATTCTAATACATTATTACTAGTATGTTTATTAAGAAGATACATTCAAATATTAAGAACTGAACACCTTTTTCTTTCTTTTCTTTCCTTTCTTTCCTTTCTTTCCTTTCTTTCTTTCTTTCTTTCTTTCTTTCTTTCTTTCTCTCTCTCTCTCTCTCTCTCTCTCTCTCTCTCTCTCTCTCTCACTCTCTCTCTCTTTCTTTCTTTTTTTCTCTACTATATTGTTTTGCTCATTTCCACATTCTTAAAAAACACTAAATTCTCTAATGGGATCATTTATAGTCAAGTTAACGAATCTGAGTTAAAGCTTTTGTCATGGAGTACAATCAATTTTGAACAAGACTTCTAGAGGTCCTTTACAGTGGTGGGATTCAGCCAGTTCGCACCACTTTGGGAGAACCAGTTGCTAACTTTCTGAGCAGTTTGGTGAACTGATTGTTGGAAGAAATCATTAGGGCAGAGAACCAGTTGTTAAATTATTTGAACCCCAACACCGGTCCTTTAGATGTGATTCCTAAAACATGTGGGGGGGGGGAGAAAGGAAGGAAGGAAGGAAGGAAGGAAGGAAGGAAGGAAGGAAGGAAAGAAAGAAAGAAAAGAGAAAGAAGAGGAAGGAAGGACCACAAACCCTGGCACTGGACATGGCTTCAGAAGACGCTTTGAAACAGGACAGCAATCTAGGGCTGGAAGGGACCTTGGAGGCCATCTAGTCCAATGCCTTGCTCCAGCAGGAAACCTTATATCATCTGGATTATTTTGGTGCCTCTAACAGAGAGGAAAATTGCCAGAAAGGAGAAGGAGTTTACTAGGACAAGGCTGCCATGCAGAGGAAAGCAGAGATAGTCCTTGACTTATGACAACAATTGAGTCTAAAATTTTGGTTGCTAAGCAAGAGCATTGTTAAGTGAGTTTCACCACATTTTACTCAATCCATGACCTCTCCTGGCTCTAACAGTCATGTGCAAGCTAGGAAAAACATCTGAAGGCATGTGTAATGTTCTAAATGTACAGAAGTTATAGTGTGGCAGAAAATGGACTCTGGGTGTGTTTTTCCAAATAAGTGAGGTTGGATGTGTATAGTTTTAGAAGAGTTGGGTGTGTCTGTGTGTGTGTACATACACATACAGTATATATAGTAATGTATCTTTTTGTGTGCCTATACACACTATACTATGTAATATGTATGTACACATATGGCATATATACATAGGATTAAATAGTATATTTTGGAAGTTCAGTAGTAGTAAATAAATAGACGGGGAAATTGTATCTTGTTGAGGCCTTTGAGACGAGGAGAGGCCAGGCACCCTAACCCTAACCCTAACCCTTGACGTGAGTGCCGTCAAGTTGGCCATGTCCACCCAGTCACATGACCACCAAATCATATCCACCCAAACAAGCCATGCCCACAGAACCAGTAGTAAAAAATTTGGAACCCACCCCTGCATATACCAGTACATTTGTTCCAATGGTAATACAAATAGATACCACCAAGCACATAAAAATGAAGTTAAGAATATATAAGTAACTCTGTTTCTAGATATAGTCATCGTGGGAAGTATAGAAATGAGCAAAGGTCCAGCAGCCAGTGCCAATAACATCAGAATTTAGTGGGGATTAGAAAGTAGCCAATTGGGCAGACTTTACAATCTCTTTTTTTTTAAACTTACTAATTGTCTGAATCCTTACATAAACAAATCCTAATCCTTGTTTGTAAGCTTCCTTACTCAAATCAGTGAGAGGGTAAAACAGGGAGGAAGCATTAAAAGCTACTGCAGATCAAGAAGCACAGGAAAATGTTTTATATCAAGGCAGACCATTGGCTCAAGCTGACGCTCAATTATGTTGGCAGTGGCTCAAAAGATTTCAGACAGGAATCTTTGCCAGCAAAACATGGAAATGTCAGAGATAGAATTTGGAGCTGTTTGCAGAACGTTCTCTACACATAGCTCAAAAGCAAAATTGGGCTAAACATATCAAAACAAGATAATGCATGCAAAGCACTCTGAACATCTGAAAACAGCATGTAAGAACAAAGCTTTGTTGTTGTCATTATTTCCATCTCCCCATGTGGTAAATGCAAAGGATTTTGAGCTATCTGAAATCATTCTATCACAATTCTATCTTATAACTACTTTGTACAAATTAGTGACATTTCCTTTTTCCAAATGCCTTCATGATCTAACACACAACTTCTTGGAGAAACAGTGTTATGAAAGAACTGTATGTGGGAATAACTATACTACACATACTTTTGTAATTCTATAGTAATGCTGTTGTAAAAGAAGAAGATGATGATGAAGAAGAGAAATGGGAAGGAAAAGATGTACTGCAATCAATTACAAAGCATGAAATGGTTTCATCTCTTGTAACAATCTACTTGTCACTAGAGCGGATGAACAAAGGCTACAGCAGTGCTTTTAACTCCTGAAAATCTTGAGTTCAACCTTACTTTTACTTTAACCTTAATGTAATAAAGGGGGAAATACTGTTTGTGCTGGAAATAACTATGTTAGCTACATTTAATAAATGTATTGTATCTAAGCTAGGAGTAGGGAATGTGTGCTATCGGTTGCTTATACAACTTGTAGCAGCTTCATGCAATATGACCAAGAGGCAGGGATACTGGGAGCTTCAGTCTAGCAATATCCTACACACCAGATGGTGGCACAAACTTACTATTGGGTGTTTTAACACTGCTCTGCAAATTAGGGAAACAAGTTGTCAGCCTCAACAGGATTTTTATTCCAAAATATCTGAGCAGGTACTCATACAAAACAAAATCTTCTTCTAGACCTCTTTTCCTGCAAGTGGAAAACTGTGGCTTATATGGCTTCATTTCTTAAGCATTTTACATTTAAAAATTATAGAAAACCACACAAATGAAGGTGAGCAGGGGAAAGCCTGCTATACCTATTTTAACTTGAATAGTTCATTGAATTAGCTTCTATAGCAAATAATAGGTTAAAAAGGATAAATATTTCATCTATAGATGAACCTAAGATTTAAAAACAAAATGCAATCTAACAGCTTTTGTTTCTCCTTTCTTCTTTCTCCTCCTCATTTCTAAAGAAACAAATGATCACAGATTCTAGTAGGTCAATTCCCCAGCCTTTTCGAGTGTGGCTGATTAAAAGCACCACCCTATGGCAGTGTATTTATTATTTATATATTCAATTTATATTCTGGCTTTCTATTCAAGCAAGTATTCAGGATAGATTTTATTCAGGAGTGACTAGTTTAATCTCAGGTAGACTGGCACATAATTATATCTTTAGGATTTATGGTGGAACTTGCACAATTATTGATGATCTCATCAAAATTATACCATGAAGATACTGTATTTAAAATGGCCTCACGACCAGCAATTATCAATTAGCCATGGTTTGGCACATGAATAGTAACCATGATTATAAATACTATGGGTTCTTTTTTGTTGATTTTTCCTTTTTTTTAATACCTTTAAGTCACTGATGACTTCTAGGGATCACATGGACAGGTCCCTGCAGTTTTCTTGGCAAACCTGCTAAAATGGGTTGCCATTACCTCTTTCCTAGGACTGAGAAAGAATAGCCGAATCTCTATCCCAATATCTTAACTATTACACCAGACTAGTCTTATGGCTTCCTTTTAGATTTGACAAATACATTTATAAATTGAAAATACTAATTCCTGGGCCCAAATTGGAAATATAAGATGGCTTGGCACTGCCCATCCTGGAATATTCCTAGGCTGTGGTATGTTTTCCAAAGCTTCTGTTCCAAGAAGCTTGCTATTATGGGAAAAAGAGATTGTAAGCGATATTTCAAAATAAATGTGTCTATAACCTTCCCCAACCCTGCCTTTTTATTTTCCAGGATTGTAGTAATGACAAAAGTTTATGCCAGGAACCTCCAGAAATCAAAGCCCCAAGTCTTGGTTGCTTGAGTACTTAAGAAAGTTAATGCCTTGAGAAAATTGAGACCATGCCCTTTAGATTTCAGCTATGTAAAAGCTTCTATGGATGGAGAGCAATCTCTTTCAGAGGCTACAACTTTTAACTGAGATGTGCATTTACTCTTCTCTTCATTAAAATCTGTCTCTTGCAGTCATAATCTCCTTACAGTTCAGCAAGGACATCAGTCAACAGCCACAGGATTTTTTTGTTGACAGAGTATATCTGATATGGAAATTAGAAGCAGTGACACTAGGGATGTTGTTTAACAAAGTGGCTTTCACAAACAATATGCTGTTAAAATGCTCTAAGGTCTTACAACTACTTGCAGCCCTTTATAACCTCTGAATTTGGTCCTGTATCTTAATGATAAGATTAAAGCTATCAGTATACAGTCTCAATGTCATAACTTTTATCTAGTTTCAATAAAAGGTATTAAGGTTTAATTTTACTGCCATGATTAACACAATGCTCTTGGTGACATCCCAATGGTGCTTAAAAAGGCTTAGTGGAGTGAAGCTTTATTGTATTGGCAAGAGAGTAACTTTATACTGGCAAAATTAGCTTTTTGTGTGCAGAAAAAGGTGTTGCAGAATATGTATCTGCTTTGCCACTGATGACAAACAAATGTGGAGGAAAAATCAGCAGTTATATACGGTAGATCTGCCCTTCACCCCATCCCACCAGAGACAGGTTTGTTTCCACTGCTTGTTAATTCATATAAAGTTCAGGTTATATTCCATGCAAAATAATTCAACTTTCCAGATTTACTTTTGATGACTATAACATATCATCATGCAGCCACTGCACCAACTTCATTTTGATCATTAAATGTGACATAAACAATTACAGTTGAATAATTACAGACATCTAGAGGATAGTGTCTTGCGACCAACTTATCATTTTAGTTAGCACAGTGTATCACATTCATAACCTTGTAATCTGTTCAGATATTTTACAAGCATTTTCCATTTTATTTTGGAAGGTGGTGAAAAATGCAGAAATACTCATCCCAATAACCCTTTAGGAAATAAATCATAAACTTCAACACTGTAACCAATTAACAGTAAGAAATACACAGTGCGTAGAGGATTAATTACATTAGGTGGGTGGGTTCCAAACCTATTCTATAGCAGTGGCTTTTGAAATGTAGAAGCTTGGCAGATTGGTAAGGCCAGAATTAAATTTGTTACACTAGTGCCTGTGCCTTAATCATCAGATAAAAGAAAATTTATTCACTGTAATTTGAAAAATATAAGAAAACAATATATTGTTAAAGACAGAGCTCAACATTTGAAAAGCAACATTTATGTAAAGCAGGGTAATGAATATTTTTGTAATAATCATGCAGCCTGGCTCTTGGTATACAAGTAGTCCTCACTTAAGCATCAGTCACTTAGTGACCATTCAAAACTATGACAGATCTCTTCCACATGGTATTTCTAACCCAGTTCCAGAGTTTCATCAGTGTTACTCCACCCTGACATCACAGGGTGGCATTTTGGGTGCTTGGAAACTAACTCATTTTTATGGTTAATTGCAAACATTCCACAATCACATGCAATCGCAGGTCATGATTTATGACATGTTTTGCTGGAAACTAGACTTTTTGGCTATTTTCAAGCAAAAAATATACATAAGAATACATGTCCTGTGACTCACTTAACGACCATGGCCTTTACTTTATGACTGTGGTGTTTGCATACTAATGGCACAAAAAGGTTATAAAATTTTAAAATTGATCATATGGGTGCTTCAACTTATAATGGAAATTTAGGGCTCCATTAAGGTTATAAGTCAAGGACTACCTGTAATGAGAAGTCTTCCTGTACATAATTTTGTGAATTAATTGCCTGATTGAGTGTTTTTCAGTTGGTTAAACTCTTAAGTTTTATTAAGGACTCTGATGTTTTATTAATTACATTTGTACTTTAGTACACGCTCATCTTCTCTTTACTTTTGTTGAGAAACAATACAAGTGGTATGACTCCCTCCATCACTAGCATTTGGGCTGCTCCAAAGAACAAGAAGCAGGTCAAAAAATATG
This sequence comes from Ptyas mucosa, assembly GCA_012654045.1. NCBI lineage: Eukaryota > Metazoa > Chordata > Lepidosauria > Squamata > Colubridae > Ptyas > Ptyas mucosa. The sequence goes on along the minus strand of WNWU01000019.1, from coordinate 24,332,573 downwards.
AATCCCCATTTAGCACTAGCCAAAAGGATAGATGTATGTTAGGATTTCATTCTGAAAACCTCATATTGCCACATGTGGATATTCGTTTTTTGGTGATACAATAACACTAAAAAAAATTGGTCTTGTTTCATCAAGTGCAAGTGGTAACACAAAAAAAGTTCACTTTGGGGGGCGGGATAGATGTTTTGCATTGACAAGATATTTAGTTCAGTGTTATCTGGGCTATCTTGTTTGTGACTGCTTAGTTCAACAATTAGGAAATATAGGAGTCAGCTGAATGAGAACTCCAAGAAATTATGCCAACATTTCTCCTTTCTCTTCATTTTCTGCAAAGATATAAACATTTTGATTTTGAAACTATGGCATCAACAAATCTCAAATAAATTTAGACACAGGCTTATACTTTAGCTTAGACAAACAAGCACTTGCATCCAGAGATTATTTTATTAAAATAATGCTGTGTAATATAAACCCCATGCTCACTTTTATGTGTGCAGAAATAGATTATATTTGTAATTATGGATTCAACCTTAATAAAGAGTGCATGACTGTAATCCCCAAAGCAGCAATTCAATTTTCATTCATAGTCTTCAGAAGAAGGATTCTGAAGTTAAATTAATTCAGGATCGGTGGTGTGGTGTTTTAATTTGTGAGCTGGCTTGTATTTATGAAAATCTGACATGTTTATAGTCCTAAAAAAACTCAAGTCCATGCTCTGTTTCAAACCTTGCAAAATACCATTTCAAACCTCCTTAAATATGTTTTTCTGATCAGGTATATACAGCAAGATTACGTCATAAAATATATACTTTTTCTTGCTTGAATCCATGAATTAAAATAGCATTTTATATGAACAAACCTAAGCTAATGGTACCTATTAAGAAGCAATGTAAAAAATAGCAAAAAGAATAAAAATAGAGTTGAAATGAATTACTTATGATATGTCTGTTGTTGAAAGCTTCTCTAAATAGTTCACATTTCTGCAAATGTGCAACCAAATAGCAACCACTAGTGGTTTAAGTATATTTGTACATTGTCAATAGAAACAGAATCTTCAAGACTGTTTGGATCATATATACTGACGTGTATTTCATAATGGGAAGTTTATTTCTGCTTTTGCTAATGCGCTCCCCATGAAGCCTCTTTTGCCATGAGTTAGTCATGTACAAGCAGTACCACTCCATTCACCTTTGTTAATATAAAGTGAAGCTTGGCTGTGCAAATATTTAATGACATCATTCTGCTAAATGTGCTCTGTTCTCCATTAATACATGATTACCTGGATGTTTGCTTTAAAGCTTCACCAGAGAATAATACTTGAGAGGTCTCAGTGTGATAAGCAAATTCTGGCTGTAAATGAAATTAGTCCCTTTTTGGTTCCCAGTTACTTTAAGTTCGAGAGAAAGAACAAAGAAGGGCATTCATGAATAAAAGCAGTTTGGTTGAACTTTCTTATAGGACACAACCCAACTCCCATCACCCTCCAAACAAAATAAAAAATATATAAAAAGAATCTTGTGACATGGCTGTGGCTCAGTATATTTCCACTGCAGGCAGGGCAAAGTGAGATCCCAAACTATCATGCATATGTCATTTTAGAATTATTTATAATCAGAAACAAGCAGAAATAGATACTCTTCCATCCTTCTATCTATCATGTACAAAGTGTTAAAAAGGCTTAAGTATATACCAACTGCTCTGAAAAACGGAAACATTTCCCAGGAATTGCTTTTGAGGGCAGCCTACATAAACCTTAATAGCAATTTGTTGATTAACAGGATAATAAACATAAAGAAGTCAAATTCTACTTCAGAATTAACTTTCACATACTTGAATTGCAAGTTCTTTCAACATTTGCAATTCAGAGAATTCTAGAATCCATAATTGTTTCCTAGTATGTGCTATCCGTAAAGATGGAATTATTTTGGAAACCGGAAGGGAAATAAGGTATATATTAGTAGATCTAAGGGAACTGTATTAACATTTATAATCGTGAATGTAAAAAGTAAATACAATGATGTATATTGTGTATTGTAAAATGGAACAGCAGATGAAATATGAAGTGGTAACTTGGTTTAATTATGAAAATAAATGAAATCAAGAGACAAAATTGAAATGTAAAAAAGTGTAATGGGGATTTTGTAAATGAAATAAAATAATTAATTGGTGCTATAATAAGAAATCAGGAATTAAGGACGGATAGTGATATTGCTTATTATGTACTAAGAAGAGATCAAGAAAAAATGTGAAAGGTCAATTAAGTTAAAGGGTTTCAATGTAAGAATTGAATAAGATGAAGTACATTGTATATAGCCAAAAAATGTGATGGGAATTTTGAGGAATATACTTTATAAATGGATAAATAACATAATTAATTTAAGTAATTAGCTAAGAAATTAGGATTTGAAGGGCAGATGTTTATATATTATGTATTAAGAAGAGATTAAGATAAGATAAAAAAGTAGGGAAAAAGAATATCACGGCAGAAATTGAAATATGTAAATTGTATTTGGAAAAAACAAAAGATTGCAATAGATTATAAAAATCAATATATAACTATGTTATAAATTGTATAAGATGTGACCCAGTCAATACTCTGTTCATAAAATATGTATGTAAAATAAAAATTTAATAAAACTTGTTCAAAAAAAAAAGAAGATGGAATTATTTTCAGAGAATTAATTAAGTAACCTCTTGGCTGGAAAAAGTAATACATTTTTTCTTGATGTAGTGGTCAAGTAGAGGGTACTTTGTCAACATCTCCCCAAGTTGGTTGCTGTTGTTTTCCTCTTGTTCTGACATCCTCCTTCTCCTTCTACCATTACCACTATTACCAGCAGGACTGTTACTATTTTTTTTGTAGCAAATGTATAGAAATGTAACCACAGTCAGAAGCTCTGACAGTTGGATATAAGTGACAATTAGCAAGGTGTGTCTGAATGTTTAGGTTATGAGAAATGGTGAAGCATTTGCAATATTTGCCTTGTGTGGGTTGTGCATTACAGAGTAGAAGGCAAAGAGGGAGGGGAAATATGTTAATGCTAACTAATTAAAATAAACAGATATAAACATATATAACAAGCTTTTCAGTCTCAGCAGGTAATAAATGAGAAAGCTTGCAGGAAACAGTTCTTTGTGAAGAAACATATCAAGATTAACAACCAACAAATGTGGCCCTCATGTGATGGAATCTGGCTGTAGTCACTGAAGTAGGTCACATCTCTTTGTATAAATTTAAATATCTTTGATTGCTTTTCTTTAATTAGAAAATCTATTGGAAGACCTCTAACAATTTTGGTTAGTTAAGAAATTGGATGTGGGGAGAATGGAGCTGTCTGTGTCAAACCACTATTCTGCTGAACCTCGCAGTAACACCATAGTCAACAGGGACTTTAAACAAACAAAAGAGAACACTGAAATTCTATTATAGAGTTCTGTACCTGTATTTCATAATGAGGAAAATATAACACAAACACCAGCATATCTCACTAGCGTTCACTTCACCCAACCATTCTGTCAATAGTAAAAAGCTGTTTTGTTTTGTTTTTCTGAGGCCAGGGATTTTCCATTAATGCAATCTGATTTGCAGCCCTCTCTTTTAGAAAGTGAAGGTGAACATGAGATTGAGGAGAAGGGCTGTCAGTAAAGCTGATAAGGAAGTCTGAATGAAACTCCTCAAGCAGAGCAAGGCAGTTGAATAGCTACAAATGGGAAAGCTGAACAAGAAATGGTTAGTGTTTTATTGCTTCAGCGCACATGGAAGAATTCAGAAATGCAGATAGGTGCACATGTGCATATGTGGTGCATGATTCTGTTTCTGTAATGTAAGGCAAAGATTATAAAATATGACAAAACAAAGTAAACGTTAAGCCCTATGAAAAAATGCATGCGTGGATAACATCTTTATTCAACCAGAACTGTGCTGAATTTTTAATTTTTAAAATGGAAAAATCAGCTATTGCTTGATTGTTTTTCATATTTAACCAAAATGTAACTTGAAAAATACATAAGATTGTATCTACCTGTCCTAAAACAGTGCATTTTTTCCTCATACAGAAACCAATATTGTCCAACATGGAATGAGTGTCTACAAACAGAGTGGTCAGTAAATGAAATGTTTGTGATGATATAAACTTATTAATTCTATTACTTGTTCACTTATCTCAGACATAAAGAATATAATTGCAAGTATATAATTACAGAACTTTGTCTATCAATAGTATGTATGTTAAGTATGTAATTTAGCAAAAATTAGCAAAAAATTAATTCAATTAACAAAAACATTGCAGCAGCAATGGCAATACAATTGTATGTCTGCACAATTATGTGTACACACATAAAATACACATACACACACATATTTTTAAATATATGTCTATGTGTGTATTTATATTTGCCATATATACCGTATTACATTTTCATAATTAAAGTGAAATACATTAAGAAGAAACAAAAAGGAAACATTCTGATAATATTATGATTTATTGTGGATGCCACTAAATGGAGAGGAAAACTGTATACTTCTGGATTGTGTATGATTATTCTAGCTTTTGGTATCTTACGTTGATTTTGACAGTTTAAAATAAACAATAGAATTTTCCATTATTTTGAAGGAATAAATAAAAACTATGATATATATCCTGAAATATATGTTATCATAGTTAATAAATATAGCCTCCCAAAATTCACTCCTCCCCCACAAAGCATTCTTATCTTAATGTATACTGTAATACCCCGTAGTAGTCTACCCTAATGTACTATATACAGATGTTTGGGTGATTTAATATCCCATTCATTTTCTGACCTGTCATACAGATTCATGGATGAATGTTGTTCAACCCAGCAATTTTAGTATGGGTGAACCAATTCCCAGCATGATGGGTAGGGATTTCTAGGAGTCAAAGTCCACTCATCTTAATTTTACAGAAGTTGAGAAACAAATTAAACCGTAGATAGTGTCTCCCAAATGTGAAATACCCTATTTGTAACTCCACGGTGAATTCTGAAATACCTGAGGGACAGTGAACACAGCTCTTTTCCCCTTTTCCTGAAAGCCAAAAGGACCTGGAGTTCAGTTTATAAAATACAGCCCTAATGTTATGTGTATTTTCCACAACAAAATTTCAAATGGCTGAAGCTAAGGAAGGCGTGTCATTCAAATATTTGGTATCCAGTATTATGAAAAAAAATTAAAAGGATTAACCTAGTGGTATATAAACATTTTCAGGTATTATTTTTCCTATAGGATGAGCAAAGATAATGCCTGGTTTATTTTTAACGTATTTTGAGTTAATACAATTATTTGCCATAAGAATGTATTCTGTCATATTCAAAATTATAATTTGAAAGGGCTGTACAATAGGCTTTTGTGGGACATTCAGCCTTGCAGCAACCCTGATTTTAACATTATGAGTGCTAGCCTTGCCCTTACTTCCCATGTACCCTCCATACTGTGACCTATCATGCAATCTACGCCATTCTGAAGGAAACCTGAAGGATGGATTTATACCCTTTCCATCTGACAGCTTTGGATTTCTTAGTATTCTTGTTTCTTTAAAAAGGGTGGTGCTGCCTTGTTCTTTCTAATCATAAGTCATCTGGGAAGGACTGACCCAGGCATATTTTGACAGTCTCTTCATATGTTTTGTATTCATAGTACTAAATACCTGAAAAAACTGAACAGCCCAATCTGTGATCCTAAAACAAACAAGCACAAACCAATTTAAATCAAACCAAAAAAATAATCTTATTCATTAAACTTAGAAACATATATTGAAGGATCTGTATAAATAGCAGTTAATCAACTCATTTAATTATTATATTTGTTTTAGCTATATATATGCTGCTAAATCCACATAAAAATAATTATTTAAAAATTTAGCTTTGCCACCAAGATTTTGAATAAAATTCCACCTATTACAAAAGTTACCTAAATAGAAATAAATAGAAATGCATGTGCAGTTTTTAATAAGAAAAAAAATATTAAAAACCCATTTTAATGACTGGACTCAGAAACAAAGTCTTTAGTCTACAAATAAAAGGTATTAGTAGTGAACTTGAGAAATTGTGGAGTGTATTAACTGGGAAATACCTCTTAGGTCTTTTGAAATGCAAATCACTGATTGATCCTTCACAAACTCAAGCAATGTGTGTTCTTTCAAGAAGGAGGGTTTCACGGAGTGAAAAAAACAATTCAGTGTATTTGAGAGGTGAATTTCAAATACCATTCGGTTGTCACAGTGAGAGCTGAATGGTGCTCTTGAAAGATGAAACAAACTGATGGATTGAGATTTAACAATCTACTCCATGCCCCAAATGCCTTAAGCAGTTTCAGATCAGTTTTAACTTTCGAGGTAGGTATGCACTACAGAAATTAACTAGATACTTTGTCAGTATCAATCACCAGTCTTGTCTGTCTTGTCTTGTGGGAATAAAGCAGCAGCTTGTCCTAAAACTTTCACCAAGGGATAAACTTAGTTCAGCATTTATACAGAATATTAATTTGAGGTACCGGTACGTATTCTTCTAAAGTAAGATGCTGTTTTCCTAAATCCCCAAATGATAAATCTGATTTGAGTAGGTACAGGCTTAGTTCTTCGCAAAGTTCTTTGCGGCAGGAAGCAATTTGCATTTTTATTAATCCAATTAGGATTTTATGCTGCCAAATAATAAAGTAGGAGAGGTGAAAATCCTTCCCCTCCTCTTCTGAATGAGTCAAAGGTAGCAAATCAGAGCAAACATTCTGTTTAACTCTTTTAAAACAAATGAGCTTTTTCTCCTTTAGCCTATATATTTAAAACATGTACCCTCATTCTATGGTACATATATATTCATTTTATTCTACACTATATTTAATATATTTTTATGCAGAATTGCAATGGTCATACTAAATTCAATCAGCTGTTCCTTACAAATCTATAAGAGAAAAAAGATGGTACTTGCAAATCCATACATATTTTTCCAGAGATTAAGCATCAGTAAGATTTACTTCTCAGTGGATAAATCCATTGATCTACTGCCTGGTTATTGAGTCACTTCAGAAGATGTAGGATATCTCACAGCTCTAATGTAAGTGAATGGATGCACTCTTTAATGCACAGAGGATACTTCTGTGTTCCATGTTACCTTCAGGAATCTATGATAAGAATTATAACAATATGATGGCTTTGTTTCTACGATAAGATGCTCGTATTTCAAAAAGAGTGTGAAGGCCCTTTTCCTACCTTTTGTTGTAATTCGTTCAATATTCCTAACAGTTGGTTTAGTATATTTTTTAAAAAATTTAAAAATCCCCAAAGCTGTATGGGCTTAAAATATCAGAAGAAAGAGAAAGAATTCAGCAGACAAACACAGAAGAGGTAATTGTGCAGTTGATATTATTTTCTGAGATTATATGTAGTGTTTTAAGAAAAGGATGTGAAGCAGAATAGACTTTAGCAAAGGCTTTACAAAAGAAGTGAGCTTTGATAATGGATTACATGGATGAGAAGAAGAAAATGAACACATGTGGTTGCAGAACATTTCTAGATACAGAATAAAACTGATAGAAATTGGCTTACAATGTTCTCTTCAGAATAGTAATAATGCTAATAAGAATGTGGATGATGAAAACAAAAAAGTCTGGAAAGTCTGCAGAAGAGAAAGAACTGGAAAAAAAATCACAAAATCTGAAGACCTGCAAACAGAAGTAAAGCAATTTGGAAAAGGGAAGCAAAGATAGTAGTAATTGTAATAGGTGTCTTGGGTGCAATACCAAAGCATTTGACAATAAGCATTGTCAAAAATCACCATGCCAATTGCGAAAGGCAGCTTTACTTGGAACAGCTTGCATCCTGTGATGCTACCTTTAAAACCATTGAAGAACATCTGCCTATTTCAGGTCCTTAGGAAGGGGTCGATAAGTGGACAAAAATGCCAAATTTAGTATAACCGTCTGGCTGACTGTGCAACAAATCATAACAATAGCTCCCTATTGCTGTAAATTTATTTATGGAAATGACAAAATGACAAAATCAATAACTACCTAGATATTAGAATCTGTAAGATATACACTTCTGCTTTTTCATAATTCTATATTTTGTCTTCATTAAAATTTTGCTAGCTGGAAAACTAAAAATACATGACTAAAGAAGGTAATGACAAACTGCTTCCATATTGTTGCCAAGAAGACATATAGATCCACATGGTCACTAAGAGTTAGCCCTGTCTCAAATTTTTGTCATTATCTTTGTCATTAATTTGACAAAGCTCTGTTGTGGATGCTGCATGCTGTTGTCCTAAAGAGATCATCACTATCATTTTCCCAAGCCTTTCTAAAATTTTTGGATACTCAATTTGCTATAGCAGTGATGGCAAACCTTTTGGCATGGAGTGCCAAAAAGGGAGCACTATATACCAAGTGCTGAAAAGACAGCACTTCGTGCTTGAGCTTATCAGGGCTGCAACCAGGAAGAAGAGCTGCCCAGGGGGCAAGCATGCACCGGGTTAAGTACTTCTGGTTTCCGACACTGCCACATGTACAAAGGCCATCTGATTGTTGCGTGCACATACATGCCAGAAACCTGGAAGAGGAACGTGCAACACCACGTGTGCCAGGCGACATGGCTTTGTGTGCCACTTTTGAGCTTTTTTACTGTGCTCTAGTAAAGACAAAAATAAAAATATAATATGATAAATGTTTCATTGATGATAGATAAATGTTTCATTGATGATAGCCAGAATTGGAGTTTGTAGCACTTAGGGAACCATACCCAGTGCCTTCATGATAAACAGTTTTATGCCTATATGTTTCTATCAGCTTCTACCAGATATTGCTCAATCTGTGTTATTAGAATTAGCTGCCAAATTTTACATATGCAAACTTTTACATCTACTTCAATTAATGAAACTTCTCTACATAATATATATTATATGCACATCCAAAAAGAATTTGTAAGCTCTTGCTAGAACAGAAACTTCATGTATTTATCAGAGGTCTTGTGTTCAAAAAATTAACTACCAGATATAGATGTAACTACTGATGTTTAATTGCTTGCTGGGACATCTTGGGACATTAACTGCTAAGTGCCAAAAGCAAAGATATAACTTCTTGGAGTCTGTGATCATGCAATGCCGCATGAGAAGATAATATAGAAGTCTGCTTCTGGCCATGTAGCATTATTAGTGGACTGAAAAACCAATCACAGTTACTTTACAAAATAGTGAGGATTCAATTCCTAATTTACTTTGTTCTAAGATTATACTGTAAATAAAAAATATTCTGTTTTTCACCATGGAACTAACCTTGCAAGCTTTTAACTGCTGTCAGATTTTCTTATATCCATATGATTTTGAATCTAGCTTGTCTTTGATTAATGCAAATTGTAATATGGTATCTTCTATAAGAGTTTAAATAATCATTACAGTTTTTAGCAATATTTTTTCAATATACCCTTCATCTTTACAATGATAGATTTAAAGCTAAAATTATGTACTACACCATACTGCACATCCAAGCAAATTTTCCTTCAATAATGGTAAAGGTAAAGGTTCCCCCATACATGCGTGCTAGTCGTTTCCGGCTCTAGGGGTGGTGCTCATCTCCGTTTCTAAGCTGAAGAGCCGCACTGTCCGAAGACATCTCCTTGGTCATGTGGCCAGCATGACTAAATGCCGAAGGCGCACGGAGCGCTGTTACTTTCCCACCAAAGTGGTCCCTATTCTTCTCCTTGCATTTTTTACGTGCTTTCAAACTGCTAGATTAGCACAAGATTAGACAAGTAACGGGAGCTCACTCCATTATGCGGCGCTAGGAATTCAAACCGCTGAACTGCCGACCTTCTGATCAACTGAGCCACCATGTCCCTGTAGTAACAGTAGTACTAATAATAATGTGTTCTCCAAAATAATAATAATAAAAATTCCAGATTACAATACATGTAAGAAGCTAACTAGATAGGACTCTCATGACACAAATGATTAAAATATCCTTGGGATTTCAAAGAACAGAAGAGTTTATGCTGGCAAAGGGAATGAGAATTACATGTTGAATTAGTGTTTTGATCCTTTTACTAATACCAGAGTGTATTCAGGTTCAATTATAGCGTCTAAATTTATGACATCTCCATTACTATAGCAAGCTAGCAACTACTTTTTGCAGAAAATGTGCATTGACATGGACAGCAATAAAAAGTCTACAAATTTATCAAAACAGATTTTGGCACATTTCATGTGGTCTTTTATATGTACTCAATTCATCTGACTGCAGCTTTATTAAACATAAGCAGCTCACTCTTGGAAGGATAGAAATGTTTGCTACTAAACATTATCTTCAATATGTAGCTATGCATTTTGTATATATGTGAGTGTGTGCGCATGCATGTCAATGGTGGGCTGCTCCCGGTTCTGTCCGGTTCTTGTGAACCGGTAGTAAAAGCAGCAGGAGGCTCCCCCCACACACCTGGACATCATAACGGATGATCTGCACATGCGCACACACTCCCATTGTGAACCGGTAGTACAAGTAAGTAGAACCCACCCCTGATGCCTGTACTATGTGTGTGTCACTATTTTTGAAACTGAATTCTCATAAAATATCAGTGTTTTTCAGAAACATAACTGTGCTAAAATTAAGGCTTACCATAATATTCCAGGCTTTTATTTTCCATAAGAGTTCCAGTTTATGGAGGATAACAAAATTAAATGTTCCTTTTTTAATCTATCTGACCTCTACATCTGTAAACAAAAGCAGGGTCAGCATATAACAATTGATTAAAGCAGAGGGGAAAAAAATAACTCAATACAGATACTGTTTATATTAGCTATAATTTTTTTTCACTTAATTGCTTGCTTGGTTAAGAGTCATTCAACAGAAGAAAGCCTTGTATATCAGATCAAAGATCCTCTTAGATCAACATTGCATTTCCAAGAATGGTTGCTTAAATGTCTTTACAAGATTAGAGTAGTTAAAACAATGGCCAGTAATATACAACCATGAAAGCTGAAAACTGAGAAGAAGAGAAGTAACAAAAATGCATGTTAATTATGAAGCTGTAGATCAGGAGTGTCAAACTCACATCGTCACAGCATCATCATACGATGTATTGTGACTTTTTTCCCTTTTGCTAAACCGGGCATGGGCATGGCCAGTGCATGACGCATCTGGCCCACGGGCCTCGAGTTTGACAGCCCTGCAGTAGATGAAGCTGTACTAATGGTACCATGGACTTCACGAAGAACCAATCAATATTTACTGAACAGAATAAAAGATTGTACCTTCCTTGAGGCTACAATCAGCAAGCAGAATCTCACAAATTTTATGATTATAATTAGCAAATTTGTGGGGAAAAGTAGGGGAAAGACAAAAGATACAATGGAATAAAAAAAGACATCCAAATGTCATTCAAATTTGTAATTACATGCAAATATTCCCTAGTACCGTGATGGCGAACCTATGGCACGCGTGCCACAGGTGGCACGCGGAGCCATATTAGTGGGCACGCCAGCTCAGCTCTGGGGCGCATGCGCCCGCCGGCCAGCTGATTTTCGGGCCTTCTGGGCCCACCAGAAGTAGGGGAACAGGCTGTTTCCTGCCTCTGGAGGGACTGGGGTGGGTGGGGAAGGCCCGTTTTTCTTTCATACCTGGCTCCAGATCCTGTATATTTATCTGGAAAAAGCAAAAACAGCCTTTCACACTCCCTTAGAGGCCCTACGGAGGCTGAAAGGGCCCATTTCCTGACTTCTGGTGGGACAGGAAGTGACATTTTTTGCTGTCCCCGTCCTCCAAAGACTCCTAGAGAGGCTCCTAGAGATTCCTAGAGAGGCTCCTAGAGACTCCTAGAGAGGTTCTGGAGGCTGGGGACAGCAAAAAATGTCACTTCCTGTCCCACTTTCAGCCTCCGTAGGGCCTCCAAGGGAGTGGGAAAGGCTGTTTTCGCCCTTCCCAGATAAATAGACAGGATCTGGAGCCAGGTAAGAAAGAAAAACGGGCCTACCAGGCCATCATGTGCCAGGAGGGGGGGAGGGGGGTTGCGCGCACATGCGTGTGGGCACGTGCGCGCACGACCCTCCCCCTCCCCCCCTCTCCTGGCACGCGATGGCAAAAAGGTTAGCCATCACTGCCCAGGTATATTCTATACACTTACTCTTACAAAATATGCATTCATCTGACAAAAGACTCCATGGTATGTTATAGAACTTGCTTCTGAACAGATGAGTTTAGGACTGTGACATAAATAATTTTCTTTTCTTTTTGTTTTGCCTGTAGTACAACTAAAAAACTGACCCGACATATTTTCAGCAGTATTAAAGCTGCAATTTTTTTTGAAGAATTAAAGAAATTTACTATCATATGATTTAAGAAAATATCAGAACCTCTGATTAAAGCACCTTTCCCTCTGAAATCCGTTCTATTTGAAAATTTCTTCAGTATCTGTCCACAACAGGGAGTCTGCCACTCCCATTGTTACTTCATACATGCAAAGGTATTTTTCTCCTTTTCTAAGCACTTGGCTTCTTTTTTTACCTCTGCTGGAATTCAACCTGATTACAATAATATTTAATCCTGTAGGCCTTCTGGGATCCAAGATGCGGAAATGAGATTTTCCAAAGAACATTACAGATTATCAACTGTTTTATAACCTTCATAAAACCATTAATGCCTTTCACAGCATAGGAAAGAATTGCAACTAATGGTTTATTTTAAGTTTACAATTAGCTGCTTGCCTGATCACCTATGGTGAACAAGAATTATCTGCTAGTGACCAGGCAAGACCCTGTACTCACTTTGAACTTTAAGAAGCTATTTAGGCTTTGGGCTAGAAAGAAAGAAAGTCATGTACAATTTGTGAAACAAAGCACCCTGTTTAAAAGCTTTGTAGATTATATCTCAGCCATTTTTCTCACTGAATATCACATGCATTTGTGATTGATGGCTTTAGGAAGAAGCCAATTACAAAGCAGCTAATATTAGAAAAAAGTATCACTATCTTTCTATTCTTCTTCTATTCCTTAATATTTTTCTCTTTGATAAACATAACACAAAGACATGAAAGCCCAAAATTACACATCTTGGATAACACAGTAAACAATTATTTTAGCAGCAAGTAATGTGATGCAACAGGTGTATTAGTCCAATGTACAAACTTTAAATATAATCAGGATACCAAAAAGTCTACCTCCTTCTTAATTAAGAAGCCATTTCAGTTTCTTCCAGATTAATTAAAGAAGACCCCATTCTACTATTATTTAACAGTCTGACATCTTCCAAGTGGATAGATTAACATGAAAATTTACTTACATGCTATTTTCAGCCATGTATCTAAAAATATAGATGGTGTAATTTGTACATATTTTATCAGCTTTTCAAGCTGCACATAAATTTAGAGCGGTATTGAGAAATAGTCAACATAGCAGATCAGCTACCCAGAAAAGATGAGATGAGCCTTACTGATTACATAAACATTTTGTCATCAGTGTGTCATAATTCAGAAAAAAGTGTTACAAACTGACACACAAACTGAATTTGGGAGAACAAAAGTTAAAACAGAATTAATTATTGCACATGAAAAACTTATATTTTTAAATTTTTCAGTGAAGGATTTGAATGTATAAGAAAATAATATAAATCCTACTAATTTATTACCCTCCTGGCAAAGTAATCACAAAAATTGGTTTATTAGAGTATGTAAACCTTCACAACTGATCCATTTGTTTTAAGAATGTGAAAATGCAATCCTAGGGACATCTACCCAGAAGTCAGCCTCTTGGGGAAAGGAGGTGGCCAATGGGAGCTATTTTTGACAGATCTTGAGCACTGGAGCCTTAAGCTTGAGAGGTCTGAATGCTGAGCTGGAATAAAGGATTTCATATTCCCATATGAATATGGAATTAGCTCAATAGATTATTCTTACCCTGTTTATATTTCTTAAAGATATATATTGGCAAAGTTGTTAAAGGGACATTATAAATTCTGATTCCCAAAGAATGGTAATCCTGTATCTTCTTGACCATGTTATTAACCAGTAGTTGTTTTTCTATATTGCCATTAAAGTTACAATACTGCCAATAATTTTTACAGAAAAGACTATCCCAATTTGGAACTTTCTTTATGGTTATATCTACAGCATCTCATTTTTTATAATCACTTTGGAGGGTTCTGAATTTGGTACACACAGAAATTTGGCACACATGGGAATTGGGTACACATAGGAATTTGGTATATACAGGTAATTATGGCCAAAATAATTAAAACACATGAATATCAACGTTCTATGGAACCCTGTAATAATATTATCCTGATAATAGTTTAATTGCTAGTTGAATTGTTAGCTGAAGTGATACTACTAGTGAGTCTGAATTTTAATTATTGGAGAAGGTTGTTTGGATGCATGATCAAATCATAAATTCTCTGAAACAATGTCTTTATATTAAGTATACCATATAATAAAGCCAGTCTGGTGTAATAGTTAAGACATCAGGTTAAAAACTGGATGGCCATGAGTTCTAATCCCATTTTAAGCACAAAGTTAGCTGGATGACTTTAGGCTAGTTACTTTCTCTCAGCCTTAGGAAGGAGGCAATGGCGATCCACTTCTGAAAATCCTTGCCAAGAAAACTGCAGGGGCCTGTTTAAGCAATCTCTGAAAACTGTATTAAGAAAAATAATAGATGGAGATGACTGAAGTTAAATTTGGAATTCCTTTTGGAGTATAACTTTACAAATCCAAATTATATTCTTCAATTACTAATTGTTTCGATGATATATTATTTATTTTGCAGATTAAATTGTATTGCCTATTTCTATTTGTATGGATATGACTTTTTAAATACATTAACATTTAGCCCACACATATAACATTCCCAATCAGTTTCTTAAGATAAGGTTTCTGGCCAAGACCATAGCTGATGAGCAATCAGTATAAAGCAACCTGCTTAAAATAATTACTCACCTGGACCTGATGGTTTACAGTGAACTGGTACAAGAAGTACCAGTTCACTGATAAAATAGCTCTTATTTTATCTCCCATTTTACTATATGGCAAAGCTCTTTCAAATAATTCCTACGTTTTAACTGTTATGAAATAAATATAGTTATTCCTGAACCCCACAACAATCCTACTTGTATTCTATTTAAAGACATATTTCTTTAAACACAGATGTTAAGACTTTAACAACTACCTTCCCTGACTGATTACAGCTCATCTTCTAACTGCCAGCTCCAGATAGATTTCTATAAGGCTGTTAAACTTATGAAAATATGATATCTTTCTTAGAAATTTTGAAGACAGTCTTATTTATTTTGGTTTAACCAAAATTTTGTACTTTTAATTGATGTGTTTTAACCAAGTCATAAATCATGAGTTATTCTTTAATGGTATACCCTCTCCTAGGTTCACTTTAAGTTGGGATATATACCAAGGATGTCCTCTTTATCTCTTCCTTTGAATTGAGCTTGAAAACATAATCAGAAATTCTGAAGACATCAATTAAACTTTTGTGGAGAAAGAGCATATGTTACAACTCTATGCAGAGGACATGTTATGTTTTAGAGTTAGATCAGAAATGACCACTTTGAACTTTATATTTTATTAATATAAGATTTTGGTATCCTGTTTGGTTGGTCTATAAATTGAAGTCAATCAGACTTGATGCCATTGAGTCATAACAATAGTTTTAGTAAGTAGAAGAACTAAGTTATGAACTGTGGTCAGATTCCCTTGTTTATCTTCACACAACAATTCTGAGGAAATTCTCTAAGTGAATTTGCACTTAACCATATATTTTAAGATATATAGATAGAATCCTTTGAGTATGCAAGATAAATTTGATGAATTCAAAATATATTTTGATAGGCCATCTAATATTCATTCTATCATTTGAATATATATAAATTATATGAATATGTAGATCTTTAACTAGTGGTGGGGGTCAAATAATTTAACAAATGGTTCTCTGCCCTAATGACTGACTGGGTGGGCATGACCAAGATGTGACAGGCAGCACTCAGCCTCCTGCATCCTGCTGGGAGCAAAAATGGGCCGGGGGGGCACCACTCCTTCCATGCCCCGTTTTGGACCTAGTAGGCCTCCCTGCAGCCCCCTGGGCACAAAAATGGGCTGCAGAGAGCTGTGCCGCACCACCATCACCCACATCCCATTTTGGACCTAGTAGGCCTCCCTGAACTTACCTGGGAACCAAAATGGGGCATGTGGGGACTTCTGGAAAGGGCAGGGATGGGAGGGGCAGGGGCAGCCAGCAATTTAACAACCAATTCAGCCAAAATGGTGTGAACTGGTTGAATCCCACCACTGTCTTTAACTATTTTGTTTTCCTCACAAGAACATCCTATGCTTATTCTACACAGTATAATTACTTGTTGGGAATAATGAATAATACTTTCCAACCTTTCAGGGTTATAATTAGATATTTTTCTATTTTTACTTAGAGGCAAGAATAAGGATTTATTCAACTCCTCTTGAGTACAAATTTGCACACAGAAATTATGATTTGACCCCACTGATATTCTGATAAGTCTTAGGATCATTATTAGAGCTTTAAGAATTATCTTTCAGAAATATTATAAATAATCTGGTAGATCTCTAAATTAAACAACAGTCAAGATAACTGATACTGTTGCTTCCAAATACCTTTTCTCTCCTGCAAACCAAATTAATTGATTCAATCATTGTGAAAATAATAAATATACAAAATGCAACCTGAAACACAAATGGAAAAATTTTCACGGTGGATCAGTATGCACTTGGGATGAACCACATCTCAAAGTACATTTAAAGGTTCATTGGAAAGTGTTAAATCTCTATATCATTATATCAAACAGAATGACTGTATTATGTGATTCTATGCTTTTCAAATGTTAAGGGGGAATTGGTTGCAGCGAGAACAAATTTTAATTCATTTTGATCTCTTTATATCATTCACTGCAGCTAGGAGGATCCATTTTAATTTGAATTCTTCTGCTGGATCCTTTTTAGCTTGTAGATCTTCAGGATTTGAAGATATTTGAAGGTATATGAACCGGCACTTCCTTGATTCTGATCTGCCCTCATTAAATTAATGAAATAGGTCATGTGACTATGGTTCATGATGACTGTCTCTTATCAGTCTTAAAACTGTTTACCTAAAGAAAAGAGTTATAAGAATTTTAAGGGAGATATTCTTTCCTGACAGTAAGCCTGGGTAATTCTGGAGAAGGTGTAATACTTTTGTAGCTTCAGATGAATCCAAGTTATACTGATTACATGATCTGGTTTCAATTATATTTGTGGCCAGAATATGGAATTTAAATTTATTTCTTTATATTTATATTATTTATATTTATATTTTATAGGCTGTCCATCTTACCTCAGGATAATGCTATTTATATTTTGGACAAATCTGTGCTGGACACTAGAATGCCTGAGTACACACCTGCTAATTCTCCTTGAAATATTATCAGCTTTCAAGGTCACAGATCATGATATGCTTTTAGACTGCCATGTTTGTCTAAGTGGTCTTTTCTTCTGGATTTTAGTAGAACAGAAAGTTGATTTTGGTGAAATAAGAACCATCATGTCTTATCATGGGTGATACTGAACATGTTCATGAAATTTTGTGGGGAGATCATTGGAAATTTGGAGTTAAACTACAAGAAGCAATGTTCCCATGAATAGTACTAAAAGGAAACCAGCTGAATTTAAATCAAAACAAAAGAGAGTTGCTATTGGGAAATAACAAACTGGAGTTTAGGACTGTGATTCAGCCTGTTTTGAATAGTGTTCTTTTCCAGATTGCTCCTTACATATCAACTGTCTCTGGATTTGCAGATATAACTGTGTGAAGGAACATTTTCACTCAGTTATGTCTTGTGCACTTGGGGTAACTCTTCCTAAACCAATCAGATTTGGCACTGGTTATCTATATGTTGGATTATATTATACTTTTAAGTATACAATGTGCTTTCTGTGAGGCTAAGTGTCTAAAAGGTACATGTGGTACATATGGCAGGAAGGTTGTAACATTGAAGATCATATCATTCCTGTATTGAAAGACCTACATTAGTTGTAAATTGCTTGCAAGTTATAGGTATTAATTTTAAAGCCCTAGATGGCTCAACATTTAACTATCCAAGCATTTGCCTTTCTCATTACACACCTGACTATTAGTATTTGCAAAACACAGCCTACTATTATGTGGAAATTGTCTTTTCTTATGTTGTTGTTGGCCTTAAAATGTTAAGAAGCTAGAGGCTGTATTCATCTATGGAAAGATCTAATTTCTAACCTACTCTTTATGCAAAAGTGAGATCTTTAGCAAGCCTGCTCATGATAAACATGAACTATGAACTATGATATACTCCAAGGCCAAATGGGATTTACTCTCATTTGTAATTCTTTAATAGTTATAACCTGCCTTGAATGATGAAATATATGGTATAAATTTAATTATTATTATTTAACATTAAAATATACTATATAATACAATACTAACATAGTAAGTACAATAATAAATAATCAGCTGGTCTGAATGCTGTGTATTTATAATTAATAGATCACAATAAGTTATAAATTCCTTTACCTGCCAAAATATTGCAATGGGATATAAGCGAATAAATATTAACTTATTTCACATCTGTAAGCTAAACTTTATTTTAAAAGTAAGAAGCCTGTATCTTTCTCTACTTTATTTCCCCCTCATCAGGACTAGATTTTTTTTTTCATCCCACATTATTACAGCCAGCTAGAATATGTTTATTTCTGTGAAAAACTATTTAATTGCAGCAGAAATAAGACAAGTAGGGATATATTTCTGAAGAAAAAATACTTCCAGTTCAGGTAAAGTGCATCCAAATATAATTATCAGTCAAACTGATTTCCCAATTAAAATACCACAATAGTTGGGGAATAAAAGGTCCCTGCCAGCTGAGGAATACTATTCATCCTCAATATATTTATGCAAAGAATCCCAATTCTGTTACTTAATGTTAGCTATGCTTGACAGATGGGAATGTAAAAACAGAAAATCTAAGTGTACTGTCTACAGCCAATGCAGCACTCAAGGTCAGAATTATCTAAGAACAAATTTGTGCCATATTAATAATCAAAAAATAAAAAGTATTTTGTCAGGGAAAGGTAGCTATAACTTTCACAAAATCACAAAACTTTTCCATAAGTTCACCATTATACCATGAAATCCTCCATGTTCTTAAAAGTGTAATGGAGTAAATTCACATTTTATCTATCTATCTATCTATCTATCTATCTATCTATCTATCTATCTAT
>WNWU01000019.1:24293623-24313307 GCA_012654045.1 Ptyas mucosa | reverse complement strand
TATCTATCTATCTATCTATCTATCTATCTATCTATCTATCTATCTATCTATCCAATGCATATGGCCACCCATTTCAACAAGTGTCTACAGGCAGCAAACAAAGTTAAAATGAAATAAAACAATTATAAGCACTGATGATGCTTTATTTCTTATTCCATTAAAGCTTGCCTTTTCTCTGAAAATTAAAAGTAACATACATATGGGGAGGGAGAGAACGGCCTAATTTTATCCCCACAGCAACAATCATGTGAAATAAATGGACTAAGATGGAATAACTGGCCCTAAGCCACCTAGTGAAGACCATAATACAACAACACAGACTCTTGATGTTATTTGTCACTTGATCTAAGTGATCTTATCAAAACCACATTTTATAAAAATGTGGAAAAAAGCAGTATTAATGAAAACAATTAGGAAACTCTAGCTGTTCTCAATTAACAAGACTGCTCTAACAGTACTGCAGAACTGCAGTTAATTTATCCATCCTGCTGTCTGAGCATTTTATAAACTGACTGGGGGTGGGGTGAGGTTATATCTACATGCCTGTAAGAGAAGCTCTGAGAAATCTCTTACGTACTCATGCTAAACGTTACAAAATTGAGTGCTCCAACATCTAAGAAGAAGTTCAGTCAACTTCTGCCCTTGTATTGATCTCCAGTGTCTCCCTACACTTGCCTTCTAATCCTCTCCATAATTACATGAACTGCCTATACATCCTAAACCTGTGGATTCTCCTGAATCCATTTGCAAATGACTGTACTTGAGTCTGAGAAGTGGATCAGGCTGACCAAGGTGTATTCATGTTATTCATGTTTCCTCTGCAGACACTTCTAGTGCTAGGCAATATTCTCTTGCCTTGGAGAGATAGGAAGTGGAAAGGGAGACAAGGTATTGATCTATTTCCTTTAACATGCTAATTTCTCTGTGATGGTGTCAATCACCAAAAGGATGGCACTTCAAAGGGAACGGTTTCTAAGGGGAAACATCTTCTTCAACTACAGACAAAAAGCCACTCAGAGACAGAAAAACAAATAACTACAATGTGTAACCTAGACTAAGTAGAAAAAAATTTGAAGGGAACAGCAAATCATTTCCACACCATGCCATGAAAATACAGCCATTAGAAACTGAGTTCCATAGGAAGCCAACATAATTTAAACAAGTCAAAATCCATTGGTCATGCTGATGACTATCTACTAAAACTGATATAAGGCTTTTCTATTTAAGATGGTATTCAGCAACTGAGGTTACTCTGGGAATTGCATTATTATATTTTCTGGGAAAGATATACTTTGTTAATTCCTTCAGCTAGTTTTCATTCACTTCAAACCTGGTAGTGTAGTAAAAGAGAACACAAAGAGGCACTATATTTTTTTTACTTTGTTGGGTAATATGGAAAAATATTCACACACTTAGAAGAAACATAAATAAATAAAATATACATTTTTTAGCTGTTTCAGTCATTCTTTTTGCTCCCCATCCACATGAGAAACATTAATCTGCAAGGTAACAATGGAAGCAAGTAAACTTCGTATAAAAAACACCAGCATATTTCCTAAAAGTTCTGATTGTGAAACATAGAAAACCAATTGTTCAAACCATTCAGATCTTAGTCACAACATTAAGAGCATGCTAAACAAAGGCTCTGCACCCAAAAACTTTTATGTGGAACACCACCATGATGAAAATACTTGGGTAGAGAAAAGATAAAGGAAAAAAGCATTGCACTGACAAGAAAAAAAGATAAGGGGAAATACATTTATTGCAAAATGTAATTGCTCTGTATTTTAACTCAGATCTTAAAAGTATAATATTCAGGGAGACGTTAGGGTCCAGATTGCAGATCCTTGATCCTTTTTAAAAGAAAAGGAGAGGTAAAATTTTAAATAGGATATGCATTTCTATTTTTTACAAACATATTGATAATTTCTAATGCTGCCTGCTGAAAGAAAAATGGATCAAGCAAAAGGAGAGCTCTTTTTTCAAGGAGATATGATCCAGAATCAAAGAAGAGTCAAGCAGGAAGATGTAAATCTTAAAGTAAGCATATTTCTCCTGAAAAGATACCACTATCTCTTCAGCATGGACTGCATGCTGATCAAGCATCAATCCTGTCTATATTTACCTGCTGTCAATATTGTGGGACAAAATCAGTGTTCTGTTTAACCTCTGACCTGCCAGAGCTGAAACAAACAAAAAACAGATCTGGAGCCATGGGAGAACACAGCCAACTGGCAAACAGCAGGGAACCAATTGTTAAAGTGACATTTGGCTTTGGCACAGGCAGCCTCTTTGGGGCAAACTGTTATTCTCTCAAACAAGGCATGAAGAGATAACACCATAAAATATGAACAAAATGGAACTTGTTTCCTTGCCACTAAATTGTTAGCTTTATGGGACTTCATGCTGAACAGTATGAAAAAAAAAATCCAATTTGCTTTGAAGCGCATTAGTCTGTCTAACATCCTAATTATTGTTTACATTGCCATTTGACTTCTATTAAGAATTGAATAATTACCTAGCAGTTCATAGTTTAAAAATACAAGCAAACAGGATTATCTGGATAATTAAGACACTGTACTGCAGCTTTGAACCAGTGCTGTGTAAAGCATCTTTCCCATAATGTAAGTTATTATTAATGGACATTTCAAAATGATGCTGAAGGTTAAGCATATGGTAAGATGTGACTTGCAGTAATTTAAACAATGGTATTTACAATGAATCCAGATTTAAGCACAGAAAAGCTTCATTTCTTCCATTTCCTCAAATTTCTTCATCTAAGTAGTAGCCTTTGAGCGGATTTTTCACTTACATGTCCACATTTCATTTTCTTTAATCTTGAAATATGATAATCTATTTATTTAATGGAACAATTGGGGAAGGGAATGTAGATTATTCCCAATTATCTATTAAATCAGAGGGTACATCATTCATCCTAACATAATTATGCAAATTACTCAAATAGTATCATTTGTGTCATCTTACGTCATTCAGCAATCATATAATTAAGCAAATGATGAAAATAACATAATATCCTTCATTACCAAAATGATGTCAAAGTTATTTGTATGTTTATTTACAGGGTTTATGGACTGTTCCAGTTCCAGCTGACGTTAAATGGTAAACAATTTTCTCTATATAACTCAAGTTAAAAACAACAGCGTAAAAAACCTGTCTCCCTAGGACCATGATGGAGAACCTATGGCACGTGTGCCACAGGTGGCACACGGAGCCATATCTGTGGGCACACGAGTGTTGCCCAAGTTCAGTTCCAGCTGATTTCCGACACCACCAGAAGTCAGGAAACAGGCTGTTTCCGGCCTCCGGAGGGCCTCCGGGGTGGTGGGGAAGGCCATTTTTGCCCTCCACAGGCTCCTATAAAGCCTCTGGAGCCTGGGGAGGGTGAAAAACAGAACTACCGTGCCAAAAGCAGGGTGAGCGCAGGTCACACATGCATAAGCGGAGGGATGGGGCGTGGGGGTGCATTGAATTATGGGTGTGGGCACTCATACACCCAAAAAAACCCCATGCTCCCCCTGCTTTTGGCACACAATGGCAAAAAGGTTAGCCATCACTGCCCTAGGACCTGTCCAAAGTACCAGGTTTTTACACACTTTCTGAATACCAAATGGACAGGTCAATTCAAGCATTGGGAGAATACTATTCCACAAAGGGAGCAGCAATAAAAAGGGCAGAAAAATTCAACAAAAATGTTGTCTTCTGCACCTGAAATCGAATGCACTTAAGTCCACCTAATCAAAGATTCATTGGAATAATCTCATTTTAAACATGATAATGATTCATTATTCTCCTATTTTTCCTCATAACAATAAACTTATTAAAGAAACTGGATCATGGCACAATAACTGGCAAACCCATCCAGTGATCTTCTAAAACTAATAGTGGAGTGGAACTTGAATTCCCCCTTTAAAGTTCAAGAAATGTTCCTAAGAAGTATGTATTCTACAAAAGGAGGCTGCAATTCTGTGCCATCCAATAGGCTGAGACAACATTTCCTATTTCATAGTTAGTCACTATATTAATGTAATACAGTACTGATTACTCTCTTTGAGAAAATGGATTAAAATTCTAAATTTTAGTTGGCTGAGAAATGCAATAAAAATGCTCATGGAGAACCAGTTTGCTCTAGTAGTTAAGGTAAAAAGTTAGAAAGCAAGAGACTGTGGGTTCAAGAGACTGCCTTGGCTATGAAACCTGCTGGGTGATCTCTCATCCCAACTCACCTCACAAGTGGTTTTTGTGGAGAATGAAGGAGCATTAGTTATGTGCACTACCTTGAGTTATTTGTAAAATTAATAAAGGCAAAATATGGATAAGCAAACAAACAAACAATAAAATCTAGAACTGGTGTTTAATAAAATTGTATATATTCACACAAACTTTCATTCTAATGACCACTTTTAAAAAGCTTCCATTTATAATTCATCTATAAAAACCACAGTATATGGGACAGCAGACCTTTCATTCAGTTCAGGAAAAGCATTTTTCTGAACAAGGCAAATCCAGAAAGGAATCACACAAGCAATATATTTTATTTTACTTTATTATTTTTATTTTATTATTCGTTTGCAGAGAAAGAATTACCTTTACAAACTGGTTCACCACATATAATCGTCATATCGATAATATACACAAAATTCATAATTAATTCATGCCAAGGAGAAGTTGGTAATGATTAGTTCTTGAAAACAGAAAAGTTCCAAATACAACTAGAAGTTCAATATGAAGCAAGAAGTAGCACTGATTACTTCAAGTGGGCAGAAAATAATGTCAACTGGTGACATTAAAACAAAACTATACTGGTAAAGCAAAAAGATAATAACATTTCTCTTCCATCTTTTGCTCCCTAGTTTTAAACTCCTCCAGTTCCCTCCTGCTATGTCAGGTTTCAATTCCTATAATTTCAGTGAGGGAATTATAGAATTGAATAGATCCAAAGAGCATCAAATTAGGAAAAGATGTCGTTTAAACAAATTCTACAGCAAGCTGTGGAAATACTCTTTAGTATAATGCCCTAATAATTGGAGCCAGTTTGGTCTAGTGGATAAGGTGTTAGGCTAGAAAGTAGGAAACCATCAGTTCAAATCCTGCTTAGGCATGAAAGCCAGCTACATGACCTTGAGCCAGGCCCTCTCTCTCAGTCCAACTCACCTCACAAGGTTGTTGGGGGAAAATAGGAGGAGGATGGTCTGTTGGATATGTTCACTGCCTTGAATTATTTGTAAAAACAATAAAGATGAGACACAAAAAAATAAAACAAATAATAAATCCTAGGCTGGCAGGCTCCACATTCCCAATGTGGATAGTGACAGTGTTGATGATACATAAAGAAAAGGTAGGAACCACTGCAGTACAAGATAACAAGAATTGTAATGAAGAGAAAATTGGATCAGTGAGTTCTTTCGTAGACTGAGAATATGATCCTGGAATTCTCAATCCAACAATCCAACAATTTAACAATTATTATAGAAGCTACTTCATGAGCTATGATAGTCAATGGATTAACAGAAGAGTTTGAACAAAGGATGTCTAGTAAGATAATTGAAATCAATTTCCAAACTTTTCATCCAGCAGATTCTTTTTTACAGATATGAAGACCAAAGGAATCTTGCAATTATTTTTGTCAAAACCAGAGTCTAAGTATCACTACCAGGAAGTGTTAGCTGCTATGACAATTCATGGGAATGTGGTGGACAAAACTCTCAAAATTCTCAGGCTGCAAGTAAATATGCAGGAAAATCATGTTCAGAATAATTTGTAACACTGAGGCTAGCCTGTATGACACTGTGTTATTTACTTATATAACATGGTTCAGTGATTAAGTTGTTGGCTTGGACAGGAGGAGGACTGAGATTCAAGTAATTGACTGAACATAAAACTAACTTGAAAACTGCAGGCCAGCCAATCTCCTTCATTCCATCCTACTTCACAGGATTATTGTTGGAATAAAATTAGGAGAGATGCCCTGAAGTGTCTGAGAAAACCAGATAGAAATACAGAAAAATAAACAAAAAATAATGGAAGAGAGAAAAATAGAAACAGAATTTAAAATTATAATATATTTATTTATTTATTTACTATTCTGCCCATTTCACCAATAAAGTGAGCCTTTTATAAGTTTGGGCAACTTACAAAATAGTAAAAAGGTAAATATAAAAATAGTTAAAATTAGTAAGGCTTAAATAAGAACTAAAACCAAGGCGATAGATAGCAAGGAGCAGTGATGGGTTGTTCCCGGTTCAGTCCGGCTCTTGCGAATCGGTAGTAACGGTGGCGGAATGCTCCTCCCACCCACCCAGATGTCATCATGAACAATCTGCACATGCACAGAAGCGTGCACGTGAGCACGCTCCCGTTGCAGAGGTAAGTAGAAACCCCCCCTGGCAATGGGGTAAAATCTTCTATCTTACCTCCACACTTCCAGGAAAAAGCACTAAGTAGGGATCCAAGCCAGCCAGCAAAACCTGGAAGGTCAGAAGGGAGGGTGCAGATATCATCTTCGGTGGAATGTTCCGCAGGGTGGAGGCCACAATGGAAGAGGTTGTTCTTCTAGACCCCACTAGTTGAAAGTCCATGACAGACAGGGTATATAGCTTATTCTTTCCACTAGAACACGTGGGGCCAATCCAATTGGGGCCAGACAACTTCTCAGATACTCTGGCCTCATTCCATAAAAGGCTTTAAAGGTAATAATCAACATGACAGCAAACTAGCAACTAATGCAGCTCATGAAACAGTACTGTTATATGCACCACCCTAAGGACTTCCAGAACTGTCTGCACCATTGCATTCTGCATTAGCTGTAGCTTTTGAATACTCTTCAGGGGTATCCTCATGTAGAGTGCATTGCAATAGTCCAATTGAAAGGTGACTAGAGCATGAGTGACTGCATGTGAGGGCCCACGATCCACATAAGGGCACAACTTGCACAAAGGCTCAACATGACTGCCACCTGAATTATGAGTCTAGGAGAATCCCCAGATTGTGCATAGGATCTGTCCAGGGTAGTGCAACACCATCCAGAACTAAAGATGATAAACATCCACATCCTGAATTTCTCCCTAACCATAGCCACTTTAACATACCACGGTTCAATCAAAGCTTGATTTTTTTCCATTCAACTTTCAGTCCAGCAGTGAAATACAATTTTTTTTTACTACCGGTTCTGTCGGTGTGGCTTGGTGGGCATTGCAGGGGAAGGATATTGCAAAATCTCCATTCCACCCCACTCTGGGACCAGCCAGAGGTGGCATTTGCCGGTTCTCTGAACTACTCAAAATTTCCACTACCAGTTCTCCGAACTACTCAAAATTTCCACTACCAGTTCTCCAGAACCTGCTGGATTTCACCCCTGTTTCAGTCACTGTGAAAGGGCAGCTATTAAGCCTGCCACAAGGAAGGCAACAAAATGGACTCAGCAGGAGGTTAGGAAGAATATGTCTTACAAAAAGAAAACTACTTTATATAAACTCACAGACTGCCTTTCACCTGTTAAATAACTCTAACCAGTCTTCATTACAGGAAAAATAAAAGGAGAAATATGTATAGACACTGATGAAATACGTACAAACACATGATATATTGTCAGCCCTCCCAGGTAAAGTAGGCAGGAAACATGACTAAGTTGAGCTACTTCTACTTTATTATAAGGCTACATTAAATAATATTACAAACCTGAAAGTACAAACTTCCTGCCACCACTTTTAACTGCCCAACCAATTAGGGTGGATCCCTCCCAGGTTCCTTCCACTGATCTTTAAGTTATTGGGGGGTCTTCCCTCTATTGCCTCATCATTTGATAAACATCTTTTCCCTTTATCCTTCAAGGTCATTCTCATTGACCATTACACATATTAAGCCAAATCGAATACAAACTATCCTTGACAGCTGTTTTCCATTTTGACTACTTTCTTGTTTATTTCTCCCAATGTCTCAAAAAATCTATGGTCCCGGCAATTCTGAACAGCTGATTCTCTCCAAAATGGTGATATTGCAAAATAACAACAAAAACAACAACAACCTTGAAGTTTGGCAAAAATAAAAAAGAGTGATTCCTTCTAATAGTTTCTTTAATGGGGAAAGTTAATGAGGTAATAATTATTTTATCATTTTTAAACTTATCTTTAAAGAGAACTAAGTATTGGGTTAATCTATTTCCTCTTCTTAACAGAAAATGATACAAGTGGTGAGAAATATAAATTTAATACAGAAATTCATATAAAGAAACAATAATTTATATAATTATTATTTGCTAATAAAGGCAAGTAAAAATTACCACTACTACTATAATTATTGAGAATGAGTAATAACCATTGCAAACTAAAATAGTTAACATTTGTCCAACACCTGCTGTAGACTTTATATTTTTGCATATTTTGTTTGTTTATAATTCCAGCCATTGTAAATAGTGGCATAAAAAGCAAGCTCTCAAATCAAGTAAAGACAGAGAATAAGTATTATTTTCTCATTTTTAGTTTACGGATGTAATCTTTTTACTTATAAACTGTTCTGAAAATTATATGGAAATTTAAAATGGAGTATATAAGCATAAAGGTAGGAAAGAGGAGCCAGGAGGTGTATGATGTTGTCCATTATCACCCTTACTCCATCTTTTAGTTCCTTGGAAGAAAAATGTCTCACTATTTCCATTCAACCTCTGAAATGAACCAACTCCTTCTGCATGTTTCTTTGTTGTTCTAACCCTCTGCTTAATTATGCCACATGGCCTGACACTCTGCAGTTTACTGCTCTGTGAAATTAACTTTGAATTAAACACTAATTGCACATCAAAATGCTTTGTTTGCATATTCGCAGGATGGGGAATCAATACTTTACTGTTATTTTATAGAAGACATCTAGAATGGATTTTGGTCCTGGTGTCATACTGTTGATATATATATGACACAAAATGAAAACAGCCAATCTTTCCCCCTTTTTTAGTGAAACATGTATGCATAGCATTGTTCTGTAATCAATAATGAACTGTCAATTGATGTGTTCCATGAAAGCTTGCTTGTTGCAGCCTACAGCAAGATTCGATCATGCTATAGCAGGCAAAAGATTGTATAATGAACAGAGGGGACAGAGGGGAGAGAGATAATAATTATCTGAAATACTGTAGCTATGTTTTGATTGTATTTTTCCTTAAACAATCACACAGATTTTTCTTTTACAAGCCACATAAAATTTTAATTGAGTTGATTCATATTAAATTTATGTCTGCTAAAGTCAGCACAACAGAAAAACGTCTTTTCTGAGGACTCAGCACATCACAATATCATATTAATTGTGCAATAATAAATCAGGATCTTATCACCTCTCCCACCCCCTTTAACCCAGGTTGCTACTTTAATTTTCCAACCTTTGAAACTCAGGGGAAAGATCCCATCTAAAGTGCAAATGCTTCACTTCATAACCCAGCCATTCTATACGGTATATTGTTAGCACTATACGGTATATTGTTAGCACTTTTCCCTCACAAAGAGGTCCCAGACCTATTTTACATATATGTGGTGACAATCAAAGCACACTCTTACAGCTGAAGGCCTGAGCTGCAAAGAGAAATACTGTGCAAATATCACATCCCTATCTCTTAAACAAAGAACTTTAAACCCAAATGGAGTTCATTTGCATGAAATCCAAGACTTCAGCATCTACATAATAGACAGAAGGAGCTTCTCCTTCACTCTTTCCAAAGGAAGCGCTTATCTCCTTTGTGAAAGTGGGAAATGGGTGGGCTATTTTGCATGAGGATGTATACAAGATATGTAAATGAGGGATCTGCTGCATGCAGAAAGCGAACTGGCCAGACAGCTGACAATCCTCCATTCACAGGGGAAACTTCTCTGGCTTCCAATGGGAGTAATGAGAATGGAACAAACATGTTTGCTTCCCAGGGTGGGAGAAGCTGATCCTGAATATTCATAAAGTGACCATTTAGTCATGGAAGTGTTAATTATTTCCAGCTCATGAAGCTATGTGACCTCACCTGCTCCCAGAAAGTATATCAAAAGAAGGAAATAATCAGATGGAATGAGAGCAGAATTTGATCCCACAAGTTAAAAGTCAACCAAGGAAAGGATAAAAGACAGAGGGATTCAAAAGACAGAAGAGATGGCTTGAAATCTTCCTTTCTCACATATTCTTGCAGCTACAATAAAGATCTGAGATCAGTGGGCCATGGTACTAAACACAGATAAATAACCAAGCAATTGCCAGGCTGTATTTCTCAGAAACTTGCCAAGCTTACAAATTAGAATGAATATTTTTCTTTTATAAGCAAGCTATAAACATTTCACATTTAATTCATACAAACCTGATAAGGCTAGCCACAATTTGCTACACATATTAAATGAGGAAAGAAAATAAACTGCAATTATTTCTGTGGTGAACATGAGGGAAGAAGGGGAAAATTGAACAAATGAACTATATTATGTATGTCACAATTTATTTATAATTAATTAGTTTGCAAATGTTAAAAACCATGACTTTCCTCGCTACACAAACCTACTCAGTATCTGACACTATTTTACAATACAATCTTATTGTTAATTCAATAGGAAGCCTTACTAATTTAAAAAAAACAGATACGAAAATACATTCAAAGGCTCTGAATACTTGAAAATAACTAATTTATAAATGAAAATGTATTCTTTTCCAGTTAAATCCAGAAGTTGATCTGTAAAGTTGTATCATCTAAGGTCATGGATGTAAAAAGAAAAAAAAAACCACATTCCTACACTAAAGCTGTGGGATTACATTTATGATTGCTTAGATGCAAACATAATAGGGGTTCATGTTTTAAAAATGTAATGAAAAAAGAAAATAAACTATAGTAATAATAACAAAATTAACTCCCCAGTTATATCATTTGAAGCTATTTAAAATCACAAAAAGTGCATGTATATGGTTCAAGTAATTGAATTATAATAATATATAATATATAAAATTAAGAATGTATTTAACACTAAGATACTAAATTATTGGAATGTTTATATATATCATAATAAATGTACCTAGATTTTTATGGTGAAAAATTATTAGATAAAAGTGCTACTTTTAGTTTCACACAGAGCATGGCAACAATTTCAAAGAATTAGCATTTTCCTACTTTTTTAATATATTTATTGCCTTTCTTATGTTTTCTTGCTTTTCTTTATTTTAATAAGGAAATTAGTTCAGTGTGTATACAGATGTCTTCCTAGTTTGTATAACAAAATAATTTAAATCCTAATAAAGGAAACATCATCCACAGGCTGAATTTTATCTTAAAACAATAATTATCTTCACCTTGCAATAGACTTCAAAGCTAAGGCAATTTCATGTTTCAGTAATATATTTCCCATTCATATTTTTTTCTCCCAAGAGGTTTGGAAATCAAGTACACTTTTCTCTTTTCTTCAATTTGAAACAAGAAATTCAGCCAACACAAAAGTGTTGTAAAAATAGGTGTAATGTGTAAAACAGTATGTATAAAATATTTGAGTAAATGATCTTATATTGTGGAGAAAAATGAGTAACAAAAGACTTTCATTTCAGGGAATATTATTCAATATCAAAAGGCTGAATGAACTTGGACCTATTTGGGGGCAAAATGCAGACATCAACAGGTAAATATAAACTGTATTTTCCATTAAGTGTTCTTTGTTTTTACTCTCATCATTACCTAAATTAACATATACATATAAGAATAAATGTAGTTTGATCTCCAATGTTCTAAATTTTTCAATAGAACAGTATTATTATAGATTCAAATGATAGGAGCAACTTCTGCCTTATCATATGTCCATCAAACCTTTGTTTAGGTTTTAAGATCTTAATCAATCTTAACTCTGACCTAAGGATCACAGGAGGAGGATGGATGAGAAAATGAATGACCTATGACCTTCTCTTGCATTTATATTGCCAAGTTTCAACACTGAAAAACAGTTTGGGTAGACAGTTAACAAATATTGTAGACCTGATAGGTTTATCTTCCCTTATGTCTGTCTTCAAATTTCACAATGACACATCTCTAGGAAGTGTGAATGTGAGAATATTTAATTCCTAATCACCTATTTTGTGACATACTTACAAGAAAATATTCTGGATTCAGAATCCATGTTGTTATTCAGAATTACTAAACTTTGGAGTTCAGGAAATGTGTACTGGCACATATTATCATGGAAATTGGGAGATTAAATTGTGTTGTTTATTGGGTTACATTCACTTCAGGAAACTTTAAGGAACCAATATTAACATAGAAGACACTCAAAGCAGAAAATATTTGATATTTTGGGGGGGGGGGATAGCCCTATGAAGTATGCATGCAAGTTTTTTTGTTTTTAAAGATAGTGAGGTGATGTATTTACTAGACTGTTTTCCCATTTTTGAAGGTTTTATAAGAAAGTACTTTTTTTCTTCCCAAACTTCCAAAAACAAGGCTTCCTTGTCAGCTGATTAAATAATAAAAGTGTGGATCACTGACTAAGGAGTGATTTAGTTTTACATCAATCAGGGTGAGCCAATATTGCCTCAACACTCCCTTTGGGGAAATCTAATAGCCAATATTCTAATTTTATCCATCTGTTTCCCCATAATCAAACTCTATAAAAATTAAATTCCAAGAAATGCAGAACCTAGTAAAAACAGAAATATGTTCCTACACATTAATTTCCTCATAATGTGATCACTTCAAGTATGATACCTGTGTGTTGGCAACAATTTATTTGTATCAGGCATCCAAACATTTTGAATGATCCTGTCCTTTTCCAGAGAGGGAGAATTGCTTGCGTTTGTGATGATGTCCTGTAATTATACTAGCCACATTTCAGTTCTCACTCATAATTATAGTATCAAGAAGTTATGCTCAGTTCTTCTTCAATAAGCATATAAACATCTGATTAATACACGATAGCAAAGGAAAATGTTTAGAAAAACAGTTTATTTCAGGCAATAACTAATTTTAAATTGCCTATAAATGATCATATGAACCTATTTTAGATAAGTGGGATGAAACTGCTATGGTATATTAATTTCACAAAATAAAATAGTGTGATGTTTGTTTTGTTCACTAATTAAAAGGGGTTTTGGGTTTTTTTAGCAAAATGCAATTAAAATACATCAAACACAGTACCCTAAATCTTACTACTTTAAAAATAAATGAAGCTATTATTTTTTTTGGGGGGGAGGAATTCATTAGAGACTGATCTTGAACAGGTAGCTTACAGAGGTAATCAAGTCCATAATCAGCTCTAGTCTACTTATAAAATCATAATAATGTATAACTAAAAATCAAGAGAATCATAAAAAGGATTTAAAGCTTTTTTTTCTTTCCTTTCCTTTAAAATAAGCTGCCTTTTATATGAAGGTTAATCCCTAATTCTGTGGAGGATAGGAAAAGGAGGGAGAAACAGATGACTTCTTGCATTTCTGACTAGTCTCCTAGCAAGTTCTTTTGTAAATGAAACAATGGAGACTTTTTGAGAAATAAAAATATTTCACAAAAGCAGCCGTAGGATTACTTAGTAAAAGAATTCTCAAGTGAGACAGTAAAGAGTTATTTTGAAAGAGACTAAGAAGAATTTTAAAACTAAAGCTTTATTTTCTATTATAAAAGTAAAAACAAAAATTTCTAGCCTTGTTATTATTAATATTATATCTATTATTACTATTCCCTTAACATGATTCTTGTTAGATTTAATTTTTTAAATGAGAAAAAGAAGCACTTTCTCTTAAATGAAATAACATGAATGGATGACAAACATTGAAATGTGAGTGGCAAGAGGCAACCCAGTTCTAATCTACCCTCTGAGGGCTATATTTTTTGCCTTCTGCATCTTATGGTAGCGTCTTTGTTCTTTCAGAATGATGCATCCTTTAGCGTTGCCTCCTGGAACTACTGAATTTCCTCATTAGACCACGCTGTCCCACTGCATTCCCACAGGGATTGCTAATTACTGGCTTTCTTCATTTTAGTCTCCTTTCTGATTCAATTACATACACCATCCTTTAATGAACAGTACAACGCAACAAGGCTTACCTTGGCATTCTCCATTATGCTCTTCATACCCAGCATTGCACAGGCAGTTGCCAATGGGTACCAGCCACTCACCATCTGCCCCACAGTACATTTTTGGCACATCCTTTTCTTCTGAGTTGTTGACACATGAACCACGAACCTCGACCAAAGAAGATGTATCAGCTCCTGTGATTGTGTCTGGAAACTGAGCCAGATTACGGACTGTCAGAGGACATTTCTTATAGAAGACACGAACGGACACCAGGGCTATGCAAGCACCTACATCCTGGAATGCCAGATAAAATCCCTTCTTGCTCAATGGACCCACATCACGTATCTCTGTGTTTAATTTCATAATCCTATCGCCAATGTCTACCTGAGTAAAACTCTCATCAGCAGCAATGGTGTCAATCTTACCAAACTGGCTTTCTCGAATAAAACGCTCCTTGTCATTGCTTGATTCATAATAGTACAGGTTAAAAGTCTCCTTGCAAGTTCCCATAACACCTGGCAGGCTGTTGCAGTCTCTTAGTGTGAACTTGATTTCAATATAAACCCTTTGAGCCCCTTCACGGGGAATCCAATCAGTCCGTAACCAGTTGTTTTGACTTGGTTCCATTACGTTGCAGACTTGATAAGTGCGGATTGGTGTATTTTTCTCATCCATAATGCTGACTTCCTCCCACTGTGAATAATCAGACAGATAGACATAAATAAAATCATGTAAAATATACAATCAAACCTTCACCAGAAAACAATATTTCTATTGTACTACTGGTTTCATTGGTTTTTTTATACAACAGCCATTAATGCTAATTACCAAGGATGTCTCATATATCTATATTAACCAAAGCAATATTCAACAGGAAATTAGCTTTTAAGAACCGGATAGTTTAAGATGGTAGGGGAGTAGAATTTTTCAGTTTATTAGAAAGTCAATGGTCAATCTGCCAACATACATTCTATTTGCCATTATTTGTATAGCATGATTTGAATGATTCAGACTGCTAATAAGAGCTGTAGTAAAATAAAGGGTATCAACTGAACAGATATTCTGTTTCTATAGGCAAAAAACCAAGAGAAAATAAGGAACTTGACCATAGGTATCCATCCATCAGAAACAGAGCAGAAATAAGAACTAATCACTTCTAATCATCTATTATTCTGATATTATGTTCTTCACATTCACATACCAAATTACAGACTATAATAAAATACATAACACAAAACTTACTAAAACAATATCATTAGAATCCCAAATAACGATTAAATATAACCAACAGCAAGAAGAAAAATTTCCACATGTCATATCTAAATCAGTATTCATTGTGAAGCTAAAGGATTCCTGGGGTGTCAGAATAGTGTGATCAATACATACATCCACACAATTTACCCTATACATATTGTGTGAGAAAGATAAAATGTATGGGTGTCTTCAAAGAGATTTGCATATATTATCTTTGTCAGAAAAGCATCATAGCCAAGTAACGGAACACAACAGGTGTCAGGTCCAATTACCACTATCTCTGAGTAATCCTGGGAAAGAAATTTGTTTGAAATTCTGGAGGGCTTCTGCCACTCAATGTGCAGGTCTCAAATTATTAAATATATGGAAATGTTACTGGATAATGGAACAATAGTTTTAATCCACAGCAAAGATTAAGATTCAGTTCTTTGGATTATACTGAATATGCACATTATAATAAAATAAATAGCTTCAGTGCTAAAAAGCTTTAATTTTTGTTCCATTCACATGTTGGTTTATTTCAAAATGACCTATCTCCAGGCAGACAGACAGCTTTCAAGCCAAGGCAGTCTGTGTTCCTGAAGAACTTAAATAGGAATAAGGACATCACAGTTATATCCCTGGTGTCTGTAATAAATAATCTTTCATTTGGGTAGTTAGTATATAAATACATCTACACAAACATGTGCACTCAACCACACAAAAAATATTTCTGAAGGGTGAATATGATTTTATTTTGTTTGCAGAGGTTCAGTAAGAGTGAGAGAAAAGAATAGTATCAGTCAAAAAGAGCTTTCAAAATGTGATTATATTAGCCATAAAATACAGAAAAGTACTTCTGTGCCTATTTATTTATTTATTTATTTATTTATTTATTTATTTGCAAAAGAAAAAATAAATTGGTTTTGGTTTTGCTGAATTCAGGATCAATGACAGAGGAAAACATGCTCCCCCCCACTTACAAAAATTTAACTAAATCCAATCCTTTTCAATGAAGCACATGGACCCAAAACAATAGAATAGCATAGAATAGTTTTCAGAGGCTTCAGCAGCAAGCAATATACTTGTACCAGGGAATGTTACAAGATATAAGCTACTCTTCACTGTATTGTGTTCATAATCATTAAAGTTCATAACCATTAAAGTGCTCTTGAGTTTAAATACAATGCTGGATAGCTGAAAATGCTTTATGGAGCTGTGGCAGCTAACCCCCAGAGTCAAGATGATAATATTTGAGTTATTGTCTAGGGATACTTGAAAATTCAAGAAAAGGGGGGGGGATATCCACCATGTCAAACTGTGTCACGGATAATAGGGGAAACTGGAAAGCCATCTATCAATGTAAAACGCTAGCGCACAAAGTGAGCAACAAAGTTCTTTAATTTATAGCTGCCATGAAATGAGCATTGTGTTACAATTCTGCCCTTTCTGATCCAATACCCTATACTATGGGAGAGGGCAGGGACGAAAAAGGAGAAGGAATAAAAATGGTCAATGGGATTTCCTTTTGCATGTTTACACAAAAGACAAAGTCAAATTATAAGGCTGGTCCAAAGCCTATTGAATTCTGTGAAAAGAACACAGACCCTTTACTGCAAAATTCCTCATAGGATTTGGTCACGACTTCTTCCCTTCCTCAATAGAACTGCATTTTTCATTTAATATTTATATCAGTAAAGAGCCAAACATAATAAAACTGCACATTTCCAGATAAAATAAATTATTGTTTGATAAAGTGTGTGGTCAAAGATTAACTTCGTCCTCCTTTTCAGTTTTGTCAAACAGACTTCCTATGTTTTGATAATCCAGGATAAAGCATTCCAGACCAACAGTTTCTTTTAACTCAAATTTTAAAAATAAACCATTAATTAAATGTATAGGCTAATACATTTGTTCTTCAAGGACTGCCATGGACTCAGCAATAGACATATTCATTTGGGTAAAGTGGCCTATTTTTATCTCCAATCTCTCTTATTAATGTATAAAATATTTCACATTTCAGAAATATCTACTTCTTAAATGGTAACATGAGATTCTGCATCATACAGAAATCTCCATAAAATATAAGGAGGAAGCAGAGTTTATTTTTAAACAATATGTTGGGGTATTTTTGAAAAAACATATTTTAAAAAAAATCTGTCCAATGCTCTGAATTGTAGTATAGAATTGTAGAATTGTAGCCCTGTAGTATAAGAAATCATTAAATGTTTTTCCAGCTTTCCTACAGGCAGATTTGAAAACTGACTAGGTCCCTTTAAGCTTTTTTTTTATCACTATCATGTATAAGCTTTAATACAATGTCATATATTATCATGAAAACACTTCTCCCCATTGTTTTTAGAAAAAAATTATACAGCTTATTATTATTAATATAGAATAACTATTTTCATCAGTGTTTTTAGATTGCTGTAATTATTTTCATTCAAAATTAAAATATTTAAAGCTATCAAAGAAATACTCCCTACACTGAAAGACAGACTAATTTATTAACTTTTCCAGGGTACGGGACTGACTAGAATCCTGACTCTTACTGTGATAAAGCTGTACCTTTCCCATTGTCAAAAGATGAGGGCAATTGGCTGCAATCAGCAGTGAATATATGCTGTCTACACCCAGTAGCTTGCCAATCATTTCCTCTTGCGTGAAGAAAAGGAGGAGGGGTTCCAGGAACAGCAAAGGCAGACCACAACTTGACTGCAGTCAAGTTCAGGCATAGCAACAATGGGGACAGGACAATTGACTATTTTCCCATCAAAGGCTGTTTCAAAGCTTATGCATAATGCATCTCTAAATAGATAAGCTCACATTCCTTCCTTTCATAGAGATAGTTACATACAAGCATACAGACACAAATGTCAAGGAATATTAAAGAATAATGTATTTTAATAACAAGATCTGCATCTGTGGTTATTATATAGTTGATGGTGTTTGAAAGCTTCTGATTTACCTTCAATTGGTATGAATAGTTTGCCTTTATACAGTTAGGATGAGATGTCTGTTTAATTCTAAAGAGCTTTGTGGTCACTGAGAATACCATGCATCTTGTTTTACTCCTGAAACTGTTCTCTTTATTAGCCCTGCTTATGTAGCAAAAAGAAAGCTGTATTTCATTATTTAATAAAATCTCTGATCCTATGATATGTAGAGTATTAACGGTTTCCAATAAATCCAGTAAGAAATACTCTTGAGTTTCTTGGAACTATCATATCAAGCCACATGCTATTTATTTGAAGTTATTTATATTGCATATAACTAAGCTATGATTCAAGTTTCTCTCTGTAGCCATATCTACAAATGTCTTAATTATTTCATTCGCTAATAGATGACCAAACTCCTGTTCTGCTTGTACAATGCTCTTATTGTACACAAAAAATAGGTATTTTGACAAAGGAAAAGAATGTTTACAGCTAAATATTAACATTTTTAAAAGAAATATTGAACATTCACCTTTCTATTGACTAGGAGATAAATTTATGGAATGATTGCAGCTTCACACTTTAGAATATTTTCCAATATGAAAATTGGATGAAAATTGAATGAAAATTGGATGAGAGTTGTTTAAAGATAACTTTATTAAAATATCAAAATAATTTTTCTCTTTACTTCCAATGCAAGACGGAATAAAATTCTGAGTTTTGCACATCATTAAGAACAGTATAAATTATGAATATAAATTATTACTGTTATAAAATTATAGAAGAGGTATGGATTTCCCCTTGATCAAAATGAAAAAAATAATAATTCATGTATTTAAAAAATTGGTATTTATAACTTTTGAAGAAATATTTTACATTTGTGTTAGAATTCACCAATACATATTTGGTTCCCTAAATAGAATTGACTTAACAAATTTGCTGATTTGGTCCCAGTGTGAATCTCCTCCTCCTGATTCTAAAACAGGGTATCCCAGGTTTATACAAGGAAATAATACGATTTTACTAACAAAGTATAATACATATCTTAAAGGCCACAGAAATAAAATTGAACTTTTCACAATGAGTGAAGAAAAGTCTATCAAATATCATTAGAAATTTACTAATCATTTCAAATTTTTATTGATTAGATAAAATATTCTGAACTTACCCCTCCCTCTAAGGGGCTCGCTATCCAGCCAAGTTCACCTTGAACTGATCTGGAATCCAATAAGGTAACTGCAAAAGAAAAGCATGCATCAAATTCCAAGTATTCAAATTCAGACTATGTTTCAAAAAACATCATTAAATGATGTACACAAGAAAAGAAAGATGGTACCCAACCAAAAAAATAAGTATCTTCCCAATGGCAATATAAGCAGGAACTTTTATTCTTATTTAGAGTATTTATTTTAAAACATACATAGAAAAACACATACTGTGGATTTGATAATGAGAAGAAGAAGAAGAAGAAGAAGAAGAAGAAGAAGAAGAAGAAGAAGAAGA
>WNWU01000019.1:24253496-24293613 GCA_012654045.1 Ptyas mucosa | reverse complement strand
GAAGAAGAAGAAGAAGAAGAAGAAGAAGAAGAAGAAGAAGAAGAAGACGACGACGACTTGACAGGTGAGTAAAAATGCCAACTCCCATCTAAACATCTGGCTGACTGTGCAACCAATCATCATCAACATAATAATAATACCCCAGTGAAATACTATCTTGATGTGGTTTTTAATATTATTAAACAACATCTGTCTAACTCAAGTCCATGGGAAGGACTTAACAGGTGGAGGAAAATATCAGATCCAGTCTAAACAACTGACTGTGTGACCAGCCAATAAGAAGAAGAACACAGAACTGAAGCATTTTCAATTTTTTCATTGAAAATAATCCCTTTAAAAAAGAGAGACCTGAGCTATTTATAACTAAAGCTAAGTCTACTTCAAATCCAGGATGATACCTAGTGACTTCATGAACACATCCATGTCATTTGCTTGGAAATAATATAAAATGTTTGCCCTTGGATTCTTTTAATATATTTTTTTTACTTCACAGTCTAATTTACAGTTCTAAAATTATCTAATATTCTCCCATCCAAGTCCTGTTCAAGTATACCCTGCTTATTCTAAAGGCCATTTTTCATAGATTTTAATTCTAATCCACTTTGAATTTCCAAATGCACAAATCCCAGCAATTATTACAACATCCTCTAGGAGAAATCAATACAGGTATTACAATTTTTACACTGCAGCCCACATAAATAAGATGCCAAGCATGTTTACACTATCCCACTAAGACACATGTTGATTCTGTGAATGGGGTGCAACTTGCATTTAGGGCGTCTTAATTCAAAGGTCATCTTCACTAAGGATTAACACTTGTACCCAAATTGAATTGGTTTGAATTTTAAAAAAACAAACAAACTAAGATTAAAATGTTTTGGGATATTTTCAATCTTTGAATACTGTGTGCAATGTAATCCTATATGTGCTTAATCAGAAAGCAAGTGCAATATTGCTCACTGAGATTTCCTCTCACATAAATGTGTAAAGAAAGCACCTACTCATAATTCATCTTTATTACATGACTGCCTGCGATGTTGTCGCATGAAAGATGGACCTTCCAAGAAAAAATAAAATGTTAATTTCACTAACTTTATAACAAGTCTTGTTTACATCATTTTGCATTTCTCTTTATGAATTGTACATCTCATAGGAAAATGTCAGTGAACCCAGAAACAGATTCAATAGATAACTTAATCTACTGTCACTATAAAGAAGGGATACAACATATTGTGTTGGTCGTGCCATCTTCTGGGTATTTAATGCCACTTGCAAGAAAAGCAGAATGATTTTTAAAGTATTGCTACCTAAAAGGGAGCAGTGAAAAGTGGACTATGTTCTATAGGAAACATTTCCAGCACTGTATGGGGCGGGGGGGGGGGGGGATGTGTCTTATAGGAAACAAAGAGAGTGAACCAAAAACTGAACAGCTTCAGCACTGCATTCTTTGTACCTCTAGGGGCTCCTGTTAAAAATGGAGCAAGAGTTGGGGGTGTGTTAAGAGTGAAAAATGGCTCCCCAGTGCAGATAACTTAAAAGATGCTGAGACGGACTAAATGAAATCTCAGCTGCTCAGCATTCACCCCACCTCAATAAGTCTACAAAACCACAGGTTCCGTATAAATCATACAAGAGGTTTTAAGGCAACGTTTTAAAACAGGACCTATGGGTTATCCTATTTCAACAACGCATTGTTCTACTTAAGCCTATTTGTGATTCGGGCACAGACGAGCTTTCCTTTCTTCAACAGACGAAGAGCTATCAAACTGCTGATTGATAGCGAAGATGCTAGAAACCAAGCAGAAGGGAGCTCGGGAGAAAAAGGAAAAAAAATTACGGAGTGCCGGGGGAAATCATCGGCAATTTATTCTGCAAAATCCTTCGCTTCCTCGCTTTTAAGTTTGAGCAACTCACTGACGCTATTTGTCTTACGCGCCAAGTGATTTCCCAGGCATCTCATATCATAAAACCACGTTCAAGCTGAAGTTACAGGTATCTGACTCCCAGCGGTCGAAGCCGGAGTGAAATAAATAAGGAGATCTCACAGGGAGGGAGAAAGTGCGGGAACGCGCATAGCTACACGCGCGCACCTCTCCCACCCACCCACTTTCCTGTCAAGCAGGTTCATGTCACCTCGTAGCGCGTTAAGTCACCTCGACGCGCGCAGTCGACTGAAGCCCGCGCTGCCGCGCGCGTTTGTGTGTGGGGGACGCGCGTCCGCGGTTATGTAAGATTTAGACTGGGGAGAAGAAGGGGGGGGGGACAAAAACCCCAAACCCTGAATGGTTCTTTCTTTTTGCTTTAGTGCTGCTAAAGACGTTAAATCAGTAAGAAAATAGCCCCACGGCCGCAGCAAAGAAGGTGCTGAAAGGAAGAATGCGGGCAGACGGAGAAGCCCAGTCCCGTTTCGGAGAAAGGCTGCTTTGAACTTAAGGCGCCGGTCTGCTAAGAATAAATTAAAAGCCTAACCAAATCCACGGAACTCGCTTGCCTTGGCTGTTTAGCAAAGAAGGCTTTTTTTTTCCTCTCTCACGGAGCAAAGAGCTCTAAAGCGGCGCGTTTGCACCAGACTGGCTGGCTGAAAACAGCTCGCCTAGAAAATCCAGGTCAAGCTCCCACGCGGGTTTCCGCCGCCGCCGCCGCGCGCAAAGCTGTCACGTCTGCGGCAAATTCGGCTGCGGAAGGCGACGATCCCAAGCCGACCGGCCGGTCACAAAGCTGCCGATCCCCAGACGAGACTCTCCAAACTTTCGCCCTCTCTCTGGAGCGTCCAGGGGACGGAGAAGAGCGAAGGGAGGGCTACCGGGGGGGGGGGGGGGCAAAGCTTCTGAAAGAGCCCTTCGCTCTCCGTTGGCTCTCCGCCACCAGCCACCAAGTTTGCCGCGAGCTACCCGCGCGGCGGTCCGTCCTTTCTTTTGCAGGCGAGAGGTCGAACTTTAGGTTGTCTGCCTGATCCAAGTTTTGCCCAGTGTTTGGTCCGCAGGAGCGGGTGCTGAAAGACAGGAAGACCCTCCTCGCGCCGACCCAGATCCTCTGCCCCGTACAAGCCACACGAGCAAAAGGGGAAAGTCTCGGCTCGGCCCGGGACCCTTTTTTCTCTCACTCACCTTCATTGGCCGGATATATCCGAGAACCGGTGACACCCTCGCAAATCCCAAAGAGAAGCGAAAAGACGGTGAAATATACAATCCCAGCCATGGTTTTTTGGTGCTAGCGCTGCTCTAGACTCCTCTATCCCAGTGGAATAAATGCTTAAATTGGGAGTGCAGCAGGCTGTAGACATTGCCAAGGGGGCGGGGGAGGAATCGTGACGTCTCGCCGTCCATCAACGCCATTCGCCTGTCAGAACAGCTGCTTGAGAGAAAAGCCCTCCCCGACACGCCCTCTTCCCAAAACCACGCCCCCCATGCTCCAAGAGCCCCTCCTCCTCCTGGCTCTTCTCGTATTCAGAGCTTCCTCGAAAGGTGCAGAAGTGGCTGGCGGACGGTCTGCGTCTTTTTGTTGTTTTTCTCCTTCCTCCTCAAGTAGGCATCGACTGTGGTACTTTCTTGCCTCCAAGCTTGGTTCAGCCAACGCTCTTTTCTCGTATTCTCATGTCCACTTACCTGCGAGCAGATCGCACTGAACTCATTTGGGTTTCCTTCTAAGAGGACGCCTCTCTCGGATTTTATTTTTCTTTCTTATTCTCCCCTGAAATTCCTGGACTAACGAAGGATATCCTGAATTTAAATGTCCAGCAGGGAAGCGACATGGGTTTCTTTGACAGAACTAAAATCGCTTCCCCCCACCCACCCACCCACCCCGAATTAGGGGGAAAAAATCTTCATTAAAAAAAAAAACCGCGATCTTATTAAATTGAGGTTTACTGTAATTATGCCCTTATTTATTTTTTTCCTCGAATGGCATACATTACAGAGGAGGAAGATTGCAGGATAATTTCGCGAGAGACGCCTGCATTGTGTGCGAACGTTTCACCAGAATTGAAGCAGCAGACTAGTCTGTGCTCTAGTTTTCTGGGGAAGGGCTTGATAAAAAAAAAGATGCTTCAGGAAATAAGAGGAATGAAAATTTAGAGAAAAAGGAATGAGAAGGATTTTAGATTTTTAAGGAGCTTCCTGTCTGATCCAGCCAATTCTAACCGCTTTTAAAGGTGGCCGTTCGTAAGAAACATCCACTACCCACCCGCGTTTTTTCTCGCCTAATCCAACTGAAATAAAAAAAGGCATTCGCGGGAATTTCGCGATTTAGAAGGTCCTCCCCAAAATCAGAGGATAACTTTTCGTAAATAGGACAATGGCAACAAGAAACAAGCCGCTTTTCGAAAATATCCTTTTTTTGTTTGTTTGTGTCTCGGGGAGGAAAATGCGAAACGGCGACCTGATCCTTTACGCCAAAGCTCCCCATCCTGGCAGCTCCACTCGGAGGGCATTCCTCCTAGATCACCAAATCCGCCTGCTGATATCTGACTTTTTATGTATGTATGTGTATATATATATAAA
Organism: Ptyas mucosa; assembly: GCA_012654045.1. NCBI lineage: Eukaryota > Metazoa > Chordata > Lepidosauria > Squamata > Colubridae > Ptyas > Ptyas mucosa. Next base: position 24,289,114 of record WNWU01000019.1, on the reverse strand, counting down.
CCGGACGGCGAGCAATTTCCTTCCACTAGGGACGCTTAGTTCTTAGAAAGCAACTACTTTAGGGCTCGGTCCCCGAGGTCTTTTACGCGCACCAGCAGCTTTCATCTCAAGTAAGAGCGCACGTGGCCGGCGAAGATCAACGTTGCAAGCAACCTGGTCTCTTTCAAGAACATCTTTATTCGCTTGCTTGCTTGTTCCCGAGCACATAGGGAAGTGGACTTCCCTTTTTTTCCGGCTGTGCATTTAAGGGATGGACCCAGAAACCCAAAAAGGCGGAGGGGGAGAGAGGGAAAGATTCTCAAAGCCTTTCCATTCCCCCGTTGCGTGATTCCTCCGTAAACCAACAGCGCCACCACGTGGGTTGCGGCTGAGCGAAGAAGAGGCCGGCGAAGTTGGCAATATGGCAGAGTATGATGACCCTGAGTCCTCTCCTCCTTTCTTCTCCCTTAAATTGAATATGTTTCAATGTCACCGAAATTAAATCAAGGAATATTTGTGAAAAGATTAAAAAGGTAACTACCTATTTGGGCTGTGACACAAAACGTGCAAAATCTGAATTAATTAGCTCAGTCACAAAGCACTATATAAACTTTCACATTCCGACAAACTCTTAATCTGACAAGATGATTAAAATACAGGGGAGGAAGAGGAACACCCCCCCACACACAAAAGTGATGGGTGTTAGAGGCTTACAACTGAAGGTTACATTCTTACGAAAAATGCAAATTGAGGATGGTGATAAATTGCTCCGCGAAGTTTCCCAAACCTTGTTAGAAAGAAGAAACGAGCAAATAATTGCTGGACCCACATTAAAATCTAACTGATTTATGCCTCTACTCTCTTAAGGCTCTGTTTTCTTCTATTTAAAAATTCAACTGGATTTACCTTTGATAGAAGACTTACAATACACTGAAAATCAAACTAGAACTGCAAAGGCAAAAAGGAATCCAAAGTTAATCGTCACAATTCAAGGTTTAAAATTTTAAGTCAGAAAAGAATCCATTAGACTTTTTCAATTAACAGTTCCCAGAGAAGCTTTGTCACATTTGGGAAATCTGACATCCACTGTTCCAAATTATTTTTTGTTTTGTTTCTGTTTATCTAAGGTGAGTTTCTATGATTAGAAGTGGAAGATCCAGAAATAAAGCAGATTCGCCTTGTGGTCTTCCTATATCCCCAGCAAGAAACAAACAAGCCAATTGGTTGTATAAAATCCTTTATTAAAAAAATAAGTTGGTTTGGCTGATGGCAATTGACAGAGGTGTGGTTGAAAAACAAGCCTAATATGAAAACGTAGGACAGGTTAGTGATGACTTGACTCTATAATTGCTATTATTAGTTTTAGTAACATCTGCCATACCATACATGTTTACATTTGCCAGTCCTCTGCAGCATACTTTAAATTACACTTGCATTTTCTCCCCCTGTCTTCACTATCTACAGATCTCATACATTTCCAATATGGTATGTGAATCTGTTGCTTTCAGAGAAACCAGCCAATTGTTCTTCAGTGTCCCAGCTGAATGTAAACTACTAGCTAATCAATGGTCATTTTTCTGTTTGAAACCGCCCACCTGACCCTCCAGTGAATTAAAAACAGTCTCTTTTTTCCACAAAAGAGACACAAATGTTTCTAGAACATTACTAAACAAAATGATCCATTCCTATTTCACATGAACTTGTGTAAAATTTTCTGATAATTTGTAAAACAGTCTTATTGTCAATTATCAATTGAAAACCATTCTATTCTCATTTTTCCTAATTGCTCTGTATGTTTCTCCACAAACATTATGAATTTAGCTGGCCAGATTATGTGGGCTGAAGTTAAATACCCAGATTCACTTCCCATTATTTTAGGAGATTTTAACCAAGCCAATTTAAAAAAAGAGCTACCAAAATATTTTCAGCATGTGGATTGTCTCATGAGAGGCAAGAATACTTTAGGCAAGAATATGAAAGGCAAGAATATGAAAGGCAAGAATACTTTAGGTGTGGGCAAATGTGGCTCTTTTACAACCTGTGGACTTCAACTGTCTCAGGAATTCTGGAGTTGAAGTCCACAGGTTGTAAAAGAGCCACATTTGCCCAACCCTGCTTTAGACCATTGCTACACAACAATAAAAGATGCTTATCCATCTTTACCACAAGCAACTGTGGGACAATCTGATCATTGCATGATTCACCTTGTACCTGCTTACATCATGAAACCAACAATTAAATCAGTGAGGACTTGGACTGAGGAGGCAAAGATAAAGCTACAGGCTTGCCTTGACTTCACTGATTGGAATGTTTTCAAAGATACCTCTGCAGACTTGGATGAACTCACAGATACTATAACATTATATGTCAATTTTTGTGAAGACCTATGTGCCGACCAGATACCTGTGAATATACAGTAACAATAAACCTTGGTTCATAGCTAAACTTAAGCAGTACCAAAGAGGAAGCCTACAGAAAGGGCGATAGAATGCTATACAATCAGGCCAGAAACATATTAACAAGGGAGATCAGCACAGCAAAAACAAGCTACTTTGAAAAGCTAAGGAATCAGTTCTCAACAAATGAACCAGCAAACATGTGGAAAACTCTTAAAAATATCACCGGTTACAGCAAACCTCCTTCCCATGCTGAAGAAAATCAACAACTGGCAGATGACCTGAATGGGTTTTATTGTAGGTTTGAGATAAAACTACTGCCACCCGTCTCCACAATCCCCATCTCAGACACACCAACAGCTAAGCCTCCTACAACCTACCCCATCCCATTGGACCCACCATCTCTGCTGATTACAGAGAATGAGGTGCAAGGTCTATTTCACAGACAAAAGCCAGGAAAAGCACCAGGCCCAGACAAGATAACTCCTTCTTGCTTAAAACCTTGTGCTGACCAACTGGCCCCCATTTTCACCCGCATCGTTAATAAATCACTAGAGATATGCTATGTTTCTTCTTGCTTCAAATGCTCTACTATCATCCCAGTGCTGAAGAAACCATCCATCAAGGAACTGAATGACTTCAGACCGGTTGTTCTAACATCTGTAGTTAGGAAGACCTTTGAAAGGCTAGTTCTAGCCCACCTGAAAACCATCACGGATCCACTGTTAGACCCCTTGCAATTTGCCTACTGAGCAAATAGATTGACAGACTGTGCACTACATCCTACAACATCTTGAATCTCCAAAGACCTATGCAAAGGTCCTTTTTGTAGACTTCAGCTCAGTATTCAATACCATCATTCCAGATATTCTTTTAACTAAACTAAATTAGCTAGCTGTACCTGACCACACTTGTAAATGGATCATAAGCTTCCTAACAGACAGGAAGGAGCAAGTGAAGCTAGGCAAAATCACATCAGATACCTGTACAATTAGCGCAGGAACCCCCCAGGGCTGTATGCTCTCTCCACTTCTCTCTATGCATCAATGACTGCACCTCAAAAGATCCCTCTGTTAAAGTACTGAAGGTTGTACATGATACAACAGTGATTGGTCTCATTCAAGACAATGATGAATCTGCATACAGACCAGTGGTGGGTTGCCCCGGTTCGCACCTGTTCTATAGAACCGGTAGTAAAACTGGTGGAAGGCCCACCCACTGACCCCAACGTCATCAAAAGGCTTCTGCACATGTGCCTAGCCCCGCTACGAACCGGTAGTAAAGGTAAGTAGAACTTACCCCTGATACAGATGGGAGGTTGAACAACTAGCCTTGTAGTGCAGCCAGAATAATATTGAGCTAAATACACTCAAAACCATAGAAATCTATGGTAGATTTCACCATAGAAATGGTGGTAGAAAGAAACCCTCCTATACTACCACCTCTTACAATACTAGACAACACAGTATCAACAGTAGATAGCTTCAAGTTTCTAGGTTCTATAATATCTCAAGACTTAAAACGGACACCTAACATTAAAAAGTTATCAAAAAAGCACAACAAAGAATGTTCTTTTTGCGCCAACTCAGAAAGCTCAAACTGCCCAAAGAACTGCTGATTTAGTTCTACAGAGGAATTACTGAGTCTGTCATCTACACCTCTATAACTGTCTGGTTTGGTTCTGCAACCAAACAAGACAGACACAGATTTCAACGGATAATTAGAACTGCAAAAAAAAAATTGCTACCAACCTGCCTTCCATTGAGGACCTGTATACTACACGAGTCAAAAAGAGGACTGTGAAAATATCCACAGACCCCTCACATCTGGACATAAATTGTTTCAACTTCTACCCTCAAAACAACACTATAGGGCACTGCACACCAGAACAACTAGACACAAGGGCAGTTCCCGAATGCCATCACTCTGCTAAACACCTAAGTCCACAACACTGTCAAATTATTTACTAAGACTGTATTACTATTATTCTTCTCATCCTTCCTAGTACCTATTTCTTCCCATGTATGACTATAACCATATTGCTTGTATCTTTACAATTTATATTGTTTTCTGTGTTTCTTAGTAGGATTTGATTGCTTATTAGTAACCTATGACTATCACTAAGTGTTGTATCTTATGATTCTTGATAAATGTGTTTTATTTTTCTTTATGTACACTGAGAGCATATGCACCAAAGACAAATTCCTTGTGTGTCCAATCACACTTGGCCAATAAAGAATTCTATTCTATTCTATAATAGGCTGCAATGATGAATGTTTGCAAAAATAGATGGAGTTTTAAACTACAGTATTAAATGGAGAAGCCTTAAAAGTTTTCTGTTTATCATGGTGATGGATCTGCATTGCAAATCACAACACAGTGAAAGTGGGATTCTAGCAAATCCTGTGAAATAGAACATCCCAGCACTTCATGTGACTGTAGCATGGCACACAGTGGAACTGAAAGCTTTTTTTTTTTTGCCAATAACAAAGAACACAAGGGCATGTTACAAAGCTTTGGTTAAATGCTAAGCTAAGGAAGTATAGAAGGTGGTCTGTACAGCAAAAAATATAGAAACTTGATACCGGATAAACTTCTACAAATAGTCCTTAACCTATGACCACAATTGAGACCAGAATTTGCATTGCTAAAGATGTGGTCTTTAATAAAGTTGTGCCTGATTTTATTATCTTTTCTGATATAGCCATTAAGCGAATCACCATAGTCATTAAGTGAATGAATGATTGTTAAGTGAATCCAGCTTCCGCCACTGACTATCAGAAACCTGTTGGAAAGGTTGCAAAAGGAGATCACATCACCCTTTACGCTGTAGCTGTCATCCATGTTGGTTGAAAAGTACCCAAATTTTGATCACATAACCACAAAGATGCTGCAATTATTGCAAGTGCAAGAATCAGTTTTAAGTCACTTTTTTCAGCACTGTCGTCACTTTGAACAGTCATTACATGAATGGTTGTTAAATCGACTACCTGGAGATAGTACTAATTTGTTTCACTTGTTTTTTAAAAATGTGAATAATGGTTTCTAAGGTTTTGGGACTGGCTCTTTTGGAAACTCTCTGTCTTGTAATTGATTGTAGTTGGGGGAAGGAGAGAATGTCTAAGAACCAGTTGAGGGAGGATCAGCATCTACAATGCTCACAGTGTTGCCAAAGTGGTAAAGAAACTGAGTACATAAGGGTGATGTGAGACATGCTTCCTTTGTACAGATCTATATCAGAAATTATTTTAGCTGGCAGATTTCTGCAGTTGAACAGTTATTCATCTTCCCCCATGTTGGCCAGGCAGAAAATATGATCTGTTGAAATTAACTGGTCACCCACTTTTCATTATAAAATGACCTCCCCCAAAATGATACAATATAGTAAAAATCATAAAAGTGCAACCCTTGCAAAGAACATAGAATAAATAGTGAAAATCAGAAGTAGGAGAACAAAAAATAAAGCAGCAGAAATTTAATTCAAAACCTGAATAAACAAATAGATCTTTACTTGGTGCCAAACACTTACAAGAAAGATACATGTGTGATTTCAATTCTACATTTAAGGCATGGCTTTTTTTTTCTTCCCAAGAATGTCCTCTCTAGAATTGCTGCACAGTAAATCTCTGGCCCTGAATCTTAATCACAGAGCAGATACATAATGGCAGCTGTGATCATGCTGATTTATAACTTCGTGGCCTGGAAAACACAGTGCAAAATTATGAGCTGTGTGCAAATATGCACACATCATTGCTGCATGCACAAGTAGTACAGGAAAGATAAGTCGCATACAGCCCCCTCGTGTGTTTTTCTCCCTATATTTTTTTCCTTTTCATGTTGCTAAGAGAGAGGCAGTTCATTTTGCAATATTCCTGCAAGGGGATGATACTATTCAAAATTGAGAGGAAGTGTAAAAGCAACACAGAGCCAGAACAAATGCTGCTCCCTGAGTGACTATGTACAAAACTAGGTCAACAGCTTGTCTGACTGTCAGGAAGGAACCCCAATTATTAATAAAATAAAGCAGAGTGATGGAGACAGAAGAAACTATTTTAAATTTTGGCTTTATTATTTTTAAAATAACTGAAATATATTTTAATTGTATTCGTTTGGGAGTTCATTTTGCATTTGTTTTTGTTTTGTTTTGTTTTTTCTGCAATTAGCCATGATTATCAGAAAAGTAGGTTTATAGGAATATCAGCAGCAACCACCAAATAAAATCAGGGCAATCTTCCCCCTAAAGCTTGCTTTGGCAAACCATTATTCTAAGGATAAGTTTTAATTAAGGTCTGCAATCTTTAGGTAAGATTTTACGACCGAAGATACCATTAGATTTAAGCATAATTAATCCTTGCAATATTTTGGGTAGTTGATCACTGCATAACAATTACATCTTCTCTGTTCTGTGATAAGTACAGGCATGTGGAGGTGGATTGCTAAAACCAGAAACAGTTTGTAACAATAGAGAAATCCAATAAATTTTTGATGATTCTAATGATGATTTACATGCCAAGATTTGCACCACTGCCTGTATGCTATTGTCTTAGCTATAGATCAGTCCTGGCAACCTAACTGTTCTATTGACTTAACTTGTTTTTCTTTTTACCTATGCCATTAATTACTTCAAAAATGTGAGTTCCTTAATTTAAAGATGGGAAGCCTGGAACAAAAACACATTTCTCTGTGTTAAATGTGGAATAGGGCATCTAAGGGCTTTCTTTTCTTTTCTTTTTTTTCCTTGCCATCCTTGATGTATAAGTCATTCGTCCTAGATGCCCTCTGAAAGCATCTTTGAAGCACCTTAATTTTATTCCTTGGCTCCAAAAGGCCTTTTACTACCTCTTTTGGAATGCACATGATTGCACCAAATGGTGGGTATTTTCTGAAATGCTCTAAAGCTCCTAGCTTTTTTCTTCCTGCTCAAAATTGCTCACATGAAATGAATGTAAAACAAAGAAGTGAGGTAGTTTCAGAACACAATGTTTGATCAATGAACATGTTGAGCACTTGCTTTCTTGTGGCATGCAAATGAAATCATTATTTTCTCTGATCTTTGGGTAGAAAGTTCTGCTGTAACACGACTTTCCTTTTTTAAATGGACAACACCCCAAATATTAGCAGCTTCTGCCTTAAAGGAAATACACCTCAGTTATTATGTTTGCAGAGGTGTTGATTATTTTAATTAAAGTCCTGCAATGGATTATCCACAAAGCTGAGTGTCTGAAAATACTCACTTGAGAAAATGAGCAGGGATTATTATTATTTTTTTATGGCTGGTCAATGGTGTTCATGTGGTACTCAAGGATCATGGGATAGCATCCAAGGCACATAAATAAAGATTTTTGTGCCCCATTTTAATATCAGTGTACATTGAGAAATTTATTTATTTAGTGTAGGGCATGACATACATGAACTTGTAGTATATATTAACATTTAACCTATATTAGTAAACCCAATATAAATATATATAAGGTAAAAAGATCTATGTCCAATACTAATGTCTAGGCCAATGTCTAACCATTGAAACACAACATTGTTTATATTTTTTTAAAAAAAATCAGATACTGGACTGGTATATGCCCTCAGTTTACAGCCAGTCACAATGTGATCTACATTTTGAAAAGGGGCCCCACAGTCACACTAAGGGTAGGATGCTATGTCCCATTTATATAGAGAGTCCCAGCAGATGCCCTGTGAGGCATTGATAAATACTTTCATGGCTTCTTTGATTTGATTTGTATGAGAAAAGTACTGTAATTCATAGCCTGCCAAGATTAAAATTGCTGAATTGAATCTGTAATTTTTAATAGAAAAAGCTTTGTATACTTATGATAGGTATGTTGGCAGAGGCGAAACTAGTTAATGTAATTTCTAAATGTGCTTGTTTAGAAATAAACCTGATTTTCTCCATGTGCAGTACACTATAGCTAAGAAGTTATTCCAATTGTTCAGTTAAAACAATTCAGTACATATTCCCAGATAAATACGTACAGACTTGCACCTTATTGAACATGCTGGGCTCCTTTATGCAAGATATTTATGTAAAGTTATAAAACATTAAATATACAAGGGAATCGCTTAGTGAAGTTCTTAAACTAGAAATTAGAAAATTTGAGATGCGCTGCATAGAAATTTAAAAAACAAAAGTTAAAAACTGCTAAAACAATTTAAAATCAGAAAATTTCAATTAAAAAAATTAAAAGATTAAAAAAACACAGATGATAGGGTGGCCTGATGGTTTCCTAATTTTAAAATGTTTTAGCAGTTTTTAACTTTTATTATATTGTAAACTGCCCAGAGTTGCTGAATCAGTGAGATTGGCAGCATCGAAATTAATTAAGTAAGTAAGTAAATAAACAGACAAATAAATAAATAAATAATAAAATTTTGTGACTTTCTTCAGTTCTTTCTTTTCTATTTTGCTGAGTTCAGATACTGCAATATCCACTATCCAGACTTTTTTGTCTTTCTTAATCAACAATTGTGGTTCATTGCAGAGTCAGCTAGATGTTCAAACTGGATTTGGCATTTTTATCCACTAATCGAGGGGACATGGTAGCTCAATGGCTAAGACGATCAGCTTGTCGATCAAAAGGTCAGCAGTTCAGTGGTTCAAATCCCTAGTGCTGCATAATGGGGTGTGCTCCCATTACTTGTCCCAGCTTCTGCCAACCTAGCACTTCAAAAGCACATCAAAGATGCAAGTAGAAAAATAGGGGCCACCTTTGGTGGGAACGTAAGCGTTCCATGCACCTTTGGCATTTACTCATGACTCATGACCACGGAGATGTCTTCAGATAGCACTGGCTCTTTGGCTTTGAAACGGAGATGAGCACCACCCCCTAGAGTCGGGAAAGACTAGCACGTATGTGTGAGGGGAACCTTTACCTTTACCTTTATCCACTAATTGAGTCCTTTCCAAGGATCTAGGATAGGCAGAAGTGGAAGTTTGAGGTTATTATTCTTACTATTATTTGCTTACAAAAATGTGAACAACTGACAGTTCTTTAGCTGGTATTGGCCTTCATATGTTCGAGTTATTCTCAAGAACCTAGGAAGTTGTAATGTAGCAGCATAGTATATGTGCAAATCCAAGCAATATGGTCTTCCATAATTGACAGATGAAATTTTTTTCAGTGCACAGATTTTCTAAATCCCATCCAAGATTTTTTGGTATGGCACCCAGTGTGTCAATAAACCTTGGGACCACCATGTCTGGTTTATGTCCTAATCTTTCAATATCGATTTTCAGATCTTGATACTTTGTGATTTTCTCTGATTCTTTGTCTTCTGATCTACTCTTCCCTGCTATTGCCCCATTAATTAACCACACTTTCTTCTTTTCAACCACAGTTATATCTGGTGTTAGTTTATATTTGTCTTGATGTGGTGGGAAGTTGTATTCTTGGGGATGGAAGTTATTTTTATTTATGCTTTCTTGTACGTTTCATTTTATTTTTAGTTTGTTTTATCTTTTATTGCTATGGTTAAAACTTTAAAAAAATGTTACTGAAAAAAAGAGAAATATAACTCATGTTTAAAGTACAGGCAGCAGCCGTGTCCTGGGAAGGAGATGTTTGTACAACTTTGTCTTGTGTGTCTTCAGCCTGTTCTTGGATTTGTTTCTTGCTCACTTACTGCATGGTTGCCTCCCAAATGGATTGTTGTAATGCATTGTACATGGGGCTGCTCTTGAAGAACATCTGAAAGCTACAGCTAAAGATGGCCACATCGGCAGTTTTGTACACTCTCTGCTCAGAGCACATTGTACCTCTGCTCAATGAGCTGAAATGGATCAATTTCAAGTTGTACAGGTAATGACCTATACAACCCTACATGTCATTCACCTACAGTAGTTATCTGAGGGACTGTATCTTCTCAATTATATCTACTTATCCCATTAGATCCAGCCAAAGAGGCATGTCCCAGGTCTTCTCTGTTCAGAGTGTCATCCCATAGGATCCCAGAATACATCCTTTTCTGTCATGGGGCCCACCCTTTGAAACATCATGCCCCAGAAAGATCCTACTGGCCTTTCATAAGGCTCTGAATACATGTCTGGCATGGAAATCTGATAGTGATGTGGAACCTGGTAAATGGCCATATTAAATATTGCTGAATATTTTGCCCACCGATCATGTTTTATAATCTTTAATTATAATTTAATTTAATGTTTTTAACGTGATTTTTAAAGGGTTTTTCCTGTGTTTTTATCTTGTGTTTTATTTACTGTTTTCAAGTTCTGTTTAAACTGCTATAAGCTACCAGAATTGTATATTTGAGATGGGTGGAGATAGATAGATAGATAGATAGATAGATAGATAGATAGATAGATATATGTAGGTCCTTGGTTATTCGGGTTTCCTCCTGCATAAAATTGGAAGTGTCTTGGCAACGTTTTGACGAAGTCTCATTCATCATCTTCAGGCTGGTGTTCTCGGCTTCATGCTTCCAGGAGCAAAAAACCCGAATAACCAATCAACAATCAAAAATATGAAATATTGATTGCATCTTATTAAGTATTATTAGTATGAATGTGTATTTATAGTACAAGTATTCATCAATTTACAACCATTCATTTACTGACCATTCGAAGTTACAACAGCCCTGAAAAAAGTTATTTATGACCATTTTTCACACTTAATGATAATTGCATTATCTCTGTGGTCATGGGATAAAATTCAGGCACTTGGCAGCTGACCATATTTATGACAGTTGTAGTGCCCTGGGGTCATGTGATCCTACTTTCAGCCTTCTGACAAGCAAAGTTAATGGGGAAGCCAGATTCACTTAACAACTGTGTTACTAAATGATTAATCACTGCAGTGATTCACTTAGCAAGAAAGGTTGTAAATTGTAGCAAAACTCACTTAACAACTGTCTCAGCAACAGAAATTTTGGGGCTCAATTGTGGTTGTATGTCAAGGACTACCTATATTCCAAGGATTGAATTACATTTTTACTTTATTGGATTCTGTATCAGTTGCCTGTTACAAATAATCTGAGATATACTTTGCTAGATATGGACATGAGCTTCTCCTTCTTGTACTAGCAATCATTTAAAAATAACATTGCAATAACTTTTAGTATATTTGCACAGACATCTGTATTTGTCATGTAAATAGTACATTAGATTAAAAGAACTGAAATGCAAAAAAGGAAAAAATAAAAGTATATATAATTGTCTTAAATATATACAACATTGTTGCTTTTAATGGTAGAAGAATATTCATAATATTACTGTTCTTGTTTAAAGTTATATGCTTTCTATATTACTTACAATTGTAATTATCTTATGGACATTTTATTGCAGATTACTGATTACAAGCCTCCCAAGTCCATGAGTATGAAAAAGTAAAATAGTTTAATTAAAATAAATAAGACAATACTAGAATAATACATAGGTTATAAAATTTTGATTTTGTAACAAATCCATTTAAAATAATAAATTCTTGAAAAGGCTATATTTTTAGAAGACAGAAGGGTTTGCATTAATCAGATTCAATTTACCCACCCTGAAAAGAAGTAGTGTAAGATGGTTAAAATGAAATAATAATAAAATAGGTGAGTGTGGAATGTTGCAGGTATACCAGACAGTTGAAGGGGGTGGGGGAAGGCATTGGAAGAATATCTGAAGGACAGTGAAGAACATGCACTGATGCTAGTATACCATGAAACTTAACTGAATATTGGAGAGACCAAACTGGCCCACAAAAAATACTAAACAAAGAATAGAAAACAAACATAGCAAGTCAACGTGTTACAAGGCCAGTACTTAACATACCAGGCAAAGCAGATAACAAGAAGACCTGGCAATAGCTAAAAGCAAGAAATTTGAAGAAGAGAGACAGGGGCTAATTCTGCCTACACAAGACTAAGCCTTAATAACAAATTCATACCAAGCAAGAATTGAGAAGAAAGCAATAGAAAGCGAATTCCTCTTCTGCAAAGAAACTGAAGAAACAGTGGACCACCTGGTTAACTGCTGCAAGAAGATCGCACATACTAAATACAAACAACGGCATGAAAAAATAGCAACAATGGTGCACTGAAATACAAGAAATACCATTTGCCTGCATGCAAGAACTGACAAAAATCATGAAATAGACAAGTTAATAGAAATTGAAGAAGCTAAAGTGCTCTGGGACTTTAGAATTCAAAGAGACAGGCATCTGCCACATAACATCCCAGATGTAACAATTGTTGATAAGAAAGGCAAAAAAGTCTGGGGAGTGGATGTTGTAGTGCCTGGAGACAGAAGAATAGAAGAAAAAGAACTGCAGAAAATCATAAAATGCCAAGATTTGCAAATAGAAGTAGCATACCCTAGGAAGTCAGTGAGGTACATCGGGGCTCAGTTATTAACAGGTTGATTTTGAGAAGTGGATAGGATCCTTGTGACTGGGTTTTGGATCCATGCCTCTGTAGCAGCAGTAGCTGGTTACATCCTACTGGGAAAGTCGTGTAGTCAGATCCAAGTGGTGGTTGATACATCTTTGAAGAAGGGTACCCATTTTTCAGGAGATCATCCTTGGATGTGATCCTCTTGGATAATTCATCTGGAAAAGGAAGATTGTTGAGAGGGTGCTTAATTTGCTCACATAGTATTGGGCACCTTTTTGTTTTCCCATGGAAGTTAGTGCATTTTACACAGTAATGTTGTGCATGTCACAACATTGCTGTGTAAGATGCACTAACTTCCAGTTGTTTTTTAATTGCTGGTTATTATTTTTAAGCTACTACCAGGCTGGATTAATTTCAGGGTAATTAAGGGTATCTTCCCATTCTTCTTGATAGGATAGAGTGGGAATATTCCAAGTCCCTTCCCTTAAATGTTGCCATCTTGTGGGACCTAGGAAGCATGCTTTTATCTTTTAGCCTTCTTTGTATATTAATCATAACTAGTTTTTTATTATAGAAATGTTATTTATTGAACTAACAAAGAGCATGATCTAGTTAACGCTTCACACACTAAAGTCCTCCAGATATGCTCAATTAACATTCTAATACTGTCTAATTAGCATATTCAGGAGTCTGGTAGTCTAATATATCTGGAAAAATGTTTGTGTATACATTTACTTTGCAGCAAATTGTGTTGATTTCAATGGGATGCATTTATAGATAAATAAGCACAGAATACGCTATATAGTGATTTAACTTTGATCAGACTTGCTTTAAAGGGTGTGATTTTTTTAAAAAAAACAAATTTAGTTATCGTACTGAAATCAATCAGACTTTAAGCTGGAGCCTAGGTTAAGTGATTATTTACACTGGCTTATAATTTTAAAAGAAAAGCTTATCGGTAAGCTTGGATGTGAAGCGCAATCAAATCAGTACTTGGGCCCATTTTATTTAGTCTTTTCAACCCTGTATTTTCCCATGTCTACCTACACACATTGCTCCATCTTCCCAAAGCTTTTTGCTGTCAGTCTAACAACAGCTTAGTAACAGCTATTGTGAGTTCTTGGGCCTCCAGAGGCCTTGCGCTACATTTAGATGAGGGCAAGAAGGAAACACACAATTTTCCTTTAGTATTCAGCCCCACAGGGCAAAGGAAGGGATAATTTCAGCTTCTTCAGAAACTGCTTTCTCAGAAAAATGTGAGTTCTCTTATAAAACTCCAGTCATAAATAGCTATTTTGAAAGTGATTTTAAAAAACAACAACATCATATTTGGAATTCCATAATCATGTTTATTTTGCATCAAGAAACAATCTACAACAGAGCATTTTAAGCTAGAAAAGCTAGCATCGAATAACTACTCCTAATCCAAAGATCTTCAACATGCTAAGCTTTCCTTACTTGCATTTCAATTTACTAATAAATTAGTTGCAGCTTCCACTTGGAAGCAATTCAAGAATAATTTTGGTTTCTTTCTTTCTCTTTCTTTTCTCTTTTTTTATTGCAAAGAAATACTTTTTTCAATGTCTTTGTCAAGAGTTCCATTGGCATAATAGCACTGCCAAGAAAAGAGGCATGCTTCAAGATGTCAAGGAAATTAATGACTGCAGAAATGAAATCACCATGCAAAGGTAGCACGAAGACGAAACTGATAAAAGAATTAAGCTACATACTATCATTTAGAATAAACATCTTAGCTTTTAAAATTGTATAAATGGTTTCCAAGCAGCCTTTTATCCAAAGACTTTACTATATGATGTAATAATGGCATCAAGAAGCTTTAAAAAAAATCTTACACAAATCACAGAAAAGAGACTTACAGGAAAGGTGCTGTAGGAAACAGCAATCTGTTTAAATAGATGTGGTCTGATTTATTATGAGTCTACTTATACTGTGATGGTTTCCTTATGTTTTCTGTTACTATCTTTCAAACTTAAGTATTCCTAGCTTCTGGAAGTTTTTAAAAGTAGGTGCTTTCACCCGAGCTCTGATAGCCATGACGGATACTATGTGGCATTCAAAGTTGTAACTACTGAAAAATATGAATTAGACTGTTACAGATAATTTACACAATTTGGAGAAACACACCTACTTCTTTGCAACCTTGAAATCAAGAAATTAGCAGGATGCATATGTCTTCTTAATTTCCTATCAGTATAATTAAGTTCCTTTGTGATAAAAATAGAGTTTTGTCTGTTTGTTTGTTTGTTTGAGTCATTGATATAAACATTTGGAGTACTGATATATAATGAGTGAGTTTAGGGTTACATTCTTACTTCTGAAACCCAAATTGGACAATTTGAGTTGTACTTGAGAAAAAAAATGCTTCAAGGCATTATTCTCTTTCTGCAGATTTTTAATTACGTAATATAGAGTAAGCATATCATATGAGCAATACCAGGAAATACCTTTTTACAATGCAGTAATCAAGTAAATTGGCTTAGTGAAATATAAAAGTGAGAAAACATCTTGAACACAAGAAGAAGGGTGACATGTAACTACTTGAATTTCAAAATGAACACATAAATATTAATCAAGAGTCATGAATTCATTTTATTACTTGAAAAGAAAAATATAGCAACCAAAAATATCTCTGTTGACAGCAGTTTTGTTCTGATGACTAAGTCATCAGCAAGATGGCTGCTGGTGAAATATCAAAAGAAGGATATATTTATTCATTTTTATTACATATTTCTCTTTTGATCCTGAGCTCCCAGAACAATTAAAGTAAAACTTACAAACATTCTTTTAAACTTTTTTTAAAATTCCATTTTTTATTTTGTTTTTAACAATGAGTTTTAATATATTTCTATGGTTTTATTTGTAAAACGCCCAGAGTCACATAGGTAGACTGTACAGAAATTTTACAAATAAATAAATAACAACATCTACCAAAGATGTGAGAAGTGGTGGGGGGAGGGGAATGTTCATTACTTAAGAAATCCCTAAGAGTTTAGGAACCCATTTCCTGTTTGTACTTTCAATTTTCACTTTTTCCATAGCAGAGAAGAGTCAGATTATGTAAATCAATATTCCATGATTATTGTATATATCCAGTCAGTCCTCATTGTACACAGCATATTTCCAGGAAAAAAAATACAAAGAAAAAGCAAAAATGTGTGGCATTTTTGTTGTGAAAAGAAAGAGTAAAAAGTGCTGTCCACCTCATATATTTTCAAAAGTAGGTATTCTTGAACTCTTCTCCTTAATGGACCAGCTATTTTATGTCTAGATGTTTTTATTAAAAGCCTGAACATAAATCTACTAGAACACAAATCTGTTCTGCAAAGTGGGCAATAAAAAACAATCAGATTTGCACCAAACCACACATCTCAAAACCAAATTGGAGTTCAGCTTTTTCTGGTCAGGCAGGGAAACTGTCCATCAGTGGGATGGGCAATATATCAACAGAATCTTATCATCTCTGCCTAAACATCTGAAATAGTCCAGCTGTGATTCCATTCTCTCTACGTAGTGGTAGCACCCAAAATATAACCATTCTTTTGCTTCTAAACCATTATTTTTAGGATATGTATTAACTTTGTATGGATTAGATTATTCTATAATTTCTCTATTTTGATGGATGAAGTTATGATCTCTTCAATAGGCTCTATTGCAATTTCAGATCATGCTCCTGTAACTCTAACTTTGAAAATTAATAACTATAAATCAGCTAATTCCAGATGGTACTTGAATGCTTCTCTCCTTAGAGACGCTCCTCGTTTTTCTTATTTCTTTCTTTTTAATTTTTTTTTTGAATATATTAAGAGAAAAATTTGTTCCTTGTCTGAAATTAATCAGGGTTCAACTAATACTTTAACTCTCTGGGACACATTTAAAGCATTCATTAGGGAATCCATTATTGCTTTTGCATGAGCAAAAAAGAGACTTAGGGACTCTAATTTTATACTGTTGGAACAGATGGTTAAAGACTCACTTTTGTTATATGCCAGAAACCCCACAGACGAATCATACCAAGCTTTTACAACAGCAGAGTTAAAATTGGGGACTTCACATTCAGAACAATTTGAAATGTATTAGCCAAAAATATTGGGAATTGGAGAGAAAGCTGAAAAGTTATAGGTTATCATTTGAAACAACAATGAAACTTTATATCTGGAGTTCAGATTAATCATGCACAGTTACTTAACAAAGCACAATCTATTAATCAATAATTTTATTATTTTTATGCTACATTATATCAACTAGAGACTTCTGTGGCAGAACAGTGAAGTATTAATTTCCTAGAACATATGGAAATGGGATAGATTGTTCTAAATATAAACCTAAACTGGCATAAACATTGATATCACAGGAGATAGACATTGCAATCACTGCAATTGGGAAAAGTCCCCAGATTATTGATTTACAGTTGATTATAGAAGTTATTAGTCAGCCTATTGGCACCTGTATTGTTGGAGGTCTATACAGGCTTTCCTTGACTTACAACATTTCACTAGATGAATTTTCAAAAGTGTGAAAAATGGTCGTAATTCACTTTTTTCAATACCATTGTAACTTTGAACACTTTTGACCATTGCAATATCTCGAGGGTCACATGATCAAAATTCAGATGCTTCGCCACTGTTTCATAGTTATAATGGTTGCAGTATCCCAGGGTCATGTGATCCCATTTGCCACCTTCTGAAAAGCAAAGTAAATAGGGAAATCAGATTCACTTAACAACCATGTTACTAACTTAACAACTGCAGTGATTAATGTAACAACTGTGCAACAAAGGTCGTAAAATGGGGCAAAATTCACTTAACAACTTGCTCAGCAACAGAATTTTTGCACTCAATTATGCTGGTAAATCGGTTGTAAAATGATCTGTAATCAGTCATTTAATCTTGATATATTTCCTTCATCATTCTATGATGATTACATTACAGTAATATTCAAGCCTGAGAAATATCTGACAAGTTGTGGAAATCATAGACTAGTACCTTTCCTTAATGTGAATGATACAATATTAACAATACAGATAGTTTTTGCTTAGTGGCTATAATTAGAACCAGCAACTCTTGTCAAGTGTGATCATAATGGACTTGTGTTACTCCCCTGTTTGATCATTAATCGCAGATCCATGTGACTGCATTTTGCAATTTTAGTGCTGTCTTCTTCATTCACTATCCTTGTTAAAAGCCAGTTATGAAGTCATCACATGGTCGTGGGATACTGTCACGGTCCTAAGTATCATCTGTTGCAAAGTCAATCACATGATCCTGAGGAGGTTGCAACAGTTGTAACTGTGAGGATTAGTTGTAAAGTTGCTTTTCAGCACCGTTGTATCTTCAAACACTCACTAACCATAGCAATATTTAAGTAATAACACAGAAGCTAATACCATATATAATAGAGAACTGATCTGTGCAAGTGGCAGGTAAGTGCACTAAGTTTTATTTGTGCATCAGTGGTGGGTTCTTCCCGGTTCGGCCCGGTATAGCTAAGTCGGTAGCAGTGACGATATGATGTCACTGAACCGGTTCTCTTTGTTCGGGAGCTGGGCCGCCCCGCCCCCCCATTATTCTTACCTTTTATTTGGCCCCACCCCCAATCTATTGTTGCCTCCCGAGTCCCAGCTGATCGGCTAGAAGGGAAAAAAACTGTTTAAACTCTTGTTGCAGGGCTTCAAAGGGCTGCCCTACAGCTGATCAGTGTTAAAAGGCAGTGTGGTGGTAGACCGGTGCCTCCAAAAACCAAATGAGTAGACCAGTGCTTCCAAAAATAAATGAGTAGACCGGTACAGCTCTGCAAGCAATTAAAAGCCTGGTAGACCAGTACCTCTGCTAAATCCTCAAAAATTGTCACATGACCATCAAGCCACACCCACAAAATAAGCCATGCCCACAGAACTGGTAGTAAAAAAATTTAGAACCCATCCTGTTCTGCATGTGCGGGAACTAGGTTGCGCTCATGAAACCATCTCTTTCTCCCACCACTGCTGCTGCCATCACTGTTCCTGCCAGTCCGTGAAGCAAGAAAGGTTAGCTACATCTGATAATACTGCTATCTCAATCTGGATTTATTAAAAATGGACAATTATCCAATAGTATTTGTTTGGTGACTGGATTTAATTGTAGATTTGCTGGAATCGTCTGTAATTCTGAAAAGGCTTTGATATAATGCAGACTGAGTTTAGGAATTGTGTTTTAAGTAGATATGGGTTTCCCTTAGTTTTTGCTTTCAATTTTGTATATTCAGCATGTTCCTAAAATTATGTTTGTCAACCCATTAAATTAAAGTGGTGCTTAGGTTTATGAACTTATGAAAGTTTATGAAGTCTTTTGAATTTTAGTATTTTTACATCAATATAATGTAAAATATGATCTGTTCGCTGCACAATATAATGTAAAATATGATCTGTTCGTTCCAAAAATTAGATAAAGAGAACCCAATTAAACAAATGAGTCAAAACATTATACCTGCTCATTTAGGCTAATGATATGTAAGTAGTTATATTTTTATTCTGAATTCCATGATTAATTAACACTATGATATAACTCATATTTGATAAGGAAAATTTTCTGTTGATATCCTTGGACGAAAAAAAGGATTCATACTTTAAACCAGTTGTTTCTCTTATGATTTATTAAATGATAAATCATTGATAAATGATTTATTGATCATTTATCAATGATTTTTTGATCATTGTCTTAATTAATCTCCAATCAATAATTGATAATATTTAAAACTTAAATGCTCAGATAAACCCAGATACTTTAACAGCCCCAGAGACACCTATAATTCTAGTTTCTTTCAATGATGGTGCATTATAAAAAATAATTCAATTTTATAAGATATTAACATGTAGACTGAAGATTAGTAGTGGTTTATTTTTTATTATTTTTATTCCACCTTTATTTTTATAGTGATTCAGAGCAGAAAAAGTATCTAATTCTGCTTCCTCCTCCTATTTTCTCCAGTTATATATTAAAACTGTGATATCTATTTCTATTGAGATCTTTGGGCTAAAAAAAGGATTCATAATTTAAACCAGTTGTTTTTCTAATGATTGTATTAAAGGTTTTAATAAATTGTATCATGATTCATCTCCAATGTATAGTTGATAATATATGTTGGTATGGATGTATGTAAAATATATATTTTTAATTGCGTCTGTTCTATAACACAATAGTTTTTCTATAACTATTGCTATATGATACAAAACTGTATAGAATATATTATTCTCTCACAAAGTTTTCTTTTCCCAAACACTGTTCAGTCTTAAATCTCTCTGGAATTTTTCTGTTTTTCTTCTCTGTTACTGGCCAGCATAGAGGGTACTTGCAACTTTCCACATTGTGCTTTTTATAATTATACTTTTCCTTGCTGTGCCTCTATACAACTTTTCCTCTGAACCATTCATTCTCTTTGAAGGAGGAAAAACACCTTATTTTATTGGTCTGCTTTACTCTGTTGGTGCTGCAAAGCTTCCAAAACACACATGTCCTCCCTCACCAGTTTCAAGGTTACAGCTTTATTGGCAACATTGCCATTCTGATGCTGGGGTGAAAGCTCAAACAGGAGGAAAAGAAGGCAGCACAGGTGCCTGCAATTTTTATGAGCAGCCTGTTCTTTCCAAATAAATACATGAATGTAATTACCCATCATTTTTACTTTCAATCAAAGCTTATAGGCCATTCTGACGGCATAGAAAAACATACTTCGAGGTAAAAATG
The DNA here is from genome assembly GCA_012654045.1 of Ptyas mucosa. Lineage (NCBI taxonomy): Eukaryota > Metazoa > Chordata > Lepidosauria > Squamata > Colubridae > Ptyas > Ptyas mucosa. Next base: position 24,268,656 of record WNWU01000019.1, on the reverse strand, counting down.
ATGTTTAGATGATAATTTTGCTCTATGACATGTTTCTCAAACATTAAACCCATAATTTTTCCAAAAAAAAAAATATTTCACTTTGCAGACCACCCCTGAAAGTGGTTTGGATATTCCCAAGGGTCTCCAGTCCACAATTGGAGAATCACTGGTTTACACTATGGCACGTTCCTTTTTTTTTTTTTTAAATCACAATTTATTTTCAAAGCTAAGTGGGATAAGGATTTCAGCAGGTGCAAAGGGTCATGTCTGTCTACTCAAGCTATGATATCACAAAGTTTTCTATTTAAATGGGAAAAAAAGTGTGTTTCCATTTGTTTTCATAAGTACAGATTCTTAAGCATGCCTAAAATGTTTCTCCAGGCTTAGGTGTTACCTGGATGAAATTTATACCCTTATCACAGGGTGTGATGTGTTTGAAATGTATATTTAGTATTTTAGAAGTCTTCATGTTTGAATGGTGTCATATCATACAGTTGTACACGTACACATATCGGAAACATCAACACTTTCTACAATTGCCTGGTTAATGTTGTTATCTTAGAAGAGTATTACGAAAGAGAATATAAAACTTTATAGGTCTGTGCTCTAATAGTTCATACAGGTATCAATAATAAAAGTTCTTAATGGCTAACAAATTTTGAAGACCTAATAATGTAATTCTTATCTATCCTAGGTTTGACAGGTTAAATTTGTGATTTAAAAAAAACTGTTGGCTTTACACAGCACACTCAATATCTTTACATCCCTGTAATCTTCTGTTCTTGCTGTTCTTTTTAAACTTTGTATTGGAAACAGGCACTTTGGGAGCCAGTATGGTGTAATGGTTAAGCAGCTGGACTTGAAACAGGCTCTGATCCCCTCCCCCTTAGTGAGCTGGATAATCTAAAAGTCCCTTTTAGCCCTAAACAGCATTTAATTTTGTAAGTAGTTGGCTGAGAAATAAAACTCCTTGCTGCATATGCATGGAAAAAAACAAACCTGAAGCCAAGCAGGATAAATGCTAGAAACAATAGCAACACTAGAAACAGGCACTCTAGAGGTCAAGGCAGAAGGATCAACAAAGATTACTTTCTGTTGAAGTATAATATTGGTCCATCAAGCAGGAATTATTAAGATTGGCTGGCAATGCTTAAAGCATTCCAACATCTAACTGTGCATGCAATTTCTGTGATTCAAGGAAGATGATCTGACTGATTTATTCTTAATGATAAATGTTGTAGAAATGCTTATGATGAAAATACCCTCACTTCTTGTAAGTGGCCTCAATCCAATAACAACAGTCTAAAGGCAACAACAGTACTTGACATAGATCTGCTGTTGCTTGAGAAGCAAGCTGCTCTTAGGAATGGAAAATTCTCTTTGTCCTCCTAGTTATACACATTATGTTGCTCCTGCATTTGGTTAATATGGGCTACTCTTTTCTTGGCCCATATCTAACTATTAAAAGCTATTACCCTTCTAATAAAATCCTATCTGCTTTGCCCAAGGAACTATTGCACAGAAGTAGATTTCATCCTGCTATGCCAAAGGTCTCTGATAACGGCAATTGCCTTTAGCACTGGATATGAAGAGGCTTTTCAGAAATGGAATTATAACAAAAGTCTTTTGTATCTTTTGGTTATATCCTGATTGCCTTGCCCATCTTAAGCAGCTATCAACTTTTGGGCTACTCAAATGTTAATATAGTAAAGATGCCAAACTCTCTCCATACCATCAGCTCATGATAGTGTCTATGAAAAAAAAACAACTTTTCAACAAATTGCTTTTTGGCAAACTCATTTAAAACCAAAATGACAGATGTGAGAGCTGTGGAGCTTTAATTTGTGTTTATTCTATGTGTTTGGAGACAAAAACTCTCTAGAAATGATTTATGCAATGGTAGCTCAAATCAAACTACATCCAAGCCAAGTCTCAGTATGAAATACTGAACATTTCTTTCAGTCTAAAGGCATCCACATTTTAATTCTCTTTTTTATGATGTCAATTAAGCTATTTTGACAAGACTGTCCCAAGAGTAAGATTCTTTTATGATCATGTGGATGAAATTATTCTATCTATTAATTCATATGCATACAGAGTATTAAAAATAATTTGAAAAAGCAAGTAAACAAATAATATGCAGAATGATTATGAGGATTAGAAAATAAGGCAATGAAATAAACCTACACCTGTTATCTATATGCACATATATAAATATAAATAAATATATAAATTCATTTGCACAGATATAAATATAAAGCTGCCTAGAGTAACCCCATAATGATATAGGCAACAAATCAATTTAATAAATAAGATAAGATAACCTTTATTGTCACAATAACAATTAAATATTGAAGCTCAATGAAGACATACATGAAACTACAGTATATCAAGAAACTATATTATAAAAATATATTTCATTAAAATAGCAATTGTGGCTGCTGATGTAGTCAGGAGTGGGATCTGTGGGCATGTAGACTCAAGAATTTTAATATGGTTGTATGGCTATATATTTTGTTTCTGAAAAGGTAAGTGGGCCATGTAGAGAATAATATTTCACAGATTATATGTCAAAACTCAGAAGTTTGGCAATATAGGCTAGGATCCTAATTTAATGACCTACAGGTATGTACATATACATGTACAAACAGAGACGTATCTTTAGGCAAGACATCAAATTGTTGTATTACAGTAGTTGTCTTCTATCATTCTGCAAATGTTGTATAGTCTCTTGTCTGGATAAGATCATTTTTGCACAACTAAAATGTTTCCCAATTGGGTAAAATTCCTTCAAGGTACTTTTCAATAGAGAAAGCAAATAAGTTTTTATAGAAACAGTAAAATAACTATAATCATTTGTATGACATCTCCAACAAAGCACTCTGGAAATGAACTTTAAAGTAATTTGTTCATCCCGCAGATTTATAGCCTAAATAGAAAATAGATATAGGATGGAAGTAGTGAAGGACAATTTCTCCCACCTGAGTTTGTCACTGATTGAGTAGTTTCAAGAATTTAGGAACAAATCAAAAGAAAATTAATACAGTTATGGGGGGGGGGCGAATAGTGTTTTTGTATGGTCAATATACTCGGTAAAAGGTGTTCAGCCTTCTACTAGTAATATATTTCTAGAACTCTTTGTCTCAGAATTTTCCAAAGCAAAATCTGGGTTTAAGAAAGACTGAACTACTACTCATGTTTTCAGCATATTTATACCTTTTTCTGTAACTTGTTTTTCTTAGGTCTGAGCTGCGTTAAATTAGGGACAAGATGTCAATGAAACCATATTTGAAATCAGTACTAACTACTTGGCCTGGTGAATTAGCTCTGGTACAATTCAAATTGACAATATGATTTAGATTATTGAGTCAAAGTAATTCTAATCATTGATTTGAGTTGGAGAACCTGTCCAATTTGATTTAATAGTCCAAATAGATTTGAATGAATTTATATATTAAAAACACATTCTCATGTATCTAAACTGGCTGTATCAAATCTCATTTGTGGTGTCCAATTCAATATGATAATTCAGACTACATCATTGTTTTTATTCAAAAACTCAATCCGATTTAGAGATCCAATCAAATTGCCTTTGAATTACTTTTCTAAATCAAATATTTAGACACTCTTGCCTTGTTCAGCAGAGAAATTAACATGATTTGGTCCATGTATGTTGGACTTCATAGTTTTAAAGGCAGCAGTGGCCCAGAAAATATACTGTGTGGGAAGGGTTGGTGCACACTCGGTTCACTCAGGCTAAGATCTGGTAAAATCTACTGAGAGGTGCAGAACTTAGTTCAGATTTTATAATGCAAAGATGAGGAAGAGCAAGAGTTTATAAAGCCAAAAGATATAAAAGATAATTCTGACAAAGTTCAATTGTCATTTCATAAAATGTTGGAATATGTTCAGAGAAAAGAACTGGATGAAAAGGAATATGGAAACCAAATTCTATTAGGGTCGTTAAAAGCAAAGCAAAACAAACAAAAAAAAAAAAACCCAGCCCAGCAGATGTTTAGTCTATAAAAGAAAATAAGATTCACGAGAGACATGTCAGCATTGATATCTAAAAGACTGCCACACAGAAGTTGGAACTCTTTGTTCTTTGTTGCTACAAAAAGGCAGAAATAGAATTAATATGTGGATACTGCAAGAGATGAAATTTCAACTAAATTTAAGAAATGTCCTAAAATTACAAAGTGTTCAGTAGTGAAACAGACTGCCATGTAACGTAGTAGACGCTCCTTACTGGAGAAAATAAACAAATTCTGAGTGGCCATCTGTCAGGTATGTTGTAATTGCCTTCTGCTTTACAGATTCTGAATTGAGCAGCAAATTTGGGTAGATACCTCCCAAGGTCTCTTTTTACTTCATGATTCTATTATTATCAATGTGTTTTCACCTTGATTATTGTGAGAAATTAGAAATTAGCTAGAACATAATTTCATTTTCCCCTAACTTAATATGATTCTAACGCCAAATATAATTTTCTACATTATATAGGAAATCTTCACAGCTGAAGAAATTAAGATTTACAAAGTTTCTAAAGACTTTTGGCTGGAATCAGGAGAAGGCCCATGTTTTAAAAACAGCCAAATATTTCTAACCCTGATTTTTGTAGTGAATTTTGATTATTTCCCCCCTGGAAATTCTTTGCATCACTAAAGGAAAATCAAAGTAACACTTTCATCTAACAGCTAAAAGGTCAGCCAAAACAAGCAATATTGGTGGCAGCAATGGAAGAGGGAAATAGGATACTGCTAAATCAAAGCACTAGAACAGAAATTTCTAAAGCTTGTCTTTGGTCATATCAGAAGAAAATGGACATGTCATGTATGCTTATGAAGTTAAAACTGGCAAATGTGAGCTGATTTTACAGATTAGAAGCCAAGATTTGAAGACTTTTTATAACTTATGAATTCAAAAGGATTTTGTTGTAGATAAATGTGCAGAGAATTGCATTGCACTCTTAAACATGCTGAATATCCTCTTCTCTAGTCAATTTTTGATAGTTTGACAAGCTAAAGGATAATGTAGAAGTAGCAATTTACATATAGTTAATTTATTGTGAAGATTGAAAGGCTTGTCATTCACGCTGTCTATACTTAACTTTAAGATGGAGGCATTGTTTAAACTTGGAATATCAAATCTGATTTAAAAACCTTCTTAGATGAATTATTATTGTTGCCTTAGCATAGAGTGACTCTTGAGGTCTTATAGCTTTCTTGTTCTAATCTGTAAAAAACTCAATTTAAAATATAAATTGGTTAATCGGATAATTCAGTAGTGTTTTCTATTTCATTTTATCTGAAAATTAAAAATTTCTAATATTATAATACAGTAAATCACTTTGACTTTAATATATCTTACTCCTAAGTAAACATTTACATTTTTTCTGTAAATCCATTTTAATTTTTTTTGTTTCTCTTAATTCAAGTCAGATATTTAAAAACAGTGTTTTTATCTAACATAAACCTTATGCTAACTAATTTTTTCAATACACCTTTCAGAATATTGATATGATTTTATTACTCTTTTTGGAAAAGAGCATATGTGAGTGTGCGTTGATACACACACACACACACACACACACAGAAATATAAGCATACTTGATTCTTTCCCATTGATTAATGATTATACATCTTTTGTTTTTCAATCACCATTCTTGTTATTTAATTTTGTTATTTAATGTCCAGAAAATTTGATTTATAGTCAAGAAGCTAAAGAGCTCTCATTTGAAAATGAAATACTCTGATTTAGAAAATCAGCCATAAATCAGGTAATCATCAAGTGGGCTTGGAGAGTTCTTATACTCTTGGTTAGCCTATATTGCCCCAAGGTCATTAAGCAACCAAATAGTACTAACTTAATTATGAGATAGAGCAACATCTGGCAAATTCAACACCCAGCTCAAGATCTATTGTCCCACAGAGTCAAAAGATGAATGCATCATGAGTGTATGTTAGGGTGCGCAATCATAAAGACCGCATTAGCGAGCACTGATCACTATGGCAGTCTTCATCCAATGACATTATTGCCTTTCCAAAACTCAGGGGCAGAAGGCAAAAAAGTGCTGATGCCAATGAGACACCCTGCAGGCAATGGCTGACACCAAGGCCGTGGGCTGTTGTGTGTTGTGATTTATGTCAGTGGTTTGATGGATGACTTTTAGATAATTCCCATTCTATAATAACTTTGAGAAATTCCCCTCTTCCTCAAACATCTTTTTTGTTCCATCTCTAGGCTGCAGATGGCATCAACCCACACACTCTATTGTGTGTAGCCCAAAGGGAACATCACCATTCTTTCAGATGGTTGAGATTTTAGAATCCAATTAAAGCTTGAAAATCTGACTTTGGGCACTTTAACCTCTGCCATTTGGTTCCTTCTACTATTACTATTCAATAATGCCATAAAAAGTCCATGAACAAGAAAAACCGTGGAAAGAGAAATGAAAAAGGCATAACACTGCATTTTGTTGAGATTATTAGTGAACATGGTATGTGTAGAATTCAGGCCTCCATTTCAAACATAAGCATACTACTTGGAAGTTTCAGTCATGAAACTAAGGACCGGTGTCAGATATTTCTCTGTATTTTAATTGATTTAAACTTGCCTTTATACTTTTATCTGAATGCCAATTTATTTCTGGTAGTGTTCTGAAAAAGCTGGATGTAGAAAGTAATCTCTAAACTTCAAGATTCATCTTGCCATTGTCATAATTTTGATTATACAAAAGTTAAGTATAGTTATTAAATGAAAGGCTAAACTTGAGTATTCTATTCACTTATAGGCATCTTTTATCCTAATAAGTTATTAACTTTCTTTAAAAAGTCCTTGTTATAGAATTCTATTTTTCTTTTTCCACATGATGTAAACATTACTGGTTTTTTCTGTAATACAAATTCAGCAGACGGACTCCTTTCTTCCATTATCATCTTTTGCATTTTTGCTCATATCCTTCTGGTAATTGTACTTCAGAAAGTGTTATGATCATTTTCTGGAATATTATTTCCAATCTAAAGTTAAGACAACTGGCAAAATCTTTTGCATCATTCAACATTTCAGAATGCCTGCAGGATTGTCTTCAAGAAGTTCACCCAAATTATTGTCATTGCTTCTATTAGCTCTCTGAAAACCTAAACAACCCCTTTCCAGTGTCATATGCAGTTTGTTTGTTTTATTTATTTATTTTTGGTTTGGGATATAAAATTGAAAGATTGCCTGTCCTTTCCAATTTCACTCAGTGAATATTCTGGGAAAACATTATTCTTCCCAAACATTTTTATCATAATTCAATACATTAAGAATCTTAATAGCACCTTAGCAAAGAGGAAATCTACAGTCCTCCATATTCATTGGTTCATTGATAAAGTTAAACTATTATTTGGAACAGATATTTAAAATTAGATGAGCAGAAAAATCTTTTTTTCTATCCATCTTGATTCCATTTCATAAAACATACTTGCTACAAAAATTCAACAAAGAAAAATTTTCTATTAAATTCTCATGAGAACAGTGTGGTTTTCTTGAAATATTTATGAGGCAAGAATCAATGTTTACTATATAATAATCATCTCTTCATTGGTCTGCAGTCTCCCTGGCTTTCCGTACTCCAATTAAATCACAAGGGAAAAATTCCCCAGTTGGGCTTGGGGAATATTAGGGCTAATACTAGTAGAGAATTGTACTCTTGGGAAATTGTTGGATAATTTCACTGCTCTGTAAGGGAAAAAAATGGACAAAGACTCATCTGATTTCACTGCCTACACCTTAGGTACAAAATATGGAATGCTATTTATGTCCAACTCTGACCATATATATCCGGCTTTAGGTCTGGATATGGATATAATGAGGGAATGGGTATAAGAATAGAAAAGTGTTATTAGCCAATTTAAATGTAGGATCATTCAAAATATTTTCTTTTCTATATAAAATATGCCTTTCTTAAATAAAGGCACCTGAAAATGTATGTCATCATATTTCCCATAAAGACAAAAAGTAGCAAACAGTGGCAAAACTGAAAATCTATCAGGATTTTGAATAGGACTGTTCTATCAGCTTTCTGAGGCTTCACAATTACTGCTATTGCTGTTTTTTAAACATATCAGCTTAATTTTATATATACTATATATGCAGTGTTGAGTCTAGAAGAAGTGTCTGATCTCATAATTATTCAGGCTTGAGCTTGCAGTTCAAAGTTCATAGTCAGAAACCAGACTTTTAAATTATTATTTTTTTATTTTTTTATTTTCAGGTTAACTTACTCTCTTCCTGTCTGCCAATGAGGAGTACACATAGCCACAGATTCGATGTTACTAAGATATTAGGAAAATGCTAACCATTCTGAAAAATATATGGCAAGTGAACGTGTCTATTTTTTAAAAATCAACCTCCATTGGTACTCTCTATTTTTAATGTAGCTGTTGCTTTAATACTGCTGAAAAAAAGCCCTTCAGCATATATACAACTTTATGAGATAGTCTGGAAAAAACTAAGCTGTTTTGCATATCTAAGAGAAAAAGAGCACATTGTCAATATGCTGTGATTTATAATTTATAAAGTTATGTTTGTAGAGGATTTTTGTTGTTGTTTTTAATGGTTTTAGGTCCACAGCAATGAGAAATGGTTAAATTTTCATCCTGAATTTCATATAAAAATATTATATTCATATTTCCTAAATTTATAGGAAATGCAGAATTACCTTCAAGGCCCATATGTGGACTTTTCAGAATTTTTGATATACGGTAATTCAAGTTTAAAAAGCTACCCCCTGCTCCCAAAATATGCATAAAATGGATAAACAAGGGAAAAATGTTTACAAAAATGCATACAAAAATGCAAATATTCAGAGGGAATCCTAACATGCATACATCCATAGATACTTTTTGTCTTTTTTTTTTCTTAGTCAGAGGCAAATAAACTTCAGTAACATGGAAAAATGAACAAAACCAGAATTGGCAGACATACCACAAACCACAAACAGGAATCTACCCTTCGTTTCACCTCCATTTTACCTTGCCTTAACTCTTTCTCTACCTGAGTTATCATAATAAAGAACAAAAACAATTAAGAGCTTTGTGGTTAGTCTTCAGGGTGCCACAATATTCTTTTGTTATTACTGCAGACTAACAGACTAACATGTTAATTCTTTGAATCATAGATTGGGATAGATTTATGTAACATTTTTCCATCCAGAAAAATGCAGTTCAGAACTGCATTTAGTATCTTGTAAGTCTTAAATTATGCTTCTTTCTCATTTCCATTCCTGCTCATTTATCTGTTGCCTTTGTTTGTTTAATTTCCTGTGTAGAATTATTTTGAATGTAAGCTTTCTATAGCCCAGAGACCAGCTCTGTCTGTTCAGTGTTGATTGTAAAGCCTGTACATTTCTTCCCAAACCACAGAATAATTCTTATCGGGATATTTTATGTAAGTAGGTCAAAAGAAAACAAAGGCTGTTCTTAGCTTTGTTACAGATAACTTTTCCAGAGGAACTTTATATGTAAACATTTATGCTCACAAATAGGATTGGTTGGTTGGCTAGTTTGTGTGTTTTATAATGGAAGCGAAATATATGTCCTGTTGCAAAGCCTTATTCTACTGTATTTTATTTTGATTTCATCTTTATGGAACTAGGAGTTTGAGGTAAATTAACTATGACAATGAACATGTTACCAGCATATAACAAATCTCTTGTCACATTTCCTCTCCTTTCTGCTCTCTCCTGTAATGTATGTGGAGGCAACTAAAATCAGCCTTGCTAACTGTGTGACCAGAATTTTGATATGTGAGCCAGAATCAGAAGACAGCATGGCAAACCTTTTCCAAACTGCTACTAAGAAATAGATACGCATATGTGCATGAAATCACTGGTGTCAAACTCAACTAAAAAGAGGCCTTTCCTCAGTAATGATAAAATACATGTTTGCTTTATCTGTAACGTAATACTTCTGAATGATATTGTTGTTGTTGTTAATTATCACCACCCACTCCAAAAGATATGGATCAGTGGTGAAATTCAGCCGGCTCTATCTGGATCCCACTCTATCCGGTAGTGCTGCTGGTGGGAGGCTCCACCCACCCGCCTGGACGTCATCACGTCCTGTTTTTAATCTTCTGCGCATGCATGAAGGAGGCATGCGTGAGTGTAGCAAGCGCACACACATGTTCACATTTGTGAACTGGTAACGAAAGTAAGTGAATACCACCCCTGATATGGATAGTTGGAAATATGGATGGATGAATACTAGTGTTGGGCATGCTTTGAGAAAAATCTTTGGAACATATGGGATTGATAATTGTTGATTAAAAATGACTCCATGCAACATAAAAAAGTAGTGGTGAATATTGTTTTGTGTATTATTGTATAAAAGGAGTCGCTGTGGATCTTACTTTGTTAGTCGTCGATTATAGGGGGGAATGCTTCATCTCCATTTCAAGACCATTGAGCCAGTCCAAAGATATTTCTACAGTGATGTGGCCAGTGATTTGTTACCTTTGTACCAAAATGATACTTACTTATCTACAAAAGCATTTGCATGCTTTTGAACTGCTAGGTTGGCAGGAGCTGGGACAAGGATGGAGCTCACCCCATCGCATGGCGCATAGGTCTTGAACCTTGGCTACCGGCTTTCCAGCCAACAAGCTCAGCATCTTAACCATTGAGCCACTGTGCCACCCAATATTATTGTATGTATGTGTGTATATATGTACTGTATGTAGGTTTGTATGTTTTGTTTGTTTGTCAAATTTATATGGCTACCCATCTCACATAAAGTGAATCTGGATTCTGTACAATAAAGCCTATTAAAATTTAATATCAAACCAATTGGAAACTATTAAATAGTAAACATAGATAAAAAACAAGACCACAAGCAAGAGAACACCACAGTAATACAGCCAGCACAGAGGCTACCTATTATCAGGCTTTTTATCTCCAGTCTTGTTGAAAAAGCTTATTTTTAAGGGCTTTCCAAAGGACGTGGTTGCTCAGTGGCTAAGACACTGAGCTTGTCAATTGAAAGGTCAGCAGTTCAGCAGTTCGAATCCCTAGTTCCACATAACAGGGTGAGCTTCCATTACTTGTCCCAGCTTCTGCCAACCTAGCAGTTCGAAAGCACATTAAAAATGCAAGTAGAAAAATAGGGACCACCTTTGGTGGAAGGTAACAGCGTTCTGTGTGCCTTTAGCATTTAGTCATGCCGGCCACATGATCACAGAGACGTCTTCGGACAATGCTGCCTCTTCAGCTTTGAAACAGAGATGAGCACTGTCCCCTACACAGAAGTGGACAACTTGCCACAGCCAACTCGCCAAGACCAACTTCCACAGCCACTTCACTGCTGGAAAACTCACCATGGCCAACTCGCCACAGGATAACTCACTGAGGGACAATTTAACAATTGTATTTAATTATTTAAAATAAATAAAAGATTATTTTAATTTTTTTCATGCACATTTCATTATGCCTCTCCTTTTGCATCCTTTTGTTAATGATTCTATTCCACCATTTCTTTGATATTAGTGTAACTCTTATCCTGTAGTGAATTGTCCTGTGGTGAGTTGCCCATGGTGAGGTGGGCTTGGTGAAGTGACTGTGTAAGTCGCCCATGGCTACAGTGAATTTTCATAGACCTCCCCCACCCTCTACAGACCATGAAGAACCCTTGTCCAGCTGCTGCAACTCTGCTAGAACCTCAGTATAATTCAAAGTGTCCTGATGAGCAAAATAGTGTAATCTACACAGCACATGAAATAAATCATAGCTACCTGATACCTGGTAACAGTGTTCCATGTGCCTTTGGCATTTAGTCATGCCAGCCACATAACCATGGAGATGTCTTCGGACTGTTTCAGCTTTGAAACAGAAATGAGCATCGTCCTCTAGAGTCAGGAATGACTAGCACATATGTGCAAGGGGAACCTTTACCTTTACCTGGTATAAGCCTATTATTTCATGGGTCCTGCAATACTCTTTTGTCCCTGTGATAAGGAACATTTCTACCTTCTCATTTTGATGAATACTGGCATAAGCATCCTGCAAATGGTAAAAAATACTTCAACTTAAAATCTTTGATATTCATCCAGTGCTAATAGGACCAAATCCCTTACGTTCCCAAAGCACAAGGGGATTCAAGTGTAGTTTACTCTTATAAGGATATAGGGATCTTTGATAAGCATTGATGGTATAGGAATATTCATGTTTAGAGTTATCCATAAAAGGTATCAAATTAAAACGCAATGCAGTTTGCTATAGGGCCGTGATGGCGAACCTATGGCACGCATGCCACAGGTGGCACAAAGAGCCATATCTGAGGGTACATGAGTGTTGCCCTAGCTCAGCTCCAGCACACATGTACGCACCAGCCAGCTGATTTTCGGGCCTTCTGGGCCCACAAGAAGTCAGGAAATGGGCTGTTTCCAGCTTCCGGAGGGCCTCCGGGGGTGGGGGGGGTGAAGAAGGATGTTTTCACACTCCCAGGCTCCTAGAAATCCTTTGGAGCCTGGGAGAGTGAAAAATGGGCCAACCATGCCATCACATGCCAAAAGTGGGGGGAGTGCGGGGGGAGCACGCGCACATGCATGGGAGGGCAGGGCACGGGGGGCATTGAATTATGGGTTTGGGCATGCACACGCACAATCCCTTCGTGCTCCCCCCACTTTTGGCACACAATGGCAAAAAGGTTAGCCATCACTGCTATAGGGCAATATACTATAGGGCAACAAATATACCCTATAGTATATAAACCTTGGGAACTTTAAAATGCATGGACTTCAGCTTCCAGAATTCTGGGAGTTGAAGTCCACACATCTTAAAGCTGCCAACTTTGAGGGAAAAAAATGACTAAAGGGCAATTAAATGCTTTACTTTTTTACCTCAAAGAATGATAAAAAACGGTAAATCATTTAAAGTAGAAAATATTTTTAAAATAGGACTGCAAAGACTGTACTCACAAGAATATCTCCCTTGCCTTCCCTTCTACTGCAGCAGTTACTAAAAATGGTTCTAAGTGCAGGATGGAATTCAGCTAAGCGTTCTTTGTTACTGAGCAGCAAGTGTTGTATAAGCCTATTCAACTTTTCATTCTTGCATATATTAAACCTTTTGAAGTTATACTCTGCAGTAATGTAGAGGTCTTATCAGATTTACAAGCATATTTGGCTAAGTATGTGTTGGAGAGTATAATTTATTTGAAACCTCCATTACAGCTGCATTCTTCTCGCTATGATTATCCAGTAAAAATACAGTCATAATTTAGTTGTTAGGAAAAAAGCCACAACAGAAAGCATGTGAAAGCTAAATGATTGCCTCTGAAATAATATTTCTTACCAGCAACATGATTAGTTTATTTATTTTATAAACCATTGTGCTGGTTTTCAGTCCTAACATATAGTTTATGTAACAATTAAATAAAGCACTATGCAATCAGGGAGATAGATTCATTTAGTTACTTAGCCCATCAACTGTTTAGACCAGTAGCCACAATACTTGTGTTTAGATTGAGAAGTTTTCAAAACTAAAAACATTACATATGTCAATGATCTTTCTTTTCTTTCTTTTTCTCCTCTTGGTATGAGAGCACCACACTTTGTTTGCAGCATCTTACAACTATATGTGCATATTCAAGATGCTGGTTATAGTAAGGCCCTACTTGACATGGGGCCGAGTTCTTTGAGGAGTTGCATGTCTCCTGGGGTTTCTGCACAGCTAGTAAGAGCAGACAGTTGGCTGAGCTCTGGGTCCCCTCAATCAGTGTCAATTTCAGGGCTGAGGAAGTGGTTTAACATTGAGCAGGGAGTAAGATAAAGAATATCTGATGTCTCCTTAATTATTTAATGTATTCATGGATAAAAACATAAGGACTATTTATAGTAATGTAGAAACATGATGGTTGGCTATTGTGACTAGAGAGAATTCCATGGTTTTGACTGGGAACCTAAATTATTACAATGAAAGTTAGTTGATAAGGTCAAACACTTTCAGGTATAAATGCACTGCTCAGCACTACCTGATCTTCTGACATCAAGGGGCAATATGGTATAGATAAAGAACTATGGATCTTTTATTTACCCAGTTTGCTTATCATTTTGCCTGCTGATTATCTAAGAGACAGCTAACCTGAGGTAGCTTCTTTCTGCCTTTCTTCCTAGTCAGCCTTGCACAAAACACAAGTTTTTGGAATCTCTAAGGTAGTTAGGTTGTTTCTGCTGGGTTGTTTATTTCTTATTCTTGCCTTATTGTGCTTAGGGTTAGTGTTCACTATTCACTACAGCATAACATGACATGTCATCCTACTTTCATAAACAATCGTGGTAACTTACATGACATCAATCCATGGTTTCTGACATACATTTTATCTCTTTCATTCAGTTAATCTGCACGTTCATTTTCCTACATGCATTATTCATAGATACCGTTCTACAAGCTCAGACCACATTCAATCAGATCTCTAATATCATTCGCTGTACTTTTAGTCATAGGAAATCAAGATGTCTATTTTAAAAAACCAATTCATGTCTTTTACCATTTAGTAGTACAATTCAAATCACTTCCACAGACCTTCATCATCACCAGATGGGCTGGTATATATTTACTTCTGCTGTACATCACGGTTTTGAACTGTCAAGGCTTTCATATAATGCCTTTTTATAAGATAGCAAAGTTATAGACTAAACTACCCAGTTAGTTTTATCTGTGCTACATGCTAATAGTAAGAACATAATTGATCAGTATGGCAATTTTAGCAACCAGCTTTACCAAAGCATGGTCATAATATTTTACACAAATAGGATCTCTGCTGGAGATATTCGCAATATATTCCTACCTCCACCAATTGGGAGGAATATGCAAAGAACTGACACATGTGATCTATAGAGTTTGATGATGAGCTGGGGAATGTGAAGTGGGAAATAGCCATTTTTTTGTAGTCTGATCTGTATTGAAAATACACACACACACACACATATACACACACACAGTGGTGGGATTCAAATAATTTAACAACCGGTTCTCTGTCCTAATGATTTCTTCCAACAGCCAGTTCACCAAACTGCTCAGAAAGTTAACAACCAGTTCTCCCGAAGTGGTGCGAACTGGCTGAATCCCACCACTGCACACACATACACATACACATACACATACACATACACATACACATACACATACACATACACA
>WNWU01000019.1:24144393-24250702 GCA_012654045.1 Ptyas mucosa | reverse complement strand
CCCAGAATTCTCCAGCCAGCTATGCTGGCTGGAGAATTCTGGGAGTCGAAGTCCACAAGTCTTAAAGCTGCCAAGTTTGGGAACCCCTGGTATAGTCACTTACACATTTGGCTAGGAAACCAAATGTGTACAAGCATCATTTGTACAAGAGTTTAGGCAAAACAGGATGAATTTGTCCTTAAATGAAGCAAGCAAATGAAGTGTGTACCAGAGGATTGTGATAAAGTTCAATCCAACTTTCCCTAACTAAGAACTGAATATGCAGATATGTGTGATTAGTGGATTATGAGGGTTAAAGATTAAGGGGAAACCACTTAAAAGAGAAAGCTATTTAAGGAACCACTGTAATTTCAGTACGGTTTGGGTCAGAAATAAATTCTAGCTTCTATGAGCAGAATAGCCATTCTCTATTCAAAGCTTTAACAAAAACATTTTAGAATGCATTCAGAGTCAACATAATATATGTGGCTTTATATAATGAAAATTGAATATGCTGAAATTAAATATGCAAATCCCCATCTCTTTCGTAATTACAACTCTGATTTTAAATGGATGCTCTTTGATGATATTAAGACCCATATTTTGACCTGAAATGTTTTGGGTAGTATTTGGTTGAAGTCTTATTGATTTTGCATTTTTATCATGCTCATTGTATTCTTGTATTTTTATTTTTATTTTCTAGTATATTTCTTTGTTTTTATTTTAGGACTATTAAATTTATTTTTTAAGTATCTTATACACTATTTACCCATATTGATTTTCATTGTCATGAAATAGTCAACTACGAGCTTTTCAAAAAGCTGAAATGTTTCTTCCAGAAAGATTTTCTTTATAGAAAATGCCACACACATGGACACACATGCGCACTCATCCACTCCCTCATGCCCCACACACGGACACATAGTCTCTAATTTACAGAGCATATTTGTTCGAAGGAATCCCCAGTCACTGCCAAGAATAAAAGAAGGACCAGTTGTATAGAGTTTGTTAATACAAAAATATGGCTAGTGTACAGATAGTATTATCTGTAAAAAGATCTGACTAAAAAGTATGTTCTCAGGCTGAAAAAGAAGAAATGGCTTGAGGTGGGGGTGGGAAGAGCTAATTAGACCAGAAGCAACCGTGAACAAACATGTTAGCAGAATCAATACCTGGAACTGATCAGCTATTTCTTTAATTGTGCCAGCCGGAGAATAGAAATTGCTTGGCAGAACATAATTACCCATTTCAGTTATGCAACAGCAGAGATGTTTTCTGTATCCCCCTCCGTCCCTTTTTTCTCACTCTTTGTGATTTATGCTTCTCTATCCCAACTATCCCCATCCCTTTAAATTAGTAATTGACTGTACACTCTTTGAGAAAAGGCTACTTTCAAAAAATGAAGTATGAAATGATGTTGAACAAATCTAAATTTTGAAGATTAAGCGGTATTGTGACCTAATCAGAAAGTGAGCCACTAAGAAATTTGCCTGTTCTCATTTAAGGGACAGAATTTATTTAGATGCAAAGCAGCAGTGTGAAAAAGCAAAATTATTCTCATTCATGTTGTGGTGAACTAATTTGTAAAACTGTGATCTAGTTATAGACTTAAATAGCTACATCTGATACTATGTCACTAGCTTCATAACAGAAGACTTAAAGGTAGCAATAATAAAAGGTATTTGTATGTATTGTAGTTAAATAATTAGTTAAATAAATAAAGTGAAAAAGTAATACCCTGTTTCCTCCAAAATAAGACATCCCCTGATAATAAGCCCAATTGGGCTTTTGAGCGCGTGGCAATAAGGCCAAGCACTTATTTCAGGGTTCAAAAAAATATTAGACAGGGTCTTATTTTTGGGGTCACATGGAATGTGACTGATATTTGTATTTGCAACAGCTTTCCAATGAAAGACTATACAATGCAAGATATTTGTAGGCCACTAATGTGCTGTTTCAAAAGAATCCAGTTATAATATAGCTTGTATAGGATTAACTATGTAATACCACTTTGTCATTAAAGTAATGGCCAAAGGTGTCTTCTTCAGGTTAGCACCTCTTTAACTATACCTATTTAATGGTTATCAATGGTTCATGGTTTTCTAAAAAGGTTAGAGGGGATGCCCAAAATTGTCTCATACTTAATGGCCATACAATAATAGCTACTTTTTTAGTGGAGAAAGAATACATAAACTTGGCAAAGAGCCCAGCTAGCATGGAACAGAAATATTCTTCTTTAAATTATTTTGTGGCAAATCTTACATGTGTGTATATTATTTTAGTCACCATAGGGTTGCAATTTGGTCCATATTGTCTCTTTTATTAACTAGCCTAGAATAAAATATTATTATTTAAGATGATTGTGGGAATTATGAATGCTCTAGGATAGGCATGTCAAACTCAATTTCATTGAGGGTTGCATTAGGGTTGTGTTTGAACTCGGGGGACCAGGGTGGGCATGGTCAGGGTGGGTCAGCTGAATGTCACTTATGTTGGCGGTGCCTGTGGTGGCCCAAGCATTCACCAGAGAAAATGGACACCCAAATTCCGTTTTTGGCTGTGACGGTCTCTTCTGCCAGTGAAAACGGAACTCGGGAAGGCTGCCTGTGGCCCTTGTGAGCTCCATTTTCGGCTGTGACAATCTCCTGCAACTCTCTGCCAGTGAAAACAGAGCTCGGGAAGGCTGCCTGTGGCCCTTGTGAGCTCCATTTTTGGCTGTGATGGCTTCGTGCAATCCTCTGCAAACAGAGCTCAAGAGGGTCACACGCTTTCGCTGGCAGAGGCACCAAGGGCCAGTCCTTTGCTGTTTCCAGGACAGCCCTGCAGGCCAGATCTATGCACCCCATGGGCCGGATCTGGCCCCCAGGTCCCAAGGCCTTGAGTTTGAAACCCCTGCTCTAGGGGTAATACATGATAACTTCATTGAAATCAAGAAAACAGTCTAACAGTTCTCATGACAAGATTACTAATATGATCTGAGTATCTCATTTTTTGTTTCTCAAATCTATACCATTTTTAAACAGCAGAAAGTTGGAAGCAGGTTTGACAACTTTTTAATGTGTATGACCATTTGAACTCTCAAAATGTTTGCATTGGGGAGGAAAATGATATATAAAAATTTGTGGACTTATTTATGAATTAGAAAAAGCTTTTGGATGAAAGAAATGCATTAATGTTAACAAGCTTTATTTTTTATATTGGCACAGAATAGCATTGGACCATATGGAAATGATTTTTGGCTGTAGAATAAACCTCTCCGTCTTTTAACAAGAGTCTATCTTCTTTTTTTCAGACTTGAAAAATATTCAGCTTGTTTTGAGAAAAAATTATTGAGGGACTGAAGAAGCTTCTTGGATGAGAAGTGAATGTCTTCAAGGAAAAAGTCCAGTTGTGTTTTGAAAAAGGACCTTTGGGATAACTATGACCTGGATGACTGAGAATCTCCATAGAGATTGAAGAACAATAAGACATTTTTATATAAATTTCAGATATATAAGATAGTAAATTAGGTTGCAAGAATAGTTAATCCCTTTCTATATATATAATTTTAAAGAGTAGAAAAGGCATATCACATGACTAATGTTCAGTCATCATGGTCAGGTATCCTGCGTAGCAAGGTACCCAGCTAGAGTAGAGAAGACACTTAATGTATTTAATTCTATGCACATATGAGTCCAACATTTCCATTAAACATGCACAATTGACAACTACGTATGGACAATTCAGCACAAACCAGGGGGGAAATGATTGTATGTAGTATCCTACAAACTCTTTATTTAGGCATGAATAAGGATTCAACCATCAGAATGTAGTGGTGCTGGAAATTTACAATGATTACCCATTGCATAAAAATGCTACCTAGCATTCTGAAGTTAAAATGATTTAATTTTTTTTTTTTATATAGCACATATTTTTCTTCGGATTGTAGTAAGCATGGTAACAATATTATAAAGGTCTCTAGTGATGGATCTATGCTTTTTCCAAGCACATTCTAAAAGGCATACTTTTGTGAAAGATATTTGTAGCAACAGAGAATTTGGGAGATTTGTGCCAAGGGTACCCTCTACTGGTAATTTGGTCATTACCCAAGGAAACAAATTTCCAGTAGTTAAGCATAAATTGACTTCAATTTGTTTGACAGTTGTTACATTCTTTTTTTATTCAGAAGTCAGACAGATAGGATAAAAAAACAATATGAATTTATACAAAGATATATGAAATAGTAAATCCAGTCTTTAGTTATACTCCTTCATGCTTCAGAAAGATAGAGAATGAGTGAGCTCTTTTCTATAAATATCTATATATTTTTCCTGACAAGCTACATTTTTTTTTTATAAACAAAGCATTCCATCATGCATTCCCCCATAGTTCATGGCCAACCTAATTCTTCTTGGTAAATTGCTTATAATTCTCAGAATGCATTACCATTTGATTACATTGGTTGAAGCATAAAACTATTGCACTCTAAAATAGAAACTTCGAGAACACAAAGTTGATTAGCTATGATAGTACATTATCAAGGATTTTTCTGTATCATATGTGCACATTAAGATGCTATACAATCAAGTTTATATATAATGTAATTGTAGCATCTTTATAAAACACAATATTGATTTTCCCCACAAACATTTATTTCATATGACACCAAAATGACATAAAAGATCAAGGAGTCAATTTCTAAAAGTATACTGTAACTTAAAATAGAAAAGCATGTTATTTTACTTTAACACTTCTAGAAAGTTGCCCATTTTTACTTTGCAAAGACCATTTCATACATTCTAAGGCATGCTATCTTTTTCTTTGCTCCTTCTCCTCTCCTCCTCCTCACCATCATCCTTCCTCCTGTCAAAGAGTTAATTATATCCTAAATGGGAAATTGGATTTAATGTGGACAGATTTAGTTATTTCAATAGTTTTAATAATCAAGGAAGTAATGGAACTACAGTACTTCTTTATCACTTACACCTATATTTTGTGTAACTGAATCAGTTGGGATATCTTCACTGGTTATACACTTATACAAAGTTTTAGTCATATTATCATTAAATTTTTATATTTAGAAAATTCAATAGTTTCAGTTTACATTTCTTAAATATAATCTCATATCATAGATATTCTAACAAATTGTTTAATTGTTTTTTTCTTTACTATGCCAAATATCTGATCTATGCTGCAAGCCTCTGAATGGCCACTACATGAAAGAAAAATATAAAACACTAAATTTCCTATTCCCAGATTGGTCATCCGTATCTTTGCATATGGCATTTTTTGGCCCTGACCGTAGTAACAGTCTGAACAGAGTAGAGGGAGGGAGGGAGGGAGGGAGGGAGGGAGGGAGGGAGGGAGGAAGGAAGGAAGGAAGGAAGGAAGGAAGGAAGGAAGGAAGGAAGGAAGGAAGGAAGGAAGGAAGGAGAATTGTTCAATAAAGGTGATGTCAGAAATTATTTGTTTCTGTGGAAAGTGTTTTTCTTCTTATATTATATAATATAACCATTTGAGTAGAATAATGACCATGAGTTAATCAGTTAGTTGTCTAATAGTTGAACATTGACTATCATGCAATATGCCTATAAAATAATACAAAAATTCAAGTGATAAGAAATGCACTTTGATTAGTTTACAGCTATCATGCCTGAGTGCCTTATAAAAATGTTTTACTTAAAAGAATAGACAACATACAGAGAGCTAAAAAAAAATAACCCTGCTATTTCAATTTAAAAATAGGGAAAGACGATATATGTATTTACAAAGAATATGCTATATCACTACAACATTCTACATGGGCTGAAATTTAGTTCCCATAATTCCAAGCTGGCATATTAGATTTAAATCTAATAAATCTGGAAAGGATCATAATGGAAACATGATATAACTGCATCTGCTGCAACAAAGCTCCTAAATGAGTCTTGCTGGCTGGGGAATTCTGGGAATTGAAGTCCATACATCTTAACATTGCCAAGTTTTGGAAATACAAATAGTCTTGGATAACAAGTAGCAAAGAATAATCTGGAGATAATTTTAATTTAATTATTTGAGACCACCACGCTATTGTTAGAAGTAGTAATGCTAGAAGTAGTAGCAATAGTAGTAATAGTGTTAGAAGTAGTAGTACTGCTGTTTTAGTCTTTTTGCATACAGTGAAGTTGACAAAGAGGTTCTTTTTAAAATTACATGTGAAGTATTTTTGCAGGGTAGAAGCAGTTTAAGTAACATGTAAGAAAATTTCCTTAAATAAAGTTTATCTCAGTTCAGCAGGTTTTCATTTTTTAAGTGAATATGTGTTAGATTGCAGCATAAAATTCATATTTTTATTCTAAGTTCATGCTAATGTTTGTATTTTTCTCTATTTAAAAAAATTAAGTAACTTGTGCAGAATTGCAGTGCTACATTCCATATACAATTTCCCCTCCATCTCTGTAAATGTAATGTTGAAGTGAAAGGTAGCTACAGTAAAAATTACATATATAATAAAAACCTAACAGGGTAGAAAAAATGAACAAATGTGATCTCTCCACTGGACCCTAATATATTTGTTCTACGATTCTTGTTACAATTACTTAAATTACTTGTGGTTTTAAATTCTTTGTGACAGGCCTATTTAATTTATCTCAGTTAAATAAGAAAATTGAAAAAGTTAAAGGGAAACATTCTAGTTTCATATTATATTTGTTTAAAACTCTGTCCTTGATACCTTCATCAGTATTTTGTCCTTGATACCTTCATCAGTATTTATCAGAAAGTAAGCATTTTAAGGTCTCCCTTCCTTTTCAAGACAGGAATTAAATATAACCTTTTTTTCCCACATCAAACCATGGAACTGAAAGGTTTTAATGTATAGTTAAAAGAAATCTGTGATTCAAAATTCTGAAGTGAAGAATTGTTGCTTTTACATGTGCTGCTAAATTACAACTCCAAGTATTCCTACTCAGTCATGCCTGTAGTGAAGAGTTGAAATCCAACATCTTGAAAGCTTAATGCTGTGCACCTGAAGCTCTCACATACTGTTTTCTCCAAGCATTTTTTAAAAAAATTCTTTGGCAATAATTACATAGACTAAAATGAAAAGAGCCCAATTTTAAAAATTTATACAGTCCTAGAGCTGTATAACCATAATTAATAAATATGGTTAAGCACACATTTGATCTGAATTCAGGTTTGTGAAAAACTTTATAGTATCAGATTAAGGACCCAGCACTCTGTACCAGTGATGAGTTTCAAAGATTTTTACTACTGGTTCTGTGGGCATGGCTTGGTGGGCATGGCTTGGTGGGCGTGGCTTGGTGGGCATGGCAGGGGAAGGATAATGTAAAATCTCCAGTCCCACCCCACTCCAGGGGAAGGATACTGCAAAATCCCATTTCCTCCAATCACCTGGGACTTGGAAGCAGAGAATAGATGGGGGCGATTCTCCAAACTACTCAAAATTTCCACTACCGGTTCTCCAGAACTGGTCAGAACCTGCTGAAACTCATTTCTGCTCTGTGCCCTGGCAGCCAACCAAATCTATTTGGAAAATTCAGAAACTGCAGCACCCACCGAAAGCGAAGACATAAGATGGCAAGCATGGCAGCAGAATCCAAGCTCTACCGGTTGGTAGATATGTAAATGTTTCAGATGTGTTCATAGGGCTTAAATCTCACTGAAGCAACAACTGCCTTTTTGAAATTATCTTCTTTCCCCAAGAAGTTCATGGTAATTCAAAATCATTAATAGGAAGGGAATAGCTGCCTTTCATTCTTGTTCGCCAGTAGCCAGAATCACAGCAGACAAACTGTGATTGCAGATTTTCCTTTCACTGACATCTTCACCTCTGATGAACAATGATAGAAAAATCAAGTATTCATTAAGGACAAAGAAAAATAACAGGATTAGCAAGATGTAAGAATTGTTCAAATGAGCTATTATTATTATTATACACACATTTAAAAAATTTAGACTTAAGGTTTGTTACAGAGTGCTACACAGGTGCTATCATTTGTAGTTTCAATTTTCCCTTGTTTGCTTGGAAGATATGAAGTGGAAATATAACTACATCCAGTCCAAATTTGTTGACAGAAGTCTGTGTTCAGGAACAGTATTTTGCCAAAGTTCTGAATCCCTTGGTGATTTGTGACCATATTCAGTTCAATAAGATTTTCACTACAGACTTTCCAGAGAAGTCACCAATACAGAAAGAAAGCCTACAACTGCCTTCTGTGCTTACATAATGTGATGTCTACTTAACAACCTTTGGCCAGTATCATTGGACGAGGACACTTAAATGGAAATCAAGGCCTGATTCAGAAATTACATTGTACCTGTTCAAAAAAAAGCATAGTGGTAGGAGCATTGGTCCTGCCTCCATCATTTTCAGTCATTACTGGCTGTACTCCAGATATTTTTGCATGATGAAGGTAGGATAAATGGATTTATGGACATTTGGTTGAACAATAACCAGGAATATTTCCCCCATTTGTTTTTTTGTTTCTTCAAATATACTGTACATTTTAAATGGTCCATTTGTAATTGTTATTAATGGATAACAAACAAATCTTATAATAATTATAACCTGTTTATATTTTATATGCTTATATAATGTTTTACCTAGACTTCTGCCCCAAATCATTCAGAACCCTAACAGTGCTTGTTATTTTAAATGAATGATGATGTGATGATTACTGGGCAATAAATTCATACTTAGCATCTATTATTAGAGTGAGTCAGTCTTGTGCCAGAAGTATTTTGGAAATGTCTAATATTAATGCATAAACATTATTCAGACTCAGCCAAGAATTCTAAATAACTTTGACAATCATTTCATAATAACATTTTAGTTCATAATAAATTAGCCATTTTACTAACCTGGTTCCATTGGCTCAAGTAAATAAAGTAAATTGAAGTGATACCTATGCCCATGATATATTCATTTAGTTGATTGAAGGAAATATAGGTAAAGGTAAAGGTTCCACTTGGACCTATCTAGGGGGTAATTGTCATCTCTGTTTCAAATCCAAAGAGCCAGCGCTGTCCGAAGACGTCTCCATGGTCATGTGGCTGGCGTAAGTAAATGCCAAAGGTGCACGGAACGCTGTTACCTTCCCAGCAATGGTGGTCCATATTTTATACTTGCATTTTTTACATGCTTTTGAATTGCTAGGTTGGCAGAAGCTGGGAAAGTAATGGGAGTTCACCTCATTATGCTGCACTAGGGATTCAAACCGCTGAACTGCCAACCTTTCAATCGACAAGCTCAGTATCTTAGCCACCGTGTCCCTTGAAGGAAATATAAAACATGCCAAGAAAGGCTGTTGGAAGCTAGGCGTGCCACGGGCAAAACTTCACATAACAATAAGCAAGACAAGCTGTCTTAGGTCTGCTAAAAGCAGCTTTGCTTGTAGCTAGTCACTCTAGCTACAACCATATCCCATGGAATTATTCTTTTTGATTATTCAAAAGCAAGCATATCCTTCATTCTTGTTGGATAAAGGAAAATGAGTACTTGTATATATTGCTTCAAACTTCATCTGGGGTCGTCTGCCCCCAGTCAAACTGTTCTTAGTTAGAATATGGGAAAATTGGATCCCAGTAACCACAGTTGGATTAACACACGAACTATACTCCACATTTATAGAACACAATGAAATTGCAAACATACAGCATAACACTGAATGCCCAGGCAAGGAAGATGATTTCTTCCAATGGCAGGGCTTTGCTACTAGAATTGATCAATCAAGCTAATTAATCAAGATCCATCACATAATTTAGATTCAAAGGCAATTCAATCACATCCTTTAGTCAAATTACTTTTGAACCTTAGCAATTTTGATGACTTTGAGTTGATTCAGTGATTCAGGAGATACGTCTTTAAAAAGTCATTGCAGAAAATTGAATAAAACCTATCAGATTTGATTTTTTAAAAATTGATACATTTAACAAAATCAGAGGATTTTTTTAAAAAATAGATATAAACTCTTGAATTGGATCAATTCAACAATCTGAATCAAAGCTGAGTGCCATGCCCTCATTATTTATCCATAAAGTCATATAACACGTAGCCAAATCTCATGAGCTATGAGCAATGAAAGAAGAAATACATTTTAAAACCCAAATAGTGTAACCTTCAGTATTCATGAAACTATTGGAAAACTTTGATAGAAATTGGAAGTAATATTAGATTTGTATCATAATGACATTTCTAAATTAAACATTTTAAAAGTCTAGTATCTGAATTCTTTTCACAGTAGCACTCTTTGTTCTTGCTTTCATTTCTGCAATGCTGTTAACTAGTGATCCTCAACATTTGACAATGGGCCTCTCAACATTGGGCTGGTTTTTTTTGTTTTTGTTTTTACTACAGTTGTCTAAATGCCTCCTTTTTTTTACTCTTACCTTTGGCTCAGTCACACCTACTTTGAAAACTAAATTGCTTATATTTCACTTAATGACTATTGTGCCAAACTACGTCCTTGAATATACATTTACATGCAGCTCTCGGTATCATAAATACATCAGTAGTGGACACTCAGCTAACACCACTTTAAGAGTAGCCTTTTTTCAGTCTCACTCTTATTGCATGCCAATTTATGTTATAATAAAGGAGAGGTAAACTTAAACTCCTTCTAGTAAATCCAAAGCCTTTGAAGATTATTTATATTATATTAAAAAGTTCTTAGTGTAATTTGATTTGAATATATATGCCACTTAAAAATCAAGATTAATTGGCAGATGGAAATGCTTTACTTACTTGACATTGCTTTGATTCTGTTTATGCTGATTATAATGTCATTATTGTCATAACTTTATTGCCCATTAAATGACTAACTCAGTAAAAGCTTTTTCTCTGTGTAATGATCATTTAATGCAAATTTTAGATATCAATAATTGGAAAGAGCTTCAGTTAAAAATCCTTACTTTTAAGTCAAAACGGAAGGGGAACCTGTTGTGAAACTAAAAGGCAGTTGGATGGGATGGTCTGGGAGCTGCTGTGGTGATTCTGAAAAACAGCATTTCTATTTTGTATAGAAAGAGAAAAGAGAGGATGGACAAGCTAAGACTTAATGGAGAGGAATAATGAAAAAAAATGCTTCTTAAGGATATTGCTATAATAGGCTTGTAATTTCCATGAAAGCCTTTTTTGCCAAACTTCAACTCCTACTTTGACTAAACTCCAAGTAAGCCCTCGTCAATTTAAATATGATATTGATCAAAATATTGTTATATATCTACATAGAGTAATTCATTTGTGTGCATATTTTTTTTTACTAAAACACACATCTGTTAAACTCCCTTAATAAAAGGAATAGATTCTTTCCTCTTTGGATATTAGTGGTACAAATTACTAGAAAAATGAATAGAGTATGTATAATCTTGATACACTTACTTCAAAGTAAGATTCCCTTTGCTTAGTGAGATTGAATTACAAGAGCGTATGCTTAGAATAGCATATTTAGAATTTTTTTAAAATTAAAACAAAATGTGCCCTCATCATCCAGATTTCAAATACCAATATCGGATCCAGATTCTTTTTTTTTTTTTTGTTTTTTTATGGTAGCCTGCAGTAATGGGTTGCTGGTCACAGGATAAAGTAATAAAATTGGTTCATAATACTTCATTACAATCTAATGCACGGAAGAAATGCTTTCTTCCTATCCATTTCAACAACATGACAGTTAATGTGGAGAAAAGCAAGGTTTTACAGCTAGGCAAGAAAAACCAAAAGTACAAGTATAGATTAGGTGAAACCTGGCTCAATAGCAGTAACTGCAAAGAATCTTGGAGTCCTAGTGGACTGTTGTGGCCTGTCAGCGGCTTGTGCAGCTAGTACCTGATTCTGACAGCGAGGAGACTGGTGTGGTGATTTGCCAGCAGCCTGTGCAGCTGGCGCTTGAGTCAGACAATGAGGTGGATGGAGAAGATGTGATGCCAGAGGCAGGGATTCAGCTAGGGCCTTCAGAACTTCCAGACGCTCCCATAAGTGAAGAGAAAGAAGAATAGGAACCTCTTCTTGATGCATGAGCGCATAGAGCTGCCAAAAGGCAGGAGCGGCTTCTCAGGAGGAGGTCTCCTCGAGAGTAAAGCTTGGGGCTAATTGGCCACTTCCCTAGCCTATTTAAGGAAGGATGACGACTGAGGCAATTTGCAGGAAACAACTTCGTTCATATTCCTTTCCGTCTTGATTCCAGAAACATCTGATTGGCTCTTGCTCCTTTCTTGTCAGTTTTCCTGCAAATTGCTTCTGGGCATTCTGCCAATCACAGTAAGATTACAGTTATCTGAAATATTATCTGAAATATTGTGCTTCAGAATTGAGTTATTATTCTTTGGATTCTTGTCTGCTGTTAATGAAGTTAAATTAACAGCCCTTGTTCAGAAAAGACTGATTTAAACTGTACTTGTGTTTGAACAACTACTAAGAAAACTCATTAGTAATCCTTAATTAGTAAACTAAGGCTTGTATGGACTTTGTGTGTGCTGCGTTCTTTGGGGTCCGTAGCTGGGGCAGAACAGTGGACAATCACTGAAACATGAATCAGCAGTGTGCGGCAGCAGCCAGAAAAGTGAATAGTGTACAATCCTTGGTTGTATAAACAGAGGCATAGAATCAAAATCATGTGAAGTATCAGTACCACTTTATAAATACTTAGTAAGACCACACCTGGAATACTGCCTCCAGTTTTGGTCATCAACTTAAAAAAAGATGTTGAGACTTTGGGAAAAGTGTTAAGAAGAGCAAGATGATTAAAGTCCTGGAGACAAAAATATATGAAGAATGGTTGCAGGAATTGGATATGGCTAGGCTAGAGAAAAGAAGGATGAGGGGTGACATGATAGCAGTATTCCAGAATTTGAGGGCCGCCACAAAGAAGAAGGAGTCAACTTATTTTCCAAAGCACCAGAAGGCAAGACAAGAAACAATGGATGCAAACTAATCAAGGAGAGAAGCAACCTGGAATTAAGGAGAAACTTCCTAACAGTGAGAACAATTAACCATTGGAACGGCTTGCCTTCAGAAGTTGTAGGTGCTTCATCATTGGAGGTTTTTAAGAAAAGACTGGACAGCCACCTGTCTAAAATGGCATAGGACCTCCTGCTTGAGCAGGGGATTGGACTAGAAGACATCCAAGGTCCCTTCCAGCTCTATTCTGATTGACTGACTTTAATCACAAGTTTTATACTTGATGTTATCAGCTGCTAATGAGAAATGATGAAATATTCAGTCCAATCTTAAAATTACCAGAATGCATGTAATTCTTGACTTAGAAGGATCCTTTAGTTTGATTCAGCAAACCCTTCTTATTTTTCAGGGTATTTCTCTACAGATATCCCCCAGCCTTATACCAGTTTTTGCCATTTCAACTCCAATTTGGCAATGTAGCAATTAGATTTAAGAAAAAGCATAACTTTTCAAATATAACCTAAGCTTCTCCTGCTTTCCTAAAAAGCTCACAGCATTCATTTTTAAAAGCATTTATTCTTCCAACCACTTCAACATTTGCTGATAAACCTTCCATTTTCACAGCCTGACTGAGAACATGAAAGCATAGAGGCAACTTTGGCTCTGCTCTCATAAATTTTCCTTATTGTCCAGCATTACATTTTCCCTTTTTCATACAGAGAGGGTGTCAAGAAAAGCAAAGGTAGAATGAACCAAGAATGGTGAAAATTGTGAGCAATAACAAAAAAGGTTTCTTTCAACATGATCAAAATAAAACTAAGAGGGGAAAAATGGAACACTAGCTGCTCAGTGAAGATGGTAAAATGCAAGACCTAAGACCTCACATAGATAAGGCAAAATTATCTATATCCTTTTATTCTCTGTGTGTGGGTCTCTCTCTCTCTCTCTTTGTGTGTGTGTGTGTGTGTGTGTGTGTGTGTGTGTATACACACACACACACACTAAAAAAGTACGAGTTCCCCAAGGAAATTGTCAAGATAGAATAAAGGGGCAGGATTAAAGCTGGAGACTAATTTTAAAAACATAAGAGAATATTTACTTAAGTTCAAGGCCAAATAAATTATGTCTTAAAGTACTGAAGAAATTGCCTACTACTTTGGCTGAAAGGAAGACATTTTTTAGAAATTTGAAAAAGAGCTAAAGAATACTAATGTTGTCCCTCCTTCAAAGAGGGTCATAAGAAGGATCTATAGAACTATAGTCCAATACATAAACGCTAAAAACAGTTTATTATAAATAATCTTGCAATCTTCCTCCTCCATATAATGTGCCTGCCTATAGAACATTTTATCTCTGAGCCTTGAATGGCCTGAACCCTTTGAAAACTCAGTTGATCTAGAAAACCATGGAGTAGGGTATAATGATCTACTCCCTAGTAGTTTATTCCAATTTGATTCAGTTTTTTGACTTGATATCATCCCCAATGAGTGGCAGGTATTGTCATTGTTACATTTTATTGTTTCTATGACAGTTTTAATTTTAACAAATTGAGTTATTTTTTCGACAATTGAGACAGCATGCAAATATTTAATGAAATATATGATACCCTAATTAGCAAACTAGTTAAATATGTTAAACTAGTAGTTAAGTTAAGGTCCCTTCCAGCTCTGTTATTCTGTTATTCCAGATAGGTTTGATAGCAAAACAATTAAGGAGATACATAGATAGCTTAAAATATCTATTCAAAAAATTATTATCAGTGATTCCAATCAAATTGCATGATGCAGCGACTGAGTGCCATGGGATTCAGTTCATGACCTTGAATTCAATGTTTTAATGATCTGGGTGAAGAAGTTGAAAGAATGTTGATCATATCTGCAGATTTGCCAAACTGGGAGGGATAATTAATAACCTGAATATGTGTTGTACTCAATTTTATATTGCAAATTTTAAATAGATACTGTAAATAGCAAGTAGATAAACTGAAATATAATTCCCAAATTACTTCCTAATTAGGAAATAATAGTTCCATAGTGCCACCTGGAATACTGTGCCCAGTTAAGAAACAGGACATTACATATTCAGAGAAATCAGGGCAGTCAAAATAGTCAAGGTAATAGGAATTAATTCCTATTGATTGAAAGAACAGAATATATATACGGTGGGAAAGAGACTTCAAAGCCTACAGATACCTGAAGACATATCACACAAAGAACCACAAAGGCCTGAGTATAGGACATGAAATAATAGATTTAAATGACAGAAGAGCAGTTCCAATTTAACATTGGAAAAATATTCCTAACTATTGTATAAGAACAGTTTAGCATCAGACCATTTCCATCATCATATCTAGGGTAGGCTTTAATTTAGATTCCTACACTGAGCAGGAGGTTGGACTTTCAGCTCTGCTTTGTTAATTTATGTTGCATGTTATTTAAACTTCATTTATGAAATTGCTTTCCTATTTCCATAATTAAATGAATTTATTTTTAAAAAATCAAGCATGAAACATTCAATTAAAAATGAGACTGTGAAGTAATCACATATAATTTCTATCTTATGCATGTTTAGATGGTAGCACCATACTAATCAGATTTAGATGTCTCTTCATTTTTTAAAAAATTATTTGACAGCTCTTTTTTGTGGTGATATTCCTAATGCAGCAAGTACACTTTGTACTAACTCAGGTTTCTGAAACTGTAGTATATTTTCAGATACAGTACACTGTTGCTAAGGCAAAATAATTAGGATTTATTAATTATTTATTTACACAGAATCTCTAAAGATGTTGCTGTTAATTTTAAGCCATTCCTCTTGGGATATTTCATTAGAAGATAAAGAAAAACCCTTCTTGTCCATATTAATATCAAATCAAAACTTTACCACATAAGCAAAATGTGGCAGAGGGAAGAAGACAAATTTGAACATGTCCTTCAGATCTTCTGCTACCTACATCTTTCATAGGATTATCTGGGACTTGCCCTGGAATCTTGGTTATGAACTAAGGGATCACCGTAAGCTTCTCTAAAGCAGTAAGTTACCAAGCATTGGAGCAGGGGTGAAATGCTCCCGGTTCGGACCAGCTCGGGCGAGTAGGTAGTGATGATGGCCAGTGGTTCGGAGAACCAGTAGCAATGGCAGCTGGAGGCTCCACCCACCCACCCCATTTCCTGGAGTCAGGGAATGCCTTGCCGCGGAGCCACTGCCTGCTGGCCCTTCGCCACGCAGTGCGTCCTACTGCTCACCTTTCTCCCGCGGCTGTCTGTCAGAGAAGACAAGCGCCCAAAAGTTACTGGAGTTACTCACTCTCCTTCTTGAATGAGCCGCTCTGGTCCACGTGCCAGCTGTGCAAGGGCACACCATTTATTTAATTCAGTGGCAGGTTGACAGCCAGCCGCGGAAGAAAGGTGAGCAATAGGAGTCGGGGAATGGTGCATTCCCTGACTCCGGGGAATGGGCAGGTGGGCGGAGCCGCAGGAGAAAGGTAAGGACACGCCGGCAGAATAGAAATTTAAAAAATTTTCCCTACCGGATTCTGTGAGCGTGGCTTGGTGGAAGGGGGTCTGGTGGCTGAGTGGGCGTGGCTGTGAGTGACATTGAGTTGGCCATGCCCACTCAGTCACAGGACACCCCCCCACCAAGCCACGCCCACAGAACCGGTAGGGAAAAAATTTAGATTTCACCCCTGCATTGGAGTGTTAGCAAAGGAAAAAAGTTGGTGAGAACCACCATATGATAACATATTAATGCATATATATAGTACATTGGATCCCTAAAGGGTTATTTAATTCTTTGCTAGAGGAATATGAAAATCTGACCCTCAACAAATGCTTTGAAAAGCAGGATCAACATTAAACTCTTTTGGGATTTGAAAAATCAGTTGAAGCAGAATTGTTGTGAGGAAAGAAATTGCAAGGTTGAACAGATTGTTTTTTTTTAAAAAATTAGGCCTATGTGTGAAATACACACGTCTATCTTTTCAGAATTCACCCTATGATTATGTTCACTTGTCACTGAAAGAACATACAGATTACTATCTGGAGTTATCACAAATGTCATTAGCACTCTTCTCTGATAAAATTCTAAATAGCAATACTGCAGCTACAAAGCTATAAGCATCTATCACAGACCAAATCCACATTTTGCTGTTATGTGCTTTTTTGTTGGATTATTTATTTATTATGTGTGTGCAAAGTTTGCTACATATCATTTTTTTAATTAAAGGTTAAAATTCCTTTCATTATTATAATACACTAAATTAATGTTCAGTGATAAAAACAAATGAATAAATCTAAATCTGCAGTCGCATCTTATTTATTTGCTTGGTTGCTTGGTTGCTTGGTTGCTTGGTTGCTTGGTTGCTTATTTACTTATTTACTTATTTATTTATTTATTTATTTATTTATTTATTTATTTATTAATTAATTAAATTTATAGGCTACCCATCTTACCTCAAGGTAACTCTGAGAGTTAATATCAAGTGAACTTACTTTTTTCTTAAACGAAAAACTTAATTTATTCCTACTTAAAAATCAAGAGGAAATATTGAATAGGTATTATGTATGTGAGATTATTTATTTCTAAAAACAACAGATCATGTAATGGCAATGATCTAGTCTTCTAATCTATATAGCAAATCTTGAAGATGTCTGAAGATATAGCTTGACTTTTTTTTTACTGTCAGCCAACTCAGCAAAGCTCCAAATTACCAGAAATTTAAGAAAACAACTTCCTATCCCATAATTCTGAGGTGAAAATAGTAAGAACTGGTAAAATGATATTAATGATGATGCTATCCATTCAGTCATGTCTGTCTGATTCTGTGGACCAGGTGTCTCTGAATTTTCCAACTTTGCATTGATGATATTAACTTAAAATATTTTACTCCTATAGTAATTTACATGAAATGAAAGCAGTTATGCCATAGACAAATAGTAAAGTGTTTGTTCTAATCTGGTTCCATGGGCTCTGTTACAAAGAAATGAGAATTTTTGTAACATTTTCTGTATCTTTATTTACTCTTTTACTATTTCCTAAGCATCTTCAGCACTCTGAGCTGTCTTTTATAAAACGTAGTAAGTTTGTTTATTAATTAATTAATTAATTAATTAATTATACTGCCCTTCTCCCAAAAGAGACTCAGGACGGTGAACAGCCAAAATTAAAAATACATACAATACAAAAGTTAAGATAATTTAAAAAAATTAAATCAATCGGCCTCCCAATTTAAAACCCCAAATCTTACAAATTTAAAATCCCATTAAAAACTATTTAGGCTAGGCCTAATTATTATGTTTTATAACTGCAGCCAGCTTTCCTCCATGTTGCATATTTAAAACATAGTTTGGCTTTAAAAAACAGAAGTGAAATTGGCATGTATATATCATGTTTATGGCCACCAAATGGAAAATTCTGACATGGAATCAGTTTTAGCTGCCTTGTTAACTTCTCACACCCTTTTAAGGCACTGAACCATCGCCTGTACTCTGGAAAACAAAAGGCTATGGTACAATGTAATGTGTGTATGATGTTTTCTCATTTCCTCATCCCCTCCCCTACATTGTCATCTTTCTAATAAGACAGTCAGTGACTGTATGCATGCATATTTTACTACTAGATGAATCCAATTTTGGATTACAAACACACACACACACACATACAGAGGAAAGGCAAACTATAAGAGGTTGGGTAAATGTCAAATTGAATGGTGATTAAGATTAGCAATCATAAGTAAAATAATTTATCAACAGTGCTTAATTTCCTCTTTCTTTACTAGTTCCAGGTTCTAGGGGAAAAAACAGAATGTTGTTAAATATCTAAAAACAAAAGAACAAATGCTGGCAGAGGGGGAGATGAATGAGCTGGTGAACTTCTACAGATACAGAGGCTAATATTTCATATTCATTGTAATGTTTTAATGGCAGTTCTAATGTTATATGTGTTAGTTTGTTCTGAAAAGCAATTTGGACTCAGGCTTACAGTATAATGTGACAACAGGGGGAAAAAGAGGTTTTAGAAGGGAGTGCTTCAGTAACAGACAATTGCCTTTGGCTTTTCTACCCCATTGATGAGTTGAAGTGAGATTCCTACTGATCTTTGAGGTGACAGAAAAGTACAGTTGTGAAATTTGCAGATCCCTATCCTGCTTCTATAGCTTCTATTTTAAGTTAGTACAGTCATATGAGTTCCCTACAAGGTAGGTCTGACTTAAATCTCTTGTATTCAAGGAGTGGAGATGTAATGAAATCAACCTCAAGAAACACAATTGAAAAAAAAAATGTCCCTGTGTGTTTATGTCATGGTTAGATGCACATGAGGAAAGACCCTTAAGAAAACAAATGGCAACTTTAAAGGAAGAAACTAAAGAAAGGTGTTACCTGTCAAGATTGCCCAGCCTAGATAGAAGAATGCCACAAATTTGCTACTACTCACCACACGTAGTTCAGCTTTGTAGTTTAGCAAGTCTAGTTTAGAATCCGTACTGCAGGTTAAAATGAAATCGGGCAAATTATTGACCACTTCCACTTGTGGAAATGCACAAATGACTCTTAAAGTCTCAGGCACAAACAAATGTTATATATATAAATATAAAGTTCCACTTATAGATAGACCCAAGCAGATATTTTATTATTGATTACCATTATTACAAGAATCTCACCAGACTGTCCACATTCCCTTGGGAAAGGAAAAGATATAAGGGCTTGACTTCAGAATTTCCCCCCAAATTGACTCTAAGCTGAACTGTCTCTTTACTGTCTCTAGCCCAACCCTCTCCCCATCAGCAGGTGGTTTCACCACAAAGTGGTTCAAACACATTGCTTTTTCCTGTCACCTCTGTCATTAATTAACTGATTCCTTCCATGATGCTTGGAAGCTTGATGTCTAAAGGCAGATGCTTTCATAGTTGTTATCTTTAACTCCTTATTCAGCTCTCCCACCATTCCATTTGTCAAAAAAGATGCAAAGAAGGCCTATCATCTTTATTTAAAATGTAATTATTAGATAGAAATATCAGGATATATACTTAATTTAATTAATTAATTTTCTTTCTTGGTAGGACTCAAGATATTTTTGCTGCTGCATGAGGCAGCTTTCCACATGTGTGTGTGTATCTTCAAGTGAGTAGCAACTGGTGATTGCCTGCAGCTTTCTTGGCAAGATTTTTGAAGTGATTTGCCCTTGCCTTCTTCCTGGGACTGAGAGAGAGAAACATGCCCAAGGTCAGCCAGGTGGCTTGATGTCTAAGGCAGAACTAGAACTTACAGTCTTCTGGTTTCTGGTCTGATGTCTTAACCACTACTCCAAAGTGGCCCTCCTCCATAATATTTACCAGTATCTAAATTAATCTCATGATAATATGCATACATATTATAGTGTAGATAACTGTATAGTAGTACTAACTTCCTAATTACAGTGATCTTAACAGGGTAAGAGATCAAATATAAATTGGCTCTTTTTGAGAGTGTACATTCCTATATTATAGATGAATTATTAATATACTATTTAGCCTTCTCTCAGTTGAATTTTAGTCTGCTCAGTCTCAATCTGACTAGCATCTCTAGGAGGCATAGCCAATAGTAAACAATATTGAGGCTACTACATTGAAGCTCAACAATAGGTATATAACTTAGTTTCACTTTGATAAAATAGCTATACTATGGGAACATCATGGTAGTTGCTTTACTACAGAAAAGCAGCAACTTAGTTTGTTTCAACAAAGCAAATCTAGATGCCCTTGAACCAGTTTGAGTCAGTGCTGTGGGAACTTCATTTTCCAGCCCTAGCCAAAGTGTTTCCAGATAAAGTATAACTTACTATACGGTGCATGGAAGGTGCTCAACTTACAAGATTTTCAAGCTACCTTGTGTTTTGTGAAAGGACAGAGAAGGTCTTTTGCCCCTGGTGCTAGATAAAGATCTTCCAGGCTTGGCAGCATTGGCAAATGCTTCAGGATTTCCCGCTACTTCTGCCATATCCTATTTGTTTCACTTGCCCAACATGGAAACACATCAGCAGTACATGAGAGAGCAATCCAAGCTGGCAAGCTTCAGTGTGTGCTTCAGGCAATCCCAAAGCATTTGCAAAAGCTGCCCAATCTAGAAAAGTTCAGCTAGAATTGGGACCCCAGAGTCCTTTCTAGACTTCTCTTTCAATGTAACCTATGTGGAGGGAAAAAAGGCCGACAGATATTGTTACCAATATTGAAACAAAAGGACCCCATTGCTTTGCAGAGCAGCTTCAAGTGGGTGTTTTGTTCAAGTCCACTTTCCACAGCTCTGTTCAGCAACATCTGTGATGTCAAAACTTCACTACATCTTCCCTAGAAAAAGGGTTTTACACTGACATGTAAACTACTTTTGATCTTAAGTGAAATTCCTGATAACTTCAGTCTGTTCCTTTATGGGAATAATTGTATTTGTAGTCTGGCCTTCAAATGAACAATAAGAATAAGGCAGCTGGATAGAAGACTGTAACTGGTTTTTCCTCCAGCTGCAATAAAGTACAGCTCTGCAATTTAAATATGTACATTTCCTTACTCAAGCATGTTACCTGAGATGTCTTGTAATTTCATAAATGTGACTGTATATAAACACAAGAGGAATCTAATTTAGTTCAAAGGGGGAAAAATAGAGAAAAAAATGTTCCCCTAAAACAGAGAAAATCAGCTTCCAGATAACAGACTTGTTTTCACAGACAACTAGATTATTGCTGCCAATGCTGTAGAAAGGAAATCCAGGAAATGTATTACCCTGTCCAGAAATAGGAATAGTTTAAAGAACCAAGATTTGGTATATATTTGTTTGCAAAGAGATAAGAAAAGTAAATAAGCTACTCCATTCTCCTGCCAATAAAAGCAGAAGTGAAACCTATTTCTCTTCTTAACTTCTTTTTCAGCCTATATCAGCTAATGACAACTAGAGCTATCTCTATTACTAAGTCTCATGGTAGCTTTTTCCCCATTTTTCACCTTAGGCTTGTATACAGTTAATCAACATTGAATGTGAGAAATGCCAGCATCTTATCTTTATGTGCATCTTATAGAGTTACATTTCCCCATGAAAATGCTGCATGCCTCAAAGCCAATGAGTTTGATATAGAATCAATTGTATTTAGTACTGAGCAGATGAAATCACATATATATTCCTAGCTCTGGTCACAAATCTCTCCGTCTTTCCTTTGATGATTACAGCAAGGATGAAGCAATGCTCCCCATTCCATGTAGCTGTCCTTCCTGTATCCATTTTACTGTCCCACCGTATGTTCAACTGTACAATTAAGCTGCTAAGTATGCAGTGGCCAAGGGAATGTCAAATACAGGCCCTGCTGGAAAGGCAAGGAACATTTAGAAAGAGCTGTTTAGAGCAACCAATGTGAGTTTATTGGCAAGCTTGGCAGTTATTTTTAAAGTGATAATTCCCCTGAATTTTTACGAATTAGAACAAGACTGGAAATACATCTTCAGCACTGATTTTTTTTGTGTGCAATCCTATTTTTCCAGAGGAAGCTGCTTATAATTTATTTATATACTACCATAGCTAAATATAGATATGAAACTGGTTCTTCCTAGTCCTAACCCTTACATTATTTTTCTAAAATGTAATTATTTCGTATTAAAAACAATTCAATATAGTATTTACAAGGGTTATATAAAGCTTGTAAAATTGGTTAAAATCTTTAATTTGATTGTTTGAATAGAACTGAGAAAGTCAAATTATGAATTAAGTATGTCCACAGAAATTATGATTTGAAAGACTACTTGATGTGATTGGATATTCCACATCACTTTATTGATCCTATCATATTGTGGTTGTTCTACATATCTCTACTATCTTCCAAACTGAGAATACTCAAAGAAAGGGACACAATTCATTTGCTTCATACAAATATGCAGAAAGGAATTAATAAGACTGTATCTTCTAATCTTCCCTTGATACAATAGTTTGTATACAATTAAGTGGATCTGCTTAGATATATAGCACAGGGTTTATTTCCACAATTGTAATCTGCATAGTTGGCATCCAATTACAAAAAATCCTACTTTAATCAACTTTCCACTAAACATATGTAGCAAAATCAATGACATGATTTTAGTTCTTTCTCAATGCATTTTTCAATGGATTCCACATATACTGTAGATATGAAAAGAAGATGTAAAATAACTTTCTATCTATTTTATTAATGAAACAATACAAAATCTGATTTGAAGACTGATTAATTACTTGGATCTCATTAGACCTGGCAGCACTTCATACCACAATGGTTGCAAAGAACTAGTTATCTGGAGAACCAAATATACAAGTATCAGAGATGGAATCAATATATCCAATCAGTGGCATACATTTTTTATACATAGGGAGAAGAAAAGACATATAATATGATTTATAATGTTATTCTCTCATTGTATTTTGAACACCCAGTAAAGCACCTTACATCCAGAAGATGAAGGAAAACCTGGAGGAGGATAGAGGAAGAGAAATGAATACATTTAAAACAAAACAAAAAATCCTTTCTCATGCAAAAAAAGTATCAGGTCTTCTGCCAGAATTTGAGGGTTCTACACAGTATCTTAGCTGTTCCTAGCACTGCATTCTTCTGGACAAAGAGCACCAATGCCATTCCTAAGATTTGTTGGGGCCAGTTTAGGATTCAGAGCCCGAAGTGGTCCTACCATTACTAGGACCACTTTGGCCCTTACAGTCCAAATCCTCTCCACTTTCTCCTTCAGCACCTTCAGGCCTCTCGTTTTTCACATACCTGCTTCCTGATATTGCTGTCATTTGACACTGCTATATCTAGCACTACGGCTGCCTTCTGGTTCTTGTATACAACCACAATGTCTGACTGATTGGCCACTACCTGCCTATCTGTCTGGATCTGGAAATTCCATAGGATCTTAGCTTTCTTATGCTCACAATCTTTTATGGATCTCCCATTAAAACCTAGGAGGGCTTAGCCCTATTCTGTATAGATATTTCTGTACACAATGCCAACTACTTTATTGTGCTGGTCAGGATCTGTTTTTCCCTCCTGTATCACACATCCTTCCATTATGTATTAGCCTGTCTCTGAGACCTCTGCATAGGCCGCATCTTGGGTCCTGTCTAAGTGTGGTAGACCCCTGCTTTTATGGATCTGGTGCTTAATGCTTCTTCTTGTGCTGCTATGAATAGTGCCTCAGTACTGTCTTTTAGTTCAGCCCTTTTCAACCACTGGTAGGATTTCCTAATGTCTGCCACCTCAGTTTTCCATGGTACATCCCAGACAGAGTTTTGTCTTGCCATGGCACTTCTTCTGCTTGATCTTTATCCCACATCTGCTGCTGCCTCAGACATTCTCTCAGCAGCTCATCTTTTACTGCCCTCTTAGTGATGTACTCCTGGATGTACTGGGTTTCATCCATGACAGTGGCTTTGACATTCACCAGACCCTGACTACCCTTTTTCTGGCTAGTGTACATCTCTGGAATTTGGCCTCCATATATTGTGAGGAGTTTCTGGGTCTTCACATCAGCAGCTTCCATGTTATCTGTGGCCAGCTCACTATACCAGCAAGAGTTATGAATCATAAGAAAGCCAGAAAGTGTTTTAGAAAAAGAAAATTAGAGACAATTATGAATTTTGTACAGATAAGGGAAAGTCCATTCCTCATACAGAAACTAATGGGATAATTAGTTGAACCTTCTTTTAATACTGATGCTGTATAAACATCCATCACCTTATCTACACCAGTCCAACTTAAGGGTGAAGAATAGGCATGTGCAGAATAATAGTCTAGATACTCAAAAAGAAATGTTGATGATTTCTGCCGCCACCCAATAGGGTTGTTGCCTCAAATTGCCTAATAGTAAGGCCAACTTTGAAAGATGGCTAGAGCTTGCAATGGATGGTAGGAAGCTCTACAATAGGATATCAAATATGATAATGAAAATATATTCACATAAATGTAGGCACGTGAATTCTGGACATCAGCCTTCAATATGACATACAGCTACCTTTAAGGTAGCAAACCCTTGTAAAATGCAATGCGCATGAAAAAAACAGTGAGGTAGTTGTCATATTTAGAAATTGGAAGTAGAAAAAGACGTGACATTTTTATAGTTAAGTAATGTTACATTGGCAGATTTCTTCTGAATTTAGTAACATGTTACAAATTACATAGTAATGGCCCGAGGAAAGCATCTGACAAAGCATAAGCAATCTAGCAATGTAGCCTTGGAGTGCTTGAGCAAAACCAAGAGAGTGTAACCCAGTTTGAAATTAGATTAGACTGGTCACTAGGTGAAAATAATATGTCAAGCAGCAAACCCACATTACCCAAAAATTACCAATGAGAATACAGTTGAAGTGGGAAATTTAAAAAAAAAACCTATTTTAAAAAGAAGCTAGAAGAGAACCTAGTTGGAAGACTCCCCATGTATTTGTCACCTATAGAGCATAATCTGTCCTCTCTATTTCCCTTAGGTTTGTTGGTGATAATTAGTTACTTGGTGATAATTAATGGTATATGGAAATGAAAGGGTAAATATGTATTTCAGCAAAATCTTGCTAGATTTTAAATCTAGTGTATTAACAAAGAATTATGTGTGTGATACTCATCAATTTAGTGTCAACAATTTGTCTGATTTCAATCTTGTGGAAAGGTTGCTAACTCACCAAAAGACATGAAAATGTATTCCTAACCTACAACTCTTGTCTGTTGTCAAAAACTATGCTTCTAGCAATCTCAAGTTGCCATTATTGGCCCTTTCTGGCCAATAAACCATTGCAAATGGGGAGAATTGGAGCTTCAAAATATGGTGCAAAAATGCTGTTTAACT
The DNA here is from genome assembly GCA_012654045.1 of Ptyas mucosa. Lineage (NCBI taxonomy): Eukaryota > Metazoa > Chordata > Lepidosauria > Squamata > Colubridae > Ptyas > Ptyas mucosa. The sequence goes on along the minus strand of WNWU01000019.1, from coordinate 24,225,032 downwards.
ATTAGGGAAACATTGCAACAAGTTTACTAAGTGTACATTCTGTAAGTTTGTTCTTTTCTGTTTATACTCTATGACCCTTTGTCTTTTTATTAAAAACTTTTTCTCAACAGTATTTATTCCAAAATGTTCTAACATACTGTCCTCTAGCTATTGCATGAAGATTGATAGGGACATTCTCAGAAAGAAAAAGGAGAATGTAGAAGAATAAGCAGCAGTAATAATTCTATCTGAAATGTATGTGTGCATGTTATCAGTCGTGTTGATTGTGTGTATGTGTGTGTATGACAGTATTAAGCCTCGGGATGCCATGTAAATTTATTAAGTGATACTAACATGTTTTAGAACAAAATAATAAGAAACTAGCAAACAAATTAATCTAGCGCTGAACTTCATACATGACTCTCCACATATTATCTCCAGCCTTTGGCTGTCCTTCCAGTTCCTTCCTTCTTCCCAAATGATCTAATGGCAAATATTCTATTCTTCTGCATGCATTTATATCCAGTGACTGATTTTCTAATAACATCAAGTCAAGTTTCATAATGTGACTGTACATCTTATTTTATTGGCTTGACCCTATTGTTCTGGTTTTAAATTATAAATTGGTTTTAACTTGGTTGTTTTAAATTGTGGGCCAAAACTATTTAATTATTTTAAATTGTCTTTTAATTTTGTATGCTCTGTTTTTATTTTGGCTGTTCACCGCCCTGAGTCCAGCTGGAGAAGGGCGGTATACAAATTAAATAAATAAATAAATAAATAAGAGACAACCCTCTATTTATGGTTAGTTCTGCATTGAAAGATTTCTTGTATGTAAAGGCAATCCAGTCCATATGTGATTTTAAAAAGAAAGCACTATTAGACATGAGACAGAGGTAATGAAGGGACAATAGACTGGGAAAACATAATGTTCACCTAAATAGAATCCTCTTGTCATTATGTCCACTTAAATTGAAATAATACTTTCTGAATCTGCTTATGTGTATACAGATTTGCATCTGCAAATTTTATACAAATTAGAGTTCTCTTGCTCTTCCACCCTTTTGGAAATGTACATTTCTCTATAAGAACAAATTATTAACCTATTTTTAGGTTAATAATATTCAGCAACTGATGATGTCTAGCTACTTGGAGGTTTCATTCCATAATGGAGGAGCAAAAGTGGAATGATTCTATCCACTCATTGGCTATTAGATGGTGAAGTCTCCTTTTCAGGTTCAAAGTTTTACTTGATTCCCAATTATAGATAAGCATGTTTGCAACTCTGAAATAAAACATCTATAATTATGGAAAATAACACACCATCTTTGTGATAATTACACAATAATTCCTTAGTAACTACCATGGTTTTGCTAGTGTTTAACTCTAAAGCCTCTGAATGCAATCTATCTATACAATCTATCTATCATTTAAGTATTTGCTGCCAAAGCTGGACAGGCTGCTCAATAGTCTGTGATCGACAAAGTGCAACTTCATTTCACTAGAACAAAAAAGTTTCTTTTATTACAGTTTCTTTGTGCTACTATGAAAAGACCACTTTACTTTGGTCTACAATAAGTCATGTAAACACTTTGCTGAATGGCTCTGCTCTTAGGGTTGCAGTTAATAGTGGCCTATTTCTTTCTCAACTCCGATCAAAATTATCTGATAAGCAAAGCTGAGGCTGGCGGTTAAACATTGCATATTCACCTGGGACAAGGATAACTAACTTTGTTTTTCTGTCTTTCCTTAAGATTATATTAAAACTGAAAGAACAATGCAGCTGAGTTTTAGAATTGTCTGTCTATATTATTCAGAGGTGAGGCTAAACTTATACTAATATTAAATAAAAATCTCACGGTTTTCTTGCAAAATAAAGAACAATGAAATGGCCAGCAGAACACTACTACAGGTGAAGTCCATAATGGGAAAATCACATTCAATAATCCACATTATAAATATGTTTAGTGGGCAGGTCACTATATCTTTTGCAGAAAATGAGATGTAATAATCTAACAAATAAATAAAGATCTAAGCTACAACATAGTCAGCAAATTTATGACATAGGTTCTAAAGGAAAAATCAATTTTTATTGATTTTTGCCATAGGTAGACAGGACTAGAAAGCATGATGCCTTACTTACAGCACAGAACCAGAGACTTGCATTTTAGCCAGATTCTCCAATGTTGCGGGGCTACTCTCTAATTCAGCTGAGTGGAAACAAATCACTATAAGTCGTATTTGCTCTTCATATCAGTATCCCAGCACTGTAATTACTTTGGACATGTCTTACAGCATGCTAGCCTGAACAAGTTGTCAATCAATATGCTAGAATTCTTAGAGAAGTCATGGTAACTTGCTACAATACAAGCATACAGTGAAAGGATAATAGCCTAGCTCTTTATAAGATACCATAAGGCTTTTTGACAAAAATGGAGGCAATTATTCCCATCTTCAGCAAGCCATTGGAATAGGGTTAAACAAGAACATGCAGGAATCAAGAATGCAGTTGCATGAAAGTTTATGAATTTGCTTTCAGTGTGCCTGTTTCCTGCCTGTCTCTGGCAGACTACAGGAAGAAGGAAAAAGGAATTTTCAAGAATCAGTATTACCTTTGTTGTGTGAGCCAAGTAGTATAAGATAGTGATAGACAAAAGCAGATCATAGGATAGAATAAAGGAGATGTACTTACCAAACTTGCTATTCTGGTACATAAGAATACCAGCTTGGAGATCATTAAAAAGTGTGAAAAACTTTTCATCAGACAAAATGTTATTATAAGCAGGAACGGGTAGTAATAGAGTTGACAAAAAGTAATTGATACTGAAATTATAAATACTGCATGGCTGACACCTTAAATTAAAATAGAGGAAGAGCAGATCAAAATGGATTTAATTCTTCAAGTTTATGTAGAATAATTTAGTTCCAAGAGTTTCAAACACTGAACGTGTTTAAGTAAAACCTGACCTACAGCATCAATCCAAATAAATGGATAGAGTCATCTGAATTCTTCAAAAATGAAACTCTGAGAAACCTATTAGGAATAGGAAAGTTATACTCATAGACATACTTTGAAAAGCCAAGGTCTTATATCAATTTTCCTTGTATATTTTGTCTTTTCCTCTCAGTTCTCCTCTAGGTCTGGTCAGGAAGAAAGGAAGTTTCAACTTCTAGAAATTTCAGTTGAAGGTCGGGAAAATACAGATCAGAAAAACTAAGATGTCATTCAGCATTAATTTTTTAAGGATTATGATCTGCACAGTATGATATGAGTTTGCATGTAATCCTATGCTGAGGAAGAAATAATATAACAGTATCCTATTCAGAAATAATTGTCAATAATATAAGAAATATAGGAAGAAATGGAAAGAAATAAAAATGGAAAGGAAATTGTGTTCACATTTATGTCAAATGTAAATAAAACAATTAGAATAATATAATACATTATAATGGTATATATATGATATATTAGAAATATATGTATAAAAGACATACTAAATAAAATAAGAGAGAGAAAATGTATAAGTATGGATTACCGACGTGAAACTGTTGAAAAGAAGAAAGTGTTAATATCTTTTTGTTTTTTTAAAAAAACTGTTTAATAATTTTTTTTAAAAAAAGAAATAATTGTCAATTTCTTTCCCCCCACCCACGCACACCTTTTACTTTGTTTTAAACTTCTTCCTACTTCTTTGACCTTGATAAGCACAATAAATCTTGAATTCTAAATTAATTCAGTGATACTCATTCTTCTGAAAGGCCCTGACTTCATGGTAATGTATGTTCTGCAATGAAGGAAAAAGAATTATCCCTTTCTCCTAAGTAAGTCAGGCTAGAGATGGATTTTTTCTTCTGGAAAGTGACAGCATTACCCAATTGGTTGTTCCTAGGAAATGTGTGTAAGGCACGATACATTTTGTAGAAAGATGGCTTAAAGTACCTCTCACTGGAGCCAGCAATGCCTAGTTCACCATAGCCTGTTTGGTGCATGCAACCTATTACAATTAGCTAATATACAGAGTTCAGATTATACTAATTAGAGAAATGAATTTTCTTCTTATTTAGATTCCTTCATTTATTTAACATATTGTATTCTGTTCACACCTGGGAAAGCCAATCTGCAAAGTTAAAAGATTTGTAAATGCCTTTATGAATATTCTTAAAGGAATACAAAGTCAAAACACTTTCTAAATGGCATGAGATGACACGTATATATCAAGATTACATCATGATTGCATACTATTCTTGTAGATGTGTTTTGTTTGTTTTAAAATTATATTGTTTTTGTTTGCATGTGCCCCAAAACAAACATAACAATGTCTAAAAATAGACAATACTGTATCAATTTTATTTAGATGTACTGATTATCTGATTCTATCACAAATATCTTTTTCTTGTTGTCTTGTATGCAACAGTCTCACTTTTTCTGAAGTGATGCAATACACACCTATACAAAAAGAACCATCATGCACACCTTGTTCTTTCTATCACAATGAACTAGGATTTGACAAGCATTTTGACGTAATTTCTAGATACAGATGCAAACTGTACTATGAAGCCTGAACACCTGTCTTTGAAGCCATGTTCATGCACATTGCACATTCACATGATTATTAAGCTGTAGAGATATGAATTTGAAGGCCAAACTATCATTCAGAAAGTACATGGGCACACTTGCAGAACTTACTACAATGCTTTAAATTAAAAGAGTTACAATGCAGCTGTGAAACATACCTACACAAATCCATAAAAAAGCCATAGCTATTTAATATTGTTTCTGAAGGTATTTAGATTGAATAATTTAAGATAATCTATTCTATTAGAGGGAAATTCCAGATAAGCCATAAAAGTAGCAATGAATTTCTGAAAGCTCCAAGAAATGATTTGTATATAAGGAACTTTGGCTCCATAACATGGTTCTTCAGTTCTTCCAACAACACCTTCATTGCCACTGTGACTGAGTCCATCCACCATATTGCTGGTTGTCTTCCTCCTTTTTTCCACCTTTCAACCATAAAAAAGCTTTTTCCACAAGCATAATAAAAAGGGCATTATTTTTGTTAATTCCAGAATGTCAGCACAGCTATTTCCATTTGCAGATCTCAATGATGTAAATTTATAAACTTATATGATTTACTTATATGATATACTGGTTTACCCAGCTTTGGTGTCTCGCTTCTTTATTTCTTTGGTTCCTACATTACTGACATTCCAGGTCAAATAATAAATGTAAGAAGTCTTTTCTTAAGTTCATATAGAAAATTTAAGGACAAAATTCTCCCTTCCACTAGGAGGAAAGAGATTTGGTTAGCTCAGAGGAAGCACAAGGTTTACTGTGCTGTTCTATAAATTTTGTTCTGTATGTGCTTTTTCTCCCAAGCTATGTATTGATCATCCTGAAATTACATTTCTAGACATGGCAAAGAATGATGGAAGCAATCCCTTGTCTTTACAGTGTAATGTGAGAGGCAGCATTTGACTTATCAAAAGGCTTTTCTGAAATGGGGATATCCCTATGCATTTGATAGCCTCACCTTGCATGGTTTTATACCTCCCTTCTTTGAAACGCAAATAAAAAGAATAAAATACTTTGTGAAATATATTCAGGGTTTCATGAAATTTTCTCTGAATTATTAGTCCAACAATCTGTTTTGCAGCTTGCAACCTGTGCTAGTTCCAGAGAAAGCAGCTCTATCCATCTTGCCTTGAAAATAGAAATGAAATGGCTCCTGTCAAACAGCATGAGTGACTGAGTTAATTCTGTGTTTGCGGAATCTCAGTGACTTGATGGAAATCTTAATGCCCATTTAAATACATTCCTTTTTTCCTTTCAGGAAAATTATTTAAATAAGGTAAAATATTTTGATTCATTATAAAACTTAGACAGATAGTATGTGACCCTTAAACTGCATGGAGCCCTTGAAACTCCCTTTCTTGAATCGCCAAAATGTCCATTATTATGAGGAAGGAAAATATCGAGAGAGACGGGGGGGGAGAGAGAATCCAACGTATGGATGAAAGATGAAATGTGTGGACAGGAAATGTGGCCTCATATAATTTGTATCACAATGTGCTCATTGAGATCTCTTACCCTAGCTCTCAAGAGCCTGAGTGGCGCAGCAGATTAATGCTACTGTTAAAAGTAGTATTTAGCTTCCAGCTGCCTGCAATTACTGCGACTTCAATTCTCACCAGGCTCAAGGTTGACTCAGCCTTCCATCCTTTCTAAGGTAGGTAAAATGAGGACCCGGTTTGTGGGGCAATAAGCTGACTTTGTATAAAATATACAAAAGCATGAAGGCTATTGCTTAACGCATTGTAAACCGCCCTGAGTCTCCGGAGAAGGGCGGCATATAATAATTTTTTTAAAAAAATTAATAAAAAATGTGGTTCATGCAACCAGAATAACAGAGTTGGAAGGGACCTTAGAAGTCTTCTAATCCAACCCCCTGCTCAAGCAGGAGACCCTATACCTGTTCTGTCCCCGTCTTCCACATGCACAAACACCCACCCCAAAGGGTTAAATAATTGTTTCAAAACAGTCAAAGGTTCGTTATCAAAACTTGGCAGCAACGCAGCAGCTGCCTGCCAAGAGCTTTTACTCCAAGAAGGAGGGGTTGTTCCTCTACCAGATAACACAAAAATACAGACAGTTTGAATTAGTCCAGAAACCCACAACAGATGAGGCGATGTTCATCCAGAATTCCAAGTGACTCGCCAGAGTTTTTGCTTTGTCCGTCACAGAGCTGGAATGGCCATCACCCTCCCTTATATAGCTTGTGGGGTGTGGTCCAGTGACTCAGCTCAATCTCTGGCATGCCTCCTCATCTGCTGTGACTGTTTAGCATGCCGACGCTGACGTGGATCCAGCCACAACTTGTCTTCCTCATCACTCTCCGACAGATTGGAGACACCTGGCTCCTAGCCAATCTCCTCTCCTTCAGCCGACACCTGAGGAATTGCCAGAGAGGAGGAGCCGGGAAAGGGAGGCCTGGCCGGCTCCTCTCCTTCATGTTCGGAGCCTTCTTCCTCCGATACGATGGGCTCCGGGGTCGGAGCCACAACACTACCATTCCAGACAAGTTGCTGTCCAGTCTCTTCTTAAAAGCCTGCAGTGATGGAACATCCACAACTTGTGAAGGTAAATTGTTCCAATGGTTAATTGTTCTCATTCACAAAAGAAATGTGTCCTTAGTTTTAGGTTGCTTCTCTCTTTGATTAGTTTCCATTCATTCTTTCTTGTCTTGCCTTCTGGTACATTGGAAAATAAGTTGACCCTCTCTTCTTTATAGCAGCCTGTCATATATTGGAATACTGCTATCATGTCGCCCTAGTCCTTCTTTTTGCTGGAGTAGACATACCCAATTCCTGCAACCGTTCTTCATACGTTTTAGCCTCCAGCCCTCTAATCATCTTTGTTGCTTTTTTTCTGCACTCTTTCCAGAGTCTCAACAACTTTTTTATAATATGGTGACCAAAATTGGATGCAGTATTCTAACTGTGGTCTTACTAAAGCTTTATAAAGAGGTACTAATACTTCACATGATCTTGATTTTATCCCTCTTTTAATACAACCTAGGATTGCATTGGCTTTTTTGACTGACTGCTACTCAGTATTGGCTCATATTTAAGTCATTGTACATTAGGACTCCAAGATCCCTGTCACAGTTACTGCTATTGAGCCAGTTTTCACCTAATCTGTACCTATACATTTGATTTGGTCAACCAGTTTGATCACCTTTGATATAAAATAATTTGTAAGTTTAGCAGCTCTTTTAACATGATTTGCCTTTGTTTATGAATCAGCAAAGCGCAGATGGACTGAATAGAGTGTTATTTTAAAGGAACTAAAGGAAGTAGTTTGAAAGAGTCTCCCCTTCCTGAAAAACAGCCCTGAAAAATGTGACTTAGGACCATTTTTCACACTTACGACCGTTGTGGCATCCCCATGATCATGTGATCAAAATTCAAATACTTTGGCATCTGATTCATATTTATGACCATTGCAGTATCCTAGGGTCATGTGATTATCTTTTGTGACTGTCTCATAAGCAAAGTCAATGGGGAACCACTTTCACTTAACAACCATGGTACTAACTTAACAACTGCAGTGATTCACTTAACAACTGTGGCAAGAAAAGTCATAAAATGGGGCAAAACTCACTTTACAAGTGTTTCACCTGACAACAGAAATTTTGGATTCAATTATGGTTATAAGTCGAGGACTATCTGTATTTCCACTGCCAACTTCTCTGAAATGTTGGAAATGGGATGGGGGTGAGGAACATATATGGCACAGAAAAAAACACAAAGACAATACAATTGTCTTTTACCTTGGTTCTGAAGGAGTCTGGTAGTACCTTCTGAGATTTTATTAAAAAGCATAAGTTGTTGCAAACTATAGTTCTCTTCAACAAATATATGAAGTGGTTAAATTGACTAACATAGTTCTCCCCTGCATTATCTATTTTTTCCCTCTTGGGTGACTCTAGCAGTGATTGCATAAAATCATGGTAACCACCATATTACCGAAAGAAACTTCCTGGAATATAGTTTATGTCAAAAGGAGAAAGAGCCATTTTTCCCTAGTCATTCTTTATTAGGATATATTTATGTATTTTTTTCACACAATAACTGACATAGTTGAAGATCAGTACTGAGAAAAACTCCCTAGGAGTCTTAGTTCAACAAGGATCTAGATGTAGGATCAGGTTTTTAAAATTTATATGGATTTGCATCTATATTGTAATGTTTACTCATAATGCTTTGAACTATGTCTTTTGAAATGAAAATAAGCGTGTCTCTTCCAAACATTTTCTACATAGGACAAACTGCCTATGAATTCTCTCTGCTTTCTTTTCCATAAGAGATGAAACAAAACAAAACAAAACAAAATTGCACCTGAAACTTTTATTATCTCATGAAAATGTATAATTCTAGGAGGTGGCGGGGTAGATAAAGAGAGAGAGAAATGTAATTTAACATTTTTTGCCAGAAATTGCTGTTCCATCTCCTATTGCAATTCAGCACGTCTTATCTGAAGGTGCTTTTGATAAAATTCTCAAGTGGCCATGATAGCTTTGTGTCACTGGAACTTTTGCAGATCTTCAGGCTAAGTTTCATCAGACCTGAAAGTAATATTAACACTAATAAATCTTAGTACATGGCAGATCTTTTGAAGAATGACTAATATCTTTCTCTTCCTTCCCCCCGAAAAATCAATTACTGATCAAAGGAACTATCAAAGCCAATTTTATTTCCTTTTTTAAAAATAATTATTAGGTTTTAAGGGAAAAAGTCTATTACAAATGAAATATAAAAGATGTCAGTTACTTAGTCTTAAAAAAAAAACCCTATGAGGTATTTAAATGATGTGCCTAGAGTTTGATGGGGAATGAATCTAAGACATAGAAGGTAGTGACAGAGCTGTCAGATGAGGAATCAATCACGGATTGACACCCACAAATGACAAAAATGATTTGTAGAGGGAGGGCATTAACGAATAATTTTGCAGCAGTCTTCAGAAATCTATTGTAGAACACCTTTCTAGAACTTTTTTTAAAAAATAGTAATAATAATAGCCTTGAGTTGATAAATACCAGATCCACAGCTGACATTTCACCAAAAGATATTCTTCAGTGATAGAACATCAAGGGATTTTACAAGGTCATCTTGTTTTTAGAGACTTCGTACAAACGTTGTATTAAATTTGTGATGCCTTTGTTGAAAATCTGGGTTACCATGCCTTGCAACCATTTGTGGCAGTATGACAAAAATGTCTATACATGTACTGATAATCTCAATAGTGACAATCTGAATAAACACCAAAGTCAAATCCCCATCAAGCAACTGTTAAACCTCCAAGTAACATGTCCCAAAACACAAAGCCCAAGGCATCCATCGTTCCTTTAAAGTCTTTATTAGGAACACATTAAATTGGCAAAGACTTGATGTAATTCCAACTCTGACCCAGATCCGGAATTACACCCAAAATAAGCAAAAGTATGAAACTTCCCCCTCACAATCTCCAATCAATACTCAGTCCAACAGTCCGGTGACTCCAAACTCCACCTTCGTCCAGCTACAGGTATTTTCTCTGTTCCAACGGGAAAGGAATGCCACCTAGACATAATATTCGCCCCTTAGCTTTACAACCCCCCTTTCCACAGCTAGAGAGTGGCAAGCCTGAAGTATTATTAAATTCATTTACTCACAACCCTAAAAGCTAATAGAAAAAGGATACAAAGGCTACAATAAAATATGGCTACACATATGTCATCTTCAGGGTCAACAGCAACACTGATTGAGACTGTGTCAGTTGCAACATGAATATTCACACAATGTTTTATTCCATACATGAAAGAACAAGGGAAGTAGATCAGATTAGCATCATCCATAACTCACTATCCCCATTGTCAATGTAGCATGTTGGCCAAAAGCATCAGGGTCAGCAACAGAGAATAAAGTAATTGCTCAAATATCCCTCATATTTTATTAGTATGTAATGGTATCCCGTGCTACCATCCCTTATTTATTAGCCTTGAATGACAAACAGGAAGCCAGATGCATCTTGACATAAAAATGAACAAAATATGGGTAAACATGTATCAAAGAAACCTAGGAGGAATTTCTCAAAATTATTTGGTGAGGAGTGAATATCTTTTGCTATATACCTGATATAAAGTTGAGCAGACCTCAACTTATAACCATTATGAAGATCAGAACTTCTATAGCTAAGCAATATGGTCATTAAGTGAGTCTCATCTGGTTTTACAATCTTTTTTGCTGTGGTTGTTAAGTGAATCCAGCATTTCCCATCAACTTTGCTTGCCAGAAATCCCTAGTCACAAATGGCAATGCTGCAATTCAGAATGCTGCAATTGTCATAAATACACACTGGTTTCCAAGCACCTGAATTTTGATCCTGTAACCCTGGGGATGCTGTGACCAGTTATAGGTTATGTTTTACAGAATGGTTGTAACTTCAAATTATCATTATGTAAATGGTTACAAGTTGAGGATTATCTCTAACGTGTGACCAGTTTCTGATAAAAAGGCCTGTATTTATGCAGACCTGAGTGTTACATTTCGCACTTGTCTGTTACTTTATCCTCTCTTTTACCCTTCTCTTTCTTACAGACATATTGATTCCCCAATGACAGGCAAGAATGGTTTAAAAGCCCTATATTTATAACTATAACTATAAAATTTATAACTATAAATTTTATTTTTTTAAAATATCCATTTGGGGAAGTTTTCAGCCTTCCCACCCAAAAAGTGAACTAAGGAAAAGATTAGGATCTACCTCTTAATCCATAGTGTTCTTGATCCAGTTTGTGATATTGTGACTTTACACCAGTGGGAAAAAAATTAGAAAAGAAGTTTATGATTTCCACATTGTCTTCATTCATACTATTTTTTTTTATCTCTTTTGTTCCTGAACTGTTCCATTTTGTGGAGAAAAATTGTGTGAATTGTTCCTCCATTTCACCGCTGTCTGTTTACATATCATTATTGTAATAGGCTTGTGAATTTAAAAATGACTTAACGCTTCTATTATCCTATCCCTCTTTCCCCCTTGTGACATTGTAGCAGAGACTTTCTGAAAACCTCCTGTACTCCAAATGATGTTGTAATAGGGCGATTGCATCTGGGCTGCAAAAATCTAGACTTCCAGTTATGAAAACAAGGGATTTGGAGCCTTTCATTGCTGTCATAATGATTATCTATAGGTTTTCAGCCTAGATTTGATTTCAGGCTACCTGTAGGAAAAAATCTTTCCATACTATTTGTTTGTTTGTTGCATTGCATTTTTAATAAAAATGGATGTAAAAGTAATAATTTAGTCTTAAACAAGTTGCAAAATATATTCTATAATAAAATTAGTCTGTGTAAGGGAAGTTTTAAGGCAATATTGTAAAAGACAAGAAACAAACTAATAATGTGGGTTTATCTCCAATACAACACATGGCTATATTTTTACTTTTCTGTCAGATGTAAACAAAATCAGCTTCACATAAAACACATTCTGGTTTTTTGAGAATATTGTGGAATGCTCTTTGAATGCAGAGCAATAGCAATAGACCTATACACCACTCATAATGCTTTACAGTAATCTCTGAGCAGTTTACAAATGTCAGCATATTGACCCCAACAATTTGACCTTGGAAGGATGCAAGGCAATCTTAAACCAGTCAGGATTGAACTCCTGGCTGTGGGCAGAGTTAGCATGCAATACTACATTCTAACCACAACTCCTAACATATGTTAATCAGTGATACAGAAGACACAGATACTGTATAATTATGCAACGATGCTATACCTGTGAAGACTAAAGACAGTTTATTTTCATGTCCATATTTTGGCTTAATACTATTTATGAATAACATCCATCTTAAAGGACTGCCTTAAAGATAGGGAAATCAGAAATTATGGAATTTTTGCCATCTCAAACCTTCCATAATAGTAAATTATAATACTCCTGGACATGGAGACAGGAATTAAGAGAGCTTCTGAGGAAAACATTATCTCATAGCTAAATCTGATAGAAAATATGGGATTATGAGGATTAGTTAGGCAAAAGAGCTAGAATCCTCTGTTGGTTTGGAACTTCACATATGATGTGCCAAACAGCCACAGACTGGACTTTATTGGATAACCAATTATTGGCTTTTTGGCAGGAAAGCTTTTGGTAGCCGAAAAAGAACAAGAGCTCCTCACACCAGGCAAATGACTGGTCTAAATTTTCCCTCAAGCAAGATGTTTCTTGAACCCTGGATCCTTTATAATGAGATATTTAAAGCAGCATGGTACTCCTTCCAGATACCTGCTCATACTCATCAGGGTTCCTGTCCATTATTTATTTATTTACTAAATTTAGAAACCATCCATCCCCATCACAGAGGGACTGTTATAAATATTTGTTAAATATTCTTTAAATAAAATGAATTGGAAAGTAATCAACAGCCTCTAGCATTATATCTATTTGCTGTCACGCTTTCTTGCTTCTAGACCCATATACCATGGCAGCCATTTTGTAAATATGTCTCCTGGGTTGCATATAATGCTGGCTACTAATGTTAGAAAAGCAGAAATTATCTTAATTCATTTTCTTTGAAATAGACCAAGCATTGATTTGATTATTCCCCAGGATGTGATTTAATTTGCATTTTATATATTAATTAACTTTTTCTCTATATGGATTGTTTTCCGCACATGGGGAGATATATAGAAGATAATTAGTATAAATAGTGATCTTCTGTAGAGGCAAATGGCTTTTGCCAATGAAATGTTTTCTGTCTGGTCCAACAGACATATGCTCAGAAACAGCACATTTCACTTTAATAATTCCATTCAATCTCTATAGTGGTTTCCTGGCCAAGTGCTAATAATGCTATATTTAAGATGCAGTAATGAAGGAAACTTGGTTGGTATAAATTTGATGTTTTAATTGTCCTACTGGATGATGAAAGGAATTTTCATTGAATTAATAATTATAGTGAGAGGCTCCCAGGCCAAGAATGGAAGAACAGCTTTTCAATCACTGCCCCTGCATTTCAATCGAAGCGCCATGCTGTAAAACAAGGTGTAAATCAGCTTAAGAACATAGAACTGCATTCAATGCTTTGTGGTTTATGATTCCCAAATGGCCTTCATCTATCTTCCTTAGCTGAAGAGGTGTATAATTGAACTAAGGGGTAGCTTGACTAATGAATATAAGACCAGCAGCTCTACTGAACTTGGTTAATAGCATAGCAGGTTTGCTCCCTACATATTTGAAATGTAACAAAATATTCCAGCACATTTAATTCTTCTGTTAGAGGTGAGTTCTTTAAAATGTGACTATAAGAAGGGGTATCTATTTAATGTCTGCTCACAAATGACTGAAAGGACAAAACCCAATATTTCCTTTTTTTTACTTTCTAACACTAGCCCACAATTTTTGCCATTGTAGAGATTTGCTTTCCCTTCCTTTTCTTCTACTTCTTCCATCTCTTGTCCTTCTGTAAATTTGCAGGTAAAAGGAAAAAAGGAATCTCTATGTGTAAGTATATAAAGTTTACTATAAAAGATTCAGTGGCATTACATGATTTGGGAGCTCTAACAATTATCTCTAAGGAAAAGAAATAAACTCTAATTGTCGGGATACATGAATGGACAGTGACAACATTCGCATTGGTATACTGTGCAAGCTTTCTAGCAGCATAAATGTTTTTGTGGCCATCTGATTTTCTTCTGCTTACAATGTTTACCCACTGGTCAGATGACCATGCAAAAGTATGTGTTCAGTAATTGCTTTATTGTGAAGGGCACAATTTCCATAGAGATTCAAATTCCTGATTTTTTTAAAAAAATCATCTTCATTTTTAAAAACATGAAGAATATGAAATTCTATTCCGTTATTCAAATCTGAAAAATTTAATGTGGCTATAAATAAAATTCTACTTCTTCTTTTGCATAGTCTTGAAGTATGAAATTAGCTCTCTGCCTGTAGTTAATAGTTTTCAGTTAGGCATGGGAATGAGTGGATTCCCAGCAATGAAAGATGTGAAAATCTACAAAGAAGATCAACTACTCTATGGCACCATTCCAATTATTGGATCCTCAGGTCTATAAACTTTTCAGAACCATATGTATGCATTTAAGGCATGACTATATTCTCAGAGACTGACATTTTCTTGCTACGTAATATGCACTGGATTTGCATTCATTTTATGGAAAGTACTGTGGGAATTCTAATATTTATATGGTTTAAATAAGTGAATTAAACTGTGCCAAATGAAAAGCAATTTCAATCAAATGAAAAACAATTTGGAAATGCACTCCTGCTTTGGCAAGTATCCATGAGAAATTACATCCCATATTGTAGATGTCCTAACAGCACAGTCCCAGATTTATTCAGGTACCATTTAATCCTAGGATATTTCTTGGAATAGATATTAAAATGCAGACCCAATGGAGATACTTGTGGAATTAATATAATTTTATAAAAGGATTGCAGCCTTTTGATAGACTCCAAAGACATTGATAGAAAGCAAGGGAAAAGCAGTCTGTAGCTGTATTGTCTCACAAAATAAGTAAGTCATTGATGGAATTTTGGATACTTCATTGTGCTTAGAGAATGTGTCATTTATACAGGGCATCTGTTGGAACAAAATGGGTTGATAATTTCTGCTCTTTTTTTAGAGGAAGGATAACTTCTCTAACTTCTCAGGGAATTACTGTTAACAATGACAAACATTATTACTAAAAAGGCCCAATGGGAGATATTCACTTCAGTGTCCTCTCTTGGGATTACAGTAACTAAAATATAAGGGGACTGAAACCTGCTGGAGAAATGATTTTACAATGAAAGGCAGAACATTCACACAAACCTAGGGCACCTAATAACAAAATAAATGCTTACTTATGCATCCATATTCCACACTTGAGATTTACTCCAAAATTCTCTTGTTTGAAAGATAATTCTAAATCATTTTTCTATGAGACTGATGAGAACTGTTGGGGAGGGGGGAACAGGAGAATTTATATGTCCAACACTAGAATAAAGTATGTTAAACGGAAGCTGTGAAATACAGAACAGCATGAGTTTAAATTTTTCCATTCCAGCACTGACTATAGTAGCAGACACCTGCATCGGAGATACAGAATGTGATTTTGCCACATAGCCAAAGAAAGAAAATCTCATTATAGAGAAACTAATAAAGGTTCTAACACTCCCTTGTGGGGGGCTTAGCTCTAAGTAAGAACATGAAACCTGTCTGGGAGGAATAAGGCAGGAGACAGCTGTACCTTTTTTCAATTTCACACCTTCACTACCTGCCTATACCGGTTAAAATACAAGCCTGATGATCCCGTGGCATTTGCTCTGACATGTGGCTGATGCCTGCAGTGGCACAGTGCCAGCACTTTCTTCTCAAAACTCCACTATTGTTGCACCTGGAGTATTTGCCGAGAAAATAATAGAGAAATCAGCTTTATAAGCTGTCACCTTCATCAGACCAACTTGCCCATAAACTGCTGCAAGGAAAGAGCAGCCATTCCATTCCATTTTGAAAAGCCTTCTGCATGCAACCTAGCTTATATTTAATAGTGAGGAGGGGGATATAACCTGTATATCCTAACAAAGGTTGGATCAAGATGAATAAGCAACTACCTTCACTATTCACAGACTGTGTTTGCTGGGAAAGGTGATAGCAGAAGCATTTGTGGGATCCCTTTGACCTATTGTAATATTCACTCGACCCAGTTCATAAGTTTGTAATATCACAGCAAGCATACAAAAGGGAAAGCCTTATGGGCGATAGAATGATCCATTGATTTTGTTATTTGACTTTTCTCCCTCCCCAGAGCTGATGCTTTTAAATGGTAGGTCCCTTTCATTAAGATTGTTCAGATCGGTGGTGAAATCTTCCCTGGTTTGCCACCAGTTCATTGCTCGCGTATGTGCAGTGCATGCCAAATGCATGCTGTGTGCACATGCGCAGTGTGTGCCAAATGCATGCTGCGGGCAGAAAAAGAAGGCTTGGGAAGGTAAGTAGAACAGCAAAGGGGAAGGAACAGCTGTGCAGTGCAATTTAGATTCACTAGAAAGCACGGCACAGCTGATTGTTGAAATACCGGTTCAGACCAACTGGTAGCTTTTTTTACTACCGGTTCGCTGAACAGTAGCTTTTATCACTACTGGTTCTCCAGAATTGGTGCAAACCAGTAGGATTTCACCACTGGTTCAGATGGAAGCTAAACAGCCATATCCTTGGGATATGTGGATTCTTGCATAGAGCAAGAGATTGTACTTAAGGACCCCAGTAGTCCCTTATAACTTTATTAGTCTATGATAGACAGAATGTTATCTTGTAGTTACTAAGAAGGGATATTTTTATTTAATACAGTAGTTTCTACATTCAGGAATGCTCTCTCCCTTAAACGTTGTGAGGCATCTGTAGATCTTTCTCTTCACCTAAATCTTTCCTAAATGAATATGGATGAGTGGAATGCTCTCCATAACATTTTCTAATAAATATAATTTTAATAAATTTATTTTATTGCCAAATTTCAATAATCTTTAAATTAGCTGGAGATGTGATAGTAAAGAAAAGTTTTAAATAAATGTTTTAAATAAGTGTTGATGAAAGAATATGCAGAAGAAATCTTCCTTTATTCTCACTACTCTCCATAAATATTATTGGGTCTCCCAACTTACTTATTTAGCTTCTAGGACAAACTGTGGTACTGTAACACCAGCCTTTATTGAAAGGATGTGGATTGGATCCTCTCCAGTTTAAAATTACACCTGATTAGGAACAGAAATTACCCAGTTCACCTTAGCAGACGATTTATATGCAGAATTAACAAGAATGTGGTTTCTTCACTAATGAGATTATTAATGAAAATGCATCATATTCTTTGGGAGGTTTGTCATCTTTGGAATATTATTTTATGGTGATTTTAGTCCTATCTAGCTGAACATTCTCAAAAAAAAAAAGGCTAAAAATGACTACTGCTTAATCTTATGACTATTAATGTATGGAATTACTTATAGATCTATTTTGTCTCTTATACTCTTCAACATGAAATCACTTTAGACCTTACAGTTGCAAGTCATCAGTCAACTTGGGATATTCAGTCTTGTTCTCTTTTTTAATTATTAAGGAATTGTGAAAGTTTTGAACTCAGTGAAATATGTGAAGTAGAAAGGTAAAGCTTAATGCAGACACAATGGAATTCTCTTGAGCAGTAGCCAATCCAGGGGAAGGGATTTAGTCTGTTCTTGGTGTTAATACCATTTTTCTTGTAATCTATAATTAAAATTTAGATAAGCTTTTGAAAATGGGTTGTGCTCTCCTTATTCAATGAAAAGTTTAATATTTTGTACCGATTCAAAATACATTTAAATGAATTCCTGAACAGCCCTCTTTATAACACATAGATTTATTTATTTATATCCCACCTTTATTATTTTTATAAATAATATAAACTCAAGGTGGCAAACATACCTAATACTCCTTCTTCCTTCTATTCTCCCCATAACAGAAATCCGATGACATGGGTTGAGCTGAGAGAATGATTGCCAAGGTCACGCAGCTGGCTACAGCAGGTCAAGAACTCACAGATTTCTGGTATATCGTTTGATGCCTTAACCACTAGACCAGGGGTGTCAAACTCCCGGCCCATGGGCTGAATGCGTCACACGCTAGCCACGCCCAGTTTAGCAAAGGGAAAAAAGTCATGATACGTCACGTGATACTGCCATGACGCCACGAGTTTGACATCCCTACACTAGACCAACTGGCTATTTTAAAAATACTATAGTAATATGATGTATTGTTCAGCTTTAATTAGATAGTAAAAAATTATGTTATGAAAAGGTTAATGCTCCACAATTAAAATTGTGTAGAACCTGTAAAAAAGCTCAGAAAAGTGCCTAGTTTAGCTACTACAGTTGTAATGACAGATTATATATGTATAGTTCTGAAAGTGACTGGGCAAGTGCATAGCGTATTGCCAGTTTACCATCTTCTGAATTATAGTATGTTTTAAAATAGTGGCTAGGAAGCAATAATGGAAGGGTGCTATTTTTCTCCATCCAGATTGGTCAGCTTCCCAATTCCTTCAGCTGACAACTGTGAATGTTTGACTAGATGAATCTATGGCCTGATCCAGCAGGATACTTCTCATGTTTATATCTATTGCTTAGCCTAGTTTCAGTGAATAAAGTTCTCCAAATAGCATCTCTCAACCAATTCCTATCTTAGACCATGAATTTATACTGATTTGCTGGATTATAGACTTAATTATTCATTTCTGGATGTCAATAGTTTAAAGGAAAAAGACTGAAAAGGCAACATACATTTTTACACAAAGAGATGTGACAGTTTTAGGCAGTAGAATATATGTTCATTGAAAAATATACAGAGTGATACTTATCTGGGAAATTACATTTAGATAGAATGCCTAAATAACTTAGCCATACATATTCTTAATAAAACAATGGGATGCTATGTCATTTGCTAGAGCACATGCAGCCTGGCATGGTATCACCTCTGTTATCTGAAAAATAAGGATCGTGACAGCAAAAAGTAAAAAATGGAATAATGATAGCCTTGAGAATATTGATTTTTCCCCTCCCCCCAAAAAGGGGGGGATATGATTGTTATTGTAAACAGGGAATGTAAGGAAATGAAACAGAGGAATCCTTATACTAACTTAGAGTACACCCACTGAATTTAGTGGCCGTTAGACTGAGAAGATGAAATAAGGTAATGCATATCAAAGTAGATTCTCTACAAGTGATAATTTACTACAAACAAACTGATTTAAGAGAAATAGATAGGGGAAAAACTAGAACAAAGCTATAGATCGAAATGTTCTGCTTTCATGAAATTAGGTAGCCAATCCAGCACCTTTTATTCGGAAATAAAATCATGTTAAAACTGTGTGGCATATTTAATAGTCACATACAGTATAAATATGACCTATATCGAATATTCCAATGGGACTGACTACTGCCAGCATTCTTCACTGAATAGTAGCTACTCATTTCTAGAATTTATTCATAAATCCAGTTGGCTAATTTCATATAACTTTTAAAGACTTGCAGTTCAGTCTGATAAACATATATTTGATTGGAAATATGTAAAGAAAATATGCAAATCAAGACATGAATTATATCCAATGTACAAAGCAATATGTTCTACAGTAACATCTATCATCAAGCTTTTCCTCTGGGCAGGTCCATCAGCAGACTAATTAGTTACAGCTGTAAACTGGAGATGTAATTGAAACAATGCATCATCATGTATCTGATAATAACAAACATTTCTGGTTAATGGAAACAAGAATTTATCCTATGTATTCTGAGTAACTAACACAGTATCAGTCAAGAATGATAACCTGTTAGCTACTTAATTACAAAGCTCAGGTCTACCATTCTTACAAGCAGTAGTTCTTGCTCTTCATAATTTACTTCTTCAACAACCAGTATGTCTTTCTCTTTATCATTTTACTTAATTCTTAATTCTTCAACATACCAAGATATCTCGAATGTGATTACTGTTTCATACTTTTTTTGTGTTTTGCATACCATAAAAAAGGAATACTGCAAATACTATGTACTGTATGTATTGTGTGGGATGCATCTTACATTTGAAAGAAATGTAAGTTTTAATTCTGAACCATTGGGGGACATTAAATTCATGAAGGTTATTTTCAGGCATAAATGTGGATGCAAAAATAAACATAAACTCTTTTGATTACCTCATTATATTTCAGTGAGCAATTGGATGGGGAGAATACAAGTGACTATTGCTTTATTACTGCTTTCAGTGGTTCCTACATATTCTATAATTATGTCTATGCCTGGACAGAGAGCAGTAATTCATAATCCATCAGGGTTGCTTCTAAAAAACTTCCTACTAGATCTTCAAGATATTGATCTCAGAGTAAATCCACAGAAGTTAATGGAGTTTTTATTTGAGCTGTAGGACACCAGTAATTTTTAAAAATATTTTCATTCTGCTCTTTAACTTAAAAAGTTCATAGAGGAGTCTAAGAGACATCACATTAAAGTAAAAAAAAAAAGTGGGGGGAACAGATTCAAGGATGAAGTTAAATGCTGGTCCTACATAATGATTGCTTGGGTGCAATCATTGAGAAGCCTGAGGGAGCAGGCTTTTCAATAAAACTGCTGGAATACCTTGATTCCTATCTTATTTTAGCAATATTCCTTGAATTCAGGTCAGAAATAAATCACCATTTTAAGCATTTAAACCTACTTTCTCATAAAATATTTAAAGAGCTGGATATGTGGGAGATTTTTTTTGGCAAGACATTCTTATATAGAATGAAAGGTATACATTAAATCTATTCTTCTTAGGAGTTAATGTTAAAACATTAGGTTGTCCAAAATGACACATCAGCCAGGTTCACATAACATGCTAATTCAAAATGTGTGTTCTTGGGCTTGGCCTAGTGCATTATCTCTTCCTTTCTTTGGTCGAATGACCAAATCACTCTGTAGAAATGAATTGTTTTTCTGTAGATTTTCAAATGCTCAAATGTTGAGTTTCCCCAATTTTTTGTTTTTAATCATCATAGCCATAGAGTTAGGAATTTATGGGAATAGAATTGTACCTTATCCTGAAATGTAAAGCCCTGAGCTGCTTTATTTTGAGATACGTGTCATATAAATTTAATAAATAACTGATTAAATAAATAAATGTAAACAAAATAAAACAGCCTATTTAAAAAAGCTGATGAAATATCTTTGTCAGTGGGGATGCAAGTAGTCATTTTTTTCCTACATTCTCTTTCTTATTTATAAATTATTTGAGTCACATCAGGAGCCAAGCACAGAAAGTATGGCAACTTTCTCCAAGCAACATTTTAAAACTCAGATATCATTCTGAAAGAAAAGAAATAGAAATATGAGATGGAAATTATAATATGTGGTTTTGGTGATTAGGAAAAATAAATTGCAGAAGAAATTGTCCTACATATTTTCCTTTTTCTTTACATTATATATCAAATTACAATTTTTGAAGAGCCAGTCAAATCCCAAAGAAAAGATAATAATGTAACAGCAAATGTTTCCTAGTATAATTCTGGATGAATTAATTTTCAGTTTATTGACTCAAACAGTTTTAAGTTTAGAAAACATACCACATTTGAGAAACAGGTATTATAAATACAACAAAAGTACAAGAGAAAAGATCTCCACCTCATGCTTCTAGACTATGGAATACAGTGTCTTTGGAGTACTCCTATTCTCTCAGGATTTAGAGTATTGGTAAAGATCCCCCTTTCACCAGACTTTAAATTATTAAATTTGTTTTACTTTGGAATTAATTTTATTCCACAATTATAATGTTTATATTCTGTTTTTCTTTTTTAAATTTTGTCAACCAATTTGATGAAAAGATGGAGATCTTCACCAATACTATAAATCCTGAGATTCAGGAATAAAGAATAGGGCGGGGGGGGGGAATTAAGAGAAATATGAAACTGTCTACTTTACCATTTATTCAACAGGAAACAGGAATTCAAGCTACACATCCAAGTTGTCTAGATCTATATATAGAAAGCTTCCAAATAACCGTTTTACAATATATTCATAGCACATTTAGAATCTGGAAAAAATGTTTTAAGAATAGACACAGCTCTATGTAGAGTGCTCCTCTGCTATTAACTTTTATTATTTCATTTTCATTTCATTGCCAGTTGAAATATTTTCTTTGTTCTTAAAAACTATGTGTCTTTTAGAAGTTAATTCTAAATTCTAAAGTATTTGTATGAAACAAGTAATTGTTTCATACACACATATAGAGATAGAATGATAAATGTTAAAGTACCACCACAAAAGATAAAAAACTCATTTTACCTAATTGCAGATCAACTTTAAACATAGTGAGTTCAAAAGCTCACCTTCAATATTAGTGAATTGACAGACTGAGCATAAGATTCCTTTTCCTAAAAATAGTAAAAGAATGGTAGGACAAAATGCAATACTAATAAAAACAACATTTTCATATCATAATATATGCAAGATAAAACTTTGGTAAATGACTGATTGACTCACCCTTTATTTGCTTTATTAACAAATCACATGACTGATCTAAAAGTTGAAATGTCTTTGTAGATGAAACAATCTAATGGCCAGAAGAAATAATTAACAGAGAAACTAAATCTCCATCTTTTCCTGTTCTAGTTATTTAGTTATTTAGTTATTTAGTTATTTAGTTATTTAGTTATTTAGTTTAGATAGTTAGTTAGTTAGTTAGTTAGTTAGTTAGTTAGTTAGTTAGTTAAAAGATTTATGCAGCTCCTCATTTTATATACCATAAGAGACGAGTGCTCACAAAACAACTCTATTTACTCTAATATTTACTCTAAGGTAAAGGTAAAGGTTCCCCTTGCACATATGTGCTAGTCATTCCTGACTCTAGGGAGTGGTGCTCATCTCCGTTTCAAAGGCGAAGAGCCAGCGCTGTCCAAAAATGTCTCTGTGGTCATGTGGCCGACATGACTAAACACCAAAGGTACATGGAACGCTGTTACCTTCACACCAAAGGTAGCCCCTATTTTTCTACTTGCATTTTTTACGTGCTTTTGAACTGCTAGGTTGCCAGAAGCTGGGACAAGTAACGGGAGCTCACCCCATTACGCAGCCCTAGGGATTTGAATCTATTCTATCATCTGTCTGTCTGTCTGTCTGTCTGTCTGTCTGTCTGTCTGTCTATCTATCTATCTATCTATCTATCTATCTATCTATCTATCATCTACATAAACTCACTCAGTTGTGGATTAGACAGTAGATCAATTCAAGCCATTCTCTCCCCCATACACCCATCTCACTTTATGAATTAGAGTAACCCTGCCAGACAATGAAAATTTGTCTGATGACTCTAACTCTCCTTGATGTCTTGTTCAGATTCACTGTTTTCCTACATATAGAGAATATACATTGCTGCAATGAGCAACTTTCAATATTCCTCACACTGTTTGAAACCTGGACTTTTATGTTTTCACTCTACCGGGGTTCTGCAACAAAAGGCAGGGCTAGTTCCTTGTTCATGATCTGTTGTTCTTTAGAGGGAGGAATAAAATGATTTTGGAATGAAGAATTGCAGTAATAATTCATTTTTATATCAGACATGGATTCATATGTTTTTAATAATTATTCCCTGGTGAAATTGCATTTTAATCTCAAGAAATCTGTCTTCATAGCAGAAGTTTATTTCTATTACTGTCAATCCAACATACTACAACAACATGAAGTAAGGATTGTAAACAATAATAAAGCACAGTTGCGAAATTAAAACTGAATATCTGAATTTAACATAATTAACATATCTGTCTGAATTCTAGCTAAACTAATTGCACTGAAACATAGCAACAAATATAGGATCTATTCTGTGACTTTTGCTATGTATATAAATGTCTGTAAATCTAAGACTAATTCTGTTAATTTTGTAGCCCAGAGTAAAGTAAGCATTAAAACTGGGATGGGAGGCATGATAGTTCTGTGGTTAAAGATGCTGAACTTGTCAGCTGGAAAACTGGTGCCTGAGTTAGAGACTTGAGTGCCATGCAACGAGGTAAGCTCCCATTACATGCCCCAGCTCCTGCCCACATAGCAGTTTGAAAGCACGAAATCATGCTTTCAAACTGAAATCATGAAAATGAAAATAGATCAATCAGTAACACTTTGGTGGAAAGTTAACAGTGTACCTCAGTATATAGTGTTGCTTTGTCCCATGACTATGAAAAATGTCTTCAGACAACCTTGGCACCCTCAGCTAAAAAAACTGATATAAGCAGCACTACCCCTTAGAGTCAGATATGACTGGACAGGAGAAACCTTTACACCTTTTAAAACTGGGATACATTATCAGAAGGAAGAAGAATTGCAGAACTCTCCACTCCCCTAGATACAGCAGAGTTTTGGAAATTGCAGCACTTCCTTCATTTCAATTCTCCCACCACCTGAAGTTATTTTGTCCAAGCTGCAACCCCATGAAGTATAATCACTTTTAAATATCAATCATTTCAATGAGTTAAGCAGACCTTTAGTAGTGGTTCAGTGGGTAAGATGCTGAACTTGTGGATCAGAAAGTTCGGCAGTTCGGCGGTACGAATCCCTAGTATAGGTCTCCTGTGTGAGCAGATGGGTTGGACTAGATGACCTCCAAAGCCCCTTCCAACTCTGCTACTGTTACTTACTGACCCAGTTGAAATGACTTGAAGTTGGCAAATACTCAAACTGGTTAGTAGTAATAACATGCAGCAATCATGAAAAGCAATAAAGCATCTGTATTGCCAACAAAGACAATTTTCCAGCCCATCCTTTGACAAATATAAGCCATATTTCTTAGCTATTTTTACATGTATTTTTATCTTTTATCTTTCAAAAATGGGAAGGAATTTAAAAATGGAAGGGACTAACTGAGATTATTATTTTTAAAAGAATCTGTTCAAACATCTCATGTGTTGTATTCTTGATTGTCTGAGATAGTCTACTTCAATTATGTAAGCCATAAACTTTTAGCATTCAAAGAAATCAGATGAAAATCACTCTGTCTCCTTCTATGGTTAATCATTTTCTAGAAAGAAGCATGTGAAAGGATTCAGTGCTGAAAATATCCTTTAGCTCCTCTGGGCAAGTCAAAACTCTTGCCAGACATTTGACATAAGGCTCTGTTGACTAAAATCTCTTCTGCTAGAACCAATAAATGATTAACAAGGAACTTCCTGAGTCACTTTCCAGATGTTTGCAGAGACATCCTTGTACTACAATGACAAATGGAGCAGAATTAAATGAATGGTAAGGGATTTGGCTCTAACATAGCACTGCAGAGGCTGGCAGGATTCTGACATTCAGTGAATGCCCCCAAGGCAAAATAATCTGGGCAACCACACAGCACAAAGGTTAAATATACATTTATTTATATATGCAGCAGTACTGCCCCAGCTGGTGCTCATTAGATTTCAAGAGCAAAACTCCCATTTTTGGAAATGGGTGGTAATGGTAACAAATGCTTAATTAGATTGCAGAAAGGTAGCAGTTTGATCATTATTAGGCTATCTAACAACCCTTATGCTTCATTGTTTTTTTATTGGCTAATGAATTTTGTAATACTTGTTAAATCACATCTCTATAAGCCATGGTGTGTTAGGTTCTTAATAACAGCCCCAAAAACTATTGTTTTGGGAAAGTGTAGGCTTGAATAAAAATACAATTCAGCAGATGAAGCAGATAACATTCAGCTTATTCATTCAAAGCCTTTAATCACAGTTATTTCTACTTGGAAGCTTTCAAGCTGGACATAAGATTCACAGTTCATCAGAGGATCCTACTGTGTTATTTTCATACACAGAGAATGGGAATTAGAAAAGAGTAGAGAAGGACAGATCAGTCTATCTGTGGTCTATGTCCTTTTCTCATGTGTCCAATAAGTCATGTCTCTTCCATCTCAGGTATACATTAATCTGTGCTTTCTAAAATATCAGCTCTACATAACTTTTAAAATTATTGTTAATATTTTTAACTAAACATACATTAACCTGGAAATGATAACTCCTACTATAAAAACTGTATTTAGGCTATGGTTCTATAAAAAGGTAAAAGTTCTCCTCGGACCAGTGGTGAAATGTAAATTTGTTACTACAGATTCTGTGGGCGTGGCTTGGTGGGGGGTAATGTGATGGGGTGAGTGTGGCCAACTTTTTTTTTTAACTTTTAAAAGCATTTTTTCTACAACCTCTTCGGCTTTTGTTTTCTTTTAAAGCATTTTTTTTTGCTTTTAAAAGAAAAAAAAGCTTCTGACGATTAGGCAACTCAGCTGGCATCATCAGAGCCTTTTAAAAGCATTTTTTCTACAACCTCTCTGCCCCCTCCCTATGCCCAGCTGAGCCGCATGATCATCAGAGGCTTTTTTTTTTTACTTTTAAAAGCATTTGTAAAAAAAAAAAATCCTCTGATGATCACACGGCTCAGCTGGGCATAGGGAGGGGGGCAGAGATTTCTGTTACCGGTTCTCCAAACCACCCACCGCCATCGCTACCAGATCGGGCGATCCGGTCTGAACTGGGAGCATTTCACCCCTGCTTCAGACATATCTGCTAATTGTTCCTGACTCTAGGGGGAGTGCTCATCTCCATTTCAAAGCCAAAGAGCCAGTGCTGTCCAAAGACATCTCCGTGGTTCTATAGTTTAAGAAAAATTCAGAGAAGCTGGAACAGGTTAAAAAAGGAGTAATGAAGATAATATAAGGAATAGAATCATGTCCTATAAGGAGAATTTGAAAAAGCTGAATTACTATTAAAAAGAGAAGATGATGAGGAATATATAATCATTCTTTAAATATCAAAAAGGATATAATACAAAATAGCTGATTTCTCCCATGAGATAGGAAATGACAGATTAAAAAAGGAAAAGCACATTGTACTTGTGTTGGCAGAGAAGGCCTACTATAGATCCTGTTAATCAAAAAATTCCAACTTTTGGGATCCAGAAGAACCTGACCGCCTCAGAGCAGTGGTGGGTTGCTACCGGTTCACCCTGCATTGGGCGAACCAGTAGTGGTGGTGGCAGGAGGCTCCGCCCATCCACCCAGACGCATGCGCAGAAGTGTTGCATACACACGCAAGTGCGCACCCACAAGCAAACCAGTAGCAATGGCTTTTGAAACCCACCCCTGCCTTAGAGCTTTCCCTTTCAAACATCGTACCTCTAGGGTAAGATCTACCTTGATCCTCCTACTCTTCCACAGGAGCCTGAAGACTTGGCTCTATCAGTTGACCTAGGGAACTGATAGGGGAATTCCATGCTAGAGGTGGCTGCTGGATTGATGCCAGGCTCCACCTACCCCAGGGGTGTCAAACTCGCAGCCTGCAGGCCAGATGCATTATGTGCTGGCCACGCCCACCCCCAGTTTAGCAAATGGGGGGAAAGTCATGATACATCACATGATGGCAATGTGACACTGCAAGTTTGACCCCACTGACCTACCCCTTTGCTCTCTGCTCTCCACCCATCCATCTTTTTGTTATGTTGATGCATTCTCATTTTCTTTTTCATTGTTTATATTATTGTTCTATACTTCTGTTTTGTTTACATTCTTTTCATTTCTTTCCTTTTATTGCTATAAACCAGCTAGAGTAGCCCCATGGTGAGATAGGTGGCAAATAAATTTAACAAGTACATAAATAATTAAATGTCATGTTTCCATTGCATTACAGGATTAGAAGGAAAGGACTCAAAACAGCTGGGTAAGTTGAAAAGATGGGGAAGGTTTTTACAACTCAACTCATGAGGAAGCTGGTTTAAAAGGCAAACCTTATATCTTTCTTTTCCACTACCTCACTCTTTGGAAGGTATATATTCACATTCATTGGAGAGGAAGGAATTGCAAGAGGGTAAGCAAGCATACAAAGGTAAATTGTAAGAATTGAAAGGAATGCACCACTGTTTGCTCAGAGTGCTAGCAGCTGGGAGCCACAAACCACTTAGGAGTCAAACAAAAGCCTTAGTGTGAAATTGATTAGGGTCTTGTCAGTGTCAGGCAGCAACACAAGCTGGCTAGGGTATTCTAATCAACTAATTAAGGTCACAGAGCTGGGCTTGTTAACAGTGCTGTTAGAACTTTTTAGGGAAGCACTGTGCTGTGGAAATGCAGCTCAGGAAGAGATTGCTTTTTTTAGGCAAAGGCTCTATTCTGCAAGTGAGGAAGAAGAAAAAAATGGGTCAGACAGAGGACAACATATACTAACTGTCTGAAATGGCAACATGGGACACAGGGAGAGAGAAGGGGGGATTCTGTGAAGGCCATAAATGTGGGCATTGGTTGCAAAAATACTTTTTCATCACTGTCATAGCTACAAATCGTTATCCAAGGCAGTTGTTAAACAAGGATTACTTGCAGGGGTAGGCTGCTGGGGGTTCGCAGAGGCTTGGAAGAACCTCTAGCTAAGATTCTGTGCAGTTTGGAGAACCCTGAAATCCCACTCCTGGTTGGCTCCACCCCGTCCTGCCTCACCCCTCCCAGAAGTCCCCACAGGCCCATTTTGGATGCAGGTAAGTGCAGGGTGCATGGAGAGGCTTGGGGAGAGCAAAAAACAGGCCTACTAAAAGTTTGGGAAGGCCAGAAACAGGCCTATTTCTGGCCTCCACAGGGCCTCCAGAGCCTGGGGAGGCCGTTTTTGCCTTCCCGGACGCTCAAAGAAAGCCTCCGGAGCCCAGAGAGGCAATCCCACCCTGCCATAGTGCAGGAAGACGACTAGGCCATGCCCACGATGGCCACACCCATCCAGCAACCCTTCTAAAATTTTTGAAGCCCACCCCTGACTACTTATAGTACACATTTAATATACTATATATCTTCTGAAGAGATTTTGAAATATGCCTAGTTCTGCTAGAAAACCTATTGTAGTTTAAGGTACTTACTTAAGTTAAGATATGCAAGAAAAAATTATTTTTAAATTTAGCACAGCTATTAGAACAATCAACTATAAAAAGTTCTTATTTGACAAAGTTTTTTTAAACTAAACTATTACATTTGCACACATCTGTTGGGTAAGCTAAGTCATTTTTTTTAAAAAAACTTGTTTTCATGTTTTGTGATATATCCTGTATGTCGTACAAGAAACATTGTGCTAAAACTATATGTAAAAGCATATACTCTAAAGTTGCTGTGTGATTAGACAAAGTATGTGTTCATCAAACAAAGACTGTTTTCCTTAGTTAATCAAATTGATTAAATGTAGAAACACTGATAATTCTGTTTTAACAATTCACAAATAAAAAAAAGAGGATTTCTGCTCTTCCTTGCTCTGATTTCATATAATTTCTTACCCTTAAGGGATCTATAACTGATGACAGCTCTTACTCTGATATGGATTAGCATGCAGTTTGGGTACATGAATAAGAGCCAGGAGGGCTTTATATAAACAGGATTTACAACATCTCCTGGCTCTCACCTGCTCTTCCCCACCCCTTTCCAGAATTCTGTCACTGCAAAGCTTCTTCAGAGGATACTAAGTCAGCTTCTATGATCAAAACATCCATCTCTTTCTGTATAGACATTCCTTTCAATCAACACATCTCTTATATGAAGCATTCTTAGTTATTTGTTTTTTTAAAAAAACCTGCATGCATACTGGTTGGCAGCTCTCTTGTTTAGCAAAATTAAATAACCCATTTGGCACAGTTTTGTTTTGTGGTTTATATGTTAAGCAGAAATTCAAGATAAGCCTAAATTTCTTGTTCTTTTCCAAAGTTTTTGTTTGTACGAGGGGCTCTCCACTTATTATTTTTAACTGCTTGACTGTTAACATTACAAAAGGAGTGTGCACACTCTATACACAACAAAGCTTAAGCTGCTCCAAACCAATACATGGTCTTGCATGTTTAAATGCGCCCTGAAGCTCAACATCAACAGAGCATACAAATATACATACTGGGAAAAGAAATACAAAAGTTTAATAAAACAACACATTAGTGTTGACTTTACTCAATAGCATTAGCAAGCCTTATGTCTGAAATGTAATGTTCGGCATTGGTACATGAAAACAGGAGTCTACAGTGTTAACACAAAGCAATAGTTTGGTTGCCTAAGATTGTTAGTCGTAAAGAACACAAAAATGCAAGCAATGGTATTCCCTATGACATTTTATGGAAGTGAAAGTTGGAATTTCAAGAAATAGGATAGCCAGATTATTGACACTTTTGAACACTGTTGTTGAAGAAAACTCTTGACAATACCATGGAAGGGAAACAAATGGATTGTACAATAAAGCACCAGAGTTTTCACTCGAGACTCAAATAACCAGATTCAAATCATCGTATTTTGAGGACATTACATGAAGGCTTAGTTCCCTTGAAAAATTTGTAATGCTGGGAAGTGAAAGAAAAGAGCAGACAATGACCAGGAGCAAAGTCAATGGACTTGCTACAGTAACAAAGTATACTGTTGTAAGACTTAAAAATCAGGTTAGAAGCAGATCATAATAGAGAAAATGTATCTATGTGGTTACTAAGAATTGATTTGAAGGCTCATAATTATTATTTTTTTAAAAAAATCAGACTCAAGGGCATGTGGCTGTGGGTAGTCCTCTTCTGCCTGGAACACTTCTAATTGCTTCTTTCATTTCAACACTCCAATCTCATGTCATTCTAAACTAATAGGGATATCACTGTATAAGTACTTTCAGATAAATGCTGTATTCATCTTTTCCTTTTTGAATCCAAAGCTCTGCACAGCTTTTGTGAGTCAGCTAGGAAAGGAAGAACAACCCAATCATATCACAGAATTCGAGCCCAGTCATGATGTGTAGAATAGTAAGAAAACTCAAAATGACACTCATCAAAGCAATAGTGTTTTGTTTTACAGTCTGAACAATTCATACTCTTAAAGAGACATTGTTTTGATATTTCGAGTTACAACTGAGGTTACTATGTTTTGAGGTTGAATCATTTGCATAACTTACTGCTAATTAACTTTTTTTAAAAAAAGTGATTTTATCGTTAATTAAAAATATGGTGTTTTGGATCTCATAAGATTCTGCCATTCTAATTTTTAAAATTATCTTTCTTTTTGATACCCAAATCATTGCACAAAATTATATGAAGGTTCCGGCCACCTGAAAAGATGGCTGGCCATTAGACTAGTGGCTTTTGAGAAAGACCTATCTCATATTTTGAAAGTATTCATATTCTAACCTCTGTGCTTTCCCTCATATTTCCTTTTCTCAAAATTTTGTTTAACCTTTAAAAATTAGAAAGTCAATAAAAAATAGACATGGACACCCTTAGTTTACTCCACAAAATCTACATTGATAAGTAATCTATGGCACTTCTGTATACCAATATATCAATAGTGGGTTTCAATTTTGTTTGCTACCGGTTTGCTCGCAGGTGTGTGCGCGCTTGTGCGTGTGTGCAACACTTCTGCGCAGGTGCAGAGATGTCCGGATGGGTGGGTGGAGCCTCCTATCGCCGCAGCTACCGGTTCGCCCAATTTGGGTGCAACCGGTAGCAACCCACCCCTGCAATGTATTGCTTAATTGTGGAAAAATATGTTCCTTGTGTAACATTTAAATATTTAGCATACTAGGAGAAAGGATCATGTTCCCAGCATCTTCAGGGAGTATTAACTTCTTGAACTCTTAGAATAGAAGAGATCAGAGTAGATAAATGGGCAAATGGTCTGACTTTCTACCTTCCTCCTTAACATTCTCAGCTAATATATCCTTTGTGCAACTTTAGCTTTAGTTAACATTAATTCACTTTGGATTTCATGGTTAATCCATTCCTCTCCAACTTCTTAATATCACCATTACTTTCTAAAATATTGCTTTTTGCTCCTATATGAGGTATAATTAACTTCTCCAGTAAAATGGATTATGATAAGAATATGCTAATTAGAAAATGAATCCACGATAGGTATAGTGTATCAAAATGGTTACATGCAAGTGTAATTAAGATCACAATCTCTTCAACTATAGAATTATATAAGTATTTGGGAATTTACAATTTCAGTTATTTAATAGTAGAAAACTTTTTTTGCTTCTGTCTTTTTCTTCTGTTTGGACCTCCATTTAAATTTCATTTATGTTTTAGGGTGCCAATTATGGAATAAAATATTTTGTAGCTTTTTAATGCTTTTCTTAGATCTTACAATTCCATATTACTTTTAACACAACGTTCATCACTGTATGTTACTATGTATAGAAATGGTAAATGTATATAAATGTAAAGCAGAAATTATGTTTGGTGTCAATAGCAATGTATTGTTCTTAAAATATTTTGGACCAAAGGAGCTACTCGATCTCTTGCTATCAATTAAACTAGTTTTGTATGTTTTCTTATCTTCAGGATGGAAACTTGAACCATGAGAAGTAATACCTTTTTTTTAAAAAAAGGATTGTTCAGTATGTATGTATATTTTAAAATGTATATAAATGATAGATTAAGCATCATAAACCTTCTTCATAAACCTTATATGACTTGTGAGCTGAAATACTATTACAGATTTTGGCAAAAGCAAAAAGAAATAAGCAAATATTGCAATCCACCATAATAATTAAAATCATTCAAAATATTAATATCTATTCTTAAAATTTAATTTAATATAATTCATATCTTTACAGATACTATAAATTGTATGAAAGGAAATATAATATATAATCTTGGAATTAAAATTAATTAGCTGTAATAAAAATCTGGAAAATCACATTTATCATGAAGGACGTCTACTCTGAATTTAAGACAACTACCAGCCAGAAGAATAGAGTGGGAATAGAATAGACAGGGAATACACACATAAATATTTGCATACATAAATAAATATAATTCAACAAACATTGATAAATATCCTCACTCACTCATAAGCTACCTTTCGTGGGCTGTCAAATGGGGGTAAATACTACATGGTAACAGAGCCAACATGCCATTTTGCATCTATATTGTGGTCATCAGGATGGATTAGCCATAGACTCTCAACACCAAATGAAACCAGTACTAGAGATTTATCACTGTAAATATTTATATAGTCTATTCTTGTGTATGTTTCCAAATATATACACAAAATAAGCTTAACAAGGGCAGAATCAGATTTCTTTTTTCAAGAAAGTGTGTATTAATTTAATGAACAACCAATAAATATGTATTTACACAATTCCTATCTGCATATACTATTGGTGTTTCTCTGCCATGCACAAACTCATCGGCCACCACCTTCCTTCCAGTAGAAGCAGCTAAATGAAGAAAGAACAGTTGCAGGAAAGCAAGGAACTTCCTAACAGTGAGAACAATTAACCAGTGGAATGGCTTGTCTTCAGAAGCTGTGGATGCACCATCACTGGTGGCTTTTGAGAAGAGACTGGACAGCCACCTGTCTGGAATGGTATAAGGTCTCCTGCTTGAGCAGCAGTTTGGATTAGAAGCCCACAAGGTCCCTTCCAACTCTATTATTCTGTTATTCTTTTAAGAAAAGATATTGGAAACAGGATACATGAAAGTAGTAACTGTACTGGGTAGGGAAGTTAATAGAAAGGAGAGGACAAAAAATCTGTAGCAATAATGTGGAAATATAAGTAATGAAAGAAAAGAATAAGAAGGCTGCTTATTGCAGGAGTTACAGATTAATTACACTTATTACAAACAGGGTCTCTCAAACTACAACCAAACTGCATTGTCTGCAATCATATGCATTTCTTGCTTATTTGTATCAGTCTTTGTAAGCTGATCTACTGGGACCCACTTTGACATAGTGGGCAAAGCACCAGGCTAGAAAATGGGAGGTCATGAATTCTTAGGCACTCTTAAGACACACTTAACATTAACTTCTAGGTCGATTGTTCAAAGATATCCCTCAATGGGTCCAATGTTAAAACGTTCAATGTTAAAATATTTTGCTGCATTTTGTATTTGTAAGATGAAGTCAATGCTCTTCTCTTTTAATTGTAACATTTAGATCCCTCTAGTTCCCTCTAATGTTCAACCTATAAAGTCTTATCCTATTTTTTTTAAAAAAAAGAATTTAAAACAAAAATATTTTCACATGGGATGTTTTCTACAATCCAGTTGGTAAATGCAGCAAAAGAAACTCCAGCGACATTATTTTATCAAGAGTATAACTTAACTGATAATTCCACGTAGGTACAAAAGTAGCAAAGCCAGTTATAAAATTTTTGCATGAAAAGCATCAGAGGTAAAATCCCCTTTCTCTCCTGTATCTCCCAATGGTTCATTGTCACTAATGAATTTCATTCATTTTGTTTTGGGAACATTCTGAGCACCTCAGTGTTTTCCCAACATTTCACTTTGGGGTATTGGGACTGTCCCAGGCTGTGTCAGCTCACTTGCATTCCTTAATTCCCTCACAAGCCTCCTTTGCATTCCAATACTTTCCCTCCCCACTCCGTTTCTGTTGTCTGTTGTGAACAAGGATGTGTACTGAGTTAGCATGATAGGATGATTATTAAATCCCTAATGTTTGTAACTTTCCAAAATCAAAATTCTAATCACACTTTTGATAGTTATTTATTTTTTAAATTAAGTCCTTGGAAAATACCAACTCATTTTCAGACTTATGGGTCCGAAGTTTCCTAAAAACTGAAAAACAGCTAAGAAGTTATTTCCAAAAGTGATTAGAAAAGGGCAGTATTCTTTTAAAGGTGCCCATCAAGGTTTGGAAAAAAATATATAGCTATTCTCTCATTTTCCAGACTCTAAAACCACTGGTGACCATTGTCTTCAAATGTCCTCATGAAGAGCAACTGTTTGAAGCACTTGTGAGTGATCTCAAGTCTTCTTCTTTTCCAGGGATGAATTTAGGATTGCTAGTCTACTCACCAAGCTCTTTATTCCACCATATTCACCTTCAGTTCACCATTTCTTCCCCAGAAGATGATTTTATTGTTTTTTGTCAAGCCACATTGCAATCAGGTTGCCTAGAAATTTAATTAACAAATAGATAAGATCATACCTTATAAAGTATCCTATCTTCAAATTTAAAAAATATGGGCAACCTCAATAGTTCAATAGGGGAACTTTATATTTTAAATTCACATTACTTTATCTGAAAAGGAATAAAGGGACAATAATATCTGGAATTTGAAGAGGCCCAATTCAAGTTATTTGAATTTATCCTGTTAGAGGGTAAAAGTGAAAGACATATTTTTTTAACTTATATATAAGAATGCAAGATGCATTTCTTGTAACATATACAAGAAAACAGATCCAATCTAAATAGGATAGTTGTAAGCATAATAATATTACAAAGTAAGTGGACCATCAGCTAGGAATCTGTAACACATATTTTTCCTTTTGTTTTTCTATGGAATTGTTTGGCACAATGTAACTCAAAGCAATCGAATGAATATGTAATTGAATTTATAGTACACACAAGAGAGGATCTTTATAGTCTTTATAGTCTTATGAGATCTTATTTTATAGAGCACTGAGAGCATTTGCCTGGGGTTTATCTGAAGTTGGCTCAGTCTTTGAAATAAATAGATGGTATCTGTTAGCCAACATATTAAAACTACCTTGTTAAAATTTAACTTGAGTAATGATTATAGTGTTGTGGGTTTCCTAGGATATTGACTTTGAGGAAAAAGTAATTGTGGCATAGGATGCATTGAGAAGAAAGTGGAGATGGCACACATATTAATATTCTGTTCCACAACAAATGGTCATAAAAGCACATTCATCAATGTTCTTCTGTAACAGCCTTCACATTATCTAGATGTTTTGAAATCCAGTTGTCAAAATATCAAGCCTATGTGGCTGGTTGTTTGATTGTGGGATTGATGTCCATTAGTTCTGGAAGAGATTAGTTGGACACGAGTGTTGTATTGACTATATAAATGATCTTGTCATGAGATGGTCTAAATACATCTTTCTTGTTCCTTTTGGTTGAATAATGCATATTTGTCAACAGGCATATGCTTGGTAGTTGGGTCTTCATGTTTTGAGTTGACTATCTATTGGCATTCATTAATTAGGAAGGGGAAAGACTTTGTTCTTTCCCCTACCTAATAATAAGAGTATAGGTACTCTTACATCTCAAGATTCCAGCTGTAAGTAAGATAGTGTATGAGATGATCAGGCTGAGCCTGAGGGAAGGGTCAAATGACTCATAAGTCACTCCCACCTTGGATGTCTTTTAATTCCCACTCATTTCCCTTGACTGTTAGTAGCTCAGATTTTGTAGAGATCTTAAGCTTGCAATAAATCTTTATACTCATTTGAACTCCCTGAATCTCTTGATTTCCTGGCACTTGACAGATAGGGGGAAACGTAGACAAGATCCCAGTGAGAAAAATTCTCTAGGCAATATGCTGACAGTCTATGAATTAAAAATAAGTGGGAAAGGGGTTATAAGAAGGCCAAAGGGTTGAGAAGGTATCCTTGGCCTTAGCAGCAGGATTTGAAAAGACAAAACTGTTGTTTTCAGCTAATTAAACTTGCAAATTTCATACCTTACAAGATTGGTATTGTAATTCAAACAGGCTGTCATTGAACGTTAATGATTTACCACTCCTTACAACCTACACACAGACTAAGAGCAGAGATTTGTGAGCAATTAATTGATAATGTGTTACAATAAAAAGTAAGCAATAAGCATTTACACTCTCAGAGCTATCAAGCATATGACAGATTGAGAGGTAGACAAAGGAACTTGAAAGTACAGTGCATTCCTTTGCTGCACAGTGTATAATATATTTCTTTGTCTTAAATGAATCAAACCAGTGAAATTTGTATCAAAAAGCCATTTGGACCCTTTCAGTTAATCCGGTTTCTCATTATTGTTGTATTAAGTCCAAGGATATAATTAATTAGTAATTATTAAATCCTATTGGTAAAATGCATCAGTATGCATCATAATCAAAATAAGAATCTGGGATTTTAATTCTGACACTATCAAATGGTATTTGGTAACAATTATTGAAAGGATCTAAGAACTACATTCAAGATTTTAAAATGCTACATATGTCCTGAAGCCTCAGCTTCCCCAATTCTGATTTAGTTTCATACACTATGAATATTTAGGATATTTGAAACCTGTAAACTTGAATCTATTAAATGCTCTAGAATGTATCTTCTAGCCTCTAGTATGCATATAGTAAGAGTATAAAACATAGGTATCTTAGATACCATAGGTAGTAGGATTCTGCCACTGTAATCTCTGTAATGTTGTCATGCCTGAAATGGGAAAATTAGACTCTTTCTTTCTTATGTTATCATTGTAGATAGCCATATGATGGAAAGTAGTGATAGGATTTTCCCTCTAGTCATCTGTCTCCATTGTAAAGTAGTCTTGCTCATAAATACTGCTCCCTGGTTAGAAAAAAATTCAAGGATGTAACTCAGACATGGGAAACTAAGAAAGCTGCAGTCTCTTGTTCACTACCCTATAATGGTTTTTAGTAAAGCGTAAGAATCCATGAACAAATATCAAACTGTTCTCTTTTGGGGAAGGGAAAAATAGGGATTTTTTTTTTCTTTCCAAATTGAGTGACAATGTTTGAGAAAAAAAAGTTCAGAAGAAGAATCTGGCATAACATTTATTATAACCACCATAAAACAAGAGTCAAGTGGTCATATGGTGGGCCAATAAAGCTCCGTCTGGTCCTATAGAGATGCTGAATCTAATCTGGTTCTTCAATCTGGAACAATTATTAAGGCATAAACGGAGATCTTATCTGGCTTTGTACATGTGCTTGATTGCTTATTTTTTTGGTTCCTATCTAGACTACCTAACTTATAGCAGTCTAGTTTCAGCAGACAGGTTTAAGTCTAGGGCAAAATATCTTAATGAACAAATTCTGACAGTTTTGTCCTAGAATACAGGAATCAATTATTCATTTTGCTTTTATTTATATTTGTCTATCACATAAAATCTGTATAGTAGAGTTCACTCAATATAGTGTAGAGGTGATATAATACCCCAGTTAACAACCCAATTGTCATGTTGTCAGATTTTTTTTAAAAAAAATTCTACAACATTATAAATATTTTAGCAAGAAACTTGAACTCCTCTGTACAATGATCCACTGCTTGTTGTCCTTGTAATCCATGGTATTCTTGGGAAATTACTCCAATAACAAAGTTCAAAAGCTTAAATATTTTTTTAATCTTTCTTTTTCAAATTCTAAATTATAACTCTCATAAGTATAGCCTATGACAGAGATAGTGAACCTTTTAGATGGTGAGTGCCCAAACTGCACATGCATGCCCAAACTGAAAGGTGTGTACACATGCACAAGCACATGCATGCAGAGGCATGTGTGAGTATGCATGAACATGCACATGTGTACACATGCGCGTACATGTGTAGTAGAGACCCAAAAACCAGCTGGTTGTCAGGAGGTGGTGCATCCCAATACCAGCAGCGTGGCAAGAGGTAAGATCAATTTCCTTCATGAGCTTCTGTTTTGTTGTTTGCAGGGAAACAGAAGCTCACGAAAGAAACACCATGGATATCTGACCTGGGACAACAGCGTGTGTGCCAGCAGAGACAGCTCTGTGTGCCACCTCTGGCACGCATGCCATAGGTTTGCCATCAAGCGCCTATGACCAAAAAAATCCCCTAGCATTTTGGTGTTTTGTCACCATGTTGGGGGAGCAGAAAAGTAGTAGTAAATATTAATCTTCCTATAGAAAGCAAGTTGAGAAGGTGCACTTAAATGTCTTCCAGTCAGAGAAAAACAGAGGAGAAAGAAAGAGAAGACTAGTGTCCCTTCCTTGCTATTTAGTCTTAAGACCCTAGGAGTTAATAGTTTAAAAGTTTCAATGAGTGCTGCAAAGGTAAATCACCAAAAGAAGTGCAACTCTCCAAATTCTGTGAGTCAAGTACCAATAAAACTAAATGGCACCTTCTGGGAAATGTTAACTACCCTTTTTTTTTTTTTTTGCTATCCCGTCCTCCTAAGCAAAGTAAATAACTTTTGATTTAGTTTTTTAAAAGTTATAGGTAGCATGTGTGCAATTGAAACATAGCATTCAGCTGAGTAGTTTGATTTGCACTGATGAGTCAACTTCCGTAGGTCAATTAATCTTGTCAACTCTTGATAGTTGTTTGACATTAAGCTTGTTTGATAGGAACTCATGACTGATTGGAATACTTTTTAAATACCCTAACATGTAAAGATCAAATTTCAGAACTGATTCTTAGCCAACTACTGTATTACAAGCAACTTATTTTTATGCTCAGTCGATGTATTGCATTAGCAGCATTTACACAATGGAATGTGTCAATCTTTAAATAAACATTTCTTATTTCACATACACTCCTACCAAATTCTTTATATAGACATCCCTGTACTCTAATCCTTTTACACATTTCACTTGATTATAACACAACACAACATTAACAACACAAAGTTGAATAATAGAAAAAGCATTCCCAACAAAATCTATCTGGTTGCTATGACAGCTTATTTATGCCTGTATCAAACCCTCTATGCTAGGCTTTTAAAAATTTGTTATAACTATCTTATTCAGTCTAAGTAGCAATTCCAGAACAGTCCTGTTTATGCACACCCAAATTTTGCATTTAAATGGAATCCAGTGTAGTCAGCTTTCTCAGACTCCAACGGTTGGCTGTCAAATAGTCAGACAATTGTTTGGATAGTCTCAGGTTGTCTATGTCTATATTTGTCTCTTAATAAGATTTACATTTACAATTTTTTTCTCTTATAAGAGTCTTATATTTTTGAAGGATGAGGAAAATCTGTATGCAAAAAGCTGGCATGACGGCATTCACAACAAACTTGATTCATAATGCTAGGTGAGAAAAGTGTATAATTTCACAATATAAGTCTGCAATCATGCTCAATCACACACTGTTATAAAGACAGGAGGACAAACTTAATTTCACTTGTAAAGCATGTTTCTGAGCCTCTGGAAAAAGAGGTTGCTATTGTAACACTTACCAGAAAACAAGTCCTGCTGAACCAGTGGTGGTTTGCTACCTGTTTGCCCCGGATTGGACAAAGCGGTAGCAGCGGCAGGGGGAGGCTCCGCCCACCCATCCAGACGTCTCTGCGAAAGCCCAGAAGCTTCTGCACATGTGCAGAAGTGTCACATGAGCGTGCGAGCGCACACCCACGAGCGAACCAGTAGCGACGGGATTTGAATCCCACTACTGCCCTGAACTCAGTGGAAATTTATTTTGTAATTTTTACATAAATACTCAGTAGCTTTATATTTTCCTACATTTGAACTGACTTTTGTTTATTTATTGTGAATAATGAAAAAAGCTGCACATTTCTTGAGCCAATCTATCATAGAAACCATATAAATGAGAGATAGGAAAGTAATATTGTGATATTTTGTACAAATCTTAATTTAGTTAAAGCAAGCTATTACAGATTAAAAAACTGCTGTATACATTCCAGGATTTTAAAAACGTTTTGAAATGAGTGTGACTATAAATTTGATTTGGTATGAGAAAAAACTAATTAGATTAATTAAGCATATCACTTATGTACAATCATGCAGGTGGAAATCACATTTAAGATGACATAAAATTTCTACTTAATAAAAGTACTCCATTAACAAACTGAGCAGTGGTGGGTTGCCCCCAGTTCGGAGCAGTTCGCAAGGTAGTAAAACCAGTGAGAGGCTCTGCCCAATGACCTGACATCATCAGAAAGCTTCTGTGCAGTGCAGAAGTGTGCACGAGCGAGCCCCATTGCGAACCGGTAGTAAAGGTAAGTAGAACCCATCCCTGAAACAGAGATATAAAATAAATAATACAGATGCATGTCTGCTGTGATCACTTCAAGCAATGTATGACATTTTGCTTTTATACAAGCAAATTAATACAGGTTTTATCTCTTATGTTCTAAGACCTCCACATATTTGCTAAAAGAGAACATTAAAAGAAAGTCTTAAGCTATCCCAACTCATGCATGATTTTTATTTAATCAGACTACTTTGTAATGGTTACCCGAGTTTATAATAGTTAATTTTGGTGGGTTAGAAATATTAAAATATATTGTCATGTTCTCACTATAATATAGGGAGCAGTTGCTTATTTACACAATGCCTCTAATGGGTTCCGGGATCCACTTTTACCCTTATTTTAGCTTATTTCATTATTTCTGGACATGTAAAAACCACTTGGCTGCAGTCATTCTTCATTCTTTTAGTCACCATGAAGTATCTGATAAAATGTGTTTTAGGAGAATAAAGCTAGATAGTAGGGTTGATTAACTTGGACAGTCTATGCCATCTTTCTGGCTACTGAGTATATTTCAGATTTTTGGAACATGCTGTTGTGCTCTATAAAATGTTTGCCCTGACAGCCAGCTGTTCACGAAATGGCTAACATAAAATACTTCTTTTTATGAAAGCAAACTGATGAGTGTGTTCTTTGCCACCTAACCATATGGAGTTTTTTAAACCATCATTAGGACCTTTGGGGTATTTTTTGTTATGTTTTGCTTTGTCTTCCTGGGCAACTGGATATACTTCCAAGCAAAGCATTAGGCTACAGCTATCCATCAATTTTTCTCAACAATGTCTATATGGAGCATGTGAAGATGATACTAGTGGTTTATGGCTCGGCATACAGCATGCTTGCTTCCCACTTTATTTTTTAATTAAAATAATCTTTAAAGCATTAAAACAGGGGCTTTGGCAAGAATCAAGAGGCCTTAACTTAGCTAACATTACACAATTAATTTTAATGGCCCAATGAATTGCTGTCTCTATGTATAAAACATCACTTAGATGACTGATAACACATATTCTAATGTATGTTTAAGTTATCAAAATGTGCTAGCTGTCCAAAGTATATGGCATAAATCTGAGCCAGGATTTTGAACTAGTTGCTAATTTCTATCTCTGCTGTCCAGGGCCAGTCCTAACATTGAGTAGAGTGGTTGCTAAAGTAAAAGGAATGAACAGAATTTCCTGTATCATATAGCTTGCCTTGGGAATTTAAACCAGAATAATACAGGTACAGTGAAGGAAGTCATCCCACGATCTGTGTTAAACTGAGATTAAATTGCCAATCGTTCCAATGTGGATGAGCAGAATCTTGTCTGTCAGCTCAGATAGCATACTTGTCTGGCCATTTGTGCTATCTTTTCTCTGAAAGAAAAATGCAGTGACTCAAGTTTAACTTATTAAATTAGTCAGCAACCCACCTCTAGTCTCCTTCATGTTTTACAAATACTCAGTCGTTATCAGTTTCTTTGGGGGGGAAAAGTATATCCATTCATTTTAAAACTAGTTAATAAGTATTTTTCAGAGGATAACACAGAATGGCATATCAAAACAATCTGAATCATCAGATTCTTTCCTGCTTTTTAAAAAAAGCTTTATAAGCACGATCAAATTGTGCTCAAAGCAAACATCTCGTAAAATGTGACCTTGCTAAGAAATGAAACTATTTGAAAAATTCAAATTAAAAAAATATATAATGTGAAAGGAAAAAAAATACACATGTAGGTAGTCGTTCATCTATTGTATTATCACAATTGGAACTTGAACTTCTATCACTAAGAGGTCATTAAATGAATCATCTTGTGACCACACCTAATAGTATGACCTTTGTTTGCCATAGTCATTAAGTAATTCATGCTTTCATTCTAGCTTCCCCCATTGATTTTGCTTGTTGGAAGGTCAAAAATAGTGATCATGTGACCCCAGGACACTGCAATCATACAAATACATGCCACTTGCCAAGCAAATCATGTCATTATAGACATACTGCAACAGTCATAAGTGTGAACACTTGTTGTAAGTCCCTTTTTCTAATACCATTGTAACTTTGGATGGTTGCTAAATGAATGGTCATATATCAATGACTACCTGTATTGATAAATTTAGATATATAAATTTAAAAGCAACTGTTAAATCAGCTGTCATGGTTTCCCTATATATGTAATAGTCTACTGATTTCAGTTTTCCAGCTTACAAAGACTTTGTTGAACATTCTTGAAGTTGAAACACACATGCACAGAAGAATTCAAATAGAGGAGGTCTAGTCTATTTTCAAAAATATTATCATGCAATCATTTAAAGATTTTGAAAGATCATTTCCAGTGAGATGCTGATCTAGATACCACTGAAGGAGAAGAGATGGCATTATGACAGACATTGGTGACCAAAGGGTGGGTCTTTCACCAGAGAGGCTGACCAAACCACTCTGAAGAAAGGAGAGATTATGAGTTCCAGCACATGTAATCTGAATGGTTGCGCCTTACGATTAGATTGCAGGAACCAATTTTTTGGTTGGTTGAGTGGCCCCAAATTGAAGGATTCCAACTACATCCACAATTATTATGTAGCCAACATTGACACAAAGATTGGCTTTGATTAAGCTCATTTTAATCATTTTGTGAATTACTTGTCTATTGTTTTTCCAATATTAAGTACCTTCAGAGCAGCAAATCTGATTGCATTCAGTGAATAAGCTTCCTTCAATCCTTAATGGGAGAACTTTTAAAGTATGAGTTTAAACACTTATAAATTTTTGTGAATAAATGGGGAAAAATAACTAGAATATTGTTTATGGAAAGTGATAAATGGACTAAGGCCCCAGATGGATTTGAAATGAGATTATGAAATTAATTAATGGAAGAGGACCAAGTTTGATATACATTTATACATGGGTTTTTAAAAAACAAGAATGTTCTATAAAGAGATGATATGCTGTATATATAAATGAAACCAACTGACATTTTAATAGTTAAAAAGGATGTATAAATATCAAGCCAAAAGACTGGATTTACAAAAAAACCTTTTGAAAGAATTGGTGAGAGGGAA
Organism: Ptyas mucosa; assembly: GCA_012654045.1. Lineage (NCBI taxonomy): Eukaryota > Metazoa > Chordata > Lepidosauria > Squamata > Colubridae > Ptyas > Ptyas mucosa. The sequence goes on along the minus strand of WNWU01000019.1, from coordinate 24,181,267 downwards.
CAAAAAGAAAGAAAGAAATCAAGCTCTAGCTTATTATTTGAAGGAATTAAACAAGACTGTTAGATGTAAAGGGGAGGAATATAAAGTTGGTTTCTTTGATCAAGGTTAAAATATATGTCACTATTTCTTCTAACTCTTATGGACCTTTTCTAACCAGGATTGAATAATAAGGCTTAAGGATTTATTTATAGACAAAAGATGAGATCTGAGATGAGGAATTGTTTCTACTATTTTAAGAAAAGAATTGTTTATATTTGTTGCAACAAAGGAGAAAATTACTTCTTTATATATTCTTTGTTCCTTCTTTTTTATTTTTTCTTACTTTTTGTCCTTACATTCCCTAGTTTTTTTCCTTTGTTAATAGTCTATAACATCATTAGGGGAAGGTTGATATTACTATAAAATAAATAATATAATTAGTGCCACATTGTATAAATGCCAAAATGTTTTCGAGTTGGGGGTTTTAATCATGAATATACTACTGCTTAAATACACCATTGAATGCTGTTGCAATATACCTATATTAAAATACTTTCTTTTTTAAAGAAAGAATAGTTTTAATCTATAACAAAAGAAAATTCTATATTCAAATATCAAACTGAATAAAAATATAGGAAACAAATAACATAAACAAAAGTAAGAAAAACACAGAAAAATTAAAATTATATAAAACTATATAAAATAGAGTACAAGATTAAATAAATATTTTCCACATAGAATGGTTTTCCACAATATCTATAAAAAATAAATTCTTATGTAGGAATACATGCAAATGTCATCAGTTCTCATCCAGAAGTTAAAATAAGGTAGATTATGTATTTTTTCTACTAGTGTAAAATAATATTCTTAATTTCTGTTGATACATATTAGGCAGGTAGGGTCTATATTTTCAGACTATAATTTCACATTATATTCACAATCTTAACCTTTACTTCTTTTCCAAAACTCTGTTAATAAACAAGACCCTATTTACTCACAGTTCTTAAAGGATTGGGTAATAGAAAGATTTTCAGCAAGGAAATTAAAATATAAACATCCTTCTAGGTCAACGCATTGTAATGCTCCACAAACAAGAAAGAGGTTAAAAAGCCACCAACCCAACCCACGCTAGGATGGCTTGCAAATGGCTAGAGATGTGGGCTGTGGAAGTGTCATGTCAAAAAAGGAACTCTAGAAAATTGGATTTGTGACTCAGGCAGAATTCTTTTTGCTCTTTGACTGAAATGGCAGATTGCCACTTAGCTGGAGGGAGAAAAGAGGAAATAAGTCAGCAGTAACACATCCAGAGCATCCTAGGGACAACATAAAAGCTGCACAATGTCACATTTTATTAAAAGGATGAATCAACCACAATACACTTTATGGAAAACACTCTTTCAAAAAGGTGTGTAAACAATGCTGTCTGAAACAAGCCTGTACTAGAGTGTGCTAAAGTAATTACAGGTGATTAATAAAAAAAGTGAAAGGGACTGGAAAAAATAGTCATCTGCTGAAAACAAGGATTAAAGGAAAGCTGGTCCTAACAATATAGGGAAACACTATGGTTTAGGTTGAGTAAATGTCTTGAACAGTTTGCAAAATGTTTTGATTAGATTGTCAAATAGACAGATTGAATATAGATATAAGTATTCTATGTGTGTTTAGCTTATGTTGATCCTTGTAGAAGCAAAATAGAAACTGATTTTGATATTAGAGAAGATTCTTAGGAATGCCATAGGTAAAAGAAGGAAGGAAGGAAGGAAGGAAACAATCAAATAGATCACTGAGCAGATCAGTCTAGAGTTTTCAGTCAGACCACAAATAAATGATCATACATTATATGAAGACCCAGTTCTTATGAGAAATCCATAATGCTAGAAAAAGTGGAAGGAACAAGAATTGGTGGTCAAGAAATAGCCAACTGGGTAGACTCAATTACAGAGACAGTGGGTGTATTGTTGAAAGACCTGAAGTGTTAGACTGGGGATAAATCATCCTGGAGAAAGTCTGTCTTTGTAGCTGTTCGGAATCAACACCAGCATGATGGCACCCTATCAATTATAATCTAATGAGGACAGCACCAGGTGGCCAAATTGTCAACAACTGCCATCACCTCACCACTATCTGCATTACTTCCTTTCCATATAAACCACAGACATCTCATCTGCTTTCCTTTTGTCATCTGTGGGGAAAGTCCATATATCTACCAAAAGCAGACTTCAAGTGGAGGGGTAGGTAGAGAATTCAACAGCTCTTAATAAGAGCATGATAAGGCAGCCCTTATAAATTTGGAGGTGGCCCTGAGTTTAGATCATGGAAATGTTTAACGTTGTATATCTCTATACTGACAAGCTGGAGCCCACTTTGATGGTTTAATCACAGCAATCTTCTTGTGCATTACATTCTTCTGTCTTTGAGATAAATGAACCACCTGAAAAATGCCATTAGGCTTTGTGCTGATAGAAATGATTCCTGTGGTATGAACAGGCAAACTTTTTTAGGAGGACAACTTATGTTCTTGAACGGTGATGTTCATTGCAAGGTCATAGTTATCCATACCTACACACACACACATATGTGTGTGTATGTATGTATGTATGTATGTATGTATGTATGTATGTGTGTGTGTATGATATTTTACAGTTTACATTCATTTAATGAACATTTTACCACTCATAAAAATAAAATTATACATTTTATGATTATCATATTTTATACACATGAAATGAAGAGTAATAAGTAAGAGTTTATTAAACTGGTATGTAGTATTTAACATTTGGTCAAGATAGATTGCAGATTAGAAGTAGCATGGATACTTGTAATATGGAAAGTGATATTATTTTTGTTGTAGAAAACATACTTTCCCTGTATTTTTTTCCCAACCAAATGAAAATGGTTTCTTTTTCATTTAAAGGATCCACTTTATCCCAGCAGAATTTCTCCATTTTAATTTATAACAACGGTGGTGATTCCCAACTTTTCATATCTTAACATAAATCGATGCCACTACCTACTAAAAAACTTAAGCCCAATACATGGTAACTAAAAATCAAAAACAAAGAAAACGTAATTTTTCTTGGGAAGGATTACTGGCATTTTGCTGTTATATTTACCATGTATAAATTTTAAACACTTAAAGTTCCAGTGATTGAATTTCTATCTGTTTCTAAACTTTCCTGTTATCTGTTTACTTCTGGCTGAGAATCAGTGATCTAGAGAGGAAATCTAACCGAGGCATGACAACTACAACCTATAGAACTGCTTTGAAATGAACAAAGAAAGAACATTTACAGATGGAGCAAAAGGGCAGGCATTTGGGGGGAAATGGCAAACTATGTTTGATGTAGCTGCCTTTTTCTCTTCCCTACCACTTCAACTAATATTAAGTGATAAAGACAATTCAGAATATAAATATGTGCTCTCTTTTTCTTCCTCAGTATATGTGTGGCTGCTTTTGCCTTCTCGTATTCTGCCTTGGAATCATTCTGTTCCCTTTTGCGCATCTCGATCTTTTCCCTCCTCTATTTTAAACTTTTATTTCCTCTACTGCTCCCACTATTTCTTCTTTTAAATGTTGCCTCTTTGCCCCTTGATCCTGCTTGTTGTTTTCATTCCCATTTTGTGCTCTTTAAAGCCCTCTCCTTTATGGCCTTCTTCTGCCATATTGCCTTGGTTTATTAGTTTGTTTTTATCACTTTAGAAAGTTCTTCCATTTGTTCCCCTTTTATTGCTGGAGTGTCCTTATTTATCATCTGATTTCTCTAATGTGCATGTTTGTTTTCCCTTGTAACTTCAAACTTCCAATCGCTTTGCACTTCATTCGTAATAAATCTAATTGTTCTATCTCTTTGCTCTTTTTTGCTTTTGCTAACACTTTTGAATTTTGCTTCCTTTTCTCCAGCCCTGTGTTTTCTTTTGTTCCTGTTCTCTTCTTTATACTAATCATCCTCCCTGATGCTAAAACCATTTTACTCACCAAAGGCAGCAGATCTTGTGGATTACTCAAATTTATTTCAACTTATTCTGAAAGTACTAAATAGATACAAGAAGGAAACAGAATTTTACAGTTGGGAGTAGAAGAATTGCTGGTCAAAATAGAGTTTGAGGTAGGAGGTGCATAGTAATTAGATTTATGTTAAGTTGGAAAAATAGCAACAAAGAAGGGGAATTTGTATAATAAAGAATTGGTCAGCATTCAAAGTGGGATGCTTTGTAAGATGTGTCAGAACAAGCAAACCACACTTCCTCAGCTTTTCAAGCAGCAACTCCCATTGGAAGTCTTGCACAGCTGCTTCAAAACATATCCCCAGTTATACATGCATGGACAATTGCTATGCTGTTGCAGCCTAAGCAGAAATGTCTATGCATGCACACAAATGTGAAGACATAAAAATAGGGGCAAAGTAAACAGAAAATGGTATCAAGATTCAGGAAGATCTTTACAAGCTAATAAAGTGGGTAGAAATTTGCAAATAGGAAATCCTTCATTTGGCCAGGAAAAATTAAAAACATGAGAGAACACGCCATGCAATCATATATATCACAGAAGTAAATGATAATTATTTATTAATAGATTTTCATAGGAGTACACAATTAAACTATTCTCAAAGAATATTGTTTTTTCTTTTTCTACTTATTATACCACCAGTTCTCAACTTACAACTGTAATTGGGACCAGAATTTCCATTGTAAATCATTATAGTTGTAAGTCCTGTCAGACCGCATTTTATGACACTTTCAAATGGTCATTAAATGAATCCAGCTTTTCTAATGGGCATATTTTTGGTCACTACTCACAAGTCACAACAAAGTTGAAAATCATGATCACATGACCACAGGACACTGCAACCAGTTGTAAATATGAGCCAGTTGCCAAGCACCTGAATTTCAATTATGTGACTGCAGGGGTAATGTTATGGTCATAAGTGCGAGTCCAGGTCACAAGTCACTATTCCCCCCAATGCTGTCATAACTTTGAGCTGTTGCTAAACTGTCATAAGTCAAGGACTATCTCTACATCTACTGTATTTGGTTGTGCATGATCTTTCATATCAATTGCTCTTTCAATTATTACATAATTGTATGTGTATGTGTAGAATGGTAAAGTTGTTTCTTCCTCTTTCAAAACAATGGATCATTAAGAAGATAATTGGAAGAACACACCAAATAAATGAATAACCTGTACAATTCATCAATTGCAATCCATAATGGTCATGAACTTAGATGGTTTTTTAAAAGGACATGTAACAGTTCGTGGAGGAATGGTCAAGAAAGGCCTTTTGATACTGAAGACATGTTATATATGTGTTATATCATCCTCAACTATCAGCTGCACTGGAACAAAGGATGAACAGGAGTATGTCTCCATCTCCACCAATGAATATGTCAAGGATATCTTTATGATTCTGATAGCCAAAAAGACTATTCTTAATTGTATATATATATTTCCTCCTTCATAGGCCAACACAGAGTTGCAGTCTGCTAGAAAGAAAAAAGCCCAGAAGTTGTGAATGAGATTTCACAGAACCAGGGCTGAGGAACATCTTGGCTTACATAGGTAGAACCGGGCTAGAAAGAAATTGCACATAAAGCCTACGAAGAAGGAAAAAGAAACATTGTACCTTTTACAGGCAGGATACTTGAAATAGGGTGTGGCTCACTGACAAAGTCTAATAAGACAGAAATGGATCTATCTGAGTCTCCCATAGGCCAACACAGAGTTGCAGTCTGCTAGAAAGAAAAAAGCCCAGAAGTTGTGGATGAGATTTCACAGAACCAGGGCTGAGGAACATCTTAGCTTACATAGGTAGAACCTGGCTAGAAAGAAATGAAAAACAGGACAATGTGAAGGAATGCATGGATTTTGTGAAAGTAAGAGAAATAGGTTAAGTTACACTTGGGGAAATCTATATGGATTGTCATTATTTCATATGGATCCTAATTTTTATGTGAGAACCATCTGAAACCATCAAATTAATATCAGATCTATCTTCACTGAATAACTATAACAACCAACAATCTAATTGGTGTTGCTGTGATGCAAAAAATCACGGATCTATGTGATGCACAAATTCTCATAGAACTTTTTATTTCTTACTCCAACTCAGATATTCCACTTGTTTGCACAGACTGAGCTACTGGGTGCTAATTGGGTACTAATTACTGAGTGCTTCTGGGATTCAAAAATGTGGAATCCAGGCCCATATATACTGGCTCCAAATCTTTTTAGATATCACACATCAATGGCAAAACACAGATCATATCTGACTGCATAGAATGAGCCATGACAGTCATTGAACCAAAATGGAATCAGGTTGCTGGCACATAAAATCACAGAAGCAGCAGAGCAACTTTTAAACTGATCCCTGGGAGAAAGCTGAAAGTTCTGGCAGCTTCTGGTTCAGAAAAATGTAGATTTTTGAGAAAATGCTATAAGAATCAGAGTCGGTGCTAGAAATGGATTAAAGGTCAGACATCATAATCATCATTTTTCTAGCTTATTCCCACAGGAACAGAAACTGCTTTTTTGGACTGACAAAACACCATCTTACAAATGCAAGCATCTGGATCACTTCTGCATTTTGAAGGAGTTGGCTGTAGATCCAAACCTGACCCATCAGCCTGTCACCTGGGTCTGACAGAGGTTTGGCAGCAGCGCCACTAGGACGATCAAACCTCACTGCCGAATTAATGATCAGACATGACAGTCACAAAATGAAAAGAACAAAAAAAGTTTGTGAAAGATGCCCACATCATTTTTTCTGAACATATATTTACTACACCAGTGCTGGAAGCTATTGATTCAACAGTACTTGCTTGAAAATGTGAATAAAGTATAATACCCAGCATCATTGGCAGAGGAAGGAGGGCATCAGACAAAAGTGGTATTGCAATACAACTTCTACTCCTTTTCTACATGTAGTGTGATGTAGCATGCATGCCCCAGAGGATGGACCGCTGGTGGATTTCAAAATTTTTTACTACCGGTTCTGTGGTTGTGGCTTGGTGGGCATGGCATGGTTTGGTGGGTGTGGCTTGGTGGGCGTGGCAGGGGAAGGACACTGTATAATCTCCATTTCTACTCCACTCCAGGGGAAAGATACTGCAAAATCCCCATTTCCTCCCAATCAGGTGGTACTTGGGAGACAGAGAATAGATGCAGCCAACGCCAGTCAGAATTTTTACTACCAGTTGTCCGAACTACTCAAAATTTCCTCTACCAGTTCTCCAGAACTGATCAGAACCTACTGAAACTCAACTCTGGTATGGACCTACATAGATGACACTGTTTTCATCATTCTGTGAAAGCAGTGATTGTCCAAATGCCACTAACAGTGAGTATAACAGAAACCTGTGGTAAAGAATAAAATCAATGGAATATACCCATTCCTCGGTTCAACTTTATCATAAGGGCAGGAAAGAGCACATTGTGACAAGCAGGGTATAACTTCACATACTGGAAAGTATGTGAAAGTATTTCTCCATAGAATCATCATGGAGGGGGGGGGGCAATATCTGGCCACAAACATAAAAGTGAAGAAGGGCTCCTTAAGGAAATGGAATGTCTGCTGTACTCAATGAAAGCAGCAAAAAGTTGATAATAAGGAATAGAAAGAAAGGATCTCAAAAGCATTTAGCCAAAAAAAAAAAAGCTATAGGGAGCAATAACAATCTCTTTTAATATATTTAAGATGGAAAACTAGCCAGGGAAATAATTGGGCTACTAGCCCCACTTCAAAGGAGTGGAAGAGTTTTTCAGAAAGAATGAGAAGATTTCAGTGAAACTGAATGAATTATTTTGCCCTTGATCCAGGTTTAGTCATCATACCTCCAAATACAAATTGCAGGGAAACAATGGCAGGAGAAGAATATGTAACCTGCTGCTTGAAGGACTCAGAGATATCTGGTTATTCACAGTGAGAAACAAAATGCTGAATTAAGAGGAATCTTGGTCTTATCCAATATAAGCTGCTCTTACATTGCAGTAGCTGAAAGTGTTCAGGAACACACTACATAAAAATTGTGAGGCTCTGCATGAATTCCTCTTTTTATTTTTCTGACTTTGAGTGACAGAGAATAGGCTGTATTCAGAGGACTTTATACATTTCAAGCTGTCATTAAACAGCCGAGAAAGGAGGTAGGGAGAAAAAAAAGCTTCACTCCATTCTATTAAATCAAGCTTTTTAAATAAAAGAAGGTAGATTGCAGGAATTCACTAGAAGATTGTATTAAGCAGAATAGCAGCTAAATATGCTGAATCTAATCTAAAACATACTTGTGTTAAATTTTCTGCTTATTATATGTTTAAGATTTTTGGTGCTTAGAATGAAGAACAGAATGACAGTTGCAAACCAACAAGCTGATCAAACTTCTATAGTATTTATCCTGCAATCGGTCACTTTGTCTTTTATATTTGTGGGACAGCCAGAAATAATTTTATTAAAGGAGGCCAAGATCTCAATTTACACTCCTTTGTATGCATTTTTTTGCAGAAGCTAAATAATGTGCATAATTGTTTCCCAAAAGCAGGCCATATTTCTACAAAGAGTTTCAGGGGCCTCAAAATAATGTGTAGCAGCTTTGTTCATACTGTTGCTAAAACACTATTGTTTTTTTTTAAAAAAAATACGCACATTCAGTAATACTACCCCTCCCCTTCAGTTGAATATGAAGGATAAGACATTTTAATTTCCACTCATACAAACTGAAATATAAAATGAAGAATTTATATTTTGCTTTATATTATCTGTACATTCTTTGTGAGGATGAATTTACAGTTTAGGACTCTGCACCCTTCTTTGAGGTCATCCTGGAGCTGGAGTTCAACATTCAAGAGATACGGCTTTCCCAAACAGTTTATTGAGATTCTTCAGGTGAAATTAATTCCTAATACATTTTTATAAGGCTTAGTGCTTCTCATAAAGGGCTCTAGAGGTTAAGTTCTGAAATGAATGTGAGCCTAATGCAAATGATTTAAAACTAGTGAAATATTAGCAGCTTAAGCAGTCTGGGAGCTAAAATTTCTATTGGCTAAGTGCTCTGGGTTGACTTTAAAGGTATCTTAACACAGAGATTCTTTCTTTTATTTCTGATCATTATTTCTCACACAAACACAACTTCACTATCATACCATTTTATTGATTGATTGATTTTGTAAAATGTCTAACTGTCTAATGACATTTCAAAAGAATCTTCAGCACCAAAAGGACACAGCTGCAGTGCAGTATATTCTACAATGCATGAGCAACAATGGAAAAAGTCTGCCTTTATGTGCCTCTGACCTCTCATGGGTATAAACCTCTATGTTTCATCTCTAAATGATCTTGCAGGCCCAACAGAATCATATTTATATAAGGTATCCATAATACTGTATAACCCAATACACTGTTAACTAGGATTTTATATGTAGCAATGTGCACTTTGAATTAAGCCATAAATTCCTGACAACTACTGCAGGGACCATGCAATCAATGTTTTGTATAGCAGCAGTTGATTTCATTCCTAAACAAACTGGCCAATCCATTCTGGGTGTGGCTTCTGAGACAACCTCAAAGGCTGCCCAACATAGTCAAAACTCATGGTAATAATGCCACAAGTCAGTATTGCAAGATTCTCAGGGCAGATAGTGTTGTATCTGATGCACCAGCCAAGCTGGGCAAATGAACTCCAGAAACCACCTCTGCATGCTAATTAGGGAGAAGCTATGAGGGCTGGATCATAGCACTCCAGATCACAAATCTTGTCCTCTATAGATAACAAATCTTGTTATCTATATGTCACTGAAACCAATGTTTCTGGAAGGCTTAGTGGTTACAGACAAATTGCCAGAATTTAATACGAGACTGTTTCTTCCCATCTAGTATTTCATAGTCTTCTGAGTCAGGCTCCCAATTTGTATAGCACTTCTGACTGGGCTAGGATCACAGAGCAATAGAAGAGCTTTCTCAATTGTTTCATAGGCATGTTGAATATTATGTGGCAAAGAACTGATACTCAGCATTGGAGCACCAGTGGGTCGATTACTCCTTCTCCATAAATGCCAAGTGATAGGACAAAAGTCATTCACCGGTTCTGTTGCCATCCCAGATCCGGTTTTGAATACTAACTGGACAAAATTTTAAATGAGGTTCTTCATGTAGGCTCTTCTCTAGCTGATTTCTTAATTATAGACTTATCTTCTACAACAAATGTCAGTTTTGGCTTAGATAACACAATTCTAATAGAGTGATTTTTTTTAAATTTCCTAATGAAAAAGCCAAAATGCATGCAGTCTTTCCCCAGCAATCTGCAATATTTCTTACTTTTATTCTGACAACTCTGACAATAAAATCCCAAGATAAAACATCATGAAAGAACTCACATAGGTTATTGTCTCATGGGAGAAAAAGAGACAACTTTATTCTTATACATTCAAAAGGGCATCTGCACCTGCCAAGTCAGACTGTTTGGTTATGGTTTGATTGCTTTAGGAATAATATCTCTTATAGATGCCTTGAGGCCTGGCAGTTTTCTCTTGGTTAGTAAATTAATCCTCGGAATAATTTATAGGTTCATAATTTTTGTCATATTCATAAAGTCAATCTAATAAATCTTAGACAGTTCTACAGTAGCTATTCCAGTCTGAAAGTATGTTATTCTTACTTTCGTTTTCAAGTAGGATTCCAGTATAGGAAAGCATTCTCATTTTGGATTTTATATTTAGGCAGATGTTATACAAGCAAAACCAGAAAGTCTGATTGTTTTTTTCCCGTATCATATACTGTATATTTTTGATAATTTGGATTTTGATTGTAGTACCAATACAGTCTGCACAGAGAAGATGAGAATTTGCTAGTGTTTTATCTTTTCTTTATGTAAAAACCAGCTTGGATATCAGTTTTGGTATGAATACTTATTGATGGGTTTAAAAAATGATTAGGGATCAGTGGTATCATACACATACAAAGAGGATGAATCTTAGTCATGATGGTATATACATCATTTTAGCTTTCAATCCTGTCTCATAATGCCACTAAAAGTATTGTAAGGATAATGTCCATTGCTTTACCTGAATGAAAATTTGAATCATGCTGGAAAATTCAAAGGCAGGCTAATTCTTGTAAACTTTGTACATTTTTGAAATTGAAACTGGTTTTTCTCTTTAAAGCAACACACTGGTACCTCAATACTCAACTGCTTCAAAACTCATCAAATTTAGTACTCAATGCATGAAAATGTTGTCCCAGTACTCGGCATTTGTTTAGTATTCAACATGCTGTGATAGGAAGAAGAGGACAGCTTTGGACAAGAAGTCAGCCATGCTGGGAAGATTGTTGCTGTCACTGCATTTTTTAATTTGCCAGCTGTGCTTTTTTTGAACTCTAAGACTTACCGTAGATGCTCACACTCTTATCTCTAAGCTAACTGCGCATGTCCACATTCCTTCACCTCTTCTTTCTAACTTTTCTTTTGTTCGCCTGCCAAGAGGTCCGGCAGGAATGCTGTCAAAATGTAACTAATTAGCCAGTAAGATTTTTTTTTTATTCCTTTACAATAAAATGAGTTCTTAGAATATATCTCGGATTTATTTTGCTTATCGAGTATGCTTCAAGGGAAATGCCACGGTCCATCTCTAATTAAGTGCAATTACCCCAGGAGGGGAACAGGGTTTAATTGCCACCCTGTCAGTTGCAAAAAGAGAGGGATAGCCACAGAGGGTGTACAGAAAGTCAGCCATGCTAGGAAGGTCACTGACATAGGAAAAGGAACAGGCAGAAAGATTTTTCCAGACAAAACAAAGAGTCACATGGTAAATCATGTGGTTTACTGGGACTCATCCTTTTTAGTACTCGTTGCACTTCCTGGAACCAATTAATGCACTTCCTGGAACCAATTAATGCGAAGTACTGAGGTAAATAAAGACTAGTCAGTACATTAAACCAATTTATACACACACACACACACACACACACACACACACACACACACACAGAGAGAGAGAGAGAGAGAGAGAGAGAGAGAGAGAGAGAGAGAGAGAGAGAGAATGAGAGTCAGGCCTTCAAACTTCATTTAAAGGACAGCAGGGTTGGAAGTTCACGCTGATTTTCACACTGATTTTCTGTGTGGGTTTTTTTCTGCTCTAGACACACTAATTCCTATTCAAAAATTAGAACATCTGCCTTTCATAGTATCCTTTCATAGAGTAGCACAGATAACACTGTTAATTTTCAATGAATTGCTGCTGAATTTTGATATTAGGGTGACTACAAAATGAATTTGTGGACATATGTAGCTCATGGGCAGATTATCCATCCCTGCTTTACAATATCAGTTATTAGAATATCAGCTATTTTTTCCAGAGAGTGATTGATCCTTCAGTATTATTTCCTATATAAGTCCCATATTTTTGAGCTCCAAAATAAAGGAGCTCAAAGGGGACTCTGAAGAATTTCTACTTAACTTGTGTGATATTCCTGTTGAGATCTCTGTTGTATGTTGCATGTGAGCATGTAAGTAAGTCAGAAAAGCTTTTTGACAATCACATCTATAGTAAATGCTCCGTCCAGCACTGGTGAGCTCTAGAATCTTCCCTATTTTAAGGGGTCATGCAGTCTATGAAATAGGCATTTTCAAACCGAAGTTTATTGACATTACTTCAGTAGATATAGCCGAAGTTGATTTGGATCAATTTCAATTAATTTCAGTTAATGCAGCCCAAGGATATGAACATGCTTGTATTAAATCATCTATACTCTTACCTATCCTGCATTTATGAATTATTGATGAGAGTGAATCCAAAAGGAAGTAAGGCAATTGACTTCAGAAAGATAATAGCATCAACTGCCCTGAAAAAGAAATCATATATGTGTTTCACTCTAAGAAATCCTCTTTTGACCAGGAAATCTCAATAGATATTACCCATTCACTAATATTTCCTTCTTTGTCTTGACAAGACTACAGAAAATATTGTCTCAACTTCAAACATCAATGAAAAATTAAAGATCATCAAACCTCATTTAATCTAGTTTTTATCCTGGCTTGATAATGATCAAGTAATAATGATAAGGAAACTGCCCTAAGGTTTCTTTTGAGAATAATATAATAGTTCCCTACAAGTCTACTGTTTTCTGATAAAACCCTATATATAATCTTCTAGAAAATCCATCAACCAGGGGTTAAATGCTCCCGGTTCAGACCAGATTGCCCAATCCGGTAGCGGTGGAGGCAGGTGATTTGGAGAACCAGTAGCAAAAATCCCTGCCTCCCCCCGCCCCCCCCCCCCCCAATGCCCAACTGAGGCTTTTTTTTTAACTTTTAAAAGCATTTTTTCTACAACCTCTTCGGCTGAAAAAATGCTTTTAAAAGTTAAAAAAAACAGCCTCTGATGATCGCGCAGCTCAGCTGGGATCATCAAAGGCTTTTAAAAGAAAAAAAAACTTTTTTTCTTTTAAATGCCTCTGACGATCCAAGCTGAGTTGCCTGATTGGCAGAGGTTTTTTTTCTTTTAAATGCCTCTAAAGATCAGGCAACTCAGCTTGGATCATCAGAGGCATTTAAAAGAAAAAAAAATCTCTGCCGATCAGGCAACTCAGCTGGGATCGTCAGAGCCTTTTGAAAGCATTTTTTACAACCTCTTCGCCGAAGAAGTTGTAGAAAAAATGGTTTTAAAAGAAAAAAAAATTGGCCATGCCCATCCAGTCACATTACCCCCACCACCAAGCCACTCCCACAGAACCAGTAGTAACAAATTTTAGATTTCACCACTTCCATCTACCATTATATTTTGCTGGGTTGGCTCTGATGTTTGATGTTAGAGACACATTTAAACAATGTCCTGTTCTTGACTGTAACCTTGGTTCTAAGAAAAGCATTGTAAGGGTCATCATTCAGCCCTAAATGCTTCCATTGTGCAATCTTGTCACAGTGGAAAACTTAATTGGCAGAAGAGAAATTAAACATGAATTAATAAAATGGCATGAATAATAGTAAAAGAGGAGGAGGGGAGGGGAGAAAGAGGAGATGAAACTTGCATTGTATCAAGAAATCTGCATGGATGCAGTCACTGGGAATGGAATTCATGTAGAAAAGAAAACAAAAAATAACATTTATTTATTAAATTTATATGCCTTCCATCCAGTGCTGGGATTCAAAAAATTTTACTACTGCTTTTGTGGGCATGGCTAGGTGGGCATGGCATGGCTTGGTGGGCATGGCTTTGTGGGCGTGGCAGGGGAAGTATACTGTAAAATCTCCATTCCCACTTCAATCCAGGAGAAGGATACTGTAAAATCCCCATTTCCTCCCAATCAGCTTGGACTCAGGAGGCAGAGAATAGATGGGGGCAGGGCCAGTCAGAGGTGGTATTTATCAGTTCTCCGAACTACTCAAAATTTCCGCTGCCAGTTCTCCAGAAGTGGTCAGAACCTGCTGAATGCCACCTCCCATCTCATTATCCAAAGCAATTCCGGTATATATGGATTGGTTTTAAATTTGGCATACCTACCATATCATTTGAGCATATAGGGCATGGTTTCATGATACGTTTGAAATGCATTTTTTATAATCAATAGAACATTGAGATTTTTAATTGAGAAATATTTTTGCAACATATAATCTAAGAATACTAATGAATATTGATTGTTCTGCCATTTTAAATATCTAAGGTTGAGAGAATAAGTTCCCCTGCATATTTTCACCAATTACATTTAATATGAGTAAGAGAAATCAGTTTACAAAGTATGTCATAAGAAAAATAGTGTTAAGAATAAACCTCGTGCAGCAAGTTCATGCAGTTTTTTTTAGCTGTGATGTGGTTTAGAGTCATATATCTGACTGTTCCCAGGTTGCTCAATGGAAGAATTTGCTTGGTGTTTTCAAATTTATATTCTATTAAGAAGATAAATGTGCATAATCCTGAGAATCAAATCAAAGTTGCTGTTCTATGGCACTACATTTTGATGGTAGCTAATTTAATACAAAAAGGAATGTTACATTTCCCAAATTAGTAAGACCTAATGTCCCAACTTTGAGTTTATTTCAAGATGAACCAGAAGGATAAATTTCCTGTATATATATAAAAAATGCCATTTACTAATACGAAAATTATACATGTTGGTACAAGAGGTTCTCACTTTCCAGTGATAATTGGGGCCAGTAAATTTATCACTAAGTGATGCTGTTGTAAAGTGTGATGTCACATGAGCACACTGACTTATGATGGCTGCTGCGATAGTTCTAGTTGCTAAGGTTTGGTGAATCCCACACAATCACATTGTCCCACAGTCACATGATCACTTCTTCCTGCAGCTTTCCCATTGGCTTTCTTTACTGGAAGACAGCGCTGAAGGTTGCAATGGTGATCACTGACACTGACAGTGGGATGTTGTGACCATCACAACTGAAAGCTGGTTACCACCCAAATCAGAATCATCTGTCCACAAGTACACTATATTTATTTACTTACTTACTTACTTACTTACTTACTTACTTATTTATTTATTGAATTTTTATACTGCCCTTCTCCTTCCGGACTCAGGGCGGTGAACAGCCAACTAAAACTGTATACAAAAGTTAAAATAATTTTAAAATAATTTATAAAATTTGGCCCATAATTTAAAACAATTCAATTAAAATCCATATCAAATGTTAAAACCCACATGGAGTCAGGCCAGCCTGAAAAAAATAGGTTTTAAGTGCCCGACGAAAAGTCCGGAGGTCTGGAATCACTCATATCTCTGGCGGTAGGTCGTTCCAGAGGGTGGGCGCCACCACAGAGAAGGCTCTCCCCTTGGGGGTCGCCAGCTGACATTGTCTGGCGGACGGCACCCTGAGGAGGTCCTCTCTGTGGGAGCGAACTGGCCGGTGGGAGGCAATTGGTGGCAGAAGGCAGTCCCGTAAGTACCCCGGCCCTAAGCCATGGAGCTTTAAAGGTGGTTACCAACACCTTGAAGTGCACCCGAAAGTCCACTGGAAGCCAATGCAGCTCACGCAGGAGAGGTGTCACATGGAGCGTCTCGTCGCTCCCATAATCCCCCACGCGGCTGCATTCTGCACCAGTTGGAGCCTCTGGGTGCACCCCAAGGGGAGCCCCATGTAGAGAGCGTTACAGTAGTCCAGACGAGAAGTGACGAGTGCTTGAGTGACTCTGCGTAGGGAGATCCAATATAGAAAGGGGCGCAACTGGCATATCAGGCAAACCTGATAGAAAGCCCCCCTGGCCACAGCCGTCGTATGCTCTTCTAAAGACAGCCGTGAGTCGAGGAGGACGCCCAAGTTGCGAGCCCTTTCCATGGGGGCCAATGATTCTCCCCCAATAATCAGCGATGGCACCAGCTGGCTATACTGGGACGCCGGCAGCCACAGCCACTCAGTCTTGGACAGGTTGAGTCAGAGCCTGTTTCTCCCCATCCAGACCCACACGGCCTCCAGGCACTGGGACATCACTTCCAAGGCATCATTGGGATGGTCTAGGGTGGAGATGTACAGCTGCGTGTCATCAGCGTACGGATGGAACTCCACTATAATGGCCACAAGAACCAGGAACTGTTGTATGTCCCCTCATTCAGCATTGTTATAACTTTAAATGAGTAAGGGTTATCTTTGTACTTAAATCTGCATATAGAAAAGTAAATTGTCCATAGCATGCATTGGCTGGATAATAAAAGGATGACAATGGAATGACCATGGTGGATCTGTAGAAGACGGTGCGAGACAGAGGGGCATGAAGAGTGCTGATCCATAGAGTGGCTAAGGGTTGGACATGACTGAATGGCTGATGACAACAAAATTGTCCTTCTCCAAAAATTGAGAAATCAAAAGTAACAGCAATTGAGATATTCTTAGTGCTTGAGGAATCATATCAAAATGCAAAATGATATGATGAACAGAAGTAGTCTCTAACAAAGTTAAATAATAATAATAATGAAATGGATTTCTGTTTATTTAACTTTCTGGGATGTTCTGAAAAGTTAATTGAATTTCAAAAACAGGTTGTACAGATAGATTTAATCATTTGCAAGGATTAATGGAATTTAACCTATGGACACACACACACATAAAAAACCCTTTGTTTAAACCTCAAGTGGCACTCATATTAAATACTTGACTGATATGAACTTTCATTATATAAGATATTTTTTATAAAATATTTTCCTGATAGATTATGATTGTTTTAATTATTCAGGCTGATTTATTGTTGAGATTAGTGGCAATATTATTCTTGTATAGCATATGAGAAAATAATCATATAGCATCCATTCCAATCAATCAGTTAATCAATCAGACTGTTATTTTGTTTAAAACATTAAAATATGCCTGCAGTAGTAGAAGTAATGGGTGCATGTGTGAAAAAAAGGAGGTATCTAGAATTTAGTTACATTTCATTATAAATACATTGCTATGTTTCATAAGGGTCTAACTTGAATCTATAAATTTTGACACAACTTCAATTTTAAAATATTTTCTATTTTTTAACGTTAAAAGCACATTTTTTTTAAAGTGAATTAAGCTTACTAGTTACTTTCTTGGCAATTTTGCATAGTTTTGTTTGTCTTCTTTCAAGACCATTTATAAACTTTCCAATCTAATTGTAAGCTTCCTGGGTATTTTTTCCATTAAATGATAAGGAGGTCTGATGTTGCTTTTTGAGATCTGCCAATGTTGGCTAGGTGTGGCCATCATGCTTGTACAGATGAAATTCTTGGAGTAGGTAATGCTACTCAATATGATTGATGAAGTAAGCTGTAGGTCATGAAAGCTATGTCTTAGTAAAATATGTCTAAAAAGGTGCTTCTAAACTTTTTCTGATTTTAGACTACCATAGACTACTATGACTAACTACAATATCAAAAGTCCCACTAAACAAATCAAGTATTTCATATGCAGCATTTAATAAAATTAATTAATATTTCCACTCTGTGGTCTGACTGCTTAAGGGGAATGTAATCAATTTTCTTGATATAAGTTATATTCTGCAGAAAAATACAATTCCTTATTGTGGATATAATCAATCACAACAACATGCCAAAAGAATTATAAATGATAGTGAAACTATTAATCTCTATGCTTCTCAGTAACTGGTTGTCAGATTCATAGTTCATAAATATATCTTACAGGGAAATAACTTTAATTATAACATTGATTTTATTATGGTAGCATCTAACAAAAACATGCCTGTGGAATACTACTTGGAAACAGTACAAGATTACTAAGAGATGCTTTCATTGATATAAATAGAATACCACTAATGCAAATAGAATATCAAAAGGAAATAGAAGTAATAGCAATTGAGGAGTACCATTCAAAACTGTTTACTACTATATTTTCATCCAGCGCAAAATATAAACCTGAATAGTACATTTTAAGAGAATAATTGGTTTCAAATATGGCACAAAGATAGGAAATTATTAAAATAAATGTTGCAAAGGTGCTATTCACTGCCATCTGTAACATTTTAGAACATTTTATCAAAAATAGTTGATACTTTTTCATGGATATATAAAAGGATAGCACACTACGCATACATACATACAAGGGAAAATATCTGAACAAAAATACAGCATTAACCAATGCATTCACAATCTCTTTTTGGTTATGTTCTCATTGATTTTGGGGAGTTGTTTCAGGAGTTCAATCCCATTCATTTTCTCTATCTCAGCACTCAAATAGTTTTAGTGGTGAACTGAAATTATATTGTAGCTATTTTGTTCAACATTTAACCTTTTATGACCTTGATGTGTGATAATTTATTGCTATGCTTCCTTCCTTCCATTGCTTCTATCTGAAAGAAAGCAAGGAAGTATGATTATTTGGGAACTACTGATAAAGCATTTTCTGATTTCATTAAGAAAAAGTGCTTTGCTGATATTCCTTTGACTTTGACCCAAATTGATGGAAATGATTCCAAATATAAAGGGTAGCATGGGTGAGGTGCATGTGCTATACAACATATTATAGGACTTTTCAGCCATTACAAGCATGGAAAACTGACATAAGGAAGAAAGAAACCCTTTATTGCTCTACAATTATATTTTTTTTTAAAAAAATTGTACTTTATGTACAATATGTAATAAAACCATCAAACATAGCAGTAGGATGCAATATACTTTCATACTGCTGCGTGCTTAGGATTGCATAAAGATTTAATAACTAAAAATAAAATGGCTGCCAAAAATTTGTCTTTTGCAGTCACTATTTGTGTGCAAGTATACATGTACAGTAATGGCACTTGCTCATATTTAGAGGTTTGCTGGTTGAGGAATTCTGGGAGTTGAAGTCCACAAGTCTTAAAGTTGCCAAGGTTGGTGACCCCTGCTTTAGATCCTCCTCATACAGTAGGGTTCACACTCCTGAGGACAGCAACTTTAGAATTTGATTTTCCAAGGGTTAGATAGTCTCTTCCCATTTTCTAGGTTGACAACTTTAGGTTTGTTTGACGGAACAAATTTAAAACTTTCTATAGCTCCTTTGTGGCTACTCTTGGAATGGGATTTATTTCCAATATACAGAGTATGCAGGTATAGAAGAGACATTTTAGCATCCAAATGTAATAAAGATATGAGCTAGTCACCTCATAGATGCAACTGATTTTGAAAATAGAGAGTTGGTGGACAATTCAGTATGAGTGACTCAAATACATTTAACTAAGTAATGCCTTTGAAATATGAGCTTACATGCCTTTACCTGACCACTTGCATCTCACTAAACAGAGCAATACTTAATTTTGAACAAGCATGCATAGAATTGTACACATTATTTCTGGCTTTCTTTTCAGGTAAAGAAGAGCAACGTCTGTTCTTTTCAACTACAAATAAGCTAAGCTAGTGATTATAAAAGTCAATATTTCAGTGTAGTGTCAGCTGTATGTTGAACAAGGATTTTTATTTAATTCTGCTCACAGAAAACTCAATGAATACTGGACAAAATCAAAATTAAATGACAAAGGACTTAATTTCCCAGGATATGATTCATTTAGTGGACCACATAAAGATTACACTTTATAGGTATAATAGATATAAATACATCTATTATTTTATTTGGGGGGTTTTTTCTGAATTCAGTGGTGCAGTGCCTACTCCCCAAATATTTTAAACTTTTATAGCCCCATCATTGTTAATTTTTTTCCTAATAGTTTATAAATTTGCTTGATGAAAGCTATTCAGATAGCCCATGTTTTTCCTTCTCTCTCTGTTCAATCATTCTTTCCAGTACTGTTGATTTTAAGTTGTATCTTAATATATTTACAGCCACGAGTTCTTGCTGATATCCTAGTTTATTATTTATTTACATTAAGCCCTTTTCTTATCTCTGTTATCAGCGCTGATTTATAAAGGCTAGAATCATAATCTAGCCATGAATCTTCTTGGGACTATCACCGTATCATGAAAAAGTCCCACCATTTAATAATCTTCTCTGGTGAAAAACAGGTTTGAAAGTTATCTCCATCACCTTTACAAAGATAAAGCAATAGCTGTAAGACAGTATGATTATGGAGTTGGCAGTAAGCCAAATACCACAAAAAGGCAGGATGTCTTTTACTTTTAAAATTAATTCTGATTTTGATCACACTGAAATGAGCGTCATCAACCTACCTTTTCTTATTATAAATTAAAACAGTTTATCCAATATTTATATCTTTATTGCATTGTTATTTGTATTGATAGGTTTTTTACATTTTTTAAAATAGGACTGAATTCCTTTTTATAAATGTTCATTCCATTTCTGTACCAGTTCAAGAATTATTTTTAAACAAACTCTAATTTAAAAATGGTACATTTTTCCTAATTAACATTGCCAAATGATGTTTACCTATTGGTATTCTACAGTATATACTTCTGTAACTGATTTTCCATGGTATTAAAACATTGTGTACATTATTTAGCCAACAGATTCAAACCTATTATAAATATTGTTTAATTGGAAAAATTCATTGAAAGTTTTTGGAGAAATGAACATTTCAGAGAATAATTACTTTGTAACATGAGCTTGGATACATTTGCATTAAAATATAAACTGAACAAATTTCTTCCTTGTTTGTGCTATTAAAGGATATAGAAATTAAGTCTGAAAGTGCATGTGGACATAGCTCTTATCAATGGATTTTTGTTTTGTTTTTAACATTCTGCATTAGCATCTCCAACTAAATGTTTGTAAACAGATGGGCTGCATATATAATAATTATTTCTCATGGACATAGCTTTACTTTTCTCTTTTTCTTCTTACAGGAATGTGGTTTTCTTCAGAAGAATACAATGCTTTGGCTCATCATGCAACATTTTCTCTGGAAAACATTTACTCCTTAAAAATAAAGGCATTGTAGGTAAAATAGTTGAAATTATCAGATACCTTGTATAACAGAGTTTGGCATGAAGGTTTGTTTAGAATATTGGTGACTAAAGAAAAAAATATATAAGAAACAGAAATTGGTCGCATATACAAAACTTACCTCAGTGAGAAAGGCAGTATTGGAAAATTGGAGTTGCAATATCATACACCACTTTTACTCAGAGTTTTTAAAATCAAATATTGTCTTTCCAATGTATAGATTCTCTTGTATCTAAAACTTTTGTTGTCTACTTCTTCACATGCTTGCAATTGTTTTGCCCAATCAATAAAAAGTTTCATCTCTGACATTTACATGAAAATGAAGACAGTGAATATTGCACTTATCTTAAAAGCACAGGGCTCTTCTGAGAAATGTTTGGCAGACATTCACTCTTACAGTAACACTTTGCAATAATGATACTTTAATGCTGAGTTGGCAATAAAATCTTACTGAGGTGCTCATGGCAGCCACATTAATGCTGAATAAAAGTCATTAGGAATGTAGAATTGCGCCAGAACAGGAATGTCTTAAGCACCAGCAATCTGGCAAATAGAGTGAATGAGACACATTGACTAGACTTTGAAGGAGAGCTTCATTCTCTTTTGACATAATAACCTCATACATTTATACAGCATTTTTCTTTCAAAGGATTCTCTAAAACCTGAATTTGTTTGAGTAAGCTTACTTGTAAAAAACAAAAAATGTTTTCTTTTAAGATAAATGGTGACAGCAGGCTGCCAGAGAAGTAGATTAACAAAATGGCCATCATTTTAAGAAATGGAAAATGTGCCAGCAATTGGATTATAAAGCAGCCACAGTTTCAAAGATATTACTTCCAAGAAGACCTGTGTCTATAGTCTTAACTCATTGACTCAGAGTTGAAATGATACTTGGAATTATTGTATAATAGAACGCTTCCTAACTGCATTATTTAATGTCTCTCTGTCCAGATGGTTACTGCATGCATGCCTTAAAAGAACCATAATTTGATCTGTACATATGTAAGTGCAAAATATCTCATTGTCAGCTCACGTCTATCAAACTGTACCATCATAACTATAAAACCAGTGGTATATATATTTGGGATACCATGCAAAGTTAGACTGTTATGCAATATATCAAATAAGCCAAGTTACATTTTTTTGTCTTTACAATAGCAATATACACATACAATTATCTATATCCTGTGTTTCTATGGGTGGCCTGCTGATTATCATTAATCCCAGCGAAGAAAGCAAGCTATTACAAGTGTAGTGGAGCAAAAATGTGCAGGATATGTTTTGTCATATTTTCTACTTTTGAGGAGAACAAGAGAGTCTTTTAAAAATGAATCAACATTCTTCATTCTATTTTCCCCTTAAGATATTTAAAGAACTGAGGTCTCTAAGGAATGTATAGATGCTGAGGAAAAAACTTACTTTGCTAGAAGAGCTAGTAAATTTAATACTATTCAAATTGTTCATTAAAAAAGTATGAAGCCTAGTTTTTGCCATTGAATCTAGACGCTACTATTTATTTATTTTTTATTGTTTAGAATTTTGGGAATCGTAAAATTTAGATCACAAGATCTAAATCACTTATTTAGGCATAATTGCGTGGATGAATTGAGTAATTTCCAAGTACATGGCAATCTCAGTAACAAATTCTTCCCTTATTTCTAAAAAATAATGAAATATTCTTATTATTGAAACTAAACCATTTTCTATCTTTAAAATGTAGAGTATTCAGAAAGTTGCGGAAACACTTGAAATCCATATATAGTAAAACCCAAAAGAAAAAAGTGCTTGAAAATATTCACATCGCTTTGTCTTCCTGTTTCAAACATTTTGCTTCAGTGATAACACTGATCCAAACATTCTGAATATCCATATTTTCACAATACGAGCACAGTTCAAGTGGCTAAAATTTACATAAATATGGGATGTTTGAATCTTTATAATATAACATACCACAGTAAAAATGGCTGATAAACAGATAGTTAGTTATCTGTTGAGGAATTGAAAATCAGTTTTGAAATATATTTTATTTGGTGCAAAATAACAATGTGGAACCTATATAAACCAGCATTTTGCTGTATGACCCCAATGGCAGAGAACATTGCTTGCATGGAACATTGAAGAGCCTCTAGATCCGTGATGGCGAACCTATGGCATGTGTGCCACAGGTGGCATGTGGAGCCATTTATTTATTGGTTCGATTTATATGCCGCCCTTTCTCCGGAGACTCAGGACAGTTTACAATGTGTTAAGCAATAGCCTTCATACTTTTGTATATACCTGCTTAGTAGGACTTTTGCCCCCCCCCTCCCAGCGGTGTTCTTTTTTATACAAAGTCTGCTTATCCATATCGATGGGCACGTGAGCCCTAGCTCAGCTTCAGTACGCGCCACATGATTTTTGGGCTTCCAGGCCCACCGGAAGACAGCAAACGGGCCATTTCCTGCCTCTGGAGGGCCTCCGGAAGGGTGTGGAAGGCCATTTTTGCCCTCCCCAGGCTCCAAGAAAGGCTCTGCAGCCTGGGGTGATTGAAAAAGGCCCACCATACGATCGTATGCCAAAAGCGGTGGGAGCACAGGGGGACACACGTACATGCATGGCGTGGGGTGGGGCGCATTGAATTATGGGTGTGGGCACGCACACTCGCGACCCCCTCACTTTTGGCACGCAACAGCAAAAAGGTTAGCCATATAGATGCTACATGATTTTTATTATGCTTGTAGAACAGGCCATATGGACACATATGACTCTGTAAGTCAATCACAGCCCGCATTCTGCTCCCAACCAAGCATCTGACAAGTGACCTGAATATCAGATTGTTATAGGCGATCTGGCCCAACTCAGTTCAATTAAACCCAAATAAAATTGCATATTTAAAAACCTGGATTTGATTTGTGTGATAACATATGAAAATTATGATAAATGCCATTTTACTTCTTCTATAAAAGTTCATTTTACCTCAGGGAAACATTTCCCTGTTAAAATAAACTAAAAATAAGAGACAGCCAAGCCAAGCCAAGGAGGAAGAAACTAGGAGGGGAAAAGAACTCACAAAAATTCACAGCTTCCCACATCAGCAAACTGGTATAACAAAGCATTAGTCAAGGGAAAAACATTCTCGTCAAAAAGAATAAAGGAAAAGATCACCATCTGTAACTTTAAAGCTTCCTAAGATAAAGCCAATCGCCTATGACTTTCCTTACTATAAATCCATTTTCTTGAATTATATGGGGCAATGCACACCAAATGCAGCCATCACAGTACTGATGTATTTGCATAGCTGTGAGTTTCCTGCAAGACTGAGCAGAAACTAAGAATGTCAAGACTACAGTGCAAGAATAAATCATTTTTAGTTATGTGGACTTGTCTAAAGGTTAAGGATCCAAGGGACACAATGTTTCTTATGGCCTTTAGAGGGGAATTACTTCACCAGATATATTTGAGCACCCTTGAACAGGTGGTTTAATAACCATACTATAGTTGTTTTCCAAAATAGTTATCTCTCTGGGAAAAAAATTAATATTATTAATATCCATGTATTATTCAGTTCTGCTCATCTGTACGTATATAGTATTTCTATGCAGGAATTATAACTTCTACAATAAGTCAAATAAAAATCCATATCATAGGAAAAGTTTCACTTGATTAATTATAGTGATAAAATAAACATGACAAAAAAGAAAAAGAATCATATTATGGATAACAGTATACTTATTCAATCCTTAAGCTTCTACACTATATAGCAATATATTGTGCTAAGTTCTCATTTTTAGGACATGCACACTTTTGCAAAGTAGAATACAAACTCATAACTTGTACCCATTTTTTCCAAATTATGAAGATAAGTTTCTTTCAAGTTACATAAAATAGTCTCTTTGCTGTGCTCAATAACTCTATAGAGCAAAAAAAAATTTTTTTAATGATAAATTCCATGCTTTAAGAATAAAATTCAAGATGACATAGAAGTCCTAAATTCTAATATCTATTTCAAAACTGTATTGATATATATGGGAATATATGGGAAGATTTAAAACTAAAACAAGTATATAGCTGGACAAGACTGAATCATATGAGTTTTACAAAGGAGCCGTGGTGGCGCAGTAGTTAGAATGCAGTATTGCAGACACAAGATTGACTCAGCCTTCCATCATTCCAAGGTCAGTAAAAGAGGACCAAATTGAGGGGGGGGCAATAGGTTGACTCAGTAAACTACCTAGAGAGGGCTGCAAAACACTATGAAGCAGTATGCTATGGCTATTAATACAATTTTTTATGATACCGGCATCTGAAATCTAATACCCAATTCTTATTAAACTTTCTTTAAGCAGTCCAATAAACACAAACTAATATTCTGATGAAATAATTCATTTTTAAAAAATGAAAATTATATTTCATATTTCTCAGTCTCTGAAACTATTGATTCTTCAAAGTTGAATATTCCTGTTCTTCATTCCATAGTTTAGCTATATAACCAATGCTAACTTATACAATTGAATTGTTGATTTCTGTACAAGGACACATTTATAGCCACATGCAATGTAGTAAAGATTGTGTTATTTGAGCAGCCTCTTTGGAATTGTCTGATTATTTGATTGTTCTCATGCCTATTTATGTTAATATTTTTTTTTGAGTTTTTGTTTGTTCCAGTCTACCTTATGCATGCAATCTAGCTAGGTGATTCCCTCTCTCTCAGCCCTAGAAAGCAGGCAATGGCAAATCATTTCCAAACTCTTGCCAAAAAATTCCCCAATAGGGACATGTACAGGCAATTGCCAAGATTCAGTAGTGATTTGAAGGCACACACACACACACACACACACACACACAGCCATACACATACACACAGTTTCCTGGTACTCTGCAGATGCTAATTGAAAAAGAAATTACATCTAATTGCTCTTTAGTTAACAGTCAACATAATTGTGTGGTTTACCACTCCTTTCACCCTTTTGTTCTTTTATTATTTTGCTTTCAGCAAGGCATGTTTACCAGATAACAATTTTTTTCAGAATTATACTCTTTTTTTTCAGTTTCCTTGGCAAGAATTTAGTATATTTTATTAGATTAAAATTTTCAATTAAAAAAAGGAATGTGTATCAAACAAAGAGTGGTATATTGTTGCATGCACATCTGTATTGCCAATCTTTTTTCCAGCCCTTTGAAATGCCTTTTGGAAACATTTCTCTTACCATATTCAGCCAGTCATCTCCTCTTGTTAAGCCCCCTTTTCTAGCCCTGCTGGGTATGTGACTTTCTCACTTTGACCTAATGGAGACTTCTTTTTTTATTAAAGGTTTTTTATTTTTATTTCTCGTAAAACATACATAAATGTATAATCTCTTTAACCATTCTTATCACACATATTATCTTTTGGTTTCCATATTGGTTCATTCTTCATCCTAAAACTTTGAAATACATTTGGAGTTGCTCTTCTACCATTCCATATATCCCTTCTTCCACAACAACCTTTCCTCTCCTTCTCCCCTTTTACCCTTCCCTCTCTTCCTCTATTCTTTTCAACTTTCTTCTTTCCTCCTCTCCTTCCCCTTCTCTCCTTCCCCTTCCTTTCTCCCACTCTATCCCTCTTCCTCTCTTTCTAACCCTCTCTCCTACACTTATTCCCCCTCCCTTTCTTCCTCTCCTTTTCCCTTTCTTCTCTCTCTCTCTCTCTTTTCCTTTCTTATCCTTTCTCATTCCTACCTGTCCCTCTACTCCTCTCTCCCTTTTCTCTCTGTTGTTGTGTCCATTTTCAATTCAATATTTTATCAAAATGGTATTCAAGCAACCCCAATCTTATATTTACCCACATTTTCCTTTCAATTTCTTTTCTATTTTGCTGGATACACATATATTATCATCCTTAACGTACATTTATATAGTACCTCTTTTCCCTTCCCCCTTTTTTATTTACTCAGGTGTAATTTGGATTTCTATTTTCTTTTTGTCTTTTCTCTCATTTATTTTTATTCTTATTCCTTTTCTAGCCAATCATAAAAATGTCCCCATGTCTTGAAATACACCTATTCCTCTTTATCTTTTATAGAATTATACTTGAATCATTTGTTGAACTTTAGTGTGATCCCGAGGCGCTTATGCATTAGCATTTCAGGTGCCATAAGATTCTTTCAGCCCTATAGTGGTCATGCTAACATTTCATACTGAAAAAAGAATAGGATAAATTATTCATAATTACCCGAACACCCGAAGTAGTAAAAGAGGAAGAAAAGAATAATCGTAATTAATTTGAGTAGGACTCAAAGGAGACTAAATTAGTCCTGATCTATATATGATTATGTGTATGTTTACATATCCATTCTTGAAAAATTTGTATGTATGTGTGTGTGAAAATCTTGAAGACATTATTAAATAGGATTCATTGTAGGAGACCTATTTGAAGTTTGAAATGGTATATTTTGGATTAATAGGACTTTCTCCAAATTACACTGATGTATTTATCAGTGGCACTCAGTTATAGTTAACGGTATCATTTTTCAGTGCAAGTACATTTATTCCCAACACTCCTCCTCAAATACAAAGGTTCTGATTAGTAGTCATAGCAAGAAACAGATCAATGTGTACAAAAACAGAGTAGATGAACAATTCCAAGAAATGATACTTGTACTGGCTGAGCAGTGAAATGCAAGAGTGAAAATAGAAAAAGATAACAGCTTCAGGAACACTTCAGAATTCCATCACAGAGAGAAAAAAAACCTATGAAGGCTACAATTTGAAACCATGTAAATTATACTGAAAGTGCATGAAGAATACAAATCGCATCCTCAGTAGTAATAATTTGCTTGGTGGATTTCTTTATCATTCAAATCCAGATAGAATATTATGGAATTTAACTTAAGCATTTGGTTGCTGACATAAGAATATGAAAGGTTATAGAAAAATTAAACCAGTGGTTTGTAAAACAAAATAACTACACAACCTTAAATATTTCATTAAGAAAAACATCTATGGTATGAATTTAATTGTTTAATCCTTCACAGATGTGAAAGCTACATAAATGCACATTTGTGTTTTGTGAGATGCTGAATACGTTCTGGTTTATTTCTCTTTTTTATGATTATTTCAGGGGATTTGAGAGCTATAGTTCACATTGGGAAGTTGACATTCCCACCTGAGCTTTATCCTTTATGCTTGTCAGAAGCCATTGGGAACATTGTAAACGGAGGACACATGACCCTGGGATGCTGCAACCATAGTAAATGCATGGCAATTGCCAACTGCCTGAATTTTGATCACATGACTGTGGGGTGACTGCAACAGTCATAAGTGTGAGGAGACGTCATAAACCACCTTTTTGTGCTGTTGTAACTTTAAACAGACACTAAACAAATGATTGTAAATTAAGGAATACTACTGTAACAAAATTAGGGACATTCAATTTTATTTCACTATTTCAACTTTTTAATTTTTACAAAGATAAGATCAGAAAAAAAATATGTTTTGGGTAGAACCATTCAGGTTATGCAGTGAATTTGAACAAGTTGTTTTCTAATGTGTAGAACTACAGGTGAAGCTTCTTTCTGAATCATTAGTGTAGCCACATCCTTTGCAATGTTCCTGTGCCTGGTTTGATTCCACCAATTTCAACATGCAGGAAAAGTTGAATTTAAATGCTTATTTTTTTTTCTTTTGAAGACATTTTGCTTCTTATCCAAGAAGTTTCTTCAGCTCTGACAGTGGGGAATGGAAGGATTTTTATTCCTTGCAGACAGCTGATAATCTGCATCCTTTTAGAGGGTCTTTGAAGCATTTGGAAGTTTATCTGTGTACTCAGGGTCATATGAGTAGTGTTCCTGGTTCCTGTAGTCTGCAATTTTTCCTCTGGAAATCCATTCCTACTTCCACACCATTCAAAGGGTGTTCATCCTAAATTGTATAGCTAAAAGTCTGTAGAGATTCTCAGTCATCCAGGTCATGGTTGTCCCAAAGGTGCTTTTTTAGAAGGCAATTGGACTTTTTTTTTCTCTTTTCTTTTTCACTTCTCATCCAAGAAGCTTCTTCAGCTCTGACACGATAATGGGGAATGGAAGGATTTATCCAGTGGCCTCCTGAAAAAGCACCTTTGGGAAAACCATGACCTGAAGACTGAGAATCTCTATAGATTTATATGCTTAAGCTTAATGAATTGTTAATTTTAAAAAAGCCCAAAATTGAACTGATTTTCAGTGTAGCTATTCTGTAGCCTACCAATAAAGTGAAAGTAATATTGCAACCTAAGATGTGCATGAAAAAAAAATCAAGGAATAAATCTTTTTTTTTTAAATTTGATTTATATGCTGCCCTTCTCCGGAGACTCAGGACGGCTTACAATGCGCTAAGCAATAGCCTTCATACTTTTGTATATTTATACAAAGTCAGCTTATTGCCCCCACAAACTGGGTCCTCAATTTACCTACCTTAGAAAGGATGGAAGGCTGAGTCAACCTTGAGCCTGGTGAGATTCGAACCTGCAATAATTGCAGGCAGCTGGTGTTAATAACAGGGTGCTTTAGACCACTGTACTACCAAGGCTCTTTTACTAGTACAAGATTTGTACTACCAAATCTTGCCCCCCCCCCCTTTTATAGGATAGAAATCTGTTAAATGAAGAGGTTGAACTAGAAGGAACAAGACAGGGATCACACAAACCAATTTATAGTGGTGGTATATCAATCTGTCATGGCATATTGCCATTTGTTCCCATACTGCAATAGCTAGATTTGCTTGGTACTTTTTGATTAAAAAAAATTAATCATTTAATAATAACCCAAAAGCAGAAGATTCAAGAATCAATAAAATTAAATCACTAAATGTGTAAGTTGAATTTTAGATTTCATCTATTAACAGATACAGAATCAGTTCAATTGGTTGAAAAGGGAGCTGTAACTGCCTGCCATTTTTATGTTCTTGCAAGTATAATGCTAGAAACATTCAACTACTAAATCTAGATGCAATCGTGGATAGTAGTAGACTTTTAATTTTGCCTCACGTAAGTGGCATAAAAGTTAGATAAACTTAGATAAGTTTGTCTAAAATGGAATCCCTTTTGTGTTAACTTCAAGCTCCCATACTATGGATGGACAATTATATCCCAGTTTTCACAATTTATGAAGGTGTAGAAAATTAATTTTATACCAAATATAGCAAATATAAATACATATTGGCCTGACTCACACTTCACATTGAATTATAACATAGTGTACTTATTTTGGACTAAGTTATGTAAATCGTATGTAAAGCCGCCCTGAGTCTTCGGAGAAAGGTGGCATATAAATTGAAATCATCATCATCATCATCATCATCATCATCATCATCATCATCTTTCTATTGTAGTTTGTGAACAATGCTTCATAATTGTTAGATTCCAGTTATACAATAAATGATGGATAAACAAACTATATCTTAGATCTACATAGGAATTTAGTCATAGAGTTTGACTTTTAGTACTTAGTCACACAGCTATTATAAAAAGAAATTTATGTGTTGGAGATAATAGACTCTGGCAGTTACTTCAGATGTTTTATCTTGAAACAAAATATTTGACATTCTTTTGAGTTTATTGTTAGCTATATCTCCATTAATGTAGGCATCATGACATAAGGCTGTAAAATTTTTAAAAACAGCTCTGTGATTTAACTTTGGAAACACATTTATGTTAATGAGCCTGACATGTAGTCTATAGGTTGACCCCACTCTTTCTACGGATTTCAGTTGTTTGTATCATGTATGTATGTTTACACAAATAAAGCAATTGAGATTTAGACACACAAAGAGAGACACATATTTTATTAATTCAAAATTGAGTCAGTATAATCTTTATGTAATTATCAGATATTATTAAGGATGGAGGAAAACTTGATTTGCTTTGTCTTTTAATAAAAAAATTATCACATTTTATACTTTAGAGCAGTCTGAACCACATTTGAAATTCATAGTTTTCAGATGCACCTTTGTATTCAAAAGATTATTTGGGGCATGCTTTCTTTATTTGCCAAAAAAAAAACCCTATTTTTTTTTCCTATTAAGTTGTGTCTGATTCTTGGAGATGATCTGGACAAGTCCCTGCAGTTTTCTTGGCAAATTCTTTCAGAAACAGATTGCCAGTGCCTCCTTCCTACGATCACCCAGCTTGCTTAGAGCCTAAGGGAGAACTAGAACTCCCAGTCTCCTGGCTGCTAGCCTGATATACCAAACTGGTATAATATAAGAATCATAAAAAGCATAAGAAAAGCAAGGCAGGAATATTTGACATCTAGCAACCTGTAAGAGAATCTAGAGCTCTAAATACTTCAGTCAGATCAAGGCTGCCTTGTTTCTTTTTCTTGATGCTTCCTCCAAAAAATCTTTTAATGTTGCTGAGGCATAGATTTTCTGCAGTCAACAAGAAGCGGAACTAAAATGACAATTTCACACTGCATTTACTATAGTCCTATATTATCCAGGAATATCTATCTCTATGGACAAAATCTTTACATAATGCTTTCTGAGAATCACTATTCAGCAAAAGTTCCCACAGTTTTAATTAGAAAAGTCCTCCTTCTATCCCTAATTGCTCTCTATTGACCCTAGCCACAATGTTACTGATGAATTGTCCCTTAATTGGTTCCTGCAACCTATGGAGGGAGGGAGGGCTTTAATTATTAGCTTCCTCTCATTATTTTGTTCTCTTCCCTGTTGAATTTACCAGTTGTGGATTTAAAAAATTCAAATCAAAGAGAGGGTTTTTTTTAAAAAAATGACCCTCCAACAGACAGAAACCTATAGGAAGACAGGAATTGATTAATTACAATGTAATTTGGGAACATGATGACCCTGGCAAACAGAAACAATGGTCTGCAAATCAGATGGAAAGAAGCTAAATATGCAATAGCCTAAAAGTTATTGCTGGGGGAGTTGAGAGACTCAAGAGACCTCGACAAAGGGCCACAGCCAAATTCTGGCCATGAGTTAAGGATTGTCTGTCCAAGGTTGTACATTCAGTAGAAAACAAATATTGACTTCATATGTAGATTTGGACTTTACTAGATATTTCTCCATTTTTTTGTCAACACAAAAGATTTTCCCACATATTAACCTATCAACATTGGCACATTTTTTCCCATTTATAGTACCTAACTGGTCCAACATCTTGTTCTAAAGATTTATTTTCTGGACCTGTGGTTCATAGATGCAATGATTGCATATGAGTATAGCCCCTGACTCTTCCCCTCCTCTCTCCTTTCTTCCCTTTCCCCCTAATTCCCTTTGAAAAAAATCTTAACATTGTCTCATCTGTGAGAAACTGTCATGTTGATCAATTTTCAAACCATACTTTTAAGTTACAAGATAGTGGAATATGGAGAAGATTTTCTTTAACAAAAATAGCACAGTAGGATTCAAGATATTCATTTTTTTCCCCTTTCCTTTCTTTTTCTTTTTTTATGGAAGGTCACTATTTTGAGCTCAAAAAGGCAATGGAGGAGTGCAAGAGGAAAGAATCATAAAACAATTTGAATAAAATGAACTTTCCACCCTGCCCACAGATAAATTGAAGTCAACTATGGCAGCAAGCGCCTTGCTAGGTATGGAATTGGAAATCTGTGTCTTAGAGCTGCTCTTTTGGGTTGCAGAGGGGATAAAAAGCAAGTGCTAAAGGTTATTTTTAGACATTGCTTCCTGTTGCTGCTGCAATATGTGATGTCATAAAGTCTTAATCATTATCCCTTGCAGCCTCCCAGGGTTTGAAGCTGAATAGCAGTAATAGAAAACTGACAATGGGAACACACCAAGAATAAGTTCCTTGAATTTATAACATGAACTAGATAGTTATTACTTATATATTCATAACTACATTTGACAACATTTGAATATTTAAAAATACATTTCAAGGCTTTGATGTAGAAATATTAACAGTAGTAGAAAAGAAAGCTCTTCTCCCATCTTTCCAGGGCAATTGAAATGTCAGTTGCCTGTCTGCTTGGGGAGATATAGAAAGGCACACTCCCAGGATGAAACTGATTCTGTAGGAATCTTTCTTTTTTTACACAGAGTGACAGGCAATGCAGCCCTACATATGTTCACTTGTAAGTTCAAATCACTTCACTGGAGCTTTCTCCAGTTGGAATATATATATATATATATATATATATATATATATATATATATATATATATATATATATATATATATATGATAACAACCTTAGAAAGCTGTTGTAAGTAACTAAAGGCATCCTTGCCTTTCTATTTTGCCATTTTCTCTAACAGAGCTGAAAACATCAACTTCCAGTATACTTCAGGATTTATTTTAAAATCCTTTCCCAAAGTTAACCACATTGGGTATGAGCTGAGGTGACTGTGAAGCAGTTCCATGCTTTTTGATTCTGTAAAAATATTGATGGCTATGTAAAATACTTTACATATTATTTAAGTCTCCCATTGGTGGTCTGTAGCTTAGATCCAAAAGGTGGAAGTTTGGGCATAAAACCAGTAACAGGGCCTCCTTTAAACAGAAAAACAGAAAAACACTTCTGCTGAACCAGTTAAAGAATTTCAACACGATCAGCTAGTTGACATGGTTGAAGATCAATAATTGTGGATTCTGCTCTACAGCACAGGCGGATATAAGTGTATATAATACTTACAATCAGGGGTGGGTTCTACTTACCTTTACTACCAGTTTGCAATGGGGCCGTGCACACATGCTCTTCTGCACATGCGCAGAAGCATTTTGATGACAGCAGGGTCGGAGCCTCCCGCCAGTTTTACTACTGGTTCTATAGAACCGGTACGAATCTGGGCAACTCACCACTGTTTACAATATCATAAATGACTCTTACTAACATCTATAACATTTAGGCCCATGTCTCCCACATCCGGTTTATGTTTCCCATATCTTTGTAACTTCTTGAGCTAATAAACCTTTCTTTCTTAGAATTAATGTAGGCTATTAAACTAGGCAGCTCTATTTAAAAATTATGTTTCTGTATTACACAAAGTTTTTTCCTAATCTAATTTGTCCTGTTAGTTTTCCTATCATCCATATTCTATTGAACCCATATGGAATGGCTTGTCCTTTCAAATCTATCCAAAATGTTGTAAGTGCTTGGATTGGTGTCAATAACAGTTGTTTTTCTAAGAGTTTATCCTGCAGTTGTAAATTTTGCACTTTAAAAATATTTCACAATGTTATTAATGAGTGGTTAATTTCTTGCCTAGCATATTTCTTCAACATATAGTTTACCAAGGTAGTTTTCTCTTTTCATGAGTGCATCGCTTACCATACTGTATCTATGTACCTATTTCTCTCAACAGTCTGGAATTTAGAATATTTAAAAATGTGAACAATTATCTGTGGCTCTAGTTCATATTAACAAATTTGAATTTCAAAGGAAATGAAGACATTAATTGCTTCCAATTTTTTTTTGTTAGTGTCTCCCCACTTTTTCTGCCATATTGCTTTCAAAGGAAGCAATTGTCACAAGCTGTAGCACCATATGTGTCAATATGCCCAGGGAGGCATCATAACTTTAT
Organism: Ptyas mucosa; assembly: GCA_012654045.1. Lineage (NCBI taxonomy): Eukaryota > Metazoa > Chordata > Lepidosauria > Squamata > Colubridae > Ptyas > Ptyas mucosa. The sequence continues at coordinate 24,146,486 of WNWU01000019.1, read as the reverse complement.
AAAGGAAAACTTCATTGATCAGGATAGATTTTTTAAAATTAAGCTTTAAAAATGCAATCTTTTAAATTCATAAATTATCCCACTATTTGGAGTTTTTAAATGAAATTTAAATTGAAATATATTTTTTCTCAGAGTAAACTGTTTTGTATATTAAATTCAGTAGGCTGTCCTTTCTGTATATTTCCTCTAATTAATTTTATTGGAAGCATTCTATTACATTGTTATGGTTTTTATTGAATTGTGATTAAGAAACAATGCCAGGCAGTTACATTAACATAAATATAAGATGCATATAGACAAAAAAAGTTGTATAAAATCCAAAATGATATATCACAATATAAATAAAGTAACAGGTACTGTACATGTACAAATTTACCACATATGCAATATGCTATGTTGCAATTTGTTGCTATTGAGGTAAATCATAAAATCCATTCAAATCTAATAAAACTGTGGTTTCTGTCATTATTGTCCCATTATTTTAACCTTATGATTTTTCTAGTACAGCAGTTAAAGATATTTCAACATGTTACTAGAGTTTTCCAATGTTGTACAATTATTATTTTGGTTGTTCTAAATAGCATTAAATTATTGAAATGGTATGAGGCCATTTTGCCGATATTTTTATTATCCAAAAGACATTTGAGTTTCTACCAAAAGTGTCGTAGTAGCTATCACCTATTTGTTGGCCCATCTGATCCATCTAAGAAGTTCCCTATTATAAAATCTTGTAAGTTGTAAAGATAGTATTCTTTCATAATCATAATTTCATTTTAACCAAACCATGATTATCCCAATCTATACCTGTTATTAAAGGAGCTAAATGAAGAGGATCCTTTATCAAAATTGTGTATTTGATAGTATTCCAAATTTAAAGCCTGTTCTGGAATTTCCATTGGGAACATTGAAATAGAAAGTTGAACTAGGGCAAGGAATCAATTTTTACCACTAAGAGTGATAAAGTGCAACCCTCTTGAAATTGTGATTGAATCTGAGCCATAACTGTTAAGTCATATCTGGACTTTAGCCATATATCCAAACATGCTACAAAAGTGAGCATCAAATTTAAATTTATTTCATATTTGTTTTAAAAATAGTAGTTTTAAAGAATCAAAGGCTTTAAATATATCTAAAGAACATAAATTTTAATGAAGATTTATATTTCATACATGAGTGTAAAAAAGGGACAAATGACCACTGTTTTATTTATTATTGATATATGTGCCACAACATACAGTATTTCATTTTTGAAGACTATATATTTTCATGCATAAATAAATCTATTACAGTTTTTTTAACTCTCAGGTGCTGTCAGTAATATAGGCACCATTATGAAATAAAAATGTGATTTTCTATAAAAGTCTGTTGTTTTATGGATATTATATAGGGTTTTTTTCTTCATGACAACCGATAAAGAATATAAAATGTAGAATACCTTAATTAAACTGCAAGACACTAAGGAATATTTACTATTTCAGTAAAGCCTCCGAATTCTGTAACTCCCAGAGGCTTTACAAACTCAAATTATCAGCACCAATTCTTGCTATTTTGATTGAAAAATTGCAGTAAAATAAATTTCATCTTAAAAAACTAACTTTATTGTAAGGTTACATTAACAGAATTTTGCATGTCTGAAGTCCATTTCTTGCCTTTCACTTGTACAGTCCAAGAACCCAAGACATTTTGAAACATTTGCCATGCCCCTGTTCCTTCTGCAGGTTCAGCTGCATTTGTCTGACAATTGTTGTTTAATCTGAAGCTCTTCCATCTGTTTCCCAGGTCTTTGCCACATGTGATTATAGGGAACTTTGAAGTTTCTCTTCAAATCCAGAACAATTGGAAAGTGTGAAGCCCACCTATATTTTTGACAACTTTACCTGATTCAGACTACAGTTCCTCCACAAACATTCTATTTCCTCTCGTCATCAAATACTACTATATTTTTAATTGTCAGAATCTTTACATTGTACTGGCTTAAAGTGAGCTGGATGACAAGTTCCTTCCTATTACCTGTATCATATACTGACTCCAAGATGTGTTCTTTCATTTCATAATTCACACTTCGACAGAAAGGAGGAGGAGGAGGAGGGGGG
>WNWU01000019.1:24114153-24143310 GCA_012654045.1 Ptyas mucosa | reverse complement strand
TCTTTCTTTCTTTCTTTCTTTCTTTCTTTCTTTCTTTCTTTCTTTCTCTCTCTCTTTCTTTCTTTCTATTCTTAATGATACTCTGGAAATAGGAAAAGTGGCCTAGTGAGTGGATTTTCAAAGTTATCATCTAAAAATGCGAGAGAGTGTTTTTATTGTATGCACAATGGTTGTATTATGTAAGTGTTCTTCTGCAGCCTCGGAATTTGCATACAATAGGGGGGAAATGACAGCTTCATAAACAATTCATTCAAGAGGAGAAAATGGTTAGAATCTTTTTATGAACGTGCAATACCTCATATTGCTATGATAAACATACAAGCTGAATTCCCCATCACATTGTTTATTTTACAAGGGTTATTTTAAGTGCAAATTATTCAGAACATTTTAGCTTCAGGGTAACTATTCTTATTATCTTTTTTTTCCCCATATGGAACTAGCTGAGAAATATTAATGAAAAATTCACCAGGGCTAATTTTTAGGTATATAAGCAAAAGCAGCATCAATATTTCAAAAACAACATGTGACCATTTTCTTGCCTTGCATAGATTAAAAATCGTTGTAATTTAATTGATTATTTTATTGGGGAAAATGTTTAGGGAGAAAACAGTTCTTCTATCTTTCAAACAATATTCTTGCAACAATATTATTTTGCTGGAGGGTGGGTAACCAAAGTCTCAAAGGAAGGAATTGCAGGACTGGTGATCTTGTCATCATGGTCCTTTTAAACTGCTGGTTTCCTAGGTATTTTCAGCTGTCACAGTTGCTTAGAGTTCTCTGAGCTGTTTTTAGTTACTCATTCAAATATTCATAAGAACCGAGGGCTGCAATTTGCTGTCTGGTAACAGCTTCATTTTCTGCTCACACGGAGCTTGTCCTTGTGGGAAGAAGTTCTTAGCTATGATTGGCTCATGCGTGGTCACATGGCCTTTCAAGGATAATGGAGTTTCCTTGGGAGTAGGTGAAAGAAACATGTTCTACCTTTTATCTTTGCTTGGTTGAACAAGGAGAATGATTGTGAGCGACAGTTATGGATTATCAAAGAGATGTGGAATGATCAAACTTATATCAGGCACTGTGCTACGAGAGAAAATGCATCGTTTAATTATTTACCTTGTGGCAAAGCTTGCATCTTGGGAAACCTGAAATGGTTACACTTTTGTGCAAATATTTACTTTACGATGCTGTAGATGAAACACAGCAATGAAAATAGGCGTAATTTTGTGCAACGTGCTTAGGAAATATTGAATGGATCATGAGAGCAGAAACACAGGAGTATTTGCTCTTTATTGTATTAAAACTTCAGCTAAATTAATCCATCAAGGCAGACAGATCTTATAATTGTGAAGAAAAATTAGTAGAACAAGGAGGATGAGTTACAATGCTTTATTGCTGACAAAACACATAAAAGCTTTACAGAATCTATTCCAGGATATAAATTTACTCACATGTTCCAGGAGAAAAGAGTCAGAAAATATACCATCTAACCCCAACCTCATTGTTGTGTCTGCTGATCTTCCCAACTTAGGGCCTCTTTCTTTATCTGAAGTATCTCTCTGTGCAATTTTGAACTCTGGGAGAGTTGATAGAGATCCTAAATTATGTCAATTTCTCTGTAAGCAGAAAAGTCATTAACTTCATCTCATCTTGTTAAATGTAATGAGAATGGAGACATGTGGAACTGAGCTACTGTACCCAGTCTTCCTTCCCCACCCCCCACCCCACCACCACACACACACTCTCTCGCTTCACAAATGCCTAAATGGAGCTGCCTATATATTATGTGATGTGCAAACAAAAAAATACTACTTTCAGTCAATTTATATTCCTTTTAGAAAAAAAAAATTACCCTGTGTGATCAAACACTGTACGATGAGTGCAGGGGGAGTACAGAGTTCTTACCTGTCAATGGGCTGAAAAGAAAAACAATTAAAGAACGGATATTCATTGGTTAAAGGATAACCAATGAATGGAAACTAATCAAGGAAAGAAGCAACCTAGAACGAAGGAGAAATTTCCTGACAGTTAGAACAATTAATCAGTGGAACAACTTGCCTCCATAAGTTGTGAATGCTCCAATACTGGACATTTTTAAGAAGAGATTGGACAACCATTTGTCTGAAGTGGTATAGGGTCTTCTGCCTAAGCAGGGGGTTGAAGTTGAGGTCCCTTACAACTCTGTTATTCTATTCTATTTGAAGATAACCTAAAATCCTACTATGTTCTAAATAGGGTAGGGAGAGATGGGCAAAGAACACCAGGAGTGCACAACAAGACTATATGCTCTCAGCAACGTCATTCAGCTGCCTGATACAAAGATGATCCAGCTGCCCAATGACACCAAGCAGGCACATGAACTGAACAGCAGTGATATAAGAGGACGATGGAAGTGGATGACTACATTAATGACAATAGTAAAAGCATGGCAGAAGGCCATGATTAAAAAAAAAATCACATAGACAAAATAAAGTGATTGATGATATAATGCCATATGATTGGCCCTCCAGTTGAATATGCTACTGTGAAACACATTAGCATTTTTGGAACATTTGCGATGTTTATGATGTGGACAAATTTAAGGCTTTGGGACATCTAATTGTTGATGTTGACATACAGAAGATGAAAATCCAAAGCTGCAAAGACAGAATTAGACTGAGAACATGGAATATAAGAAGCATGAACATGGAAAGGCTCAGCACAGTGAAATATAAAATCAATCAACTACATATTGATGTCTTAGATATTAGCTAATTAAAATGGATTGGAATTGGACATTTTCAGTCAAAAGATCAAACCATTTACTACCAAGGACACAAAAAAACTATAATTAGAATAATTAGGTAATTATTAATAATTAGAATTTGCAAGGTCTCTTAATATAATACTGTATATCAAATTTATGCTCCAACCACTGATGAAAAAAAAGAGGTTAAAAAGTTTTATGGATAAATTCAATCTGAAATTGACTGAATATGCCAGTAAGATGTGCCGCTTGTAGTTGGAAAGTAGAATGCCAGAGTTAAAACAGGAAAAATACAGTTGGACTAAATAGCCTAGGAAACAGAGATGCAGCCAAATGTCCAACCAATTATTTCTTGATTGCAAATGCAGTCTTCAAACAACCAGATGACACCACCATGAAATATGCAGAAATCATATGACAATTTTTTTTTGTAAACCACCTAGATTATGTTAGATTGTGGTGGTTTATACATTTTATAAATAAATACATCTGGGTGTTTACCTATCATTTTCAAGGAGAACATCAGAAATCTTGAAGTCCTGAACGTTAGTGAAGTTAAAGATGAATGTGAAAACACAATTGCCAAAGGTCAATAAACAGAAGAAAACAAACTAGATATCAGGGGGAAAAAATAACCATGGAAATCGCCAAGAAAAGGCAGTCTTTTCAGAGACAAAATGAAGAAGCTAAGAACAGTCATACTCCCACCTTCCAATGTGTTTGACTGCAAATCCTATTATACCAACTTGACATATCAGAAGGAAAAAGCAGGCCAGCAGGAGACAAATATGGGAGGCAAGAAAACATAGCAAATACATAAATTGGCTCTGTTTAACCATTTTATTGCATAGTAGTTGCTTATTAAAACGCAGCATGGAACAGATAGTAAAGAAATCTTCTGTCTAGACTGAACAAAAGATGGAATAAGCACTTTATCGTTCTGTGTCTTTATACTGGTATCTGTTCAAAAGAAGCCTTGAAATGGTACACTCCTTCTTTCCACCCACCGGGGAGAAAAAAATAAAAATAATGCAGTTTCTTTGGTAATGTAAGATAAAGCCATCCCTGGAAAAGCTAAAAAATAAGAGAAAATCTAATAATGCCATTTGCTCATAACACCCACTGTCACGGCTATAGTGCAGACACTGTCAGCTTTTCAATTACATTGCCATATTTCAGGGGCTTATAACCAGGGCATGAAAAGATGATCTGAAAATTGAATCCAGAGCAGAGGCTGTCTTTAGCTGCAACTTGTATATTGCTCTCAGACCTATGAGGCTGGATTTCCTGAAAATAAAATATAGGTTGTAAACAAGATGTAGCACCAACATAGCAGGTGCATTGATATGATATTAAGTTAAGGGTTTCAGGAGCCTGGATAGCAATCTTTTTCATTTGTGGCCTCTTTTTCTCCTTTTTTTTAAAATATCAGGACATTAACAGAATGGAAGGAATAACCTTTGAAAATAATCTAAAATTTCATCCTGGTTAAAAAATTCACTTTGTGGTATGCTCTCAAACCTTAAATGAAAATCCGTCTTGTTTAAAAACAGGATATCTAAGCCATTTAGTTTCTCTGAAAGCCATTTCTCCAATATCATATTACAATGTAACCTGGCCAAGAAATAACTCAAACTAGGGTAATGCAGACAAGATAGGTATCATTGAATTCAATAAGAAAGGTCTTGACTATACAGATCAAAGAATGAGGTATCAGAATGAATGAATAAATACATGCTTCATGCAAGTGGCTTTATTTAAGCTTGTTCTTATATGTGGCATCTCCTCAGAAAAGAAGACCAGGACACCAAGCAAAAGACTAGGATTTATCCTCTTATTCTTAATATTTTAACTTTCAATTTGCAGACAAAGCCAGAAAGAATGGTTGGATTGCAACAATATTCGTATTGCGGAGTCACCTAATCTGACATTTGAACGATAAAACAGCAAAAAATGAAAGTGTTGTCAGGACTATGTCTGTAGCAGATTCTTCCAGTGGCCAGGGAGGAATTAGCAAAACTGCCACATTGGAAAAGTGGAATAACCCGTTGGATTCTATTCCTGTTTTCTTTCAATAGCTGCTATTTTTGAATATAGGTAAGACGTAAGAAATAACCAGTCATTTCCTTTTCTGTGCTTTGGTCTTTCTGGACAAATGCAGTTGTATGTGTTAAGGGCTGCTATATAACTATATGTAACTGTTGTATATGTAATTACTTAGAACCTGAAGGAAAAAGAGATAGGAAAGTACCAGCATTGAAGCTCAGTTTCTTCTCAACTTTGTTTTCTATTTGATATCTCAATTAAGCCAGATGTGCATTCCTACTTAGTTCCTATTGTTCTAAATAAATAGGCATCAGTGCAGAACCAAGAATAAATCAATTATCATAATACATTCTGTGAAGGCTGATCCTTTTAGTTGGATCCAAGAATTTTAGAACTAGTTTGTGGAATGCTGCTGATATTATTGCCTAATATAATTGCCAAAATATCAACACTGTGCAAAATTAGCAGTAGTGTTCTATATTAATAAATGTTGGTGACATTATTGAGCATCAGAAGGAAAGAGAGACAGGAATATCTCCCATATGGTTTCATCAGGAGCTTTGTAACTTTAAAAAACCTTGATAAGTAATTAGTAACCACTGGGGCTTGTGAGACGGAATTGCTATAAGAGCCAAGGAATCAGCCCAGTGGTGGGTTGCCCCCGGTTCAGACCGGTTCGCAAGAACCGGTAGTAAAACTGGCCAGAGGCCCCGCCCACTGCCCCAGATGTCATCATCGATGATCTGCGCATGCGCAGAAGCAAGGCGTGCACGCGAACGAAGCAAGCATGCGTGTGCGATCCCGTTGCGAACTGGTAGTAAAGGTAAGTAGAACCCACCCCTTAATCAGCCTAGATGGAGAGAACAGCATCCAGCTTCCAACTGACCTTCTGTTTTTTGGGAATATCTGAGGACACATAAACTACCGATATTTAACAACTGAAATGGCAAATAGAAAAATCGTGTCTTGCATCAAAGGAAATGCATATTTTTGAAGAAGGGTGTTCTGAGACATTTTACATTTTGAATTACTAGCCTTTTTTGTCTGAATAATAACAAAGCTGGCTGCTTTTTAATTTAATTATAAAGTCTGTTTAAATATCAGTGGTTGATCTGTTTTCATACTTTAATATAAAATTAAATATGCTGGAGCAGGGTCAAGGGATCTTCAGATTCTACCTTTTGGTTTCATGCATGTTTACAGGATAATTCAGCACTCTCAAAACAGAAAACATTCTACTTTGAATGCTTGATATATATATTTTTTCCCTCCAGGTCTGTTATTCATTGGGATACTGACTCCCCTTTTCTTTATAGCAAACAATTATTCTTTGGTCTGTTGTTGTTTGTGTAGCTAGAATTTTTATTTTGAATCTAAAGTACCAGTAATTGACATATTTGACAATTCTACATATTAATTATATGATGCACAAAATAATTACCCTAATTAATTAAAGTGTTAAATGTAGCACTAATGTTCCCTTTCATCTGGTAGATGATTAAAATGCTTTCTGTCAGGAATTTTCGTGTATTTTACTCTTAATCTTTCTTTTTTTAGTTTAACTCTGGCTCTGAATATTCTGTTTTTTAAAAAATGCACAGATAGTCCTCATCTTAAGATCCCTTCCAAATTTTGTCTTTAAGCTGAATTTGTATGTAAGTCAGAATTTGTACTTACAATCAGAGTGCCTATTACTAAAAATGGCTGATGGCATTGTCCTTTTTTTCATGAACCGCTGAAAACTGTATATTAAAAATGCATGGCTTCAGCAGTTCATAAAACCCTTTTGTGGCTTCAGTAGTTCATGAGCTTGTGGAAGGAAAACACCATCCACCACTTTCAGTAATAGGCAGCCTATTTGGTTTTAAAGGAACATACATAGGGGGATGGCAGGAGTGCTATTCAGTAGGTTCTGACAGTTCTGAAGAACCGGTAGCGGAAATTTTGAGTAGTTTGGAGAACCGGCAAATACCATCTCTGGCTGGATCCAGAGTGGAGTGGGAATGGAGATTTTGCAGTATCCTTCCCCCAGGAGTGGGGAGGGAATGGAGATAGTATCCTTCCCCTGGAGTGGGGTGGGAATGGAGATTTTTCAGTATCCTTCCCCTGCCACGCTCACCAAGCCATGCCCACCAATCCACGGCCACAGAACCTGTAGTAAAAAAATAAATAAATTCCACCACTGGAGGATGGGGTGTCCAAAAGTAAAGATAGTGACTGTGACTGTGACTGCACAATTGAAGTGACTCATGTTCAAAAGGGTGGGCCTATGATTAGTAAACAAATAAAACAAAGTAAACAAATAAAAACATAGGACAAACATTCAATAGTTTAAAATCCCTGCATAGCGTAACTAATGCTACAATTATTTCTTCTGTTTCCAGATATTAAATGTAACAAAAATGTCATTGCTATGCACAAAAGATGAAGTATCAGCAAGTTTGGGGATCTTGATTATACCCTAATGGATGCATAAGTGCAAAATGCTTTAATGTAACATGCAAATTACATGAACAAAAGACCTGAACATTTATCTTGGCTTATCTTCCTAAATCCAGTGCAGCAAGGAGTTCAGAAATCTCCCATTTTTCTGCTTGAATGATATTGTTTATTCAGCAAAATAGAGATACCAGGATTTATGGTTTGATTTCTAGTCCACTTTTTTCCTCTTTGCTAAAACTCAGGATCTAAGTGCCCATGCCCACTGTAACAACATTGCCAAAATGGCATTAAGTTGTTAATCTAATCTTGCATAGCTTCTTCTCTAGTAGTAATGTTCTCTAGTAGTAATGTTGTACTACTAACTAGAGCATACAAAACATTTGCTAGACCAATTCTTGAATACAGCTCACCTGTCTCGAACCCTCACTGTATATCAGATATAAATACAATCGAGAGAGTCCAGAGATATTTTACGAGAAGAGTCCTCCATTCCTCTAACCGCAATAAAATACCTTATGCCACCAGACTTGAAATTTTGGGCTTAGACAACTTAGAACTACGCCGATTTCAGTCTGACCTAAGCATAGTACATAAAATTATCTGCAACAATGTACTTCCTGTCAATGACTACTTCAGCTTCAACCACAACAATACATGAGCAAATAATAGATACAAACTCAAGGTAAACCATTCCAAACTCGATTGCAGAAAATATTACTTCAGTAACAGAGTGGTCAATGCCTGGAATGCACTACCTGACTCTGTAGTTTCTTCCCCAAACTCCCCAAACTTTAACCTTAAACTGTCTACTATTCATTAATTTTTTTAACTTCTAAGTTCACCAAAACTTTAACCTTAAACTGTCTACTGTTGACCTCACCCCATCCTAAGAGGTCTGTAAGGGGCGTGCATAAGTGCACCAGCGTGCCTACCATCCCTGTCCTAATATTCCTTTTTACTTACTCTTTTCATGTATTCAAATTATATATATATATATATATATATATATATATATATATATATATTCCCTCATCCAATTTTGCCCCATTAAAAAAAAGATGGGGTGGATTAGACATAAAGAAACTGACCAGGATCACCCAGCTGACATCTACAGTACATTAAGGAGGATGATCATTCATTGTTTCCATGATTTGAGTTCAGCACTTGAAACTCTGTCCCAGATTGGTCTCCATTTAACCCTACCTTGACCCAGAAAGGCTTAGCTGACGTTGAAAATCTGAAATCTATGAAAAAGCAGATTTTCTTAGTTCTTAATATGGCACCACTAGGAAATATAGCAAGTGAAGGCTAAATTGAGTGGTCACAAAAACTTGTGGAAGAGAGTCAGTAGCAAACTACTTTCCCACTGTCTACAACAGGGCTGTCAAACTCACAGACCTCAGGCCGGATGTGTCACACGATGGCCCCGCCAATGCCTGATTTAGCAAAGGGGGGGAAAGTCATGATATGTCACATGACGCCGCCGTGATGATGTGAGTTTGACACCCCTGGTCTACAACATGGGTATGTATATATCAAGAACTGATTCCCACTCCACTCCATCCACAGCACCACCTTTAATTTTGAGATACATTATTGTTAGATCAGGCGCAGGAAGAAGACAAGACCAGCGGGGTCTGCTCAACAAGTTTATTCAGCTCTTAAACTAAGTCAGAACAGACGAACGGCTGTGCTGCCGGAGCCCTTTTTATAGCGCTCCGGCAGACCAGCCGTCCAATGACAGCGGTTTAACTTTCCCGCCCGGAGGATTAACCAATCCCCGGCCGGATGTCCTTATAAGGACATAACACTCCTCCTCTCCTAGATGAAAAAATAGTTCAGTCCGTGTCAGTCAACAGACGTAGTCACGCAGGTAGGCGGGACGTCTGGAAGCCCTGCTCGACCTGCGCAGTTCATTCTGTTCTCCGTCGTCCGTCTGGAAGGTGGCTGCTCCGGTGTCCTCCGACCCTCGCCCCTGGGATGCCTGCCGCTGGGTCGTTGAAGGTGCCGGCCCTGTCCGTGCGCCTCCGGCCTTGCTGCTGGGCTGCGAAGTGGTCGTTGCAGGTACCGGCTCCGGCGTGCCGCCTCCCGACCCGCTGGTGGAATATATCTGCTGGTCCGGTTGGTCTCTTCCCTGTCCTGGGTGTCGCCCGTCGTGGACCGGTAAGTCCCTTGGTTTTTTTACACTTTTTTCAAATTGTCCGTATTTTTTAGACTTGTGTTGGTCGACCCTGTCTGGGTGGTGCGGGTCGACCTGGTCGGGTCGTTGTTGCTTGGGACGGGGGTCTGTTGGGCGGAGGATTTCAGACGGGTGGTGTAGTTCTTGCATACAGGGGTGTTGTAGTCCTCCCTCACCGGGTTGTTGTTGGCCCTCTCGGTTGGGCATGTCCCGGTCTACTGGCGTTCCCTGGAGTTCCCTGCCGTCGGGGTGGCGTTGGGTCGCCTTGCCGGGGAGGCGTGAGTTCTCGCTGCCGTGGAGTCCCCTGTCTACTCGGCAGTTGCAGTACGGTAGCTGGTCTGCTGGCTTGCCGGTCATGTTGTGGTGGTACGGCCCTTCCTCGACTGGGAGTTGCAGGGCTACCTCGCAAGGGTGGTGTTGTCCTGCCCTGCCCGGGTGGTGTTTCCCTACCTCGTCGGGGTGGTTTTGGCCTGCCCTGTAGGGGTGTTGTTGTCCTACCTCGTCGGGGTGGTTTTGGCCTGCCTTGTAGGGATGTTGTTGTCCTACCTCGTCAGGGTGGTTTTCGCCATCCCCTTCCCACCGCTTCCGGAGTTGGTCGATGTGACGTCTACAGACCACTCCGTCTTGCAGTTCGACAGTGTAGGACTTCGGGCCGGTTGAGCTCTCGATCCTTCCTTTAAGCCATTTCGGCAGGCCGTGGAAATTAAGCGCGAAAACCGGATCTCCTGCGGAGAAGGCTCGGAGGGGGCGGCTCGCGGTTGCGGTGATCTCGGAGTGGTACAGGGGGTGAAGACGGTCCAGGGGTGACCTCAGCTTCCTGCCCATCAGCATTTCGGCCGGGCTCTTTCTAGTGGTGGCATGCGGCGTAATGTGCTGGATCAAGAGGAAGTTGTCGATCTTCTCTTGCCAATCGCCCGGCCCCATCCTGGCAAGGGCCTCTTTAGTGAACCTCACCATCCTCTCGGCTTGTCCGTTGCCAGCCGGTCTGTAGGGGGCAGAGAGGGCATGGCGGATGCCCAAACTGGCCAGGAACTCTTCCATTGGTTTCGAGGTCAGCTGCGGGCCGTTGTCGGAAACGAGGATGTCCGGCAGCCCGTGGGTAGCGAATAGTCGCCGGAGGGCTCTAATAGTGACTTCAGTAGTGATGGATGCCAGGGGAATGACCTCAAGCCACTTGGAAAAGGCATCCACCACTATTAGCAGGAACTTCCCTTGCATCGGGCCCGCAAAGTCTATGTGTATTCGCGCCCACGGGTTGCTTGGTGTTTCCCATTCCGCAACAGGCGTTTGCGGAGGGGCGGGGCGGACTTCTTGGCACGGATCACATCTGGAGACCCAGTTCTCAATGTCTTTGTCCAGTGATGGCCACCAGACGTAGCTCCGTGCCAGTCCCTTCATGCGCACGATGCCAGGGTGCCCCTTGTGCAAAGTCTCCAATGTCTTTAGGCGCAAAGCCTGGGGAACCACAACCCTGTCACCCCACAGTAGGCAGCCCTTCATGGTTGACAGTTCCTGCTGCCTCTTTGCAAACGGCTTGAAGTCGTCGGTCATCGGTTCTGCAGGCCAGCCGCGCAGCACCCAAGACATCACTTGCTTCAAGGTCCGGTCTTTCCGGGTTACTGCCGCGACGTCTGCGGATGTGACTGGGCAAGCCAGGTCGCCATCGATGTGATGCAGTCCCAGGGTGGGGGCTGGGTCCTCCACTAAGTCCCTTGACGGGCATCTGCTCAAGGCGTCAGCGTTGCAGATGTTACTGCCCGGCCTGTGGCAAAGTTCGTAAGAGTACCCGGCCAAAAAAATTGCCCAGCGTGTCATCCTGGGTGATGAATAGTTAGGTGTAGGCTTGCTTCCCGACAGGAGACCTAACAGGGGCTTGTGGTCTGTGATGACCGTGAACCTCCGCCCGTATAGGTACTCGTGGAAGCGCTTGATGCCCGCAACGATGGCCAGGGCCTCTTTGTCCAATTGGCTGTAATTTCTCTCGGCGCTGGACAGCGTCTTTGAGAAGTAAGCGATGGGGGCTTCCTTCCCGTCCGGGAACTGATGGCTGAGGACTGCTCCGACGCCGTAGGGGGATGCGTCGCAAGTCAATAGCAGGGGGAGCGTCTCGTGGTATTGGATGAGGACACTCTCAGAAGAAAGTAGGTTCTTGACAGCTCTGAATGCTGCGTCCTCTTCCTTCCCCCACCTCCAGGAAACCGCCTTCCCCAGCAAGCGATGGAGCGGTTCAGCCACAGAGGCTTTCTGTTTCAGGAACACACTGTAAAAATTCAGTAGTCCCAGAAACGCCTGAAGCTCCGTCTTGTTTTGGGGGGCTGGAGCTTCATGGATAGCCCTAACCTTAGATTTGGTGGGGTGAATGCCGTTCTTATCAATGAGATAACCCAGGAACTCGACTTCCTGGACCCCGATGATGCACTTGTCTCTCCTGACTCTCAAACCCTTCTCCTTGAAACGCTGTAAAACCATGCGCAGTCGCTCAAGTAGTTGGGTTTTGGAGTGGCCGGAGATCAAGACATCATCGAAGTAAGGGACCGCCCCTGGAATGCCTTGAAGAAGGCGTTCCATAAATGATTGAAAAATACCTGGGGCTGCGCTGACCCCAAATTGGAGGCGCGTGCATTTAAATGCCCCTCTATGCGTGACAATGGTTTGTGCCTCCGCAGTTTTTTCATCCACTGGCAATTGCTGGTAAGCTTGGGCCAGGTCCAATTTTGCGAATATTGATCCGCTCCCAAGTGAGTGCAGCAGATGTTGCACCACTGGAACCGGATATGCGCTCTGCTGGAGGGCCTTATTTATGGAACACTTATAGTCGGCGCAGATGCGCACAGACCCATCATGCTTCATCGGGGTCACAATGGGGGTCTCCCATGCAGCATGATCGATCGGTTCCAGGACCCCCTGGGCGACAAGCTTATCTATCTGGGCGTCGACCTTGGGCCTCAGGGCGAACGGAACCCTGCGGGGCTTAAGCCTAATTGGGGTGACATTTTTGTCCAAATTGAAGGAAATGGGTTTTCCCACAAATTTCCCCAGCTTACCATCGAAGACTTCCTTGAACTCTTCGATGATGGCGTCGAGTTCGTCCCTACGGATTTGGTGGATCCCGCTGATAGACAGCCCCAATGGCTCGAACCACTCCATCCCCAGCAGGCTCGGGCGGTTTCGCCCCACGACAGTGATGGGTAGGACGCCCTGGAAGTCGTGGTAGGTGACCCGGAGCGAAGTCCTCCCCAGGATCTCAACAGGGTTGCCGCCGAAATCGACAAGACGGGCCCGTAGGGGCTTGAGGTCTTTCCTCGAGATGCCCGGTTTCAGGCGCTTTAACTGGTGCCAGTCCATGATGGAGTAGTTCGATCCCGAATCAACCTCCATAGAGCAGGGTGTTCCCTCCACGATCACGGTGGCATGGAACTTTGCGGCCGCATCGTCAATGGTGTGGATGCCGGAGGACAGCTGCTCGGTTCTGACCGCCGCGTAGCCGCCGCCTCGTTGCTGAGACTTGACAGAGGACCGTTTGGATGGTCTCTGGTTGTCTTGCCGTTTCTCGCCCCAGCCGGGGGGAAACGGACCCGGGGTAGGTGCTTCGGCCCTGCAGGCTTCAGCGATGTGCCCCCGCTTGTTGCAGCGTCGGCAGACAGCGTCTCTCCAACGGCACTTGGCTCTGGCATGGCTTCCTTTGCAGCTGCCGCAGGGCTCGATCCGGGCGCCATCTTGTTTGCGCTCGCGACGGTTTTGGCGGGAAACCTTGTGAACGGCCATTTCGTCGTCGGAGCAGGAGCTGGTAGACGACTCCTCAGACGAGCTCTTGGGTTGGCGGTGCAATTTGTGCACCCCTTTAGCCCTACTCATGGCGGCAGCCGCTTTTTCTGAGATCTCGGCTGCGATTGCCTCCTCAACGACGTCTTTCAACGCAATCTTCTTTCGGCTGAGGAACTTACGTTGCAGTCCAATGTCCCTCATGCCGAAAACAATGCGGTCTCTGATGGCGTTCTCAACGTTGTCAAACTCGCAGTTTGACGCGAGTTGCCGCAGAGCTGCCACAAAGTCCTTGATGGGCTCCCCTTCCAACTGATTCCTTTGCTGAAAGGTGAATCTGTTGGCAATGGGAGTTCCAGTGGGAGCGTAGTGCTCCTTCAGCACGTCTTGCAGATCGGCCCAAGACATCTCCTCGATGTTCCTTGGGGACACGAGGTCGATGGCCATCTCAAGCACCTCGGAGCCGCAATGCGCTAGGAACAGGGCTCGTTTCCGTTCATCGGAGAGGTCTTGATAGTTGTTTCCCCGCAGAAACTGGCGGAAACGAACCAGATAGGAGGTCCATTTCTCCACTCTGGGGTCGAATTTGGAGATCGGAGCCATCGCGGCTTGTGACGCCTCCATCTTCAGTGACTTCAGCTCAGTGAGAAAACTCTCGATGAGTGACTTAGCTCCGCGTGGCGGTTCTTTTCAAATCCTTCGTCGCCAGTGTTAGATCAGGCGCAGGAAGAAGACAAGACCAGCGGGGTCTGCTCAACAAGTTTATTCAGCTCTTAAACTAAGTCAGAACAGACGAACGGCTGTGCTGCCGGAGCCCTTTTTATAGCGCTCCGGCAGACCAGCCGTCCAATGACAGCGGTTTAACTTTCCCGCCCGGAGGATTAACCAATCCCCGGCCGGATGTCCTTATAAGGACATAACAATTATCTTATCTGAAAACTTAACATTTGGAAACTGAAATGTGTGAAGGTAAATTTTTTGCAATAATTAATTTTAAAAATAATAGTAATTTCTCAGTTGCTATCTCCAAGAATGAGATAAGACAAGTATGATTCAAGTTTGATGATTAATACCTTCATTTCAAACACTTCTCATTATGATCTGTTCCTCTTTTTTATGATTGTTATAAATTCACATATAAACCAATGTTCAACCCCAGCTTAATAATACATTTCCGTAAATGACCTTATCTGGATCCTCGAACAGGAAGAATGTAGTAGCTATTAAAAAACAATCCATTTACTATCTTTTACTCTCAGCTTCTAAGCCCTGAAGACAAACTTGCATTAGCATACATTACAATAAAAGTCTTACTGATTTTCACATTCTGAACTGATACCAAGTTAATGATCAAGACGAAGGGAATAAAATTGCATTCGAATGGTTTTTACTTACATAATAGAGACTGATAATTTTTTTATTACACAATTCACTTGGGGAATTCTGGCTTGCATTATTTAGAAGACAATATCTGAGGACTAAAATGGCATCTCATTAAAATGAATAGCTAATTCCACACATATTTATTTGTTCCACAGATAAAACTTAGGACTTCTTTTTAAAACATTGTGAAACCTAAACTTTTATATTAATTCTGAAAATTGTAGGCAAATTTCTATTTATGATAAACAGGCAATTTATAAATTCAGTCCAATTGTATTTGCGAGAAAGACCTCAATATGTAGCATTTGTATTGTATCATGTATATTTTTCTGCATGGGTGAAATGATTTCTAAGTATTTCAAATTCTGAAGTCATACTGAATATCCTAACGCTTGAAATCAACTTACTATGATAGAAAACATAAGCATCTCTTTCACTGGGATTAACCTTCTTAACAAGTTTGGAAGCAAAAGTAATTTTGTGGGGCAGATAATTGGGCATGTACCCCAGGGAACTAAGAGAGCTTAATTGTAGGAATGTTGTCTGAGGAGAGAAAGCAAATTGATTGAAAGATAAGGATCTGAAAGAAAGGTAGATAAAAAAAAGAAACATGAAAAGATAGAAGAAAGGGGGAACTTTCTTTTTCAGTTAAGGGTTGATCAGATGATCTTATGATGTGGAAAGAATTTATCAGTGATAGTTAACCTGACTAAGATGTAGAAGTAGAACATAACTCATAGAGCTGGAAAAGACCACGGAGGTTTTCTAGTCCAACCTCCTGGTCAAGGCAAGAGACCGTATACCATGCTAGTCAAATGATGTCCTATCTATTTTGGAAAACTTCCAGTGATGGAGCACCGACATCTCCGGGAGGCAAGCTATTCCATTAATTAAGTTTGCCATTGATTCAGTTTCAAAAAGAAAAGTAGAATAAAGTAGGCAATAAACTTTCAGGCACTTATCTGAAGAGATAATACTTTTCAGAGACTTGGGGAGAAAAAAATGCTAGTTTCCTGATCCTATTATTGAACTTTAATATGGAAGCAACAACATGTCTTTTCTGAATAAAAGTAGTTTAACATACTGAACATACTGAACTGAACATAAACCAGCAGTGTTTATGTTTCAAGCAAGTTGGTTGCATGAAAAACTAACACAGTTCTGAGTTGCATTAGAAAAAGCTATGAATTCCTTATCCTCCATTTCTCTGCCTGATGAGATCACATGATGAGATCAGAAAGTTATTGATAGGTCAGAATATATTCAGAGATAGATAACAAGTTGTTGAAACTATCCTGATAGCTGAAAATGCAAAGGTTCTGTAAACTGTAATATCAAAGAGCGAATGAAAAAATAGCAACAATATATAGCAGTACAGTGGAGATCTCAGTATCAATGACTGAGTTTAAGCTACAAGCCTTTAGTATATAATAGATACATTTAGTATATGATAATTTAATTATTTTGCATTTTTATCAATGCCACACTTGGATTTAGATATAAAAACTAAGCAACCTTTTGCATATCAACGTTAATATTTTAGAAGTAATTTATAAATTATAGTAGATGTTTTTTTATTTTTAAAGCTTCAAGTTATCTATTAATAATTTCTAGTCAACATTACATAAATACCACTGTACTCAAATAATACAATGTACTCATTCCTGTTTTAAAATAATATTGCTTGTGTTTTATAATGCAAAACATTTTTAAATGCAATACATTTTTCCATATAATTCTATTTTGAATGTGCAGCATAGATTAAATTCTTAGCAGTAAATGCCAATAATTTATATATGTATCTATATTTTCCTGTCCATGTATTTTACTTATATGTCTCAATCACTGAAGGAATTCTAAATAGAGTAATGCTATATGTGTTGATATTTATGTATAGATTCATTATAACATGTGTGTGTATATATTTGTATATATACAAAGAAGTCTTCCCAAATATCTTCAATCAATCTATAACCAACCCTCATATTTTAAACCGTACAAATTAATCTGTCTCATGCACAATAGAAATTAAGTTAGGGACTTTGATAAACAAAGAATATGATATGAGAGAAAAATACACAAGAAAAATGAAGGAAGAGATGGCAAGAATAAAAATCCTTGAAATTATCTGGTATTTCTTCATTTTTCTTCTTGCCACCTTCAAGTGCCCTTCAAAAATATGACCAAACCACATTTCAATGTATTTTCTCCCGACAGGGCTATTATTTCCACATAACTAATACATGCATAAGAAGTACCCATGGTTCCAATACACCTTTTAATATGAGAACCATTTGAGAATTTTACTTTTAAAAGCCTATGTAATATTTCAATATTTGAGTAGAAAGAAAATATATTGTTGCATACATGCCCAGTATGTAGTTGAGAGATTATTCAAAATGCAAATATAGTTTGCTGAACTCTTATTGTTTAACAGCTTTTCCATTAAATTTAACTTTAAAATCCCTTTCAAAAAATGTAATGTTGAAGGGAGCCTGCAGTCTTGTAGTGCCACCTACATTTAAAAAGTAGGTATGCCTGATGCTCAATATTTCCATTTCATTCATTTATGGAATCCAACTGTAGATAATTTATGCAGTAAGATAGATGGATACATCTCAAGAATGGAATAGTTCAAAAGATTTTTTTATGCAGCCTAATACTTTAGTCCTACAGTTTGTTCATAGTAAGCTTAATGGAAATTACTCCTTGCTAAATATGGGCAAAAATACAACCTTTATAATATATTCTGCAGAGAATACATGATCTGGTATTGGTTTGATAGGTTTTTGCTATGGATGTTCCATTTGAGTGAACATGGGTTTTTTTTTAAGAAAAGCATTAGATTATAGAATAAAATACAAAAATACAAAAGCAAATAGTAAGACACAGTGGGGAGGAAAAAGGGAAAGATAAGTGAGGAAGGGAGGAAGAAAAGGAAAAAAATAGTGTTGACTTACGACTCTTTCTGTTGCAGTAGAATAAAGCATTAACATCGAACCTCAACTTTTTACTTTTCCATAATAATATAAACTTGCCATTCAAAGTTTCATTTTTTCCACCTCAAACCAGAAGCGGTCTCCATGCAGCAACAAAAATACTTATCTTCTTTTCTTTGATCAAAACAGTCAATTTAGCCA
The DNA here is from genome assembly GCA_012654045.1 of Ptyas mucosa. Lineage (NCBI taxonomy): Eukaryota > Metazoa > Chordata > Lepidosauria > Squamata > Colubridae > Ptyas > Ptyas mucosa. The sequence goes on along the minus strand of WNWU01000019.1, from coordinate 24,125,615 downwards.
TCTCTGCCAACTCCATCAACTTGTGTAGCCATTCATCCATGGCGGGAATCAAAATGTCCTTCCATTTTTGTGCATACAGTAGTTTTGCTGCCGTCAACATATATAAGATCAAAGATCCAAATTATTTTTCTAACTCTTTTTACATTAAACCAAAAATGCAAGTTTCTGGTTTCATCTTTATTTTCATTTTAAGAATTTTCTGTATTAAAATATGAATCCAACTAGATTTGACTTTCCTGTTGTTATTAAAAAATGCATTAACTACTGAATGTGGGAAAGTGATATTTATGTGTACTTTTAAGACATTTTGACAGTGCTCTGATATTGGAACTGTCTTCGCTCATCAACATATTGTATCCACCTACACTATATATAGAGCTGTTATTTTCCCATAAATACTTTTCAAACTGCCAGGCAGCATGTGTCATAGTACCATAGTAACTTTCATCACTCTGAAAGGCATCAGAACAAGGGAACAATTGGCTTTAATGGTGACCTCAGATGAACTAGACTTTTATTTCCATATTTTATAACTGAGAACTTCTCACTTTAATCATTACCGAAGTGTTTTCAGATGCAGTACTAGTAGGAAAGATTGTTAATCATATTCGCTATGATTTTTTTTATTATGAAAATGAAGACTTTGTAATTAACATTTTCCCAAGCTAGAATGTATTTTTCATAAACAGAACCACCTGCACCCGTCTCCCCCCCCACCCCCAATTAATGAAGCTGAGTTTTGTGTTTAAAATTTACAATTACAATCTAGGAAGCATGTATCAAGTTAGTTGCTTTATTGCAGACAGGACAAACGCCATATATGTTGAAAATCTTCCTATGACGGGACACAGAAATCAAACCCTATATATGCATAGGGTCCAAACTTTCTGAACTTGGTTGTTTTTATGCAGATATTTCAAACTAAGTAACATCATCAGTGCTGATCCTATTCCAGGGTTTAAATTCTAAGCTTTGTTCTTCTGCTATTTTGAATAAACAAAGAATTACTTTTCTCCCTTTCCAGACCTTGAGATTGGAGGTCATGATTTAGTGTTTACAGAGCAATTCTTTTCAGCCTAGAAATTACTAATTTGGTTTTTACCATGTAGGATTTCATTTTTCATTCAAAAGGCTGTCTCCATTTTAACGTATTTGCTTTAAGGCTGCATTATTTGTGAAATTCCTATATTCATTTAAATCAGAGGTCTTCAAACTTGGCAGGTTTAAGTCTTCTGGACTCCAGCTGCCTGGAGAATTCTGGGAGTTGAAGTCCACAAGTCTTAAAGCTGTCAAGTTTGAAGACCTCTGGTTTAAATGAAGAGAAACAAGTCTTGTGTCCATGTTATCTGGCATACATTGAGCAACTTCCTTCATGGAAATTATACATATGGGATTACAGCTTCATAGAATTGCACAAAAATATATAATTTATTTGGCATTTAGAAAGCTTTACATTGTACCGGTAAGTGTGGCGTTTAAAGGAGGACATCTCTTCCAGTCCCACTCATTTCATTGTTATCACTTCTGAGACTGAGTCTGAGGCCTAGTGATCCCTGGAATAGCTATAATCGGGTTTTCAATTATATTTTGTTTATTTATTTTTATTTATTTATAAGATTTGTATACCGTCCTATTCCCGAAGGACTCAGGGCGGTGAACAGTTAAACAATAAATACAGACTATAAATATTTAGAAACTGATTAAAAATACAATTGAATAGATTGATATAGAATGGAATTAAATTAAAACATTCTCAAATTTATAGGGTAGATCCAAATTTAAAGAATTTAATGGTTTGAAGGGAGGTTAGGCCAGGCTAGCTTGCATGAATAAGAATGTTTTGAGGGCCTGGTGGAAAGCTCAGAGATCTGGAATTAATTGTATCTCCAAGGGCAGCTCATTCCAAATTGTGGGTCCTCCCACAGAGAAGGCTCTCCTCCTGGGAACCGCCAATCAACATTGTTTGGCTGACGGCACCCTGAGAAGTCCCTCTCTATGGGAGCGTACTGGTCGGTGGGAGGTTATTGGTGGCAGAAGGCGGTGTCGAAGATATCCCGGTCCTAAGCCATGGAGCGCTTTAAAGATGGTAACCGAAACCTTGAAGCGCACCCAGAAGACCATAGGGAGCCAGTGGAGATCACGCAGAAGGGGAGCCACATGGGAATGCCATGTTGCTCCCATAACTACCCACGCGGCTGCATTCTGGACCAACTGGAGCCTCCGGGTGCTCCTCAAGGGAAGCCCCATGTAGAGAACATTGCAGTAGTCCATGCGGGAAGTGATGAGGGCATGAGTGACTGTATTTAACGAGTCCCGATCTAGAAAGGGATGCAACTGGCGTACCAGGCGAACCTGATAAAAAGCTCTCCTAGCCACAGCCGTCAAGTGTTCTTCTAAAGACAGCTGTGAGTCCAGGAGGACACCTAGGTTGCAAGCCCTCTCTGTGGAGGGGGGGGAGATTCTTCCCCAATAGTCAGTGATGGTATCAATTGACTATAACAGGATGACAGAAACCACAGCCACTCAGTCTTGGATGGGTTTAGCTTGAGTCTGTTCCTCCCCATCCAGATCAGTACAGCCTCCAAGCACCGGGACATCACTTCAAGGGCATCATTGGGTTGGTTCAGCATGGAGATGTACAGCTGGGTATCATCCGCGTACTGGTGGTACTTTGCCCCAAAACCACGGATAATCTCACCCAGTGGCTTCACATAAATGTTGAACAGGAGGGGTGAGAGAACCGACCCCTGTGGCACCCCACATACAAGGAGTCTCAGGGTTGATCTCTGTCCTCCTGTTAACACACACACACACACACACATATATAGAGCACTGTACCTATATAAATGGGGGCAGATCAGGGGTGAAATCCAGCAGGTTCTGACAGGTTCTGGAGAACTGATAACAGAAAATTTGAGTAGTTTGGAAAACTGGCAAATACCACCTCTGGCTGGCCCCAGAGTGGGGTGAGAATGGAGATTTTGCAATATCCTTCCCCCAGGAGTGGGGAGGGAATGGGGATTTTGCAGTATCTTTACCCTGGAGTGGGGTGGGAATGGACATTTTGTAGTATCCAGTGGTGGGATTCAAGTAATTTAACAACCGGTTCTGTGCCCTAATGATTTCTTCCAACAACCAGTTTGTCAAACTGTTCAGAAAGTTAACAACCGGTTCTCCCGAAGTGGTGCGAACTGGTTGAATCCCACCACTGGTAGTATCCTTCCCCTGCCATGCCCACTAAGCCACTCCCACCAAGCCACACATAGCCCACCAAGCCATGCCCACAGAACCGGTAGTAAAAAAAAATTGGATTTCACCACTGGGGCAGATAAAAGGAAGACAGGACATGTCCCCAAATTCCCCTATTCTTAGAGGTTTAAAATATGTCTAAGACCAGAAATCACTGAATCTCTTCTAGGCTAGTAGAAGGTCTGAAAATTTATCAAATCTATGAGAAGGTGATATAAAACAACATGAAATTATTAGGCAAAAGCATATCTCTGCCCTGCTTAGCAAGATAGAATTTTCCAATAGCCTGCTATTATGCAGGTTCAAATGGAGGCTAAATTTTTCACTGTATGTCTCTCTTCCCTAATGTATATACCTATATAAAATGGATGCAGCATGTTTAATCTGTTCTTTAACAGGTGTAGCCTCCTCACAGGTGTTCATTAAATTGGATTGCATTGTAATCCTCTTAGTCCTTAAACAGACAGCTTTCAAACTAAGAGGACCTAGGGCTGCCAAGCTTTTTAGCATTTCAACAAACCACATACATTAGATAGAATAATGTCCTCAGTTGTCTTCAAGACCACACATACACTTCCTATAATATTTGTCTACTGAGTGGCTTTCAGAAGCTCCCTTTTTGTTTGAGGTTTCAGAGGAAAATGCCAGATGTAGAAAGCATCTAATTTAGCTATTTCCAATTGCTAGAGACAGTGAGCTGCCTCCCACAGACAAAAAAGATGAAAACATAGCACTCTGTAATTTGAGGGAGTTAGAAAGTATTTCTACTACAGTTAATGCTGTGCAAACATCCTAAGCGTTGGATATTAAAGGCATGTTTAATAACTAACATTTTAGGACTTTGTTTAAATTATGTCTCTTTCACCAATTAAAATGAATCAAGAAATGTATGAAAAATATACTCCAGAATTAAAATCCTATTAACCTTATAAAATTACTAAACATATGTTACAATATGAAATCTACTATCATCCACATCCGGAATGCATTTTATTTGAAAGTAAGTCAGGCTAAGTTCAAAGTACTTTGCTTCCAAGTAACTTGTGGCATTTATTTTCCAGGTCTCATTTTATTTATACAAAAACAATGAAAGCAATAAAAACCATAGCAACTCCTTATTTCTAAGTTGAATGTCTCCTTGATCAGTTTCCATCCATTATTCCTTGTCTGGACTTCAAGTGCCTTGAATAATAGCTTAACCCCTTCCTCTCTATGGCAGCCCCTCAAATATTGGAACACTGTTTCTAGAACTTTCTTCTAGAACTTTCAGAATCATCAGAAATACTAAATCATCTTTATGAAGAAAGTAAATAAGATTAGAAGTGTGATCAGAACTAAGCTTTCTGTGACGTGAATAAACAAAATAAATGTAAATGTAGCACATATATTGCTTGTTTACTTAATTTGATATTTTTCTTCTATACATGGATGGCTGGAGAATAATTTTAGTTTATTTAGCATTAAATTAACATAATTCTGTTCCATCTAGCAGTTTATAAATCAGTTGCCTTTGTCAATTGAAGGCTTATTACCTGTACAGTGATTTTTACCATACGAATTTACAATTGGTGTAAAACTGCTTTATATATGAAGCCGATTTGGGTTTGCTGGAGCCAGGGAGGTTTTGCCAATATTGTCCAATTTTATTGAAAACTGAATTTTATATATATCACAGGCATACTACTTTAATACTATTGGGATTCCTATGATTTATCACTATTTTAACACAACTAATAAAGTCTGCCTTGTGGAATCTCAGAGTTATCCACACTCAAAAATAAATCAGTTTTTTATTTTTAAAAGTCAACATTACTCCACACAGAACGACTAAAGGATGAACCTATTGTTTTCTCTATATCCTATCAAGATTTATATTTACCAGGCATTGTTATAATGCAAATACTTTTTCCCCCTTACATTCAATTCTGTCTGATTTTTTTAGAGACTGCCTGATCATAGTCCTGCAGTTTTCTTGGCCAATTTGTTTTCAGAAATAGTTTGCCATTGCCTCCTTCCTAGGAGAGCTTACAGAGCTGGCAGCAAAGTTGGACAGTGAGGAGGTTGGGGAGGAACATGGACCAGCCTTGGGGAAAGCTTGGGCGAGGGCTCTGTGTCGCACGCAGCGGGGGAGCTAGACAGCAGTGAGTCAGAAGAAGAGTTGAAGCCTGTTCCCAGTGTGCGCATGTGCAGAGCTGCCAGAAGACAAGAACAACTAAGAAAGCAGGGTCAACTCTGGAGTAAAGCCACACCTTGGAGATGATTGGCCCCTCCCATAGAAAACAAAAGAGGAGTGAACGGGGAGGGGGCTTTTGCAGGAAACAATTCATTCAGTCGGTCATTGCCAAAGTGGAAAGTTCTACTTTTGGCTTTAAAAGACTCTGTGCCAAGTTTTGCCTGGTCTGCGGTTGGAAACTAGTTATCTGGCAGCTTTCCCAGCAAGATAAGGTGTGTTAATAAATATGCCTCTGAAAGACTGTTTAGAAAGCCGTGCTGACTCTGACAGTCATGTAAATAAAAAGAGACTAAGACTCTGCTTCTTGCTACTTAAGGAAGCCTAGGTCAGAACAGGTCCAAAGATATTCAGTGGGCCTTGTTTTTGAAGCAGTTCTAAAATTCACAGTCTTCCAGTTTCTAAACTGATGCCTCAACTACTATACAAAACTGGCTCTCAAATCCTATGTTACCACATTATTATTGTTGTCATTGTTCTTTTGAGATACAGCGTTATCTTTACAAACATGAAGAACTGCCAAATTATAAATTTATCACTGAGAATTTTTGTGGGGTGTGGGGTTGAGGGGTACCCCGGACCGCGAACCAACTCATGGGCAAAGGCACTGGGATTGAAATAAAGCCGACAAAGGAGCCTTGGATAAATATATAATTTAATTTAAAATACTTAAAAAGACACTGTGCCTTTAAAAACCACATTAAAAGCAAAGTCTTATCTGGGTATGTGAAGCCAGGCTATCTCCCTAGATTCCTCTCCACAATACCAAAAACAGTTCACAAGAAACAAAGGTTAATACAAAGGTGGACGTCTTTGGCGTCGACACATCATCAAGGCAAACGAAGGGCAGCAGCGAAAACTTCACAATAAAAAAGTCACCTGAGGATAAAAGCAGTTCAAGCACCAACGTGGCTTGAGGGTCTGTGTGGAGAAGAGTTTCCAGCACAACCTAACTGTTGGCTTGTGTGCTTAAAAACAGCAAAAACACAAGCATCTGTGGGAGTATCTCGGCAGCTGGCGTCTGGAGTCCTTATCTGCACCTCCTCCCTTCTACAGCATCATGCTGGGCTCTGCAGTTTTCTTCCAGCAGTAAACACTAGCTGGATCAGGCCTGACCGGTTGTCAAGGCCCAAGTAGCAAGCCGAAAGGTCCTTGCTTATATTGTGAGCAAACCTTATCTAGGGCAGGGAAGGCTTGCAGGTAATTGCTTACAGCAGATGGGTTGATTGAGGCCATACCTCTTTTGTGGCTAATCATGTAGCCGCAGCAACCCTGAAAATACTCGTGACAATTTTGAACTCAAATTAGGACCAGTTAGAGATGCCCATCTTACCTTCAGGAATTGCAAGCTGCTTTGGTTTGTTTCATTCCATGGTGAGCTCAAGCTTTGTACCAAGTCCTTAAAAACTTATATGCATCAATACAGCATTTTTAAAATTAATTATTCAAAATGTCTTACCATAGAATATTTTATTAAAAATAAGTGTTATGGACTCAATATTTCTTACTCTTGATAATAATACTCATCAGTTAAAATACAGTTCCAAAAGTTATTCCAACACAGTCTTGCCAATTGATTTCAAAGGAGATCTGATTTCGGAAAATATGGGTGGGAATTATATTGATATATAATGCAAAAAGAAGGAAGTGAAGAAGCTCAAATAAATGCAACCTGGGTTCTTTGGATATCTGTTTGGCTGGTAGTACCTTTATGTCTGAAAATAGTGTGCAATTTTGCAACTGGACACTAGAGGGCAGGCTTCCTCTACATTACTACTACCAATAACTTCTACTGGATTTCCTTCTTGAATTAGTAAACATAACCTTAGGTGAGAGAGAAGCCTGAGGAACAATTTTACAGAACGGACAAAACTTTTATGGGTTAGAGGCCTCTTTATCAGATGCCTAAAGTATTCTTCTCTAATAGAGAATATATGCACAATGTTTACATGGGTAGATCTAATCCACAGAAATATATGCTCAAATAAATGTACAAGGCTTGCTTGCTAATACGTTTCAAACAGAATAAAGACTTTAATACATACTAAAATCAAACACTGCTATTTTAATCAAAAAATGGTTCATGATTTCCCAGCAATAAACAAGTAAAGGGAGTGAGTGTGTGTGAAAATCCATTTATTATTTTATTTTATTTTATTTGGTGCTCCAGAAAAGAAATCAAATGGGAGCTATTTAGTCCAAATTTTGTGTAAAAATAAATGCATCCCCTTGAAGAACGAGAACAACTTAGTCATCTTATATACCTGGAAGATGATTAGCTTGGCAACAGCAATGTCTATAATAACTTTTAAAATATTAATCAAATTAACAGAGCACTTCCTTTCTTCACTTTTCATAATGAAAATGAATCATGACATTATTATTGTTGTGGTGGTGGTGGTGTTTTCTCCAAAGGTAATGGCTTCATCGGTAATTTCATAAACTCAATCAAAATGAATGGAAACAATTGAAGAAGCCAAGACCTCTCCATTCCATATAGAAGTGTTATAACTGAGGTTGTAAAAAGATTCTATGACAAATTCTGAATTTGGAATAGGAACAGAATTTGAGTGTTTAGTTCTTGCTAAATCAAGGTTTACCTAGTCTTTTCCTGGCAAAGTGTTTCATTATTCAGTATTCATTATTCAATAGGTAACTAAACTTTTCCACAGAGGAGGGCAATCTCCTAGAAAACACTTAATTAATACAACTAAACAATGGAGACATTTGAGTAAAACTATTGTTAAATGAACAATGCTTCAAAGACTTCTTCCAATTGGATTAATTTATCAGACAATGCTAAAATTCCACAGTCTAAAGTATCATTGAGCAAAAGAAAGATGCATGTTAGTTTTCTAATATTTTATAGAAGTAAGATTGGTAACTAACATGAATTGAATTATTGATTTATAATAATATATCAGTCTTGGGAAATATAAACCATATCTTGCATTGTTTGCCGGTTGCCCTCCAGGTGAGATTCAAGGTGCTGGTGTTGAGCTATAAAGTCCTCCATGGCTTAGGCCCAAGATATCTGTCGGATCACCTCAACCAGCATTGATCTCCCATCGCCCGGTGCGTTCTCATAGAGACGGCCTAGTCAGGGTGCTGTCGGCTAGACAATGTCGGCTGGCTACCCCCAGGGGTAGAGCCTTCTCTGTGAGCGCCCCCACCCTCTGGAATCAACTTCCCTTGGGTCTTCGATTGGCCCCAGACCTTCGTACCTTCCGTCACAAGCTTAAGACATGGCTGTTTAAATGCCCTAGCCTGGACTGATGGGGTTTACTGTTTTAAATTGGTTTTAAATTGGTTTTAGTTTGTTTTAGTATGTTTTAATGTGTATTTGTTGAGATTGTTTCGCTGATGTGAGCTGCCCTGAGTCCTTTGGAAAGAGGGTGGCATATAAGTCCAATAAATAAATAATAATAATAATAATATCTGCAGTAAAATTAATTGCCAAGTATTGCAGAGTACATTTTCCATTTTTTTAAAAATATGTGATTAAATTAATAATAAAAATGAAATTGCCACTAGAGATGGTAATATATACAAATTTCAGTTCAATTCCCTTTATACAACTTAGAACATTTTTCATTGATATGATAATTTTTACAGGAGTACAGCATCATTCTGACTAGATATATGAAAATAACATACAAAGAAGCTTGCCTTGTTGTGGGTGCTTCATCACTGAAGGTTTTTAAGAAGAGATTGGACAGCCACTTGTCTGAAATGGGATAGGGTTTCCTGCTTGAGCAGAGGGTTGGATTAGAAGACCCCTAAGATTTCTTCCAGCTGTATTTTTTAAAAAAAATTATTTATATGCCGCCCTTCTCCGGAGACTCAGGACGGCTTACAATGCGTTAAGGAATAGCCTTCATACTTTTGTATATTTTATACAAAGTCAGCTTATTGCCCCCACAAACCGGGTCCTCATTTTACCCACCTTAGAAAGGATGGAAGGCTGAGTCAACCTTGAGTCTGGTGAGAACTGAACTCACAATAATTGCAGGCAGCTGGATGTTAAATGCTGCCTTAGAAGGAGGCATTAGCCTCCTACGCCACTCATGTATTCTAACTCAAGAGCATATTAATGTCTGTGCACATGTGGATTTTCTGTAGATGAGAGGTTTTTGACTGATTGATTGATTGATTGATTGATTGATTTGGATCAGAAGTGTCAAACTCAATTTCATTGAGGGTTGCATCAAGGCTGTGGTTGACCTTGGGAGCCCATGGCCAACTGGGTGGGCATGGCCGACTGGATGGGCATGGCCGACTGGATGGGCGTGGCCGACTGGATGGGCGTGGCAGCTTGACACCACTCCCCAAACTGCTGGCATGTTTCCTTTTTGCACTGGGTAAACCGGGCTGAAGCCACACTGGCCAAATGTGTTTTCTCTTCACATTGGGTAGACCAGGCCAAAGCAACATGGGCCAGCCCCTTACATTTTCCAGGATGGCCCCGCAAGCTGGATCTGACCACATCGTGGGCCTTGTGTTTGACATCCCTGATTTGGAGTCTATCTGACTTTCCTATATAAAATTCAGCACATCAGAGAAATATTCTAAAAATAAAATATCTAAAATGTGTAAGCTATTCAATCAGTTACAACTGTTAGGAAAAAATAAATATCTGAGGATTTCTTCCCAGATACAAGTTGTTTCAGAAAGAAAACGGGTATCTTAGGCCTCTGTATGTTTTACAAACAAATTGCTATATGGCCAATAGGCGGCACACTTATAAAAAGATTATGGGCAAAACATTTAGCGCACACACAAAAACCCCATTTGCAATGTTGCATCAGATTATATGCTGTTATAGTAGGCACAAAGCCCCTTGTTTATCTAATTTATATACCTTTATCTGCTCTTGAAGCAAGTGATAAAATACTACAAGAATGACATTTAAAAAAAAAAAAACTAATGAAATGTCAGCAATAAAACAGAGTGAATGAAAAGGCAGGGAACAAAATGCATCCTGAATGATATTAATAGCCTGCTTTCAATTTTTATTGCCCCTTTCCATAATACACTTTAAAAATTGTGGCATATGGAAACAAAATACGGCCCCAAAGAAAATGAAAAGAAGAAGTATAAGGATATTTTAAATGGAAAACAAAATCAGCAATTAAGGTACTCTTTGAGTTTGAAACTGGCAGTATCTGGATTATCTTGGAAAAACTCAGATGCTAAATAGGGTCAAATAAATTTACACTTATAGGGAGGTGAATTTCGAGGCGGCATATTAAATGAAGAAATTGGAAAAAATATTCCAGGAGAAAGCAATTGCAAATTATTTTTATACTGTTTTCAAGACAACTGCATGGAGTTTTCCAAGAAAATTCCCTTTACTTGAGGGAAAAAAATGCTTCTATTTTTCTTCACACATGAAACAGAAGCCAAATGGCCATCTTATCCCAATCCTTGGATTGGCACCGTTCATAACTTAATATATCTTGAGATAAGAAATGTTAACTTTAGAAGGGATCACAAAGAGAGGCACCTCAGTGTGATGCAAAGGAATAGAGGAAAGATCATTAGATTCTATTTGAATCTTTGAGCTTTTCAGTTTGACAGCCTTCAGCCATTATGTATGTGATAACAATTAGTGTCTCAATGTTAAAGTGTATTAAAAGGATTTTCCTCACTTTTCTTTCTTGCACTGGTAATTTCAATCAATGAATACAGATACTTTGTGAAACAGGATCAAGGCCTGTTTTCATCTCATGTGGGGGGGAGGGCTTCTTGCTTTCAGAAAATGCATAAAAATTAGGAGTTGACAGTCAATCACTAACACCAAAATTTTCTAAGCCTATGAATTTTTGGAACTGTTCCCTAAAACCGTTCCCTAAGAAGTATTTTGAAAGGTGCTTTGACTTTCTAGAAAGAAACCATGGCAGTAAGAATGTTGTTTATGTCACAAAGACCTACCTATAGATAGATAGATAGATAGATAGATAGATAGATAGATAGATAGATA
>WNWU01000019.1:24076819-24114143 GCA_012654045.1 Ptyas mucosa | reverse complement strand
GATATAGATATAGATATAGATATAGATATAGATATAGATATAGATATAGATATAGATATAGATATAGATATAGATATAGATATAGATATATATTAAACCTTCTCAAAATAGTGAGCATGGTTTTTTTACATTTAATTATGACAGCAAATATTCTCCACTTAACCATAGTAATAAACTCTCAAAACATCCACCTTCTTACAAGATTTGTAAGAAACCTTTCTTACAAGTTTACAAGATTTGTTGGAATCAAAGGTCCAAGCCAGCAAACCTGGTCTTCAAAAGCAAAAAGTCCTCTGGATCAGGCGGATGGCTGATCTAGCCTACCATTCTGCAATATACGGTAGAAAGCCAGGTACCAGTAGGAAGTGGACAAATTGGATACCAGTGCAAATGCACATGCAAAACTAAACTAAATTAAACTAAGCTTAATTGAAATAAACTAAAGCAAACTGGACTGAACGAAACTATGAAACAAAATAAAATAAAGTACGGAGATGAAGTTGTTAGCAGCAAGTTTCTGGCTGTGCAGCCTAATGAGTATGTTAGCTTGGTTGCTCAACATTTTCTATTAGAGGGACAATCGAGAACATCCTATCATATTGCATTACTGTCTGGTTTGGAAGCATTATTGCTTCAGACAGGAAGGCAGTGCAGAGAGTGGTGAGGATAGCAGAAAAGATTATTGATTGTTCATTTCCTTCTACCCAGAACATAGCATATACCATAAGTGATGCTTGAGCAGGGTCTGCAGGATTGTCTGGGACACAACACATTCTCTTCACAACCTACTTTCCTTGTTAACTTCTGGGAGGAGGATTCATGGTATCCAAAGCAGAACAGTAGATTTAGTCACAGTTTTGTTCCGTATAGCATCAGCATTGTGAACTCTCAAGTTTCCTCTTTCCACTATGTATGGGTGTTTATGTATGTATATATGTATAGGCCAGCATGGTCACAGTAAAAAATGACAATAAAAGTTCTGTCTGTCTGTCTGTCTATATATATAGAATCTCAGAGCATTTTAGTTCAATGTATAACCAAGCTCAAATATTGTGAGAATGGCAAAAACCTTTCATTCTGACTACATTTTCAAGGCTGTACAAGAATTTATATCTCTCATATACCTCCTTTTTCCAAATTAGAATGTCCAAAATGCTGCAGTTATTTACTGAATTAGAGCTATTCGAAGTATTATAAACAGATTTCAAATAACCTTCTGAGGTGTCAAAACAATTATACATAATACCAGTAGTCAAATGGTGGCAACTTCAATTAAAATCTTCAACCAGATTAATTTAGAATTTTGGGAGTTATACTATTGATATGGATAGTTTGGGAGGTCTCTAAATGGTGCCATATGTGTGGGCTTTCTCATCTGATCCTATTATAGCCTGCAATTCAGTGGTGGGATTCAGCCAGTTCGCACCACTTCGGGAGAACCGGTTGTTAACTTTCTGAGCAGTTTGGTGAACTGGTTGTTGGAAGAAATCATTAGGGCAGAGAACTGATTGTTAAATTATTTGAATCCCACCACTGCTGCAATTTCATCATAAATGTTGCTGTGTTATTTATGAGCTCCAATTACTGTAAGATTTAAGAGTGTCAAACAAGATGTTTGTTGATCCTTGTATGAAGTAGTAGTTGACCTTCAATATCTCTTTTCTATAAAACTTGAGTAAGCCACATCCATTCGTGAAGAATTGAGGGAGATGAGTAACGTGGTAAAATATATACTGTTCAGAAATCCAATCTATTCTAGTCCTATTAAAAATAGCAGCATTTTTGTAAGAAACTAGCAAGTGTCAATGGGGGAATGTGTCCACAGATGAGTGATTGCCAAAACTAAAGAGATGTTTTGAGCTTCTGCCTTACTGACAGGCAAATTATTCTACAACTGTGATATCAGGGTGTATATGTATACACTGGAAGATGGGGTGCTTTTCCTTGGTTGCTTCTCAACAATCTTACCTTTGAGCTTTTTTTTTGTAAGTTCTGTGCAAGCAAGTTAGGTCTTTTTCTTAATTGTTATTTTATTCTTTCCAGTGGGGGCAGCAGCTTGCTACACACGGTGTACTTGAAATGAGCAGATGGATCAATATTTTTGATTCAAGGTTGTAAAATCAATCACTATAATCATAATACTGTTATTTATTGGTGTCAATGGAAAAAAAAACACTGAAGTAAAAGTGGGCACAGGATTCTGTGGACAAAAAGAAAAGATGACAGAAGTTTTTCTGTTTGAAAGACTCTGTATATCCTCCTATTTGTTCATACAGAATAATATTGATTAATATCTTTTTAAAGCCTATGTACAGTTTTTAAAAGAAGGGCCAGAATGGTGACCATGGGAATTAAAAGATTTTTTTTCTTCTATTTTAATTTTTCTTATATCTAACCATTCAATCCTCTGTGTTCTCTTTTTTAACAGGGAAGGAATTGTCTATATTTAACAGCTATGACAGATCAAAAACCACAGAGCTGATATCATCTGACAATATTTCTAATATCTATATTTTTCAATAGCGGCAATTCACACATCCACAGATTATATGTAGATTGCTATATAATGAAATGATTCTGAAAACCCTTTGAATTGTACAAATTCAACTGTGAATTGTGAAGAAATAACTGAGGCAGAATATAATAGTAACTTTCAGAAATGGAATAACCTAACCAAGGAAAGACATTTATAATATTTTTATATACTTAACATGATATCAAAAATATATGCTGGGTCTTTGTTTAAAGGATAAGTAATTATAATTGCAGTTTTAGAAAGGTTTTGGGGAGTTGGAGAGGAATACAGCTGATTATCTGTAGGTTATCTGGCTCTTTTATTTCTGACATCTAAACAATATGTAATCTGATTTTCAATGAAGTAATTATTTAGCAAGTGTGAATAAATGGCAGGTTGTGACAAACAAAACAAGATGCCACACCTGAATAAGCTAGTTTTACTAGAACTATTATCTGTAAGTATATGCTGAAATGATTATTTATGTGTAAGATAAAACCACCTGCTCTGAAAGTACATTGTAGAAACATGTTCTTATTTTTTTTCCTGCCATGAACAGATTGTGTAATTACTTTCAGTTACATATTTCTGAAAAAGATGGGTGAGACCCAGACCTCAGGCTTAGGACATTTGTGTGTAGACTGAAAGACTGACATCTTAATTGAACTCTTCCCACCTCATGAGAAACTCAGTACATTATTAGCTCCAATAAGCATGAAAATCCAGATACAGTCACTCCTCTGTGAACAGCAGTTATAAATAATTTCTCAATATTTAAATTACTGTCTGTAAACACAAAATGAAGAAGGTACGTGCAGAAGTGTTTCTCTGTGCAAAAGGTCATTTTTAGAAAGGACAATGCCTCTCAATTTTCGCTCCGTTGCCAAAGACTGAGTCTACAGAAATGATCAAATTGTCAAGCCCGAATTTGATTGGGGTGTGGGATTGTTTATATCCTTGGGTACTCTGACCTGAATTCAGTTTGACAGAGTTTAGAGCTGAAGGGGGGACAGCTGACAAGGATAGAGTCTTCAGCCAAAACAACATAGCTGATGAGTCAAGTACAACGGCTGGCTGACTGGCCGGCTGGCTGGCCAGCGGAGGAAGAAAGAAGTCACTAAGCAACCAACTCTTATCCCAGTTGGACATTGTGACATATTGTTTTGGAAAATTGACAAACTATTACTTATATTGGGGTGGAAAGTGCAGGAACTTTCAGTAATGGCTTTCCACCAGTTCGTGCCAGAATGATGTATCTAAATAAAATTGTTCTTTGTGGAAACATAATGCCTTGGAGTTCGATTTGTGATGGGTGCATTACTTGGAACCTGACACAAACTACACTTGGAAGAGTTTCTTGTCTGGGTCAGATTGACAGTTTACACTACGTAGCAGTATTTGAGTATTGAGGGAGGAACAGCAGAGCAAGTCAACATAAATCTGAGTCACTTGAAAACTCAAGATGGGGTTTCATCCAAATTTCTTTTTAAGGGCTATAGTAACCCCTGATCCAACATTTGTATGTATCTATTAAGTACATATGTATGTATTTATGCATCAATTTACATGATTAAACCTAGTTTATGAGAAGTAAAACATCATAGTTAATTACATTGGAAGAAGCCTGACATTCATAAGAGAAGTGCTTCTGTAATTCCTCCATTGGTTAGACTCTTACTCTCCCAGTCTGGCAAAAATGAACTGGACCCTTATCCAACAGTTGGAGAAGAGATTCCGTCAATGAAAGAAAAGCTACAGCTCCTCACACTTGGAAATGGTCCTGCAAACTGGGGTTCACTTTCCTGGGCACAGCACCTTCAGACTAAAGTCTAGTTGCACAAGCTTAATATTATCACAATCTTAACAATTAACTTTGGCAGGACTCAAATGCCATTCACAATCAAATCTAATTCTCTCGACAAATGAATAAGTTGATTCCCTATAATATTGCAGAGCTAATAACATGAAATAAAAGTCTCTTTTAGCTGCCACAGCAGCAAGAATTCTACCCTCTTTCAAACATCTCTTATGTGAATAAGCCACCCTAGGTTGTCATGCCATCTGACCTAAGCAGAAATGAGTTCCAGTTGATTGATTGATTGATTAATTGATTGATGTGATTAACAATTGATTATGTGCCACAATTCCCCCTTCTGCTTAAATCCAATACTTGAATAAAATTTTGAGCAACCAGCTTTTGTCATGGGATTATGTCACTGGACATAAAGTTGGATTAGATTTTACATTCTATAATTTTATTATAGAAGTCTGTAAATCAGTGCAAAGTGATTTAAAACATAAATTTTGAACTGTTGTTTGGGAAACAACTGTTAAAAACAATAGTCCATTCCGTGGTATGTGTGAATATGCAAGTTGTATATTCCCTCAAATTGAATTCAGGTTCTGGTAATTACATATGCAAGCCATACACTTTTTCTTGCAGCAATGTGAACATGGTTTAACAGGGTGTCTTCTGGGATAATTCATATGGGATATACGCATTGTTTGAATTCTCTGGTATTCTTGGGAAATATTTCCTCCTTATTCCACGACCATTCACTTTCTACCCTTCTTACTTCCATACAACCAATTAGATTAGTACAACTTGTACTCTCCAGTAATGGCATGATCCTTGGATATTTGAGGATCTTTCATCCCAGCACAATTTGTGGGCACCAGATCAGGAATCCTAGAACTGATGGCTGCAACTGTATGATTTGTATTGAGTTTAAGTTTCTTTAGTTTACTCAGCTGCTCCAATTTGCCCACCAGATGGCACTAGTTATTCAATCTTCAATTATCCTGCAGCAAAAAGCTTTATAAAGCCTATAGAACATGATTTCCTTTGTAACTAACTCCAAAAATACCCTCTAAAGAATGTCCCATTTACCACTTCAACAAAGCTCTGATAATTTAGGTTGAGACCAAAGGGAAAGAAGAAGGTGACAGAGCAAGAGGAAACAAAGCAAGGTTAATAATAAACCACAGTTTAGACACTGCAAAAGGAGTTTTCTAATCATTGTTCCCTAAATGAACCAATAATCTGTGGTTTTACATCAAAAGTCTCTATATTCAGGACCCAGAAATAAGATATGAAAAAGAATTAGTAGAGAAGATAATTCAAAAACAATGATAGGCAAATAGTAACAATGGATGTCATACATCAGATCAAAACCAGCCAGAGAAATAAAAAATGTCTCATTCAATTCCTTTCAATTACCCTAGTTTTTAGATTTGTTCAAGTTAGTTGCACAAAGGATCATTCTTCACCACTATATCTTTAGTGAACCTTTACAGTGTCGATAGAAAATGCCAGCAATTATTCTATCCTTTCTCCACCTCCTCCTTCCCCTCCTTAAATTTTCAAAGATGGCAGCTTTGTGACCCTTCCTGAATTCCAGGTGGGCATATTAATCATTAGTAAGTTCTTCTGGGTGAGCAAAAGGGGATTTTGCATAGGAGTTCAGTAGAGAAGAAGTAACAGCAACAAGAGCAAAGATGGGGCAAGAATCAAGGAGACTGTTGGGTATTTCCTGATCCTGCTGCATGTTTTCTGAGTTTGCTGATTCTTTACATTACTGATTCCTGCCGACTACTCCTGATTCCTGCCGACTACTCCTGACTGTGATTGCTGGTGATGAAGATGAAGCAATTTAAGGAGACATATAAGAAACCAGGGTGATTTTCCTTGAAAAGAACCAAACTACCGCTTGGAAGTATAAGCTGGTGTCCTTATAGAAGAAGGGGAAAGGGCCCAATTAAAGAGTTTCTATGTTACAACATGATAGGGACGTGGTGGCTCAGTGGCTAAGATGCTGAGCTTATCGATCGAAAAGTCGGCAGTTCAGTGGTTCAAATCCCTAGTGCCGCATAACAGGGTGAGCTCCCGTTACTTGTCCCAGTTTCTGCCAACTTAGCAGTTTGAAAGCGCGTAAAAAAATGCAAGTAGAAAAATAGGGACCACCTTTGGTGGGAAGGTAACAGCGTTCCGTGCGTCTTTGGTGTTTAGTCATGACAGCCACATGACCATGGAGATGTCTTCGGACAGTGTTGGCTCTTCGACTTTGAAACTAAGATTTATTTATTTATTTATTTATTTATTATTTATTTATTATATTTATATACCGCCTTTCTCCCGTAGGACTCAAGGTGGTGTACATTTTAAAAGATCATTCACATGTTCATGTTTAGCCCCGCCTGTTGGAACATCAGGGTCTTGAGGGCACGGCAGAAAGCACGGAGATGAGCACCACTCCCTAGAGTCAGGAATGACTAGCACATATGTGCGAGGGGAACCTTTACCTTTACCTTTATGTTACAACATGCCAACAAAAGCAAAGTGTAAAGTTCCTGAATAGGTCAGGGGAAGTACTTTGGAAGAGCAGAGTGAACACCAGAGAATATGAAGAAGAAGACAAGCAAAAGCAGATGACTCAGAACCAAGAGGCTGCCAGTGACAAAGTTGCTTAGCAACTAGTACCAGGCTCTTGTTCCAGCAGATAATCCACAGTTGTGTAGAATAGAGCAGAAGGAACTTGTATCCATAGATTTAAGAAGCCCAAAGACTACTTTGAAGAAAATGATATGGGAGTGGTTGATAGCATGCTGAGAATATTTGAATCCGTCAGGTGCATATCTGATCTGACGTAACTGAAGATATGTTGTCTTACAGGTGTCTATTTTGAAGATACGATGAAGAGGTCGCCAAATTGTTCTCCAAAAGCACCAAGTATGATCTACCACTGGGTCATAGGGAATTAATACACTGCCAAATGAGACTCTGAATATAATTCAAATGATTATAAGGTGAATAAGGAAGTGGGAAGGCAAGAAGGTGGGAGGTACTGGGAAAATAAAAAGTATTTTTGTCCATCCTTTCAGTTAACTTCATAGCATAAGGAGGGAGAACAGGATCCTAGATTTGAACAATTAGCTACATAGTGCTGCTGAAAAGGATTTGATTTCCTCAGCCACAGACTGCATGACCTACAGTACATATAGGATTTCTGGCAAGAGACAAGTGACATTTCATAAAGACTGGGAAAGACATATTCCTTGCCAAGCTTTCCAGGAGAGCATTGAACTAGAGAAAAAGGGTGGCAAAAGCCAAGAATTGAATAGATGATAACAATGCACAAAAGAAGCATGATAGCAGATGTAAAGACTGGCAGGAAAGTACCCAGTGAAAGAGAAAGGAGTATGACTCACGGCCTCAGAATATTTTTACACTAATATGCCAAGTATGGGAAACACAAGGAGAACTTAAAAGTCTAAAACTCTACTTAAAAATACAAATATGATGTCATAAAAATCCATGAAATTTAGTGGAAAGACATACACGATTGCAACATAACCAACTTATTATTACAACTTATTCAAACAGAAAGTAGTATTTCTAACATTCATTATTAATATAGGCTAAAAAGTCTTCCAGACAATATTTTTAAATGAAGAACAAATGTTCATTCTTAATGTTTATTAAAGGCAAAGCATAAGATGTGGAATAAAACATCAATAATAAAGCATCAAATGGTCACACATTAAAAATCAGGTGACGCTTCTATCACACTTTGAAGATTGTCCTCTACATTAGGGGTCTCCAACCTTGGCAACTTTAAGACTTGTGGGTTTCAATTCCCAGAGTTCCGCAGCCAGCAAAGCTTAAAGTTTTGCCAAGGTTGGAGACCCCTGCTCTACATGGAGCTGGGTTATTTGAGGGACTGACTCTCCCCAATCACATCTACATGTCCCTTCAGGTCAGGTAGGAAGGGCATGTTGCAGGTTCCATTGACAAACATGATGTGACCCAGGAGGAGACTCATTTCTGCTGCGGCATCCACCACTGGAACATCATTCCCCAGTCTTGCCTGCCTTTCAGAAGAGCCTAAAGACCTTGCTTTGCTATTGGCCTGAGATACAGTAATGTGGATATGAAATGAGTGTGCTCCGCATAGAATATTTGAGTGGGGAAGTTATGGTTTTCAATGGTTTTTGTCTTTAAACATTTTAGTAATTGTTTTGTTATGTTTCATTGCTTTTCCATTGTTATTTTATTTCATTATGTCGTTCTTGTTTTTGTTTTATAGTAATTTTATTAAAGATTATAATTACAATAGTATTGTTTTGGTACTTTAACTTCCTTTAAAACCATTCATTTTAAACCTTCATGTCTTCTGAAGCTGGTGGCTAGTTGTTTTTCTTTTTAAAGTTTCACATAAACAAAATTCCAAAGGTTTGATTCTTGAAGCAGATCAAGCAGAGCTCTAAAGTAATTTTTATTTTTCTGGCTTTCATCAGGAAATATTTAATGGACAAATGATACTGCTACAAGTGTACTATTTTCTCCCATTTTCAGTGCTAGGAGAAGCCCAACACTAGTTAACATTTAGTGTATTTAATTTTCACTCATATTTCATAAGAATAGTACAGGCAAAGTGCAAATTTATTTATTCAAAGGAAGCATTAAGCATGTGTTTAAATTGTTCCCACTAAAATTAGGGCACTTAATTTGGCTGGATCATATTCTACCTCTAGTAGCAATTACTAAACAATTTATTGATGGTTAGCCTTCTAGACACTATTTCTTTATACAAATTGGTTGTGACACTTTTGAATATCAAGTAGAAAAATATTAAAGCTAACAAAACATAATAATGCATTTAAGGGCATTAAACTTTATAAAATTATTAAAATGTGATAGAATTTTTGATTATTTCTTAGGGCAAACTCTCCCAAAAAAACCCCCAAAAACATTGGGCTTCAGATTTCAACTGTTTTCATTTTTTAAGAATATATGTGGGCATGTGCAAGGAATGTACTTAGAAACAAAGGTGACATAAAAGTCAGTGGGTTTTTTTTTCATCATGGTAATATCCCTTTAATGTTTATTGAAATATTTTTTTAAAGTAAAACAGTTAAAGGGTAGGACTCTGGTGCTTATTTTGTATCTATTAGATGGCTAAGAAGTTATTAGAACATCTTTTGGACTGTAACCTATGTCTGGTAATACCTTACTGAAATATATAAAATAAAATAAAATAACTTTATTGAAGTCATTAACCAGCAGAAATATGTTTCTGCTCCCTAGGAAGGAAGAGAAAGGGGAATTTAGAGTAATTTTTTTCTAGTCCCAGTAAGTCTCCAAGATATGATCTTCTGTAGGCAAATCAATAATACTAACAATAGGGATATGCTTTCTTTCCCTTCAGACAGTTATTTTTCTATTTATAAAATAACCAAGTAGTTTCCATTAAACAACATTAATTTATCTTCGATAATGAAAATATACAAACTGATGGCAGTCTTAACTTGCTTTTCCTAGTAGAAGAAACATTCTTCTAACATAATAACTATTTCTCTTTATGCTATATATATACAGGCATCCTTGACTTACAATTGGGGTCGAGGGGAGGGTTGGAGCTTATCCAGATAGTGTTTTTAACATCAACATCGTGAGTGGGAAGGGCAGATATGGTGGGAGCAGGGGGCCACATCGTGTTAGGGGAGCGTGCGCTCGCGAGCAGTGGCACACTCCGGCCTCCAAGGCTCCACTCGTTTTCCAGGTAGCACAGACCCTCAAGGCCCGGGCCTTTGGCTGATGTTGTTCAACGCCAGGTCTGTAGTAAATAAGGCCCCACTCATTTGTGATCTTGTTCAGGAGGGGGGAGCAGACCTGGCAGGTATTACAGAGACCTGGTTGGGCCAGGAGGGGGGGTTCCCCTCGTTGAAATGTGCCCACCAGGTTTCCACACATTCCATCAGCCAAGGTCACAGGGGAGGGGTGGGGGGGGGTAGCAGTTATTATTAAAGAAGGTCTTAGACCGAGGGAGGCCACTGTTCCTCAGACAGCCTGCTGTGAGTCTCTCCTTGTGAAGTGAGGCCCTGGGGTACAGATGGACTTGCTGATCACATACCTGGCTCCCTGCCATGTGGCAGCAGCCCTGCCCGAGCTACTCAACGTCATCACAGCAGTGGCACTTGATACCCCTAGACTCATGGTCATGAGGGATTTCAACCTGCCATCTGTGGGTGAGGCCTCTGAGGTGGCTCAGGAATTCATGGCTTCCATGACAGCTATGGACCTGGCCCAGCTAATTCATGGACCTACTCACACAGGGGGAAACACGCTGGATCTGGTTTTCATCTCTGGACAGTGGTTGAGTGACCTTGAAATAGGGGATATAGTTACCGAGCCCTTGTCATGGTCGGATCACTCTCTCCTTCATCTTGACCTTCGAACTGCAGGGAAGCAGAGGGAGGTGGAGCCGGTAAGTTGGTTCTGCCCCAGGTGCCTGATGGAACCTGACAGGTTCCAGGTGGAGCTTGGGCCATTCCCTGAGGCTCTGGCTCACGGCTCGACTGGAGACCTAGTGGCCGCCTGGGATAGGGCGGCCGCTGGAGCTCTGGATTAGGTCGTGCCTTTGCGGCCTCTGACTCATGCTGATCTCACCTGGCTCCTTGGGTCACCCAGGAACTAAGGGAGATGAAGCGCCGAAAAAGACGTCTAGAGAGTAGTTGGAGGGCCAGCCTTTCTGAATCTGACCGGACATTGGTAAGATCTCATATTAAGAATTACCTAGTGGCAATAAAAGCAGCAAAATGTAACTATTTTGCTGCTCTTATTGCGTCATCAGATAACCACCTGGCCACCCTGTTTAGGGTGACCCACTCCCTGCTCCACCAGGGAGCACGGGAGGACCCCTTGGAGGATAGAGCCGAGGATTTTGTACAGTATGTGCATGACAAAATCACTCAGATTTGGGAAAACCTGGATTCCGACTGGGTGCTCTCAGGGGGAATGACTGGGGCGGGTCTTGTGAATATAATCTGGGATGAGTTTGATCCTGTGGCTCCTGATGATGTGGACAGGATTCTGGGTGGACTGAACACGACCACATGTTTGTTGGACCCGTGTCCCTCCTAGTTAGTGCTGGCTTCTTGGGAGGTGACTTCCAGGGGATTATAAATGCTTTGTTGAGTGAGGGTGTCTTCCCCGCCACCTTGAAAGAGGCGGTGATGAGGCCTCTCCTTAAGAAGCCTTCCCTGGACCCAGCAGTATTATCTAATTATCGTCTGGTCTCCAACCCTCACTTTGTGGCGAAGGTTGTCAAGAGTGTGGTTGCGCGGCAGCTCCCCCAGTACCTGGATGAAACAGTATATCTGGATCCATTCCAGTCGAGCTTCAGGCCTGGGTACAGCATGGAAACAGCATTGGTCACGTTGGTTGATGATCTCTGGAGGGCTCGGGACAGAGGTTGCTCCTCTGTCCTGGTCCTATTAGATCTCTCAGTGGCTTTTGATACCATCGACCATGGTATCATGCTGCACCGGTTGGAAGAGTTAGGGGTGGGAGGCACCGTGTTGCGGTGGTTCTCTTCCTTTATCTCCAACCAGTGGCAGTCTGTGTTGGCAGCGGGGCAGTGGTCGACGCCAAGGCATCTCATTTGTGGGGTACCACATGGGTCGGTCCTCTCGCCCCTTCTCTTCAACATTTATGTAAAGCCGCTGGGTGAGATCATCCGTGGTTTTGGGGTGAAGTATCATCAGTATGCTGATGATATTCAATTGTACATCTCCACCCTGGACCACCCCAACAATGCCCTTGAAGTGATGTCCCGGTGTTTGGAGGCTGTATGGATCTGGATAGGGAGTAACAGGCTCAGACTCAACCCATCCAAGACTGAGTGGCTGTGGTTTCCGACATCCCGATATAGTCAGTTGGTGCCATCACTGACTATTGGGGGCGAATCATTGGCCCCCACGGAGAGGGCTTGCAACTTGGGTGTCCTTCTGGACTCACGACTGTCTTTAGAAGAGCACCTGACGGCCGTGACCAGGGGGATTTTTTATCAGGTTCTCCTGATCCACCAGTTGCATCCCTTTCTAGATTGGGACTCTTTACACACGGTCACTCACGCCCTCGTCACTTCCTGCATGGACTACTGTAATGCTCTCTACATGGGGCTCCCCTTGAGGAGCAACTGAAGGCTCCAACTGGCGCAAAGTGCAGCCACGTGGGTGGTTATGGGAGCGACATGGCATTCCCGTGTGACACCTCTCCTGCGCGAGCTGCACTGGCTCCCAGTGGTCTTCTGGGTGCACTTCAAGATTTTGGTTACTACCTTTAAAGAGCTCCATGGCTTAGGACCTGGTTATTTATGAGACCGCCTACTGCCACCAGTGGCCTCCCACCGGTACGCTCTCATAGAGAGGGCCTCGTCCAGGAGCCATCGGCCAAACAATGTCGACTGGTGGCCCCCAGGGGGAGAGCCTTCTCTGTGGGGGCACCTACTATCTGGAATGAGCTCCCCCCGGAGATTCGGAGGATCCCAGACCTACGCACCTTTCACCGCGCTCTTAAGACCTTTTTATTTCGTCAGGCAGGCCTGGCCTGATTCCCCTTTTCTAATTAATATTATAAATTTTAATTTGTTTTAAATTATTGGGGTTTTAATATTTCTATGGCCAAATTTATTTAATTGGATTTTAGTGGGTTTTAAATGTTGTATTTATATGTTTTATTTATGGCTGTTCACCACCCCGAGTCCTTCGGGAGGAGGGCGGTATACAAATTAAATAAACTTAAACTAAACTTAAACAATCACAATTGAGACCAAAACTACTGATGCTAAGTGAGACATTTTTTAAATGAGTTTTGCCCTATTTTATGACCTTTCTTGCCACAGTTATTAAGTGAATCACTGCAGATGTTAAATTAGTAATATGGTCCTTGACTTATGACCAAAATTGAGCCCAATTTTTTTTTTGTTGCTAAGTGAGATATTTCTTAGGTCAAAGCAAATAACAATCACAATAATAAAAAAACAGATATGAGGTTTAGAGCATATGACATACATCTGAAACTATTACAATGTTAACTATTTAACTATAAACATTGAAATGTCAATGTCACTCTGGAGCAGAGGTGGGTTTCAGCAGGTTCTGACCAGTTCTGGACAACCGGTAGTGGAAATTTTGATCATCAGAGGCTTTTTTTTTTTAATTTTTAAAAGCATTTTTTCAACAACCTCTTTGGCCAAAAAAATGCTTTTAAAAGTTAAAAAAAAAAAAGCCCTGATGATCACGCAGCTCAGCTGGGATTGTCAGATGCTTTTAAAAGCATTTTTTTCTACAACCTCTTCAGCCGAAGAAGTTGTAGAAAAAATGTTTTTAAAAGAAAAAAAGCCTCTGCTGATCAGGCAAGTCAGCTGGGATCGTCAGAGGCTTTTAAAAGAAAAGAAAGCCTCTGCAGATTAGGAAACTCAGCTGGGATCGTCAGAGGCTTTTAAAAGCATATTTTTTACAACCTCTTCCGCCGAAGAGGTTGTTAAAAAATGCTTTTAAAAGCCTCTGACGATCCTAGCTGAGTTTCCTAATCGTCAGAGGCTTTTAAAAGCATTTTTTGACAATCTCTTCAGTCGAAGAGGTTGTAGAAAAAATGGTTTTAAAAGTAAAAAAAAAAAGTTGCCCACGCCGACTCAGTCACATTACCTCACACACACACACACACACACACACACACACACACACCAAGACTCGCCCACAGAACCAATAGTAACAAATTTTAGATTTCACCACTGGGTGTCTCCCAATCTGTGAAACCAACCTCTGATCGCTTGCTGTACACACACATACACACACACACAGATCCTGCAGTGCTAGAAGTCACATGCCACCACCATTTGCTTGCCACATCCCCCCGCAACACCAGAAGCCATGCCAGCTTTGCTTCTCCTCTGCCCTTTCATTGGAACTAACTGAGTTGTGAGCCAAGCCATCTTTGCAAAGCCCCTTACAGATTCCTGTCCCTACCTTCCTGGTCTCTCCCAACACACTCTCGCCTGTCTGCCACTCCAGTGGTTCTGGCAGCTGCTACTCCTGCCACCATTCCCCTTCCACTCCGGTCTTGGTGACAGATCTGCAAGGCCCCTAGCAGCAGGATGCTTTTGCACTTAAAACAAAATATCTTGCATCTCATGCTGCCCCCCCACCCCCACAGCTCCTGCAATCATCGATCACCAATTGCACGCTGCCCCCACAGCACCATTGCTTCTGCCTGCCACCCAATTGGCTTAGGGCTATTTGGGGCCAGAGGCCCATTGGCCATGGAGAATGGCTGGGGGAGGGCCAGCACAGGAGAAAATCTGGCTGTAAATGGACAGAGGCGGGTGGCTGGGAGCGAAGGAGGCGCCGCCAAGGGTCCATGCCTAAATGTCCTAGACCCTCAGCTGTGCTAAGGCCATCCTTTGAGCAAAAGTTGTGAGTCCAAGAGAACTCCCAGACTGTGCACCTTATCCTGAATATGAAAGTGCAACCCCATCCAGTGCTAATACGGAAGATTCCTGGGCTTAGGAATCCTTTTTGAGGAACCTTGGGAAAGAAGTGGGTGAAGAAATACCTAGAGCAATGCTGAGACAATACATGAAGAGAATAAGACTAAACATACTAGAGGCCAAGTTTGATCTTGCTCTGTGGCAATAAAGGCAACAAGGCAAAAATCACTCATCCACTTATATTTTGCCTGTGGAAATAACATAAATAAAATGTCAGCCAGCTGCACTATTCAGTGTCCCAGGGCCTTTTAGGAAGAATGGGTTAGAAGAAACAATTAGCATATTTCTGTGGTCATCTGACCAAAATTTTATGGATAATATCACTCACCAAGCTGGAAGCCAGTACATGAAATATTATTGAAAATGATAGGGATGATTTCATCTGTTGCCTCTTGGGATGACTCACTTTACTGTATTATTCTGGAATGTATTTTTTTACAAAACAAAAAAAGATTGGATTTTAGTATTTTTGTAAAAAAAAACTTTTGTTTTTTTCCCGAATTTTGCTATGACACAGAGTTTATGAACACAGATTCCCTTAGTGTACATAGATCTTAATATAAATTTCCCTGTAATACATTTTTTAAAAAACAAATTTCTCTGACACCACCCTTTTCTATTAAAAAATCTCCCAATGTCTTTTGAATCATGCTTCTAGACTGTATTTTTTGATGCTATTTTTTTTTTATGTAAAGATTTTGGTCCAGAATTTTAAAATATAACTTTCCCTATATAATTTATCATTTTTTTAAAAAAAATGCAACTTTTAAAAAATTGTCTTGCTAGATGCATCATTCACAATGTTTTATGTGGATTTTTAACCAGAATAAGATTGAAGCTAATGTTGTATTTTCAAAGTTATATTTGTACCACAACAGAGTAAATTTTGGTGATCTTGTAAGTCTTGTAAGTCTGTAATGGATTTTACATTTATGCACCAAAATGAATAATCTTGTTCTATATTCATGCTTTGATTTAAAATATTAAGTATCAAATATGATGGGTTTTGTGACAAATTTGTCAATGAAACTCAATCTTTTTTAAGGTATCATGATTATGGCATTTGTACTTAAGTCACAAAGATCATGCATAAGATCATGGTGCAATTCAGAGGACATTATATAACTTCATAGTTTCTATAAATATAATACAGTCATAACAGCTAAGACTTTCTCTTGTGTTAAAATGTTATGGGATATCTTTAAAAGTTTAGCAGAATCAAAGCATACCTCCTAATTATTTTTATGAACCTTATGGAAATAAATCTTCCAGTGATCCTGGTTGAGAAGAACACATGTGATTAATGGATCTGTTCAACTTAATATGATTCATATCACTTTTAAAAATAACAGTTCTCAGCAGTATCACACATATACAATTCCATTTTATAGTATCACAAAGCAATCAAACTTAAAGAGGTTACATGATTCTTTTATTATATCAATGTTTCTACTGTATCTACATTCTCAAAAAAACATAACAGGAAGCAGATTTATTTTTGTGACAAAGTATTATGATACGATTTTATAACTTTACAGTTTATCTGAAATATAATCTGTTGCATTCTTTTCTCAGTACAAACAGAAGATGGCTCCAAACTCAGAAGAATATTGCATAAGTATCACTGAGTTAAATGACTAGCTGTAATGCACTGATAACACTGATAAATCCCTTTGGATTGATACACTTAATTCCAGATTATGTATATAATTTGAAGAAATGGTTTCCTTCAAAGTACATTTATTGCTTGTATGAAAACACACAGAGAGAGAGAGAGACAAACAGACAGACAGGCAGGCAGGCAGGCAGGCAGGCAGGCAGACACCATGTTCATATTACTGGCTCAAGACCCTGACTCCCAACACATTTAGCATGACATGTGAACAGAATTTTAAGTGCTTATGAACATACACTATCAGCAGCTTGGATTGAGTGGGAACACTCAAGTACAAGTGTACATAGTGCAAGCCCACATGGATGTATTTATTTATCAAATTTATATAGCTGATCTCACAAAAAACAACTCTGGGTGAATAAATTGAATAAAATAAATATATTAAAAATAATCATTACAAAATGTAAAAATTAATACATGAACTGCATTAATGGAACTAGCTTTGCCCTCTGTAAAAATAAGTTTTTCAGTTTGGGTGCCCTAATTGCAGAATTCATACCAAACCAGAATTTATATCAAAGTCTCTCTTACCATAGAAAACATATCTCTAAAATCTATCGCATCATGATATGGTTTGAAACATTTTTATCCTTCCTGGTTTTCACTGCAACTAGGCTTGAAAAAAAATCACAGTTGGCCAATTCCTTACAAATGGGAAATTTTGACCATCAGATTATAGAAAAGAGTGAAAAAATTCTATGTCAGAAATAAAGAAATGGACTAAACTGTTATACATCCAAGACTGGAAATTATATAAGAATTGGCAACTTTTTTCAAGGAACTAAATTCTGTTACTAACATCGATGAAACATCGATGCATACATACAATGAAAAGTCTATCCTTAAAAAAATTTAATGACCAATATGGACAAATATTAAATAAAGTTATAACTGTCCAATAAATCAGGCTTGTGAAAGCATCAGGTCCAGGTGAGCTAATAGCACAATATTACAAGAACTTGAGAAACTGTTGTTGGAATCATTAATAAATACAACCAATGAAGTTAAGAAGTCAAAAGTAATGCTACAAACATGGAATACACCATACATACATACATACATACATACATACATACATACATACCTCACAAAGCAGGGAATGATCCAGATAAACCACAATCTGGGGGATTCTTGGTGGTCTCTGAGCTTGCTTGTTTTCTTGCAGACATTTCATTACCCAAACTAGGTAACATCATCAGCAGTAGTAAGGAGTACTGTTTGCTGTCAGTTGATATTCTAGTGGCTTGCCTGTCAGTATTGGTGTGGATGGTCTTTGAGATTCTTTGATTGGGCTGTTTGCTGTTGGCTTCTTTGATTGCAGTATTGTTTACTTGATTGTTGGTCTGATGTTAACCTTAGCAATAGCAATAGCATTGAGATTTATTCACTGCTTCATAGGGCTTTACAGTCCTCTCTAAGCAGTTTACAGAGTTAGCATATTGCCTCCAACAATCTGGCTCCTCATTTTACAGACCTCGGAAGGACGGAAGGCTGAATCAACCTTGAGCCTGGTGAGATTCAAACTGCCAAATTGCAGGCAGCCGGCAGTCAGCAGAAGTAGCCTGCAGTACTGCATTCTAACCACTGCACCACCATGTCTCTTGAATTTGAATTAACCTTGGGATTAATCTGGGCTGATCTAGGTGCTGATTGCTGGTGGAGAGGTGCTTTGGTCTTTTTGTTCCTTTTTGGGCTGGGTGATAGTCTCTTTTGCATAGTCTATAGATGATGTTGATGTTAATTCCCATGGTATATGATGGTATATCCTAGCGAAGCATTTCAGGTATAAAACATATTGGCCAAACAGGTTATATACTGAAGAAGAACATACAAAACAACATCAGTGTAATGAATGAATAAACTAGAATATATTAACAACAATAATAACAATATAAGGCAGCATTAAACTTTCTAGACACAGAAAAGACCACTGATAATCTGCAGTGACCATTTTTACTTATAATATTGAACAAAAAGAAATCTCAAGAAGAATTTAAATATTGAGCTAAATGCATACACCAATGAAAAAAGCAAATATAACCAATGGAGCACTTGCTGCAGATTTTTAAATAACTAAAGGACCTAGGCAAGGAGGCCCATTCTCTCCCTTATTATTTATCATAAGTCCTGAAATATTGGTATAAAAGGTTCAACCAACCCCAACTCAAATCCATGCAGAAAAGTATCAATTTAAGTGTTATATGGATAAGTAATAAAAAACACAAACTATAAGAAATAATAAAAATAGCCCTAGGGCTTTGGAGAATTCTCCAGATATAAAATCAATATTCAAAAAACCAAAAATAATTATAACCAGATTAGATTCAGTGAAATATCTGGGTTTGCATTTGAGAAGCAATGTTTTAAATATATATCAAAACAATTATGTTTAATTGTAAAGGTAGAGGTTTCTCCTATCCAGTTGTCTGACTCTAGGCCATGATGGCAAACCTATGGCACGCATGTGTTGGAAGTGGC
Source organism: Ptyas mucosa (assembly GCA_012654045.1). Lineage (NCBI taxonomy): Eukaryota > Metazoa > Chordata > Lepidosauria > Squamata > Colubridae > Ptyas > Ptyas mucosa. The sequence continues at coordinate 24,095,143 of WNWU01000019.1, read as the reverse complement.
ACACAGAGCCATCTCTCTGAGCATGCCAGCCATCGCCCATTGCTCTTCCGGGTTCGTGCACGCGGGAACGCCGGAAACCGGAAGAGCAGCTTCCTAGCACACATGCACTGGTCAGCTGGTCTTCACATGTGCATGCACACCAGAAACCAGAAGACCAGGTGACAGGCACACATGCACATGCGCATGCTGGAAACCGGAAGCTTAGCTTCCCGGTGCGCATATGCATGCTGGAGAACTGCTTTTCCAGTTTCTAGCATGCACGAAGATGCTCCCGTTTCAGCACTTGGTGCCGGAAAGGTTTGCCAACACTGTTCTAGGGGCTAGTGCTCATTTTCCATTCCTTAGCTGAGGAAGCCAGTCACTGTCCAAAGACCCTTTCCATGGTCATGTGGTCACTGAGATGCACAGAATGCTGTTACCTTTCCATCAAAGTGGTACCTATTCATCTAACTCACATTTGCTTTCAAATTGCTAGGTGGGCAGGAGCTGGGACAAGGATCACCCTGTGGTGCAGCACTTGGATCTTGAACTCAGGCTGTCAGTTTCCAGTTGACAAACTCAGTGTCTTTAACCACTGAGCCATTGTGCCCCTGTCAAACTATAGAAATAAATTAAAGGAGTTCTTGAACTGTATAAAAATTTCCTTGGTTAGAATTAGTTGTGATGAATGCATTACTCAAGATAAATTATTTGTTTTAAATGGCACCAATTCTGATTTCTGGAAAAAAAAATTACAGTGATGGCAAAAATCATCATATATGGAATGGAAAAAAACCTCGAATTAAATTCCAAATGTGCAAGACTCAAAAGATAACGGGTATCTCACTGTTTCAAATTTCAAGTTATATTACAAAGAAAACTCTTTGTTATGGCGAACAGAATTGATAAATGCCCAAACAATAGAATATCAATATTGGAAGGAGTCAGCCTAGTTGATGACTTCATAGGTAATTATGGTATAGAGCCGTAATGGCGAACCAATGGCATGAGTGCCACAGGTGGAATGTGTAGCCATATCAGTGGGCACGCCAGCTCAGCTCTGGCATGCATGTGCATGCCGGCCAGCTGATTTTTGGGCCTTCTGGGCCCACCAGAAGCAGGGAAACAGGTTGTTTCCTGCTTCCAGAGAGCCTGGGGGGGCATGGGGAAGACCCATTTTTCTTTCTTAGCTGGCTCCAGATCCTCTCTATTTATCTGGGAAGGGCGAAAACAGCCTTTCCCACTCCCTTGGAGGCTCTCCAAAGGCCTGAAACGGCCCATTTCCCAACTCCCGGTGGGACAGGAGGTGACATTTTTGCTCTGGAGGCTGGGGACAGCAAAAAACATCACTTCCTGTCCCACCGGGAGTTGGAAAATGGGCCATTTCAGGCCTTTGGAGGGCCTCCGAAGGAGTGAGAAAGGCTGTTATCACCCTTCCCAGATAAATAGAGAAGATCTGGAACCAGGTAAGAAAGAAAAACCAGGAGAGGGGGGGGTTGCGCACGCATGCGCAGGGCAGGGCGCATAGAATTATTAGTGTGGGCACGGGCACGCGTGACCCTCTCCCGCCTCACCCCCTCTCCTGGCACACGATGGCAAAAAGGTTAGCCATCACTGGTACAGAGAAACCAAAGAAGAGAAAAAAATTAAAGGACATATTGTAAGACAAAGTTTGAAAAAAGTATGGAACCCAACGAGAAAGACAGTGTAAGTTCAACAATTTCACCACTAGCCTCCTTTAAATGTTTTTCATGTTGGAGATAACCACAGTAAGTAAAGTGCAATTACATATACAGATACGGTCAACTAACAAATAGACCAAGGGCTGGAACATACCATAATTGATGTTTGTATAATTTGTTAGAAGAATAAAACCTGACCTTAAAAATGAAGGAGGACTTCTAAAAAAAAATTACAAAACTTGAAGTGTTCATACAGAAAACAGGACAAATAAAAATGTGCATGACAAAAATGGATGCAAAAAGTTTAAAATAATGATCACAACACAACAATAGGAAGAATTATGGAACAAATTATATAATTTACTCCAAGTTATAATATAAGAGAAAGTTAGCATTAAATGTTTTATAGATAGCATACAACTCCATTAATAATTGCCAAGATAGACAAATGATATAGTAATAAATGCTGAAAATGTCTTGAGAAAGAAGGACCAATTTATCATATGTGGTGGACATAAAAAAAACAACTCTCAAAATACTGGAAAGAAATACAGGGAGTCCTCTGTATGAGGACTCCCTCATACAGTAGCAAATGCCTCATACAGTGACTGAGGTTATGACACAGTTGAAAATGTAACTGCTACAGAGTCCCAGGTTTGTGAAGCAAAGTTGTGATATAAGATGATAAGCACAGTCATTACAAGGGTACCTCAGTATTCATTATTATTTGGTTTCAGTAGGCGAGATGAGTACCAAAAATAATGAGTACTAAACAATTTTTCCCATAAAAGGAATAATGTAGTGAGTCATAAGGTAGCCAACACTGACACATTCTAGCATATGCATTAAATACCAAACAGTTGATGAATACCAGGACAAAATTTTCACATCAAAATGTGTTGCATAACAAATGCAATGAATTTCAAAGCAACTGAAACCAAAGTACCATTGGATTTCACTTAGTGACTGCTTTGTTGACAACCAAGTTGCTCACCCCAATTGTGGCAATTAAATGAGGACTCCCTGTTTATAGCCACAAGGATAAATTTAACACAGCACTGAAAAAGAAATACATTTAAAAACTTCAATGTGGGAACTTTAGCCTGGACAATATAAGCAATGGCAAAATTAATAGCATATATGCACAACAAGCATTTAACCAAATTTAAGCAAGAATGGCTTCCAGATATTACCATATGCTGTAAGGCAAATATAAGTATTGTAGGTTTTAAGGGGGAAAAGAATAACTAAAGAATTGAAATTAGAAACATACGGACATTTTAAATGCCATAAACATTCTACATTAGTTGGAATACAACAAAGAAGTTATAAACCAATATTTATCTATAATGCTTTTAGTAATGTTCTTTTTTCTTGTATTTTTAAGTAACAAATGGTGGAGATTTTGGCATTTAACTCGGAGACTGAAATCTCTTCTCACACTATTAAAGTAATTTAATGTACTTTTTATGTTAATGCCTTATCAATGATATTGTTGTTGTTGTTAGTTGTGAAGTTGTGTCCAACCCATCGCAACCCCATGGACAACGTTGCTTCAGGCCTTCATCTCCTCTATCATCCTCTGGAGTCCATTTAAGCTCATGCCTAGTGTTTCAGTGATTCCATCCAGCCACCTTGTTCTCTGTCGTCCCTTTCTTCTTTTGTCCCCAATCTTTTCCAGCATTAGGTTCTTCTCATTAGGTGGCCAAAATATTTGAGTTTCATCTTCAGGATCTGGCCTTCTAAAGAGCAGTCAGGGTTGATCTCCTCTAGGACTGACTTGTTTGTTCGCCTTGCAGTCCAAGGGACTCGCAGGAGTCTTCTCCAGCACCATAGTTCAAAGGCCTCAATTCTTTGGCGCTCAGCCTTTCTTATGGTCCAACTTTCACAGCCATAAATTGCAACTGGGAAAACCATAGTCTTGACTATACGTACTTTTGTTGGCAGGGTGATGTCTCTGCTTTTTAGTATGCTGTCTAGATTTGCCATAGCTTTCCTTCCTAGGACCAAGCATCTTTTAATTTCTTGGCTGCAGTCCCCATCTGCGGTGATCTTGGAGTCCAGGAAAATAAACTCTGTCACTACCTCCATTTCTTCCCCATCTATTTGACAGGAATTGAGAGGGTCAGATGCCATGATCTTAGTTTTCTTAATTTTTAGTTTCAAGCCAACTTTTGCACTCTCCTTCTTCACCTGCATCAAGAGCTTCTTTAGTTCCTCTTCAATTTCTGCCATTAAAGTGGTATCATCTGCATATCTGAGGTTGATATTTTTCCAGGCAATCTTAATTCCAACTTTTGATTCATCTAGCCCCGCCTTTCTCATGATGGGCTCTGCATATAAGTTAAATAGGCAGGGTGACAGTATACAGCCTTGCAGGACTCCTTTCCTAATTTTGAACCAGTCAATGGTTCCGTGTCCTGTTCTCACTGTTGCTCCTTGACCCGCGTATAGGTTTCTCAAGAGACAAATAAGATGATCTGGTACTCCCATCTCTTTAAGAACTTGCCACAATTTGTTGTGATCCACACAATCAAAGGCTTTAGCATAATCAATGAAGCAGAAATAGATGTTTTTCTGGAACTCCATAGCCATGGAGTCTCCATGATCCAGGGTATGTTGGCAATTTGATCTCTAGTTCCTCTGCCTCTTCGAAATCCCGCCTGTACTTCTGGTAGTTCTCGATCCACATACTGCTGGAGCCTAGCTTGTAGGATTTTGAGCATAACTTTACTAGCATGTGAAATGAGTGCAATAGTGCGATAGTTTGAACATTCTTTGGCATTTTAAGATTTTTAATAGCTCACCTGGAATATTGTCTCCTCCACTAGCTTTGCTGTTGCTCAGATTTCCTAAGGCCCATTTGACTTCACATTCTAGGATATCTGGCTTGAGCTCAGTGATTACCCCATTGTGGTTATCAGGGACATTAAGCTCATTCTTGTATAGTTCTTCTGTGTAATTTTGCCACCTCTTCTTAATCTCTTCTGCCTCTGTTAGGTCCCTGCCATTTTAGTCCTTTATCATGCCCATCTTTGCATGAAACATTCCCTTCATATCTCCAATTTTCTTGAAGAGATCTCTGGTCCTCCCTATTCTATTGTTTTCTTCTATTTCTTTGCACTGTTCATTTAAGAATGCATTCTTATCTCTTCCAGCTATTGTCTGGAATTCTGCATTCAACTGGGTGTATCTTTCTCTTTATCCCTTGCCTTTCGCTTCCCTTCTTTCCTCAGCTACTTTCAAAGCTTCCTCAGACAACCATTTTGCTTTCTTGCCTTTCTTTTTCTTTGGGATGGTTTTAGTTGCTACCTCTTGTACAATGTTGCGAACCTCTGTCCATAGTTCTTCAGACACACTGTCTATCAGATCTAATTCCTTAAATCTGTTTGTCACCTCTACTGGGTGGCAGGGATATGATTTAGTTCATAAATCATGACTATCGTGGCCTAGTGCTTTTCCCTACTTTCTTCAAATTAAATCTAAATTTTGCAACGAGAAGCTCATGATCTGAGCCACAGTCAGCTTCTGGTCTTGTTTTTACTGACTGTATAGCCATCTTTGGCTGCAGAGCACATAGTCAATCTGATTTCTGTGTTGACTGTTTGGTGATGTCCATGTGTAGAGTCATCACTTGGGTTGTTGGAAAAGAGTGTTTGTTATGACTATCGTATTATCTTGACAGAATTCTATCAGCCTGTGCCCTGCTTCATTTTGTACTCCAAGGCCAAATTTACCTGTTATTCTGGTTATCTTTTGGCTTCCTACTTTAGCATTCCAATCCCCCATGATGATAAAGGCATCATTTTTTGGTGTTCATTCTATAAGGTGCTGTAGGGCTTCATAGAACCAATTTCATCCTCTTCAGCACCAGTGGTTGGGGCATAGACTTGGATTACTGTTATATTGAATGGTTGCGTTGGATTCGAACTGAGATCATTCTGTCATTTTGGGGATTGTATCCCAGTATTGCTTTTCCTACTCTTTTATTGATTATTAAGGTTACTCCATTTCTTCTCAGGGATTCTTGCCCACAGTAATATACCTGATGGTCATCTGAATTAAATTCACCCATACTGGTGGTGGGTTTCCCCCTGTTCGCACCAGTTCTATAGAACCGGTAGTAAAACCGGCGGGAGGCTCTGCCCACCAATCCCAACATCATCAACGCATGGCCCCGCTGCGAACTAGTAGTAAAGGTAAGTAGAACCCACCCCTGACCCATTCCTGTCCATTTTAGTTCACTGATTCCTAAGATGTCGATGTTCAGTCTTGTCATCTCTTGTTTGACCATGTCCAGCTTGCCTTGATTCATGGATCTTACATTCCAGGTTCCTTTGGAGAAAAAATATTTACAGCATCAGACTTTCCTTTCACCACCAGATGCATCCACAGCTGAGTGTCCTTTTGACTTTGATTCAGTCGCTTCATTCTTTCTGGCACTACTAGTACTAGCCCTCTGCTCTTCCCCAGTAGCATATTGGACACTCTCCAACCTGAGGGGCTCATCTTCCGGCGTCATATCTTTTTTCCTTTTGGTACTGTCCATGGGGTTTTCATGGCAAAGATACTGGAGTCGGTTGCCATTTTCTTCTCCAGTGGACACGTTTTCTCAGAACTCTCTGCTATGACCTGTCTGTCTTGGGTGTCCCTGCATGGCATAACTCACAGCTTCAAAGCCCCTTTGCCACGACAAGGCAGAAATCCATGAAGGGGTATCAATGATATACTGAACACTAACTATATAGTCTCAATAATATTTTTGTCCACTTACTGATATTTTATTTCTGTATCCTCCTCCTCCTCCCCTTCCCATGCAAAACAAATATCTACTTGAAAAATATATCATGTCTTTTGTTAAAACATTACATACTTTTTTCCAACCACACTGTAGGAGAAGTCTTGGCTTTAGCCAATTCCTGAGACTATAAATGAGCAAATGTGGTCTTTTAGGACAACAAAAGCAGGTAATTGTCAGCATTTACAGCAGTTGAGCAAATACACTTGGTTCTGCTATCTCTTGAATATCACTACAAAAATAATGCAATGTAATGCAAATCTCCAAGCCCCTTACTTTTTCTGTGACATTTGATTTGCACCTGGGCCACACAGCAAATCTCATTCACTGGTTCTGAACTGAATACTGACTGTACAAAAATAATACTGACAAACTGGAAACTGAAGAGTAAAGGATACATCAATGGTATTATTGCACATTAGTCATAACTATCCAAAATAGTTTACAGTGCACTAAAAAGTCCAGCCTTGATGCAATGCAGACTTCATTGCTTAAATTATGGATGAGCCTGGACAGACTATGAAAAGAACATCTTGCTTCTTTCTTCCTTCCCCGGTATTATTTCTTGAATTGGCATCTTTAGGTGGTTTTGTGCCACAACCTTTTCAGATATATTAGAAACATAGTTCTATCTAGCTTAATAGAGGAAGAGACAAAGTGGAAAGGGAAGCTAAGACTGGTATGTCTGAATCAACATTTGGTGTGTTGCTACAGATTTGGGATTCACAAAGATTAAATCTGAGAATTGCTCTGCATTAGCTTCAAAAGTTATCTCTATGGTAGAATTGCATTTCTAAAGCATGTTACTTACTCATATAAGTGCTTGTCTTTTTTTTACTCAACGCTTTGTCAGTAAAGCACACAGCTATTTGCATTCCTATTAAACTTGACCTTGATGTTCTTTTGTAGTGGAATACTGTGTTTACATAGCTTGCAGTTAAATCATTAAAGCCCTTTTTGAGTCCACTTTAAAAAAGAAGAGTTAAAAACAACATGCCTGTATTTAATATGATGTGAAACCTGAATCAAATCCCTCCTGGTCACTAAAATTGGTCAAAAGTTGTGTCCTTGGATGTGCACGCATAGCAACCATTGAAGTCAATGGGAGCCACATGTAGCCATCTGTATGTGACTTGAAAAGTATCTTGGTCATTGTTGAGATCAAAACAAACCTGGTTTGAATTTGTCATACATCTGTTTCCAACAGTTCTAAACGAGGGATAAGTGTCTGATAAAACATCTACTCCACTAGAATTAATTGGAACATTGTTAACTTGATCTTCAATGCTGATTAGGATTCTGTTTTGCTCTCTTTTAGGCTAGCACATACCATTTTTAAGTTAAAAATTCCTCAACCTTTGGCTTAATGTGTAGCTACATACTTTTCTGTTTCCATATATATTCCTAGCTTTACCAAAGGATGTTACAATATTTGTTAATTTTAGTCTTCCATAAAAGAACATAATCAGTTTTGACATTAGTTCCTCTTCCTTGCAGCACATTAAAATGATTCTATTGTTTGTTGTTATCTGCTGCCATAGTTCTTTCCTAAATATTTCCAAGAGAGGTTTTTGTTATTGTTGCAAGCTTTTAAAAAGTAAAATTAGAGCAATATGTAGTAAAAGTCTTCCAGTTAAAACAAACTCCCTGTGAATACTGGGATATAGGAAATGAATGAACTTAGTTGTGCTAAAATATATTTTCAACATAATCTATTGTTTCTTGTGAAATCTATAGTTTTAAGTCAACAAGTGTAATAGGCAGCCCCCTCCCTCCCCTCTCCCAGTGATGACCTCCTGGAAGATCATGAACATTCCACTAAGTCTCCTGGGAAAGATTGTGCAACATTTGTAACTGGATCTTATTAATAGTTATTTGTTATTGTGTATTATAATAGCTGTGTTTGGTTCTGTTTTTAAAATTGCATTGTCTTATGTTACTATAGGGATTAGGGTTGTTTTTTATTGTGAACATTTTATTGTGTTTCTATATGGTTTAAACCACTGTGAGTCCAAAGTATTTGGAAACATAGCAAATTAAATTACTATTATTATTTCAAAATATCTAGAACATAATCCAACAGAAACTTTCAGGACATTTTGCAGTGGATATTCATACTGAAATTAGTCAAAATAATGCTTGATCCCACCAGACTAAATGCAATGAGCGACTCCTAAGAAAGGCCCACATCATTTTAATCTCATAAAAATAATGCAACACTAATATAACCCCAAAGCACCATGAATGCCTACCAGATAGGCAGTATTAGAAATAATAGAGTTGGCAGATATCATTAATAGTTTATTAGTAGTATCAGTTTTTCTACACATTCAAATAACTTCTCATTTTTCCGGTTCCGGATGGCAGCAGACGCTGCCTGGGTAAGTTCTTGCCCCAGCATCTGAATCCCCCCGCCTGGAGGCCCCTTGGGGCCGGGGACCCTGGTTTTGGGGTATCCGCCATTAAGGGCGGCTCGCCAGGGGTCCCCTGCCTCAATTCCAGGGGCTGGGCAGCCAATGCTGGCGCGCCCAAGGGTCTGGCGAGTGTGGGCGGCACGCAGCGGCCACTCCCAAGGCCGTTCCATGACTATGTGCCTGTAGGACCCGGTGTATATCGAAATTAAGGCAGTAGGTAAAGAGGCGATCGGAAGAGGAAGGGATGCAGGCCGGAGAATAAGTAGAAAAGGAGAGACCTTGATTGGTGAAGCGACGAGGCATCCTGCGAGTGAGGGGGGGTGAAGCCCCCCCCCTTGTAGCTGGGAAGGGCGCCGTGGCTGATAAGAAAGAGGAGGAAAAAACAAGGAGACCTCTTACCTCGCTGATTTTTTGTGGAGAATGATGGAGGTGGAATTCGGGAAGGAAGGCTGGAGGCCCCCCCCCCCTTTGTTGGAAAGTCATGGCCGGGGCCTGATTTCCTGCTTCTTTGTACACGATTGATGACATCACCCACCTCCGGTTTCCTGTTTGACCTACTCTACAAGCCGGACTCGTTGCTCCTGTGAGCGCCCTCTGGTGGATCGGGAGGAAACAGTGCTGATTTTTAAGAGACTTCTCCTTTCTGGATGCTTGTGCCTACCTGAGGACCTCTCATTCTTTATTATTGCAAGATGGCTAAAGGACAAAGACCAGCTGCAGGTGACATGGAAAAAATTTTGGAGAAATTGGCGAAGTTGGACGAGAAGCTTCTCAAACTTGATAAACTTGATGACCTGCAAAAAGGGCAATTGGAAATAAAATCTGAAATTGTAGTTATGAAAAAAGATTTAATTGCTGTTCAACAGGTGGCAGAGGAGAATAAGAAAAAGGTGGGAGGTTTGGAGGGGGAAGTGCGGGCAATCCAGAAGAGGGAAGAAATTAGAGGAAATGTAATTTTAACTTCGCAGCTGGATAGAATGTCTTATTTTCTCAGGTTTCAAAATGTGGAAGAGGTGGACCAGGAAGATCTGCGAGAAGTGATGGTTAAATTGTTGGGCAAATTTACTGAAAGAGATTTGGACTTTATGAGATGGGATATGGATCTAGTTTATAGAGTAAACTCACAATATGCAATTTTACATAGTGTCCCAAGAGAGGTCCACATTAAATTTGTGAGAAGGGAAACGAGAGATGAAATACTGAGAATTCAAAGATCGGGGGCACTGATACAGAGGGGCAAGGAGGTCACCATTCTGAAGCAGATCCCTAGACAGGTACGAGAATTAAGAAGAAATTATTATTTTTTATCAAATAAATTGTACCTTAAGGGAATTGCCTTCAGGTGGTTGATGCCAGAAGGTTTGATGATTTTCTGGGAGGGCAGTAGGAAGAAAATTAATAGTGTGGCGGAGGCTCAGGCCTATCTGGAGCAACATAAGACCCTCCTAGAGGGTGAAGATACAGGAACCGAGGAAGGGGAGGTACCAGATGATCAAGGAACGGGGGCGGGCAAGGCCGTGGCGGTCCGGGAGGAGGGGGGTGCTAAGGCCAGAACCTTGAGATCTAGAACCAAGAAATGACGAAGTGGGAGGAATCTATTACTTTGTGCCTTTTATGATATCTCTTATTTTTGTAAACTTTAATATTACTCTGGATACTGAACTGATATTTTTGTATAAATCCGGTTGTTAAATTTGAAATTTTTAATAAGGGAAGATCTGCTGTATATGGAAGAAAGAAAATATATATTATCTTTGTAAAAGGATAATGAAAATTCCACATATTGTAAGCGATAATATTGTTTATTTTTAACCAATAAAAACTTTTATAATAAAAAAAAAATAACTTCTCAGTCATACTGGTTTAATGGATCAGGTACATCTGATTTATTTTCATTCATACTTAGTTTACTTTCTGATGAGGCAAGTTTCACAGATCATGACAAAACCTGGGGGTGCCAATACATTTGGTCATGTTCATGCAGTTGCTATACACAAATCAAGAAGCCAGTGTCTGCAAGCACCATATGGATATACCAATTGGTTTGAAATATATGTCAAAGTGGTCTACATTTAGTATGTTAAATGTAGTTCCATATTAATATTACAATAGATCATTTTTTCTTCATTTTTAGTTCATTTTAATTACTGTTAGCCATTAAATTGGTTTTTTTACTAAATATTTGACTGTTGTACAGTCACTTTTTATGGTTTGTTATGTGTTGATTTGTATATGTGATCTTCACCCTAAATTAAAACCCTCTAAATCTTGATATTTTTTTCTTCATTGGTTTTTATCTATAAAAGTCAGTAATCCAATAATCAGATGCATACAGGAAACCTGAAATAGCTTTTCTTGTATTTATAAACTCTTTTATATTCAAAAGGAAATAATCCGTATGATTTTTTCAATAGTAAGATGTAGATAAACTGTTCCCCTTAAATAAGATCCAGGGCAATATTTATTTTTTTTGTTTGTTTATTATTTGTTTATTTACTTGCTTACTTATTTATGAACCACGGTGGCACAGTGGTTAGAGTGCAGTACTGCAGGCTACTTCTGCTGATCACCGGCTGCCAGCAGTTTGGCAGATTGAATCTCACCAAGCTCAAGGTTGACTTATCTTTCCATCCTTCCGAGGTCCGTAAAATGAGGACTCAGATTGTTGGAGGCAATATGCTGAATCTGTAAACTGCTTACAAAGGGCTGTAAAGCACTATAAAACCAGTGGTGAGTTTCAAAATTTTTTACTACCGGTTCTGTGGCTGTGGCTTGGTGGGCATGGCGTGGCTTGGTGGACGTGGCAGGGAAAGGATACTGTAAAATCTCCATTCCCGCCCCATTCCAGGGGAAGGTTACTCCGAAATCCCCATTTCCTCCCGATCAGCTAGGACTTGGGAGGCAGAGAATAGATGGGGGCAGGGCCAGTCAGAATTTTTATTACCGGTTCTCCGAACTATTCAAAATTTCTGCTACCGGTTCTACAGAACTGGTCAGAACCTGCTGCAATCCACTTCTGTATGAAGCGGTATATAAGTCTAAGTGCAATTGCTATTGCTATTATTTACATATTTATTTGTTTGTTTGTTTGTTACTAAATTTATTTGCCGCCTATTTCATCACAAGGCGGCTCTGGGCAGCTTACAAAGTTAAAAGCAATAAACAATATGAATATACATAGCAATACCATTATAAGTTATGGTAAAAAGATGGGGAGGGAAGGAACAGTGTGCAGGCGAGTGAGTTGGAATCTGCTATTAATCCTTCAGTCACCTCTAGCATGGCACTCCTCCATTCTGACCCCAGGCCAACTGGCAGAGCAATTGCTCCATTTCTCTACCTTTAGAAAATGCTTTGTCAAATATTAATATCTAGCTAAATGCACTCTTAAAGATATTTTAAAATAAATCAAGAACTTCATGCCACTTTTTAAAACATGCAAGCACAAATTTAGTTCTTTTTTCTTTCTTTGGTTCAAATTCTTTCCTTGTCTTTATTAGTGTTTGCTGAGTTTAAGAATGAAAATAAGATTAAAGAAGCATTGAACATAGGCCATGACAGAGAACTAAACATATCAGCTTTGCTGATTACATCATGAATGCATTTCCTTTTCTCAAGGCTAGGCTACTTTTTGTTATTTGGAGTTTGATGTGCCAGGACTAGAAATTGGAAAACACATCAAACCAAATGTTGGGGGGGCGGGGGACAACACCAAGCATGCATTGTATCTCTGTGATGTGATTACTTATACTATAAACACTGATGCAAATCTAAAACAGGTTGGCTGGAATATGACACAAAGCAATGAATGAGAGTGCACTGAATAGTACTAGGGTGCTATTTCAGATAATATTGTTTAACTAGCTGAGTTTTATTTATTTATTTTTTGTAAAGGAATTACAGCCAATTGTCTATTTCCTATTGGATATTATTCAAATCTAAATGGGCTTGATTTATTAAAACCATATAGGATAATCTGCATATGTATGTGCGTTCTTTAACGTCTTAAAACCACACTGTGACTCTGTTCACTGCTTAAAATGTCTCCAGAAAAAAAAATACATGATATTTGATATATGATGCTGTGGTTTAAAGATCTACAATGTTTAGTCTGTGAAACAGCAGTCATCAAGTCACAATTGGGCAGGTATGAACCAGCCCTGTTTTGCACATATACAGTGATGTAGAAATGTTGGGTTTTCCAAATTAATTTCTGCCCAGCCCCAGAAGTAATCTATACACTCTTCCTTCTTCTAATTTATGTGTCCCATTTCCATGCTTTTCTGTAATTCCAAAGGATCATTTTTTCTTCGGTAACTGTTCCTTGTTTTTCAGGCAATGTTTTCCAATCCTTTCACAATGCTTCTCCTTTTTTACTGTGCACTTTTTTGGGGGGGGGGTGCATTCTCAAGCTGTCCAACTCTCCAATCCATTAGTTTTCAATACATTCCTTCTAGGCAACATTCAGTTCAAATACTAAGATGAATTTTCACTCATATTTCCAAATGTATTGCCTTTGTGTTTTTCTGTGTAGATAATATGGATAAAGAGGTTTTAACTGGTTGACCAGGTTATAGTTCAAACCACTTAATTGATGAAACAATCCATTCAATGAAAATAGTTCTCTAAATCATTTGTCTACCTCTCCTCAAGCTGTGTCACCGTGTCTACCTCAAGCTGTGTCACTGAGCCACCGTGTCAAGAAATGTGGTGGCTCAGTGGCTAAGACACTGATCTTGTCGATCAAAAGGTCGGCAGTTCAGCAGTTCAAATCTCTAGTGCCGCATAACGGTGTAATCTCCCGTTACTTGTCCCGGTTTCTGCCAACCTAGCAGTTTGAAAGCACATAAAAAATGCAAGTAGAAAAATAGGGACCACCTTTGGTGGGAAGATAACAGCGTTCTGTGCGCCTTTGGTGTTTAATCATGCTGGCCACATGAACACGGAGATGTCTTCGGACAGCGCTGGCTCTTTGGCTTTGAAATGGAGATGAGCACCACCCCCTAGAGTCGGGAATGACTAGCACATTTGTGTGAGGGGAACCTTTACCTTTATTTCAAGCTGTATAATTTCTTCCCTGATTTTCACTTGCTACCTTCTAAAAAGCTTGTCTTCACGATACATAAGATGTGGGCTTTCTTAGGCGTTATTATTTGCATTTGGTCTTATAGTACTGACCATTGTTTTGAATAATTTCAGTGTGATTTTCTTTTCATTTCATGCTTTTGGAGGGGAGAGGTGGTTCAGTCTGAAATAGAGAGATAAAGGGTTTGTGATAGGGTGGTCGAAGATAGCCACATGGAGAATAGAAAATGATGCTAAATCTGAGGGAAAGCCAGAATGGAAGAGGCAGGAGATAACTGAGCATTGACTCTTACATTGGAATGTAGGGATAAGCTAGGGTGGCTACTGCAGCAGCCTTTCTTTAGTTTCTGTATCTCACAGTAGAAAATGTTTTGGAGTCGCCCAAGCTAATTTTCTGGGGTTGTTGGACCCAGATGAGTTCAAGATTGCATGTGTGTCTCAGTTGACTTTGGGAGTGAGATGTGAGATGGGTAAGTGGTCAGACATTAGACTGGGCTCAGAAAGGTAACAGAAAAAACATGATCTGAAGATGAAGGATACTGCCATCAGTCCTTTTCTGTGGTCAGATAACTGTCCAATCCACAAGCATTGTTGCATAAATAACCATTTAGACTTTTTGAAAGCATTTGTAGAATCCTGACATAATCTTAGTTGCCATTCATTTAGATTACTACAGTGCACATTAGTTTGGCATAGCTTTGAATTGTATGGAAATACCTTTGAAGTCATTCACAGGGCTCACAGTCACTCATGCCTGAGTTCATCTCTTGTTTCATTTATTGCAGTATGACTACATTCTTCACATATGACTGGAAAAATAATTGCACAGTAGCCACTTCCTAAGCAATTTCACTAGCTGGAATTCTGAATTTCTTAGAAGTGGGTTTCTTGTGGGAAACCCCCCCCTTCAAATTGTGACTTCTGGTTTGGTCTAGTGGTTAAGGCACCAGGCTAGAAATCAAGACTCTATGAGTTCAAGTCCTGCCTTAGCCATGAAAGCCAGTTGGATGACCTTAGGACAGTCACCCTCTCTCAGACCAACCCACCATACAAGGTTGTTGTTGTGGGGGAAATAGAAAGAAGAAGATCTGTTGGATATGTTCTCTACCTTGAGTTATTTGTAAAATTAATAAAGGTGAGATATAAACAAACAAATAACAAATATAATACAGCCAGTCCAGAGTGATTGGCAAATATGAGGATCCAATGAAGCTATATATTTTTTTTGCCACTCAGGCAATGATATTGTAATTCAGATAAATAGTTAATCTTTCAATGCTCAGGAAGTCAAGTAGCCATAGACAACATTATTTGGATCTTCTGAGTGTTGTCCTGATTATAATTCATTCCACTATAAATCATATGGGATGAAATTTAAAGTTCTGAGCATTTGTTACATGTTTCTTAGGGAGACTCCATTGAAGGTCCCATAATAGATGGTGGTGGGGAAGGGCATATTGCATTAGTTTTTATACTATAGTCATACAGAATCATAGCATCTAACAAGATGATAGCATTTAGAGTAAAAGATACAAAAAATTAGAATGCTTATTGTATACAGGGCAGATGATCACCATAGAGAATTTTGCAGCAGCATAGTAAGGCTCAGGTAAATTTACTATATTTATTGATTTGTCATATTTGTATACCATATACTCCCTCAAAACCAGCTTTCAGCAATTAATTGGATTATGATCTAGGATTCAGAACTGAAGTGACGAGCTTAAGAAATCAGTTATTCTAGAACATGTATGGATAAAATGGCTTCTAACACATAACTTTCAACAGTTAGGAAAAAATGGGATGGAGGAAGAAAAAGAAAAAGCTTTGATGTATATCTTTCCTGTTTTGTTTTCCTTCCTTTTCTTTTTCCTTTACTTTCTACATTTTCAAATCTTTCTACATTTTCAATTTTCAAATCTTATCATTAATAGCAAGGCCACTTGTACTGTGACACATATCAAGACATATATGATATTAGTTATTTTCAAGAATTTGCAATCCTATGATTTAAGAAGCACCAGCTCAGGATTCATCTAAATCTTGACTCAGAAGCTGCCTTTTCACATTGCCTTTTTATCATGGTTTTTGTATTAAATCCTGTAAGAAATTATACTGGACCTGAATATTTGTTATATTGTCACACACCAGACTTTCTCTTTGAATATTAATATGATTTGTGTAAATATGGAACACTGTGAATACAGTACCAGTTAGGGACCAAATTTCATTATTATCTGAAGTTTGTTTATAACCAGGATCAGCAAAACATGAAACAAATTACATGCAAGACTAAAACAAAGAAGGCTGTTTAGTTCAAAGGAGGCCCAGGCCTTTATTTGTGGAAGGAATTGGAGTTTACTGCCACTACCTGAACTTTCAAGTTAGCTGTGATGATAGATTGGTTGATTAACTCCCTGGGTTAATCAGAGTAAGTCTCAGTGGGACAGTAACATTTCTTGTGCTCTGTTAATTCTTTGAATAGATACGCAGACAATATTAGGCTGCCTCAAGTACCTTAAAAAATACTGTATTTTTTTCATCTGTGTGAAAAATGATGTGAAAAACCATCTCACAGGGGTGAAATTCAGCCAATTCTATTCACATTGCGCGATCCGGTAGAGCCGACTGCGCAAAACACTGCCCATACGCGCGGACATCATGACATCCCTTTTTTTGCGATGATTTTCAGCCTCTGCACATGTGCAGAAGGCTTTGTGCGTGCACAGAAGACGCACACACATTTGTGAACTGGTAGGGAAGGTAAGTGAATTTCACAGTACTTCCAATTAAAAAAATAAGAACAAAAAAAAATAAGTTCTATAATGAACTAGGGATAGAGGAAAGAGAGGTAAAGAAAAGAAAAGAAATGTATTCCAAGTAAACAAGCTGAATTTTAGTTCTGGAATAGAGAGGTTGGGTAGCAATTTATTGATGAAAGATAATATACAAAAACTAAAATAAAAGGTAAAGAGACCATTGAAAAATATTATTACTCACCAGGTCTTCACAAGCTCTATATATGATGTGCAAACAGTATCAGTATCATGATGCTACAGATCAGGAACACGCCTCACAGCAAGAGATTCTCAAGGGAGCAATTTAATTTTACTGAGCCTTTGCCTAGCTGTAAATAGACAGAGTGTGAAATCAAAGCAGAGGCCTGTAAGAGAGCCTTGAAAAGAACAGGCTGCTCTGATGTACCATAGCTGCTCATCTGAGACAGCTCAAACAAAATAGCACCAGTGAGAGATGATGTCCTCATGTATAGTTGATACTAAAACCTGTTGCATCAAAGGGTGTCCAGATCTCAGGATGTAAGCTCCATCCTTGGCAACTTTAAGACTTGTGGCCTTCAACTCCCAGAGTTCCTCAGCCAGCTTTGCTGGGAGTTGAAGTCCACAAGTCTTAAAGTTGCCAAGGTTGGAGACCCCTGGCCTAGGCAGCTCTATTTAAACCAACGTGTATTAGAAACATTGCAAGAGTTGAACACAGAGAATCTAATCACACTGAATTTGTACAAATTCAATCTATTATGGTTTATGCAAAAAAAAAATCATGGTTAAATATTTCATATTAAAATAAAGTGCTTGAGTTCCATTGTAGTATTTTACTTCCTACTGAATAACTGTTTGTTAATACTTCCACAATAATTGCTTAGTTAAATTTAACGCTATGTACCTTTAGCTTAGTTGAAGCCCAGCCTCAAGTATGTTACAATATAGATAAATGTGATTGATTTTGTCCTATTTCTCATACCGTAAATGTTTTCTACGTAATCAAGTCATATGCAAGTTTTTCTTGGCAAGTTTTCCAGAAGTGGTTTGCCGTTGCCTTCTTTCTAAGACTGAGAGAAACTAATCAGCTCAGAATCACTGTTTGTTTCATATCTATGACAGGAATAAAATTTATGACTTCCAGGTTTCTAGCCAGATGTTTTATTCATTACACCAAGCTGATTCTGCTATGCATCTCTACAGGATAACCTAAATATGTATTCAAGTTTAAATTGTGAGATTATTATATTTATATTCATGTTAATGAAGTCTACATTACAATCTAGTAAAATCTAAAACTACTGCATAGGTTTGATAATTATATTATCTATTTTTTTATTTATGATTATTATTGTCAGCAATTTAAACAATCTGCTGTTAATATTTGTATGAAGCAAAAGGAATAGCTTTATAGGGAAATATATTATTTTTTAAAGATTTCTTCTCTGTAAATATAGAAAAATATTCTATATTTTTATATCTATGAAAAGAGAACCTATATATGACTAAAGAAGAAGAAGAAGAAGAAGAAGAAGAAGAAGAAGAAGAAGAAGAAGAAGAAGAAGAAGAAGAAGAAGAAGAAGAAGAAG
>WNWU01000019.1:24048183-24073501 GCA_012654045.1 Ptyas mucosa | reverse complement strand
TTCCTTCCTTCCTTCCTTCCTTCCTTCCTTCCTTCCTTCCTTCCTTCTTTCCTTCGTACTCTGCTGAATTTCCAAAGGCTCTAGGCATCTAACAGTCCCATTCATTATATAAAACTTTGCTTAAAAAAAATAAATACATACATACATACACACCAGAGGTGGGTTTCAGCAGGTTTTGATCAGTTCTGGAAAACCAGTAGTGGAAATTTTGAGTAATTTGGAGAACCAGTAGTAAAAATTCTGACTTTTTAAAGTAACGTGATCACATCTATATACATAAAAATTAAAAAAAATCTTCTCCAAATGATGTTATTACTTGGATCAAATATTCTAACTGGGATTTTTTTTTAAAGAAAATTTATATAAAAATCTAAGAAAATAATTTGCTCTTTTTTGTTATCTAGGTATATATATTTTTTGTTTTATGTGAAGAGCTTTAAAATCTAGATGTCAGCTGGAAAGTTACAAGGCCTGGGTCCACATGAAATTAACCAACCATAATCATGGTTTCAATGGAAATCAATAGGATATGTAAATCATACCTCTCTTATCATACTGATATAATAAAATTGAGTTATGATTAGATCCAATTCTAAGGTATTTATTTTACATAAAAACAGCGAGAAATTTGAAGAGTCGCCTTGTGAGAGGCAAACAAATTTAACAAATAACTTAATAAATTGGGAAAGGGGCTACAGGAGGGTAGGGAGGGAGATAAAAGCCAAGTTAAATTACTATGTCTAATTTGAACTTTTAGCACTAGGCACAAATGGCTTTTTAAAAATCTTAATCTAATGTGTGAGCATAAAAATTGAGGAAATGATTTTTCAGAATTCTTCTAATGGAATGAGAAATGTTCCAATTGTTTCTCAAGCACAGGAATCTGTTCTAGAAGTTATAGCTGTACTGTTACAGGTAGTCCTCGAATTACAACCATTTGTTTAGTGACCATTTGAATGTTACAATGGCACTGAAAAAAAGTGACTTATGACCATTGCAGCATCACCAAGGTCACATGATCAAAATTCAGGCACTCAGTAACTGGCATGTATTTACGACAGTTGCATTGTTCTGGAGTCATGTGACTACCATTTGTAACCTTCTCATCTGGCTTTCAACAAGCAACGTCAATGAGAGAAGCTAGATATGCTTAATAACTGCTTGATTCATTTAACAACTGTGGCAAAAAGGTCATAAAATGGGGTGCAACTCACTTAACAACTTGCTTAGCAACGGAAATGTTGGACTAAATTGTGCTTTTCAGTACTACTTGCACTGAAAAAGTCAGTTGAAGGAGTTCATTATGGTCACTTTGCTTAGTACTTAATAAAAAATATAGGATACAGAAAGCTGCAGATAATGAATAAATACACGAATGAATCTGTCCGTCTGTCTGTCTGTCTGTCTATCTATCTATTATTTAGCTACCTAAATGATAGATAGCTATCTTTTTACTAGTCCCATATGTCTTTGGAGATTCTCAATCCCGCAACAGTCAGAAATTGTGGGTGCTTCATCACTGGAGGCTTTTTAGAAGAGACTGGACAGCCACTTATCTGGTCTCCTGCTTGAGCAGAAGATTGGACTAGAAGGTCTCCAAGGTTCCTCCCAACTCTATTATTCTGTTAATCATCTGGATCATGGTTATCCCAAGGGTGCTTTTTCTAAAAGGCAACTGGACTTTCTTAAGTTTTTTTTCTTTGAAAAATAACTGAAAAAGTTTCTTGGATGACAAGTAAATGTTTTCAAAGAAAAAAACCCCAAAAGTCCTGTTGCCTTTTGGAATAAACATCTTTGGGACTACTAGTCCTGTATGACAGAATAACCAAAGGGACCTTGGAGGTCTTCTAGTTCAACCCAGTACTCAAAACAGAGCATTTCAGGCAAATGGTTGTTCAATCTCTTCTTAAAAACTTTCATTACACTCCAAGGAAAAATATTAAATTCACATATACATCTTGATCACTAATAACTAAAAATATGAATGGTTGCCACATTCCAAACATGAGACTGTCATGTTTTCTGAAATAATTTCTTAAGCAAATTCTTTTTCCTCAGAATGAATGTGAATTTCAGGGAAAAGTGCAGAATTTGAGCATGAATAAGTATGGTTACTAGACAATATTCAATTTAAATCAGAAGTCTTGATAAAGATTATTTTCAGTACAGCTGTAATCCAAATGTATAATGCTATAAATCCATATTTATTCCTGAATGCTGAGGAGAAGGATCATGCATTAATTGAATAGAAATTCAGCTCTTTTGCCTTCCCCATATAATGTTTTGTTTTTTTTAAAAAAGCATTTGAACAGGGTATTATGTTTATATACAATGCAATTTACAATAAAAAAACAAAAGTTTCTCTCCCAAAAATACTGAACATTCCTCATTTTCACCATACAAAACGATGAAATTATTCTTCAAATATATATTTTATGGGGGGATTTGGCATGCTAATAAGCAACATTTTACCACAAGGGCTGTAAAACTGAACAAGTAAATCAAATTATATTAAATCATGCCTAAAACAAAATAGTATTTGAATTTCTAGCAAGCTAAATAATATTTG
Source organism: Ptyas mucosa (assembly GCA_012654045.1). Taxonomy (NCBI): domain Eukaryota; kingdom Metazoa; phylum Chordata; class Lepidosauria; order Squamata; family Colubridae; genus Ptyas; species Ptyas mucosa. The sequence continues at coordinate 24,070,932 of WNWU01000019.1, read as the reverse complement.
GGGTACATTCATATTTTATCAGAATTTCTCCCCCCTATGAAATTAAATCTATTGATCAGTTATTAATGCTGGGAAAAAAACCTTCCACAGCAATAGTAGTTTCCACACAAGCACATTGATTAGACGTTATAAAATTGCTTTAAAATATTTCCCAGAACAATAAAAATAATGTCCACATACTAAATAGATTTCAGAAAGTCCAAGATAAATGCCTATAATATGCAGATCAGATATAGGAAGATCACAAATCATAGAAATCCATGGAAGATTTTGCAAGTTCTCTCTGCAGGTCTCATGTATATGTATATATATATATTGTATATATATTGATACCAATATATATATATATATATATATATATATATATATATATATATATATATACACACACCAATCCCTTTATACCAATCCTTTTTGGACATAGTGGGAAATATAACCACTTATCAGATAGGATAAAATTGTTTCTTTGTCCTTTCATTTGAAGTTGCTCAGAAAATGACATCTCTCTTTCCTTTTGTAATGTAAAAATATATAAAATACATTATCTCTAAAGAAACAATATTCCACAAAATGAAATAATTCCCATCTTTGAGATTTTTCTTTCCATTACCTATTTCTATCCAGTGTTGATTTTGTTTTGTTTTAGGTTGGATTTTTTTTTTCCTATTTCACTGGATGTCATTGAAGGAGATGTGTGCAGACCTTCCTTTGACATGTAGACGATACAGACAGTCCAGTACAGTTTGCAAAGCATTTTGATTTTAAGCACTTCAAAGAATGCTCTCCTCTTCAAAGTCAAATTTCATCACCACTGGCCGGCTCATGTTCCACTTCTTGTTTCGATCCTTATCCTCAATGAACTCCTGGTAAGGATCTTTCTTTGATATAGCCTTTTTGGAGCGAACATAACCGAAAAAGACAGTCAACGCCAAGAAAGAGTAAAACAACATGACAAAGAGAATGAAAAAATAGGCATTGTCATATGGTTTGTATTTTGGTGTTTTCTCCTTTGTAGCATTTGCCTTTGTATCCAGGTTTCTTTCTAGACTTTTCAGAACACATTGAACGATGAGAGATGCTAATGCTGTTTGGTTCATTTTGCTGTTGTCTTTCCCAAAGAGCTCCAAATTTGCTCTGAAAAAATAGGAAGCAGCACAGTTATTGAGCAACTAGTGACCTGCTCCTGTTCACATTCAGCCAGTGGGAGTTTTTCCCTTGAGTGGAAGGTGTGTTGGTTCCTTAAGTGTTTCCTCTTTTAGCAAGGAATGTAGTGAAGCACTTTAGTCTGTCTCAGTCACCTGATAATATGGCATTTCACAAGATAAACAATGTTCCAATGTCAAAGGGTAGCATAAATACATATATTACAATAAACTGACCTTCACTGTCTTTCTCATATTAAAAAACAAAACAACTATGTAGCTAAGGGAGTGTAAGTGAAGTACTATACTGCATTCTAAAAACTTGTCATTTTAAATTCTATTGTTCAAAAAATAAAAGATTTTGGGTGTAACCAAAATGATTTGGAAGCTTTTGTCTCAAATGTTGAGAAGTCAGCTTACAAAGTTCTTCAAAATGGTATGGTTTGCAGAATTCAAAAGCTGGTTCATCATGGCAAAATCCCCTTGCCCTCCCCCTTCCCTTGCCTTCAGATCTAATATATGACTTCAAACCATTCTCTCACACTACCAGAGAGACAGCTGTGGTAGTTTGCTGTAGAAAACCAGAAGTCTTATGGCATCTTAAAAGACTAACAGATTTATGGCAAAAAATCTTTCTCAGAGAGTTTACTAGTTGGTGTTGTTTTTTTTTTTGAAGATGTCACAAGAGTTTTGAGATCTCTTTCACATTTAAATTCTTCATCAAACCGCACTGTTTTCTGCTATCAACAAAAATGCAGCTTTCTTGGACATATAATACCTTATTTGGGTTTAGTTAAGATTATTACTATTATTAAGATCTGCCAGCAGCTGTTGTGATTCCTCTAAATCTTATTATGCTAGTCTTTCAAGGTATTTCCAAGATGTGGCACCTGACATTTTGACTACCTGAGTGAAAAAGTGAAATGTAAATTTAACAACTAAATAAAATATGTAAAATATATACAAGATCTGCTAAACATCGGGCCACAACTGATTGCATGCGTAAAATTAAGTAAAGAAGCATTTGGAATAAAATGGCAAAAAATATAATTAATTATCTATTTTTTTAAAAAAAATTGATTTATATGCCGCCCTTCTCCGGAGACTCAGGGTGGCGTTAAGCAATAGCCTTCATACTTTTGTATATTTATACAAAGTCAGCTTATTGCCACCACAATCTGGGTCCCCATTTTACCTACCTTAGAAAGGATGGAAGGCTGAGTCAACCTTGAGCCTGGTGAGATTAGAATTTGCAGTAATTGCAGGCAGCTGAATGTTAATCACACTGCTTTAGTCTGCTGCCCCACCAGGCTCTATGAGCCTATGAGTTCATTGATTTTGAGTATACTATGCATATATAACATTATTGTACGTATACTTAATATACCCAATGTATACTATACCTAACATTCTGAAGGGAGAATATTGTATGGGACATTCTCCCTTCAGAAGCCAAGATGGCACCAACATTGGTTTCATTCTGATGCCAAATCAGACTCTAGCTGGTAGCCAATACTTTGTATACTTAGTGATTAAATTCTGCACTTTCTTTATATAATTTGTTCTTAATTTAAAAATATTTTCAATTTTATATTTACTGTCTCACATCCTGAGATCATTTGATGTCCGGTAGAAGAGAGACAGATGATGCTAAGTAAATGATAGCTAGATAGACAAATGGACAGACGGACAGACAGACCTATAGATATAGTGAATCTCAAGTAGAGATGGTATTTAATATCTTGATTGACATTCAGTTCATATCAAGAGAAGATCTTCAATAAGATGTATGTTTGGAATGGGAGAATGTTAACAATAAAAAATCATGCAAATCTGATTAAGACATGACACATCAAAGGAAGCATTGCAGTATTTCTAAGTTATTTATGAACAACTTTGTCATAATATTCAGCTGACCCTGAAAATTCTGATACCTTTGTTGACCATGACAATTCATGGCCACAACTTCTAAACACTGGAGCTAGAGATGTGAAGAAAGATAAGGAAGCCATCTTGTCCAGGATAACTGTTTGCAAATAGTTCTGGAAAAAAATGAAACCCTTGACTGTCAGTGACAAGTGGAGTTACATGAAGTATTGAAAGAAAGAGCAAAGGGTTAAGTTGTTTTCACTGGGGTTGCCACAGGTCATGACTACTACCATGATAATAGCAAAACATAGGAGGCTGTGGGGATTCTGGCTTTCTATTGTGTTTTACAGGCTTAAGTCATTCTAAAGTAAACTGTTGGTTTTTTTTTTTTACAAAGAGGTGAAACTTTATCTGGCTGCAAAGAAAAAGAAAAAAAAGAAAAGTTTGGCTGCCACAAATGACAATGCCAGCTGTTTCTTCCTGTGATCTGAATTCTAAGGAGCCAGTCCCAAGACTTTGAAGTGGAGAACACCTCAGCCAACTAGCAGTTTGCCAACCATGTCCTGTTTCTTTAAGCCTGACCCCTGAACTGCTTGTATGATGACTAATTCACATGCTAAGATTGCGGAGTATATCAGTATCACTTCTATGGTCTGCATTTGTCATTAGGAGTTTGTTGTAAAAAAACAAGATGAAAGTAAAGCCTGAAATGGTATATGAGCAGACTGTACAATTTATAGATGAAATGCATTGCCTTATATGTCAACTATTTGTTTTTAAATTAGCCTTTAAAGTTGTACAACACCATAAAGAAGAAATGCCAAAGAAAGAAAAAGAAGCTAAAAGAAGTAGCATGAAGCATACCCTAGAAAAGTTTGTTCTTGACTAGAATAGCATATATCAACTATCAGAAAATTTTCTGATTAGTTTCAATTTTTTTTAAAAAAAACATATCTGACTGTCTGTCTACATGATTGAAACATATATCTTTATGTGTGATACAGTTTTAGGTGTGTATAAAGTAGATGTAGAATAATGGAAATTAGATCCATGTTCCATGTTCTATGTCCACATTGCAGTCTCTGAAGTTTCCCTCCAGTGGAACAAGGAAGCCTAATTGCTGAGAGAAGCTATAATATAATGAAAAGAGGTTATGGAACATCTTTGAAATTTGAATGGAAAAACCTCTTCCTTCACATCATATTTGACTTTACTCAGCATGGTTTCCTGACTGTACATCTTTTTAAGAGATCTGGAGAAGCCTGTATGTAAAGTAGAAAGCAAGACAATCTACCAGATGATGCACAAATCTGTGTCCCACTAGCATACTTTAACAAAAATAATCTAAATCTTGTTTTAAGTCTTCAAATTTGGGTCTTTGGAATTTGCAATATTATTATGAATGTATATTTTTTCCAAGAATACATGTTTTCCTTTGTAACTTTATCATAATAATCTAGGGTGAGGTATAAACCTATAAAACCTGTAAACTATTTTGGCCTATTCAGAATAAGATATTCCTCGTAATGTTAATTTTGAACCAATACAATTCGCTCTTCCAGCCCTGATGTTCTGAGGAATTTTAAAAAGAAGATACAATACTTGGAAATATTATCTTGGTTTGGTTTGGGTTGGGTTGGGTTGGGTTGGGTTGGGTTGGGTTGGTTACCTCTTTGTCAACATTTGTCAACAAATGCAACCCTGATACCTATCTATGATTTATCAGATTAGAACAGTGGTGAAATGTAAAATTTGTTGCTACCAGTTCTGAGGGCATGGCTTGGTGGGCATGGCTTGTGGGGGTCATGTGACTGGGTGGGCATGGCCATTTAAAAAAAACTTTTTAAAAGCATTTTTTTACTACCAGTTTCGGTGAATAGGTAGTAAAAAATGTTTTAAAAAAGTAAAAAAAAGTTTCCGACAATCACAGCTGATTAGTTCATTAGAACCTCTTTTTTTTTACCTTTTTAAAGTATTTTTTACTAGCGGTTCACCCGAACCAGTAGTTTTTATCACTACCTGTTCCCCCGAACTGGAGCGAACCGGTAGCATTTCACCTCTGGATTAGAACCATCAGCCAATGTTCTGGAGGAGTTTAAATTCTCATGAGATTTTCGAAACTTGCAAGATGTGAATACCACTCAGTACAGAAACATTACATTGTTCCTACTTGCCTGAATGAGGCTTTTTTTTCTTCCATTGTAAACTAGTCTCAACATTTTCAATGCCACTCATTTTGTCAGAACAGGTTTGCAGTATTATTACCAATACTTGTAATAATATGCTCTTAACAAGAACGTAAAGAAGAAAATTCACATTTGGGAACAGAATTATTATTTGCCTGCTTGTTTCTGATAGAATGAACCTTTGCAAGCAGGTGCAATGGGCATCCTGATTTTTATTTTTGCTTTATTTTGCTTTGCACTATTGGTCATGCCCTCTGCAACATTTAATAGCAAGACATTTGAAAATATTTTAAGCTTTAAATGGACTAAGATGCTAGCTAGCAAAAACTTTGGCTTTTAAAGCTTGGGTGTTTATCACCGTTTTTTATGTTTCAAAGCATCAACAGTTGGATATTATTGAAGTAGCTTTGACATCATACGCCTGAATTGTCCAAGAGCTTAAACTTCAATACTTCAGTAGAAATAAAAGTGAATCAGTGCCATAATTTGTACGTGTCTAAAACAGTGTGAAGGATAATTGTTACTCATCTTTATGTGTTTTTAAATAGATCAAAATCTAGCTTGACTGTTTTTTCAATGCTGAATTTGCTTAATTAAATGTATTGCCTGGTTATGTAGTCATAAATTTAGCTACATCAGGTTTGTTTTAACACAGCAAGTGCCACTCACTCTAGCAATGCAACAATACAAAGAATGAGATACTAGAAAGATATGTTTTTGCAAATGTTTTGTATCTGAGTGCAAATTTCCTTGAAATTAAAACAACATTCCTGTTATACAGAAACTACCAGAGGATCAGTTTTGACTGGATTTAGGAACTAGATGCCCATGCCTCTAGATTTAGAAAAGAAAACAAGGTTTGAGATATACCATTCCACATGTAATTTCCATAGGATACTTAAAGGATCAGAGATTTCTTTAGTGATGATGGAGACAATGAATGAAGATTAAAAAGAAAGAATAAGATTAAAAGAAAAATGAACACTTAGCAGAAGGAACCAAGATCAAACAGTGGATTAACTATTTTTCTTGTTGTTTCCCAGAAATTAAATAAGTATGGAGGATAAAGAATTTGTTTCCTTTTCGTCTTAGAAAAAATGCCAATTATGGAAACTAAACTGCTGGATCGCATATCAGTCTGCTTTGGAAATGTGAGAAATGGATGGGAAATATAAACATAGGGCAATAGCTTACAGTTATGTTATGAATTAAGCCTGCAAAAGTATCAACATTTAGTCACTGAATAAACTGTCATAGCTAATCTTCCTTGATGAATTTGAGCCAAATCAGAAAAGAAGCAATAGACCTATAGTTTTGAAGATTATCATTACCATGAGTTGAAAATCTTTGGTTAAGAAAGTTAGTGGAAGACAAATGAAAATATAGATGCATAAAGAATCCAATATGGTCTCAAAATCCCAACATAGCTCATCTCATCTCTTCTTCCTATCTTTCCTTCTGTGAGATTGTCCCATCTGCCATCAGAAGATCTTACCATAACTGAAATAATTAAAACTAGCTAAAGTTACAAAACAAAAAGATTATTGATAAAAGAAAATATTTGTAGCTCAGGATTGAACTGTGCGGTCCTTGGTGCTCTCTGAGCTTAATTGTTTTCTTGCAGACATTTCATTACCAAGTTAGTTAGTGCTAGAAGTAAATGGGGTTTTCTCTCATTTTTTATACTAATGCTTGTCCTGTCGGTGTTGGTGGGAATGGTCTTGAATTAAACTGTTGTTGATTAGGCTGTTGTTTACTGTTAGCTTGTTTGTCTGAGTTAGTGGTTCCTTGATTGTTTTGTCTGAGTTAGTGGTTTGCTAACTACTTGATTGTTGGTCTAGTATTAATTTTGGCATTAATGTCTGTTCATCTGAGTATTCATAGCTAGTAAGGAGATGCTTTGGTCTTTTGTTGTTTCCTTTGGCTTTTTAATTGTCTCTTTTGAGACATGTACAGGTAGATGTTGTTTATCTCTATGTGCCTGTTGATCATCAATTTGTTTGAGTGACAAGCTTCCAGGAATTATCTAGCATTTTTTGATTTGGCATGGTGTAGAATACTCAGGGTTTCCCAATTGAAACAGTGGTTATGTCTGACCATGTGTTGTGAAATTAAGGAGTTTTCATCATATTTTTTTTTTACTATTACTTATGTTTATGAATACACTCTGCTAGTTTCCTACCCATGTGTCCTACATAGTGACTGTTACAGTATGTTGTAGATGATTCCTCTTTTTTTCTTCTGGGGCTGCTGAATGTTTTGGTTTACTTAAAATGTTTGGAAGGTTTTGTGTGCTACAGTGATGCCATGTGGTTGTAATAGTCTGTTGTGGTTTCCTGAAATGTTTTTGATATATGTCCAGTGGTGGGTTGCTCCTGGTTATGTCCAGTTCTTGAGATCTGGTAGTAAAAGCAGCGGGAGGCTCCGCCCACCCACCCAGACATCGTAAGGTAAAATCTGCACATTGCACATTCCCATTGTGAGCAAAGCAAGCGCACATGCACATTCCTATTGTGAACTGGTAGTAAAGGTAAGTAGAACACACACACACACCCCATATATGTCAGTATTATCCTTTCATAGCTTGTGCTGATTGTACCATATTGGATTTTGATAAAGTTGTGCGGGTATCTATTTTGTTGGAAGATGTTGCAGAGGTGATCTGTTTCCTTTTTCTGATGTTCAGGGTTGCTGCAGTGTGTTTGTGCTTGTTTAAATAGTGTTCTTACACTGCTTTGGTAATGAAAACAGCCAAGCTCAAAGACCCCACAAAAAGAGTATACCCCATTTTGTACATACAGTACATTAATGAATATTAACTTTATTTTACAGTTTATCTCTCTTATTGCATTTTGCAAATGTGCCTTTCTACATTAGGTGGAACTTAACCTTCTTATTCTCAAGTGATATTAAACTTCCCCAACTAAGTGTCCAGATCATTGTTTCATACCTATGATATCCTAGTGGTTTGTAACTGTTATATAAGTATCAACTGGTCAAGTAGCTTCAGTTTCAGCTGTGATTGGTTCAAATATGTTAATGTTCCATTTCTGGTATAAAATGAGTTTAATCATTTAAATTCAACAGATGACAAGTTTTATATTCAAATTCTGAGGTAAATTCTTTGGATATCTTGTTCATGAACATCAGTTGAAGAACAAAGCCTGCCTCACAAAACACGCTGTGCCTTTTAAAACTACAGGTCTCTCTGACCTCACATAGCTACCACCCATAAATCACATTGACTAGCACAGGGGTCAGCAAATTGTCAGGACCCAAATTTAAAAACAAAAATTATTTTTTAAAATATGTTTTAATACTGTCCTAAATCTCAGGAGATTACCAAGTCTTAAAGTATCCCACAGTTCTCATCTGAAACCTCTCAATATGAGAAGGCAGAAACAGCAAAATTTGGCAATATTTAGATATCTGTGTATGAGTGTGTGAATGTGTATGCACATGCATGCTTTACTCTCAGATGCATAGAGATGCATTTATATAGTGGCCTTCTGGACTTGCACAGGCACTCTTACGGCCTTTTATGTAGTTAATATTTTAGGAGATTGTTGAAATTCATGCTAATGCAATTAATGCTTTCCCTTGTTAAAAAGCAGTAACCCAGCTTCCATTTCCAACAGTGAGTAGGAGCCCTTCCTTTAAATGTAGTCAACACTTACAATAAATCAAAAGTGCAAACACTTTAACCAATTTGTCAATGACAGACCATTTGATCTAAGTCCCTTAGGTTCACAACTCTAACTGTAAATGCCAGTTTACATTAACTGTAAATGCCAGTTTAAACTCTAAATGATGCTGCATCAGCATAATTTATAATAGTTTATAATTTTTTAATGTAAGTGTGAGCTACAAAGCACTCAATGTTTATTTTCAGTTTTTGCAAATATACTTTTCATTGTTACTTTTCCATATAATGTTTTAATTAAATCTTATAGTATAATTTTGACTGGTGGTTGAACGACTCTTCTTTCAATACTTAAGGTCTGGCTTGTTCTTTCTACTTGCCTAAATTATTCATAAAATCTTATTCAAAAGTACCTCTGTTTATTTGTTATATTAATTCCACAAAAATTAAAGTGACGTACATTCAGTTCCAATTCAATTACAGTACTAATTCATGCATTGTATCAACCTATTTAGTTCAGAAAAATAGTTGAGGTAAATATCATACCTCAATTATGTGGACCATTCTATGGAATTCTGTTTCACTGAGATTATTATGTGTTTATTGTTTCCATTTTTTGTACTATATAAATGAAACCACAATATTTAGTTACCATTTAAGATTATAAAATAATTAAATGTGTACCTGTATTTTCCTCTCTTGGGAAACACTAACTAGTTTCCGAATCTGAACAATGCTCACTTTCCTGCAGTGTGGAACAAGTCCAGAGGTGGGATTTAGTCAGTTCGCACCACTTTGGGAGAACCGGTTGTTAACTTTCTGAGCAGTTTGGTAAACTGGTTGTTGGAAGAAATCATTAGGGCAGAGAACCGGTTATTAAATTATTTGAATCCTATTATTATTATTATTATTATTATTATTATTATTATTATTATTATTATTTTAATTTGTATACCCATCACTGAACAAGTCTATTGTGTAATCTAGAACATTGAGTGGGTTCTTCTTTTATGTGATAACCTTTCAGGTACTTAAAGAGTGTTTCAGTTGTGTTTTCTCAGAGCTAAACATACAGAGCTCCTAAACATATAATATCTCTTCACAGAGTTTAGTTTGTAATCCATTAATCAGCCACATGGCCTTTCTCTGAACTTCTTAAAGCTTCTCTGATTCCTGTTTAAATTGCAGTGTCCCAAACTGGACACTATAATTAAGATTGGGTCTGACCCAGGTAAAATAAAATGGAATGAATTTTTGCCATGCATTGGAAATTATACTTCATTTGATTATTCATTTGCATTCTTTGTAACCGCATTATACTATTGGCTTAAATTTAGTTTGTAATCAACTGTTTTTCCAAGGTCTTCTTCATAAACATTTCTACCAAGCCAGATATCCTCTATCTGTATATATTTATATAATGCTTTAAACATGTGAAGATTTTTGTGCTGTTCACTGTTAAATTTTAGGGTTACTTTCAGCTCATTTCATCCCATTGACACTGTTTTGAATTTTATTTCTTTGCTAAGACATTAATTGCCGATATTTCACCTAATTCTGTCCCATCATCAATTAGAGAAAAAATGAGCAGTAGAAGATGCAGATCCATGTGGCATTTGTTATGATATATTTCTCAGATTTGATGGACAACTATTGAAGAGTTCTCTTAGAATACAGTTTTTGAATTATTTATGTAACTATGTATTTAGCTGTGATTTATGAAAGTGAATTAATCATTAAGTGCCAGAAGATTAAAGCATTTCCACACACTATTATTACTTCCAATGGATAAATCTCTATTTTGATCATGATTAAAATGTCATAACTTTACATGGATTGGGCTAAAGCAGCGATAACCAAGAGATCAACAGAAGACAGTATGGGTTGAACTATGGAGTCCTTGTTACACTCTGAGCTTTGCTGTTTTCTTGCAGAGGTTTCATTACCTGATTAGATTACATTTTCCTGCAGTGCAGTAAAAATGTTAGTTACAAAACCGGATAATAAATTGTCTGCAAGAAAACAACCAAGTTCAGGGAACACTAATGACCACACCAATTATCAAAATAGCCAAACATGGGCTACATAATTGCATCTCATCCATTTTTGGATAGAAACCAAATTTACTAATGGATTCTGCTCTTGTGGCATTAAAAGCCCATTTTATGTCAGAGGTTGACAAATAAATTATTCACTGACCAAAATAATTTTATAATCTGCTACCATATTGGTAACACATTAAGAGGTGATATATCTAGTGGCTAGAAAGATGACACAGCCTGTCACTGCATTTATAAACATGCAGATAACATTCCCACTGCTATCAGCCAGCAAAACACTATGGCTTCCCAATCAGAGACAGCAGGGAACTGTATGTGAAATAGTCATACCAGCCAGGAGTATGCATTCATTGTAATATTCAAAGTTCATTGTTCTGTTGAAAGTACACCTTTTTCTAGTGTTTTGCATAGCTGTATTAGCTACTAATTTACAGCTTTGCTTTCTTCCCTCTTCATTTTTCCCCCTTAAAATCTAAAAACATTTAGAATCCTGAGAAGTCTAATCATGCATGTCACCAAATCATACTGTAGATTATTCATTCGTTTAGAAAAGTATGACTCTTCCATTTTTTTCATCATATTTTGGGTACAAACTCGGTTGTCCTCTATATTGCAAAGATCTGTAGCTACTCATGTGTTTTAGATGTCTATGGAGATTCTTAGTCATCCAGATCCTGGTTCTTCCAAAGGCGCTCTTCAGAAGGCAACTGGATTTTCTTGGTTTTCTTCCTTGAAAAGTTTTGCTTCTCATCTAAGAAGCTTCTTCAGTTCTGGATGAATGGGAGGGGAATGTGTTTTATGTCTTGTGTTTTAAATTTCATGGAACTACTGTAGGTTCAAAATTGTACTTTTCTGTATTTTTTAAAGTAGAAATTATTTCAGTAGGAAGTACAATCTTCAAAAAGACATTCGTACATAGTCTAAATTCATACTATTTTTCCCAACAGAAGCTAGCCAAATACCTAAGAGAAACACATTAATGTCTAGTCTGGGCTACTCAGGTTCAAAATTATGTCCCCTGAAGACATGCATATATGATTTAGCACTCATATCTAATCATAAATGATTGCTTGACCTGCCATAAATTTGTTCCATACATTTTTTAAAAAAATTAATCTCAAGGTTAAAGCAAAAATGTTCTTGAGATAATCATCACATCTCAAACATAAGAAAGGCAACTACCCTTTCACCTTATTAAAATTGTGGCTTCTTTTAAAACTATCTATAACATAATAGATTTTTGGTATAAGAAGGGGAGGGAAACTATTTGCAGTGTTTTGGGGTTAAGAATTGCACAGTGGTACTCCTTTTATTATTGACAATAAGACTTAGTTTAACAGACTTCTCTATGAACTATTATGGAGGCTTGCAACTATATAAATAATAAATTAATATTGCATTAATGGAATACTACAATGTTTATTTGAAATAAGATATGCTGTCTAATATGTAAAGAAAAGCATTGAATTGTAAGCCAAATACCCAGAAATTTCCAGGTGAGAAACAGTTTTCTAAGTTAAATGGAAAACAAATGACTATAACCTTAGTAATTATTCATTTAATCAACCTACTCCCTGTTTTATTGCATCTTATTGCTAAAAGTTGTCTTAGAAATGTATTTTTCCTTCTCTTTTTCTTTCTGTTCATCTTTACTTTGCTGGGAATTTTTCGGTAGCAATAATATTTTTAACCTGGGTACAGTTGTTTGCAAATTTCAAACAAGATAAGATCCATAATCACTTTAATTACCAATATGAAATGGTTTGTAAGCAAGCAAGAGCATCTCCACTGTGCCAAGGACTAAGATATTTGAAACTTTCAATTAAAAAAGTAATGTGTGGCATGTTAATTGTACCTCAAAAGCTTTTCAGGTCCTTTAAATGAACACAGAATGGAAATATTTCCTTGTGTAAAGAAAAGGAAATAGTTGCACAGTATGGGTCTAAGATTTGCTGAAGACACTGAATGGTTAATGAAGCCTCTGAGCTACTTCCAGATCCAAGACAAAGAAAGCTATAGTTCTTTCTTATCAGCAGATGTTCTTTCATATTGTATATCAGGCTGACTTGATTAAATTAGCCGGTAAAGGTCAAATGAAATATGTCTTCCCATTTCTATTCTGATTTTTCCTGACAATCCCTGATAGACCTGATAATAAATGGGATTGTCTACAATAACTGTAAAGTTTCTGATATTTGGAATTACATCAGCTCATAGGAACACTTACCTTATTTTGCTGTAAAGTTATCTCATAAGAGTCTTTTGTTTAATGTGTACTTGCACCATTGCATTATAGTTTCTGTATTTTCATGGTAACCTTAGCAGTATGAAAGTTGGATCATCGTGCCCTGTCTTCAGGCTCATTTTAGAACGAATGAAGTTTTCAGTAGAGATATCTTGAAAAGGAAATCAATAGTTTGCCTTACATTAACTTCAAAGCTCATGTCTTTCTTTGTGTACATGTAACCTCATCGTGTTTGTTAATTTACTCACCAAAGCCCATATGTTCAGCGGTGGTTAACAGGGTTAAGTCAGTCCCATGGAATTCCTGAACAAAGCATATAATTCCAAACATGTCTAAATTAATGTTCAGTTTCTTTCATTTTGCAATTTAGTAAAATTTCCCCATAAAAATAATACACAAAATAGCCGAACAGATATTATGTGTTTTTGTCTTGGAAATTATTTTCTCTCACCTACTCCAAGCTGCCTTTAAAGTAGTACTACTACTATTCTGAGACTTTTCCTGGAGGAAATAAAATTAATTTGGAATAGTCCAAATTCTATCAGAAAAACATCTTAGAGGAAAGATAGAGAAGCCACTTTTCCCTTGTACCTCATTTTGCCAGAGTAAAAAAAGCATGACGGTACTAATCACAGAAAAAGGGAAGATTGAAGCTAGATGGACATCCTAAAACTGTTCTATTTTTTAGGTATTTCAGAATCCACTTCAAAAGATACTTCAAAAAACCTTTTGGCAATCAAGTCACATCATGGCCTCCCCAGACACCATATTGGATGATGAGGGAGAGCCAGCCCCAGGGACTTTGGAGGGTGGGGAGCAAACTTCTTAGAGCAGCATAAGTAAGTTGCCAACACCTCCAAGCCAGGAGTGGAGAGGCCAGGCTCAGTGGAGAGATTGATGGAAGGGTGACCAGACAAACAGCCAGCTGATAGAGGAAAAGGAGAGGCACAGGTGCAGCTGGAGACATCAGAGGCCCCGTGGGAAGAGCAGGGCAGAGAAGGTGCACAGCTGCAGCCGACCAGTGGGGATGTGGAGGAATTGCCTCCCTCAGTGATCCACAAATGTGAAGGGCTGAGAGGAGGCAGGCACAATGAAGGTCAGTGAGGCTATTTGCGAAGCGGTAGCCTCACCCTTTTGATGAGCTGCACCAGTCAGTGGCTATTTAACCCAGTACGTGGAGGCCAGGTCACTGGGAACAACTCATCAGTTTCTTGCAGTGCATTCATTCAGTCATTGTGATTCTTGCCATTGATTTAAATCTTGACTCTGCTGCTAGACTTGGATGCTGTTTTTGGACTTTGGACTTGCTTCTTCGACCTTTGACTTGGATTTGGTTTTGGTTGTTTGTACTCGGATAATGAACTTGTCTTTGTACTCTGAACCTGGTGAGGGGACATCATAGGCTTACTCTGCATTTCCAGATAGGAGAATTGGATTGATGATATTTGCACTAGTTCCTGGGGGCAGGAGAATTGAATACTGGGAATACTATTTGGAGTTGATGAAGCCCTATAAAGACTTGGGGGGATACCTATCTGGAGCAGATCTGAATATGTTCTTTAATAATGATTTTTAATCCTGCTATATGTTATTTTTCAATTTTAAGACAAAATTAACTTTAAAATGGATTATTGAAGAATAAACCTGAGCAACAACTTGGCTCCAGTTGAATTTGGACATTTTAAAAAATAGATTACATTGGCACAGGAGAGAAGCACTGTAATAAAGGAATTTATTTTTTTAGCTTAATCTCACATATCATCATGTAGGGCTGTGTAAAGGATACTTACCTGAGATTCAGGAAAGCTGCAACAATAGTCAATAATTCAGAAAATGATAGTGGTAGTACCAAGCTACCACGTCTACCAGTTGAGGATAACATAACACAGAAGATCAGATAAAAGCTTCTTAAACCCTTGTTGTCTTATTTCAAGGGAGGGTAGCAGTAATCACCTTTGTCTCCTGGTAATATGTGCAGAACTAAGCTTATAATAGCTTATAATAGACCAATGCTTTGACAAAGAACATGTCTTATTTCCATTCATCCAGTCATCACAAACAGTGTGAAATCAACCTGTGGTTGACTTTACTTCTTCAGTTCTCAAAATGCTGATAACAAACAGAAGCATGATTTAATTGGCACATCTCCTCCTGGGAAAGAGGCAAGGTAGAAGGGGTCACAAAAATTTCTGTCCGAGAAAAATGAAGATAAAATGCTAGCTGCAGTCCTTCTCCCCTAACATATAATAAGGGAATTTAGTTGGAAATGGAATGCCCACAAGTGTTACAAACCCATAGCATTTCAAAGCAAATAATAGCTTGCTTCAATTTCAAATAAACTGCATCACAGTGTAATGGTATGTGAGAATGGCCTTGAGTGACTCGAGTGGAAGAGATAGGAAACAGACAAGAGCTGGTGGGGCAGTGGTTTCACAATCGGAGGAGGTAATTTAGAAAGAACCTGCCCTAATTGATCAGGCAGTTAAAAGTGGCAGTAGTAAGTTTGCACCTTTCAACTTGCAAAATTGATGTTAGCTCTTCCAGGTAAACCAGACAAGAAACATGACTAAATGAACTAATTTTAATTTATGTAAGGCTACATTAACAGAATCTTGCAAGTCTGAAGGTACAAACTTGTTGTGACCTAGGCTTCCTGAGTCATTAAAACACACAAATAGTCCCAAAAACCTCTTTCATTGCAACAGCTGTGAATTACGTTCATTCGCAGCTGAGTTCTAATTACTTGCAAAAAGTCCTTCGGGAGAAGTCCTTCAGGATAATCACAAACCTTTATCTCCCTTGACACTCTGCCAAAGACCTACTTGGCAAAGCCACACGGAGTCCAGAATCAAACAGAGATTCCAATTGGGAACAGAATTAACAATGTTGCTTTCCTGCAAAGGGCCCACGTGTCCCTTTTGTTTTAACTGCTCATGCCTTCTGGCAGCTCTACGCATGTGTGCACTAGGAACAGGCTCCTCCTGTTCCTCTGCCTCTCTTATGTCTGACTCTGGAGGCTCCGGAGTCCGCACATAACTCCCAGATGGCCCCGGCCCCATCTCTGTCTCCAATGCAGAGCCCTTGTCCGAGCCTTCCCCAGACTCCAGGACTGGCCAATGTTCCTCCCCAGTGTCCTCACTGTCCGACTCCATTGCCAGCTTTGCAGGCTGCTGGCGGACCACAACAAAACTTCCCACTGACACTTAACCCCCTGATTAATAATGGTGGAGCCTTCCTACAGTATGTTTTTTTTCCTCCGATCATTAAGCAACTAAGGGTTTCTCTTTCTCGTTTTCTTGGTAGCATCTCTTCCCTTCAATCTTCAAGATCATTCCCACATAGCATTACAAGACCCAGTGGGGCAAAATATTCAGGTTTCAAAACAACAATATTAGTAATATTGTTGATTAGCAATATTGAAACAAGGTTGAACTTGACTCCAGACTAGAATGGAAAGGATACAAAGAGGTTTCTCCAAAAGGCAACTGGACTTCCTTGGTTTTTCCATGACAACATTTCACTTTTCATCTGATGAGCTTCTTCTTCTTCTTGGATGAGAAGTGAAACATTTTCAAGGAAAAAAAACCAAGAAAGTCTGGTTGCCTTTTGGAAAAGCACCTTGGGACAACCATGACCTGGATGATTGAGAAACTCCATAGGTAAAGAACACAAAGATATTTCCTCATTGTTCTCCTTTTTTATGATAAAATATCATATATATTTTGTCTGATGAATAGCAATGATTTTTGAAAATATTGTATCAATGCAAGCTCACAAAATTCATCACCAAAAGCAGTAAGTGCTTAGCAAGTTTCCATAGCTGTTTATTCATTATAAATAGTAAATATTTACTGCGCTTTTTTAATATGAGATATTTTTTGTTTTTACAACACATGTGTTGTTGATAGAGAATGTAACATAAAGATAGTATTTTGTTCAATCACTCTTTAAGACCAATGTGTGAACTAAATTCTGCACGATATCCTAGTCCTACTAATTTACTAATTTCATTGAACTGAATGCTAAAAGGAATGAATTTGTGCTCTACCTCACTCACCATTCCAAGAATAAAGAAAAATAAATAACACTGCCTGCCATCTTCCTGTCCCTCCTAACATTTCAAAAGACAAATTTATTGACATTTGGAAATGTCACAACATAAAATGTATGTAAACCTTGGTTTCCACTGAATTATATAAGATGCAATTGTATAATTTAAAATTACATGACAACTACAGAGACATAGTGATTTATGCCCTGTATTTTCTAGAAATAATGTAAACATAAGCATTTTAAATGTAGTATTTTCCCCCAAAAGTCCCTTTTGATCTAATAAAATGGAGATCATCGAAGCAAACTGTGACACCTCTATATACTAAAAGAGTGAAATATGTATTGTAAAAATAAAAGTACTTGGAAAAAATATAATTTCGATTCTATATATAATGCCTTGGATGCAGCCAAAGCTTGGTGAGGTACGCCATATTGCACATTGTTAAGCAGTCATAGAAATCAAAGTTATTCTGTATTTTTGTTTGTTTCTTTCAGGAGGTAACATGGACTAGGAAAATTTCAAACACAAACCATCTTGCAAAACTTTTCTTCATGTTACAAAATATGTTATTTGCTGTTATGAAGAAAAGTCTTTTTGTATGTGACACTGAGCAACAACAGGATTACAAAAACAAGAAGATAACCAATAACTTATTTGTGGAAGTCTTCAAACATCTAGTCTAGCATCCTACAGACTTTAACATTTCCTTTCAAGGTCATTTTCCAGTGTGTTAAACAAGGTTCTTCAGCCCATGCTTTGCAAACTGGGCACTGTCAAAAGTCGGCACTGAAAGTTTGAAAAAAATGTTCTAATTTTGCAGCACTCAGACCACAATGTCCAAGTTAATCCATGGATCTTCATCAATCTAAAAATGGAATGCTTACTTCAGCCCAGCAGTGTGAAAATTTCTATTGTTCTTATTTGTTCTTAGGTAACGCCATGGTGAACGGAACTGTTTTATTTGTGGTACGGTTTGTGGTCCTTATTTTCTGACCTGCTTTACCCAACATGTTCAAACACCTTATTGAAAGCATTGATGAGAAAAGAATAGTCCCATTTATCACTAATACGATCTCTGCATTCTGGGCTTCATTTTGGTGAGAAGATTGCTCCATTCCAAATACTGGACTGAGACCAGGACCAAGACCAACTTTGATGTGAAATGGACCATTCACCTTATGCAATATCTGGCTTCAGATAATGAAAGGCACCTGTAAAAAGAAAAAAGAAAGAAGAAGCATAATAAGCTTTTAAAGTCATGCTGTGACAACCCCACAGCAAGGGGCAGTGTCAACTACAGGTTGACATTGTCATATTTAATACTAATATATCAAAGGAAAGGGACTAATATGCTTATTCTTAGACAAGTTTGACAAAACTCTATGTATCTGGGATTATATACTATAATGATTCTTGAGCTGACCTCATTAAGAACATGTGTTTCTAATAGTGGAATGCCAGTGGTTATTTCATTTTGGACAACCCCTCTGTTTTACCTAATGGCAATCAGGTTTCATGTCTCAACAATTAATAACATCAAGATGTTGTTGACATCATTTTAGAAAATAATTATGCAGCAGAAATGTTGCTGAAATAATCTACTGTCATAGCAGCAAATGTATGTATCTCTACAATAGGAAGAAAATGCATTTTTATTGCAAGAAAATATTATGCTATATGTTATTATTAAATATAATGTGTATCAAATATACCTGTATCTCTTTTACGTGTATGCATTTTGTGGTTTGAGAAGCAGCATGACCCCATCAACTTTTAATCGAATTTGTTTGTTTTTTTAAGCACCAAGTTTTTCATATCTCTCAAAACTTACATTTCAGTACAATGGTGTAATTCTCATTGCTGTATACCACAGACTTTACTATAAGATCTGGCTACCCATCAGATTTTGCTGAGATATCTGCAAATATCACTTTTCTTCCTTTCTCCTAGCCAATGCTCGATTACATTTTTAATCCCCCAAAAAGTAAATAAGGCTTCTTAGGAAACAACAAGGTTACTGAAAATACAACATCATCAAGAGATACATCAAGGCAGTCTTCCCTAACCAGGTGTCCTATAGATATCCTGAACGGTCTCCATCATGACAGCTAGCCTAGTCAACATTACCTAGGAATATACTAGCTAGGACTGATCACTGTTCATCCAGGTTATTTCAATGTGGCCAGGGTAGGAAAGGATTGATTAAGGTGTTGCATCCACTGTGTTGCAACCAGTATAAGTGCAACTTATCTGCTAAAAACTAAACATGAGTATCCATGGGGGGAGAGGGAAGGGGAGGCTAATGGCGATACATGAGTGGCAATGTAATCACACGAGCACCTTGAATAAATACTTGTTAAGAAAGATATCCTGACACAAGTATGTAATCACAGTATTTATACAATTGTGTTATCATGTGTGTCATCATTTTGGCACCATCAGGTTTCCTGCAGATGTTGCTAGGTTGAACTATACTTATCTGATCATCACCATGTACAGTAGAAAGGACTCAGCCTCTAAATAGAGTTGTCGGTCCAGAACTAATCTCCCGCAGGTTTATGACTAAATATTTTTCATAAATTGGCCATAAATTGGTCCAACCTTTTGTCTAACTGCTTAAGGCAGTATGCACATTTCTCCTGCCTCCAATTTTAGCTCAACAAGAGTGAGGTTTTTTGTTTTTTTTAAAAAAATTGATTTATATGCCGCCCTTCTCTGGAGAGTCAGGGCGATTTACAAGGCCTTCATACTTTTGTATATTTATACAAAGTCAGTTTATTGCCCCCACAATCTGGGTCCTCATTTTACCTACCTTAGAAAGGATGGAAGGCTGAGTCAACCTCGAGCCTGGTGAAATTTGAACTTGCAGTAATTGCAGACAGCTGAATGTTAATTACAGTGCTTAGTCTGCCGTGCCACTAGGCTCTTCTGTTGGGGAAGACAATCTAATTCTGCAACTCAGTTAGCTTGCCCAACCAAGGATAGTTTTGAACTTGATTCCCCCCAGTCCAAACCAGCACCTTAATTGTTATGTAAAGGATGACTGCTCATTGTTTGAATGAGATTCTTAACTGGTTAAAAAAAAACCAGAATATATGATGAAGACATAGATTCCAGGAGCACACATACATTGTTGATGACTTAATACTCACTTTGTCCATATTGCCCATACTGATAGCCTGGGACAGGCTCCATACTGTAACCAGTAGTGCTGTATGTTGGTGGGCAGTATGACTGAGATGTCGGCAGGCTATCTAAACTTTTCATATGATCTAGTCTTTGACTACAACTTGCAGACACTGTGGTGGTTGGCTCTAAACCCCCAGTTAATGGTGACAAGGCATAGTCAGTCTGGGGCTGGTGCGGGACTCCTCCGTGGTTAGTTAAGAGGCCCATTACCTAAAATAAAAAAGAAAGGGAGAGAAGGTGAGGTTAAGTAGCACGAAAACTATATTTGAAACAATGCACAAATTACTTTATTATTTCTATATCTACTCGGTTTCTGTTTTTTGATTCCAAAAAGAAATAGACATGTCACACAAATTTCGGTAATAACATGTAATTGGCATTCTATTCTAATATGCAAACATTCTGTATCTTATCCCAGAAAATCTCTAATGTGTGATTTCTAACGTGTGATCACAATGACATCTTTTATATGTAACATGTTTTCAGCATGATTATTTTTAAAGTGCTAATATTCTATAATGTTAGTTCTTTAAAATTCTATGATTCTATTTATTGTTCTGTAAAAAAGAAGCAATAGTTGTTTAACTGGAGGAATCTGGTTTTCCGATTAAAGAGTATATGTTGGTTTCCCATCACATGATAGCAGATGCCCAAGCTATGAAAAACAATATGTATCCTGATTAACATCAATATTGTACATATTATAACACAGATACAAACCTCTCCAATATTTTTATGTTCTTACACAACAAAGAAGGAGCAAGCACAACCATTCTGGCCCCACTCTTTTGTTTCCCATCTCTGCCTGTTACTTTGTGTTTCAGGCAAAGACGCTTGTCTGCTACCAATGACATCCTTTAAAATGATACACAGGGCAAAAGCACAGTAATGTCAGCAAAGAAAAGACAGCACCAAATCTAAACTACAATTTTCTTTAAACTTGATTGAGAAATTATGGCTTTAAATTTACAAGGGAAACTAAAACCAGTTGCAAGATCAAAGATAGTCAAAAGAACTAGAAATGCCCTGTGGAGGTTCAAAGAGAGATGTGTTTGGTTTGGTTGTTTTAATCAACAACCTCCCAAACATTTAAGCAACAAAAGTCATTAGCTGTAGTGTATTTTTATTACTCTTGAACATTGAAATGAAAATCCTTTTCTTTAAATCTCTAGTGTGCTCTGAAGGCCTGCATAATGCAAAGAACTCACTCTCACACACAATATACAGTATATAAATTTACACACACATATATACATATATAGAGAGAAATAGATTATATTGGAATGAAAATCCTTTTCTTTAAATCTCTGATGTGCATTGCATGTTATGCTATGCTATGCTATGCTATGCTATGCTATGTTAACATTTATTTATTTATTTATTTATTTTATTTATATTAAATTTATAGACTGCCCTTCTCCCTGAGGACTCAGGGCGGTGTACAGCCGGAATTAAAAAACACATAATATAAACAATAAGAACAATTAAAAATAGAATAATAAATTTCGGCTCAAATTAAAAATACCAATCCCCATAAAATTTAAAATTTAAAATACTGCTTAAGCCAGCCCAGCTTGTTTGAAAAGGTAAGTTTTCAGGGCACGACGGAAGGCACTGAGGTCTGGGATTTTCCTTATCTCGGGGGGTAACTGATTCCAGAGGGTAGGTGCCCCCACAGAGAAGGCTCTCCCCCTGGACGTCACCAGTCTACATTGTTTGGCTGACGGCACCCCGAGGAGGCCCTCTCTGTGGGAGCACACGGGTCGATGGGAGGTCGTCTGTGGCAGTAGACGGTCCCGTAGATAACTTGGTCCTATGCCATGGAATGCTTTAAAGGTGATAACCAACACCTTGAAACGCACCC
Source organism: Ptyas mucosa (assembly GCA_012654045.1). Taxonomy (NCBI): domain Eukaryota; kingdom Metazoa; phylum Chordata; class Lepidosauria; order Squamata; family Colubridae; genus Ptyas; species Ptyas mucosa. The sequence continues at coordinate 24,048,680 of WNWU01000019.1, read as the reverse complement.
GGAAGACCACTGGGAGCCAGTGCAGCTCGCGCAGGAGTGGTGTTACATGGGAGCGCCACGTTGCTCCCATCACTACCCACGCAGCCGCATTCTGGACCAGTTGGAGCCTCCGGGTGCCCCTCAAGGGGAGCCCCATGTAGAGAGCATTACAGTAATCAAGGCGAGAGGTGATAAGGGCATGAGTGACTGTGCACAGGGAATCCCGATCAAGAAAGGGCCGCAACTGGCGAATCAGGTGAACCTGACAGAAAGTCCCCCTGGTGACAGCCGTCAGATGGTCCTCTAAGGACAGCTGCCTATCCAGGAAGACTCCCAGATTGTGAGCCCTTTCTGTGGGGGCCAAAGACTCACCCCCAATAGTCAGCGATGGAGTCAACTGACTATATCGGGATGCCGGGAGCCACAGCCACTCAGTCTTGGAGGCTGTGATTTCATTGATTTGCATTGCATTTATATTATATTATATTATATTATATTATATTATATTATATTATATT
>WNWU01000019.1:24000847-24048173 GCA_012654045.1 Ptyas mucosa | reverse complement strand
TTATATTATATTATATTATATTATATTATATTATATTATATTATATTATATTATATTATAATCATATTATTGAACATGCACCACAACACTTCTTAAACTTTTCAAAATCATGGGAAATTTTTCTTTTTATATTAATGAGGAAAACCTATGGTTTTTAGGATAGCATGTTATACAAGGGTATAAAATTTGCAAAAATAATTGAATTGTCTACCTTCTTGAGCACTCTAGCAAGTTTACAATACAATATTAAAAACATCCATAAAATTATTGAATCCTTTTTTTAACCTCTAAAAATGTATTGCTAATTTTTTTTATCACAACCATCTTTCCACCCCCACCCATTCCCCAGAAAAAGCCCTGTAGAAGAGGAATATCTTCAGCTGCCTTCTTGAAGGATAAAAGTTGGGTATCTCAAACGGATGACTTAATTTACAATGTGTGCTTATGACCAAGGATGCTGTTTTCTGGGTTTCCATTGCCATAGTCTCTCTAGGGATATCTGTAGCAGCTTCTCTAGATAGCCAGATTCTGTAGAGTGGTCAGATTTTATGTGGAGAAGAATCTTGAAGGTGGTGAAGCTAACATTACCATAGCTCTAGTTTCTCTGAAGCTACAGAAATATAGTTAGCAGATGTTATAGACAGTGATACAGGCATTTTTTTCTTATATAGGAAATTAGGGCCACACTAAGTAGATGAAATTTTCAGTTGGACCCTTCACTGTAAATGAAAATCACCAGAGTTCACTCAATGGCTACGGCCTTACTAAACTTGAAATAAATCCCTTTATAAACTCGCTGGAATTTTGTGAGTTGCCCCATACGGATTTTGCATTACATGATATAAATGCAAGCAGCTGGTATACAACTTCAAAGTCCAGTGATTCCACACACACACATACACACACACAAATCAAAGTAATCTACAAATGCTGTTTACTCTCTTTTTTAAAAAGCAAAATAAAACAAACAATAACAAAAGCCCATCTCAAATGTTGCAAGCCTGTTAATATTCCATAGTTGTAGTAAATGAATTTGGAAAACAGCTGTTGAATTTATAAATTCCATTTACTACTTTCAATAATTAGATTTAGTTGTTTTTTAAAACAATTACATCAATTCCCACAGTTGATACACTGGAAGAGAGAAGAACAGGATTTTACTATTTTTCCTCTGCAGGGCTTGGGAGGGAGGTTGTGTTAAAAACCCAGGAACACATTTTCAGAGATTTTTAAACATTGTTATACATTTTATGGGTGTTTTGAATATACTATTGTTAACTTGCTATAGTTGCTCAAATAGCAGAATGCAAATAAGTGCAATTATGTTATGTATTTTATTGTTGGCTGTTCACCGCCCTGAGTCCTTCGGGGGTAGGGCGGTATATAAATCAAATAAAAGTAAAGTAAAAGTAAATTAAATAAATCCACATTTTTCCCCAAATTTAATTCTGCAGTAAATTATCATAACTCTACAATTTGAAGTTCTGGAATGTACCACAATTTTTAGGAGGTCAAATTTTGCTGACTAAAACTAATTTTATAAAAAGCTATTTTTTTACTAAAATATCAGGCAGAAATTAGATTTTCAATCCATAATTTTTGAATAAATCTAGAATTCTGCCTTTTATTGTGTTGCCTTTCTGATTGCCAGTATTTCTTTGAGTAACATTGAGTGGTATTATGGTCCCTAATTTCTGTGGGATACAGTAGAATTATGCTTTCCAAGACTTCATTCAATTTATCAAGATGTTATGATGGCCCTCTTTTCCATTCTAAGCTTTGTAGTATTTGTAATTCATATTTCATTTGTAACAGGGATTACTCATTTCCAAATTCTTGACAATCATTGTAAAATTTGCTTCCATCTTGTCTAAACTTAATAAAAAAAACAAGCAGATTAAATTAAATTAAGTTTTTAATCATCATTATCAAGTATAGGTGTTGTGCAATGCTTCCCTATCTTTGAGGATGAAAAAAGCAACAGCATTACTAAAGTTGTTGTTTCAGAAATATCTTCGGAGGCTTTCAAAATTGTCCTGCAGTTGATTAGCATCTAAATAATTAGATTTTGGAACCATTCTCTTTGAAAGTCATAAGAAAAGTTGCCTAAAGGCAGAAACTCTGCCTTGTGATATGTGTCATGACCTTATAGCACGGGAACAAGGAGTTACTGAAAGGGCACTGTTGGCTTTCACCTAACTGCTTGGGCTAATAGAGAACTTACTCTGAGACACATTTAAAAGTTTGTTTTCCCAAAGAGTCTACAAGGGATAAATATTATACAGTATGCTTCCCCAATGAGGTATCTTCCAATGGCTTTCTTCTGTAGCTTTCTTCTTTCCCATCCCAACCAGAATAACATACAAAAAGACATTTCCAGTTCCTGCATTTTCTAGTGATATAAATTCAACTGTAACATATTTTTTTCTAAAGTTCTGCCTTTTCTGGAAATAAAATATCATTGCAATTTAGATTATTGTTAGTTTACAAATACGTGAAAGTGACAAAAATTGGGGTCCTCAAGTTGATTCCTAGTGAAAGCTTCCATGCGGTTTTCCTTAAAGCAGTATGAAAGTTTTTTGTCACTGCCTTGTTGCGGGATTAAGTTATCTATTTATTTGCTTCCTACGCTGGTCAAAATTCTTAGCCTTCTGAGATAGTCACCCATCCAAGTACTAACTAGGATAAAGTTCACTTCACTTAGTTTCTGTGGTCAGTCAAAGCCATCTAAGTATTGCCACCTATTGAGATTTATATAACAAAGAAAAATGAACGGGGGGGGGGGTATTTATATTATTTAATTCATTTGTTTGTTTGTTTGCTTGTTTGTTAAATTTATTTGCTACCAATCTCAACATGGGGGCTACTTGAGGCAGCTTGACATGATTTCCAAGGTTCTTACTGCTGCTGTGGTTGGTTTCCTTTAAAAAGTTGTATTGTTGAAAAACAAACAACTTCTGCATTCATTATATTAAAGTGTTATTTTAGCAAATCTGATAAAAGACCATATTATTTTGAAGTTCTTTTAAGGCAACGTTGTTTTATGTACATTATATGCATCATACATTTTAATGTTAATCTTTTAAACTTCCAACAATGAAAGAAAAAGGGAAACAAATATGAAATAAATATATTCGTGTCTTAGCTGTTTGGAATATGGATTCATTACTGTTAACTACTTAAAAAAGAAAGGGAAAGAACCTCAGAAGTTCAGTCTAACTTGGAGTTTATTTTTTTCCTTGAGAGACTTCATTCAGTTTTTGTTTACATATCTACGTAAATTTCAGTTGAATCAAATGTATTATTACATTGCATTTTACTCAAATTAGATGAAAAGTGAAAAATTTTGCCCCTTTAAATCAAAGATCAAACTCAGTGATTTATGCCACATTTTTTATATAACTGAAGCAAAAAAAATGAAATGAAATCTTTCTAGTGCAGCAGCAATTTTTCTTCATAGAGAATACTTATATATTTATTGTTTTTATTAATTACATCCACTGACTCATAAATATCTAGCAAGGAGTTATAAAATATAAAACAATACAGTAATGAAACAAAAGATATCACAAATATTGAAAATGAAATATAGCATGAATGCTGAAAATAAATATTAAATGTGCAGAATTAAAGTCCTGATTATACAGAAACATCTAGGTACATTCAAAATAATGAAGACCAAATTACTGATTTTGGAAGAAGTTTCCACAAATTGAGGTGCTGTTGATAGAGAGTTGGAGTTGTATCTCAACTCTCATTAATGTTGTGAATGAAATATCAGATGTTTTTTAATTAGTGCAAAATTTCTGACTTCATATAAGTAGTATGCCTCAGTATATAAATTTAATAAGTGAATGAATGAATGAATGATAAATAAATAAATAAATAAATAAATAAATAAATAAATAAATATGCATTACTGGTGCATAATTATATTTTAAGCTTATATACAGTGCAAGTACTACTTATTTAGTGACAGTTTCATTTAGTGACTGCTTGCAGTGATGAAAAAGCAATTTTACAACCACTCCTCACATTTACAATCTTTGTAAAGGTCTTTAAAGCAAAGCAAAGTTGAAGTAAGATAATAAGCACAGTTGTGATTTCACTTCGTGACCATTTCACTTCATGACCAAGTTGCCAGTGTCAATTGTAGTTACCAAATGAGGATTACTGTAATGTAAAAACATCTGAGAACAGTGACAGTACTTGGCTCACCTTCAAAAACTGAATATGTTAGAGCCCAGGTAGGAGTTAGATGGAAGACATCAGGACTCTTAGGGCAGTAAGCCAGACTAAAATATTGAAAAGAAATCCCACAAGGGACCATAGAAAATCAGTTCTGGATCATTGTCAGGAAAGTTTAATATCTTTATTTCTCTCTTATATATTGATTTTGTCCAAGTGTCAAGTCTGATTCAGGATCTAAACCAGCCTTTTTACCCAGCTCTAGTTTCTCAGGGTATATGGTCGGTGTGTAATTTTAATTAGATTGAGCCTTTCAATAGTATTGATTTGCATATATATATATATATATATATATATATATATATATATATATATATATATTTAAAATATGTAGTGGGTTCCACATTCAGTATATAGTCTAGAATTCCCCAAATAACAACATCTATCAAATTATTAAACAGGACACACCTAGTCTCAAGGATGCAAATTCTGTTATTTCAATTAAATACGATGTCACTTAATAGGACTGGAATAAAATCCTCACCTGTTTTAATGCATTTACGCATGCTTGCATTTAAAATGCTCTGTAACTATGTCTGCAATGTAATTGATGGAAGGAAAGCATGTTCTGTATTTGGGTTTTTTTTTTCCCTCGCTCTCTCCTTATCGTGATTGAAACTTTTAATGAATCAACACCAAGAAAATTATTGGCTGTTAAAGTATTAAGCTGAAGTGACAGGATCATGAGTAAACTTTAGTGGAGTTAATGACACCCTCTTATCTGACCCTGACACATTTGCAGCATGTAATTTACAGAAGCTCTGTCCAGGGAATCTTGACAAATGCTCCTAAGGATGTCAGGGCACTGATCCATTTTAATGTAAAACAGATGTGGGTCACATACTCCAATTCATCACTGCACTGAACATTTCAAACTACTGCTTAGATGGATGGCATTACCTGCTGTGATCCCTTTTTCCCTAGGGAAACCCACCTCCCCATTTACCCTAAAAAAAAATTTTAAAAGCATAACCTTCGCCAGAAAAAGAGATAAAATTCTGCAGATCATCTCACTGACTCTCACACGTGCCAATGAACCCAGTTTTTAGAGTTACAATCAACTATTATCTCAGTTAAAATACCGTATTTTAGGCAAACCACCATCTTCCAGATTCACTCCTTCATTGCATCCACCTTAAGGGTTAACTTTTTATCCCTCTTATTCTATTGTCTTATTGCTACACTGCTAATTATCTATTCTACCCCCACCTCCAGATTATTTTGGAATGATATTCCATATACTTAAAGAAATAGATTGGCATCTATGAAAGATGATACTGTAATAATGATTATGTGTGCAATTATTTTTTTGGTTTCATTCTTTACTGTAAAGGCTAGATATATGATTCACTTTAAACATTCAGGAAGCACAAATAATTCTCCATGGCTTCATTAACATGTATTATTTAATTATATACAGGTAGTCTTTGACTTACAACAGTTCGTTTAATGACCATTCACTAAGTTCCAATGACACTGAAAAAAGTGACTTATGGCCATTTTTCACACTTACAACTGTTGCAGTATCCTCATGGTCACATGATCAAAATTCAGATGCTTGGCAAATGATTCGTATTTATGACGGTTGCAGCTTCCCAGGCTGTGTGATCCCCTTTTATGACCTTATGACAAGCAAAATTAATGGGGAAGCCAGATTCACTTAACAAACTGTGTTACTGACTTAACAACTTCAGGTATGCACTTAACAACTGTGGCGAGAAAGTCATAAAATGGAACAAAATTTGCTTAACAACTGTCTTGCTTAGCAACAGAAATTTTGGGCTCAATTGCAGTCGTAATTCAAGGACTAACTGTATTATTCATATGCACTACACACACACAACACATGAAGAACCAGCCACAAGCTTTCTATGGAACCCAATGCATATTCTTTTTCCATCTGTTTGTTGAGTCCTTCTTTGAGGGAGATGGACAGTATGGAAATGTGAAAATAAATAAAATGGTTTATTTATAAAATTAAATTTAGCAGCAACTAACAAATATAAGGGCTGCTGTTTTCAAGTTGTTCAACAAGTATTTATTTTATCTCAGTGTTTTTCTCAAAGTTTGTATTTATTGTAGTTTGTTAACTCCTTGATTAATTACAGTAATAGAAAAATGACATACTGTGGTATATGAGAAATTGGCAAAATCTATGAATCTTTATATGAACTTCTTAGATTTAGATTTAAGATTAAAGTAACTTTGGCTACAATGAAGTATTTTATATCCAAAAGCTTCAGTTAGGTTCATATATCAGGCTGTCAATATTCAACAATTTGATCTCCATCCAAAATATCAAATTTTAAAGAACAAATAATACCACTCTAAATGCCAGAGGTAAAGTATACTTCACTTTCTTTAGCCAAAACAAGCATCATTTTTTGTTTCTTTTGTTCCCAACTTGAGAGGTTCGGAGGAGGAAATTGTGCACTGCTACAGATGCCATACCATAAATATTTTATACAGGTTTAAATCTGCACTAAAGAATCCAGAATTCACTATACTTTGCCTAACTCCTCAGTAGTTCCTGAAATAATGTTTATTAGTGGTAGCATCTGGGAATTGCCATTCCTAATGACTAAAAATTGTAATGCTAAAATAATAGATTAGCTGGATTTTTTCAGACGTAAAAATAATTTTTAAAAATATTTCCATCACTTTTTTCTCATATATCAGTGCCTATATGAAAAATTATTTTGGTTCCTCAGATATAAATCCTCCCTAGAACATCTTCTGAAAACAAACAAATACAGTAGCAACAAATTAGAAAAATATTTGCTTAATGGTCTGTGGGCCGCCTCTAGATCATAGATGTTTTTAATTTTTTTAATACAAGATATCCATTCAGTTTTGTTTTTTGTTTAATGTGTTTTTGGTTCCCACTTATGATTCTTGTCTTTTTAGACAGAAATAACTACATTTTAGCAAATAACTTGACATGTCTTCTCTGAAAAACTACAAAGGTATAAACAAATTAATAAATGGATAAATGAATTTTAATGTCATTTTTTTTCTGAAAAGAAAGTGTTAAGCAATATACCAAATCATCAATGTTATTACGTTCACAGCAGGCAAGTAGTAGCTTTGTCTCTGTGTTTTAGGCTTCACAAGTGTTTATCAAAAGAAACTGATATAATTTTGTCTCATTTGCAGAAAAAACAGCAATAGTCTGAAAGTTATTGTATGAACCTAGAAAATGTAATAAAAAGAGCTGACATTAAATGTACAATTTATATACGTGCTATACTTAATGTCTGAAAGTTGAGTCATGGCAACTGGACTTTTCTTCTTTTTGGTTTGAATTGTTTTGCTGCTTATCCAAGTAGCTTCTACACAGCAAAACATGTCGAACCAAAAACAAAAGAAGTCCAATTGTCATGACTCAACTTCCAGAGAAGTCTACCTGGTTGACTGAAAATCTTCCGCAACATGCTATACATAACATACTCAAATGTAAAATTTATATAAATTACATATATTATATACCTCTTATATCTGTGCTATCCTGGTTTTGGGATTACAGAATGGAATTTTTTTAAAAAAAACAGATATAACTGATTTGAGAACCAACCTTGCCAACCAAATATTTTCTAGATGTCTTCAACCATAGCAGTTATCCTTGCTGACTGCCTACAAGTGGAGATACTTCCATACATTGAAAGCGCCAGGTGGCAAAGGCCACATGGAATCTTGACATCGTTAATCTTTATTCCAGCAAAGATCAACCATTTGTGGCAGAAGAACCCTTACCACCATCAGGTATTAATGACTAAAACAGATACCAGAAAAAGAATCAGTCAACTTGATGAGAAATACAGATTTGCTCTAAATCTGAAAGAAGTTGAGATGTACAGCTTTAGAACTCAGTTGAATTCTTGTTCGTTCTTTCAGTACAGATTAAGACAGCGGTTCCCAAACTGTGCGCCGCGGCTCCCTGGGGAGCCGCGCTATCGTCATAAGGGCGCCGCGAAATATTCCGCCCGCTGGGTCTAACGTCTAATGCGCATGCGCAGTTGCAAGTCGGATTGCTTATGGGAGCCGCGCAGTTGCAAGTCGGATTGCTATGGGAGCCGCGAACCCAAAACGATTGGGAACCTCTGGATTAAGATATACTTTATACCAAGGTGGTATAGGCCCAAAATCTGTCTTCCAATTTCTCAAAAGTTGTCTCCTATCCCCCACCTCAAAAGAAGCTTTTTGGATGCTTGAAAACTTCATTGAAGTCTGCATTTTTTTTGCATTTTTAATTATTAGGCCTGAGATAGGGTACTATTGCTGGCACTGTTTTTAATGGTGCATATCTTCTCATCACTCTGAAGATTATCTGGCTTCAAATTTCTTCCCCCAGAACTATGGGCAGAGAAATTGGACAAATGATTTGTCTTACTGTTTTCAGGGAAAGAAGAAATTTTTCAATAAGATACTGTCCCTTTTAGTGATTAATACCATAATGCCCAGTAAATATATTGCCTCATGAAGTCTCTCTTTGAGATTAAACTGAAAAATGTGAGTAGGCTGCATATACATACACACACACACCTGCAATTTTTACAAATGCAGAATTATCTCTTCCAACTCAATATTCTATGAAACCTAGTTTTAGTCAACTTTAAATAAGTTATACTATGATTTCAGCAATTCATATTATCTTCAGGTAATTTCATTTAGCGCCTGAACTCAAACTGGAAATGGATTCAAAATGTTGACATTCCAGAATCTCTGAAAAAAATAAATAACTGGCAATGATGGAGGTTTAAAAGTTGCAGATTTTCATGTTCCAGAATCTGTATCTTACTTTAACAGCATCACATTAGTTTTTATGGTGGATTGTATCAGTGGTGGGATTCAAGTAATTTAACAACCGGTTCTCTGCCCTAATGATTTCTTCCCACAACCACTTTGCCAAACCGCTCAGAAAGTTAACAACCGGTTCTCCCAAAGTGGTGCGAATTGGCTGAATCCCACCACTGGATTGTATGTACACTTATGTAGGTAGTTGATGTAATACTCTATATTACTTTATATCACAAAAGCAGACTTCTGATGTTTTGTGTTGAATATAGTGCCTTCTCAAACTAGTTGTGCAACCAACATCTGAAATAGCATCACAATCAATCCTTGGCTATATTCATAGCAATAAATTCTTAAATATTATACCTTTTGTATGAAAACTGTATTTCTTAAGCACAGAACTTCAGGCTGTTCCATTTTACTAGCTCCCAGATCCCAGTTTAGTCATCAAAATAGTAAGGTGGTTAGTTTATTTAGTGGAATATCAGGGACATTAACTATATTGATCCAATATCACTGAACTTTTCCATTGCTCTTTCACAACTTAATAATTTTGTTTCCATTAAAAGAGAAAACGTTAAGACATTAACTGTCAACAATGTTTTTGTTCTAATGCCAGAAATTATGGAATCACTGCAGCATCATAAAATGTCAAGCCTTTCGTTAAAGATTACACTTAGAAATTGAGAATCTTGAAAACCCTTGTATTAAAGTGTTACTGAAAAATATATCAACTTGCTTTCAAATAACAGCCTATCTTTCTTTTGCTAAGGTACAGTTTTGTATCCCACTATGTGCTATAGGAATCACTGAAACTTAATTACATTTACTGTTACAAAAAAAGAGTTTATGAACTTTTGCCTTTAGGCAAAAATGTTTATTTCATTGCCTTTGCTATTCATCCTTTTCAACTCTATTGCCTTTGAACTCTTCAGCTGCACAGAGTTATCACCATGGTACAGAAACCAGGAAGTGTGCTCTGGAGATGCAGACCTCAAGTTGCAGAAAATGAAAAAAGCGAAAGATATAGGAGTCGTTATTTTGGCCACCCTTTGTGCTATTAAAATCTCATTTTCTGCCTATTAGAATGCCCTCTTACTGCTTACGCAGTGGTGATAGTCAGTGATTAGTGTGTAATTCAGTATAATTGTCTTTTCACTTTTCATTTGTGTCATTCCAAGCTTCCTTCTGTTTTTTTTAACCCCACAGAGAAAGAGCAGAAAGAAAATAAAGCTGTTAAAATTCTCACATCCCTGAAGAGATTTCCTGATTGTAATTATAGATTGCTTCCTCCTCCCAATTCTATAACATTGCTCAAAATTCAGTGGATACCTCTCCAAAACACCTGTGCTAAATCCACACTAATAGAATAAGCTGCAGAATATTTTAGCAGAAACTAATAATATCAAGCTGAAGACTTGTGCCAGAAGTAGGAAGTTTAACCAACCTTTTCTGGCACTCAATTATCAAGGCAATTTATTAACATGATCATCCAAGAAAAGCTCATGCAAATTAGGAAAACAATTATGTCCTTCAAGTCATTATAAGCTTCTTGAGAGCAGTAATGCTCTTAATTTATGTATTCATAATTCGATTATAGCTCAGCGTAATGTGGATTGCTCATCAGCTGAGGTAATGAGCAACCTACTCCTAAGGTTAAATTTAAACAGTACATATCTTTTTCATTATTTTCATGACAAAGAATCAAGACCAAAATCAATGACTCTGGAGAGGTTTTTTTTTAAAGGAAGGGAAAGAAAAGAAATCAACTTTAAATATATATATTATGGAAAAAGCACCACATCAAACATGCCTGACAGCCGAATACAAGCAAGAAGGCTTTGGGATTGCATTATGAAACATTGCCTTAAACTAAATATAAGCTATGACTTTTGATTCTGTCAGTAGAAAAGGGAGGAGGGAGGAAACTAGCAAACTGAAATCATGTGGCTTATATAAAGAATACTTTATGGTTTAAATTTGGCAAATCATTGTATGATGGCCTTGGGCAACAGACAATTTAGTTTGGGTATACAGCAAATCCTGTGTCTGAAAAAGCAGGACTGACCTGAGGTGAAAGGCCATTGCCAATGGCAGGGTTCATAGGATTTGAGGGCCCGGATGGAGGCACAAAGCTGTCTGTATAGCTGGAAAAGCCGTGCCTTGTGGTTGGTAGGCAGTAGGCAGAGCTGCTGTCTGGATTTGAAGGGAGGCTGCTTTGGTGTACCGTGCTTGGTGGAAGAGGCTGAGGTCGGTGAACTGTACTGCTTGGGTCTGACACAGCTGCAATGAAAAGGGACACAGGTATGAATCTCCTCGTTTTCCCATTCAAAAGCCAACCCTAGATCATAGAAAGGTTCACCAGACCAGTTCCCAATGTTCAAAGCTATTCAGTGGTTGAGTACACTTCATGTGTAAAGCTATTATGCAGTATATTCAGTTTGGTCTAGCTTGTTCAAGCTCAACCAAGCTCATTCTCAGGATCACTTGGACTATAATGGAACAGCAGGTTTTGGAGATTTGAGTCATACTTTTGTTTCTTACATGCCCTTCTTCCCCCTTGCACTTCACTTCCTTTTCCTTGAGTCAGGAAAACCTTAGTTTTTAAAAATTGCTACATGATGCAAGGGAAGGAGAAACAGGAGGAAGGAAACACAGAAGGAAGACCAATAACAAAAGCATTAGGAGTACACACTGAAGTTTTGAAAGAAACTTATCAAACTATTGAGATAATTAAGATAGTATAAAGAAATAAAAATCATCAAATTTTGGAAAGGAAGTCATTAATTCAGGAAACTCACAGATTGATTACTTTCATGTGGTTCCAAGTAACTTTAAGACTGCATCAGTAAACTATGAAACTGTAAGAACTCATGTTTAATGAAACTACTTGGAAATTCTAACAATGGATTCAAAACTCTGAGTTTTCTCAGCTGTAATTCAGAATTCTTTGTTTAGGCAACAGAATCCATGACAACAACTGATTTTAAGTTTTCTATAATAAAGCACATGATTGTTTAATAAAGTTTCAGGACTCTTCAAATTCCAATCTGGCTTTTGTCTGCTCAAGCATTATATCCAACTCTTTTCAGAATGCATTCTTGGAGCCAGCATCAAACGTAGCATTTACCATTATAAAACAGTTACCTTCAATGATGAACCAGAATGGGTGATGAACCTGATCAAGCTACAATTCATAACTCTCCAAACATATGGAAATACAATAGTCTTCATTCCTAGCCATGCGTCTAGAGGTTCTCCAATTGTAAAAGATGAACATCTGAAACTGATTTCCAGATTTCACCTTCCATGTTAATGCTGATCCATTGAAACCAGTGTAAACATTTATGGAGAGGTAATTATAATGATTTTCAGAGATTCAGAACTTCAGAGGAATAAATAATATGTCAAAATACAGTTCAAAATAATCTTTCAAGTCTACCTTGTGGAATAGAAGTAGGTTGATAGGAAGATTCTGATAACTGATAAGTTGGCAGGGTTGGCATGGCAGAGGGTGGGAAACCTCCTGGAATCAAGTGATTGAAAGCCATCAACTGATTGGCACCAGCTTGCTTCCTCCATCTGGCTCGACGATTGCTAAACCAAACCTAGAAAGAGTTGAAAATAGCTTAAATCATTTTGAAATGCATTCGGCATTTGTCAGACTGTATTGATATGTGTCTTACTTGCATTGGATTAGATTATAACTAAAAGGCTTATGAAAGTTTTAACTAACTCAGAATTAAGGGTCACTGTACATAGCTGCATGGGTAGAGTATGGCCAATTATACTAATTATTAAAATATATCAGCTTTACCTCAAAAGTTAGTTAGTGTACATAAAACATTCTTTGTCTTCTTTGCCTTGGTTTCAAGATGGCTCAAAGTTGTCGTTTTTTAAAAAGACAACTGAACTGTTTCCAGAAGGGGGAGGCGGAGGAGATTTTGCTTCTCATCCAAGAAGCTTCATCAATTCTGGCATGATGACTGGTTGCTCATTCTGTTCATCTGTTCTTTTTCCTCAAGGAAGAAACAGTCCAGTTGCCTTTTGAAAAACCACCTTTGAGATAACTATGACCTGGATGACTGAAATCTACATAGGCATTTGGTTTCAAGATGCTGTCTTATCCAGTATCTAAGCTGCATCTAGATATTTATCCTAATGTTTTATAAAGGCAGCCTTATCCTGAAGTGGACTGGTGTTAAATTGGTTGTGGCATGTGAAAAAGCCTAATCTGTGATTATATTCAATGTTAAATACACTCCATTAAGGTTCTTTTCATGTTTGTTCTTTGTGCTGTGAAGGTTCTTCTATTTAACTGGACATTTTACTCTAGTTGCAATTATTATTGTTTTAATTTAACTGTCAATAGTAATTATTCTTTTAATGTGCCTGTCAATAGTATTCAATTATTCTATTTATTTTACTATTTTCATTATCCTAATAAAGGTAATTATTTTTAATTAATTGCCATCTTTTTATTACATTTTCTCATTAGGAAAGCTTGCCTTTTCTTAAAATAAAAGAAGACATTTCCTTAGTGTGTTTAAATTGACCAATTTTAGTTTGAAAAACATTAATGATATGAGTTTCCAATTCAGGACATACCTTTCTGATTTCAGGTGATGCTTCATTTTTTCCCTACTACTATTGATCCTCAACTGTGTGCTATTGCAGTAGATAACAAAATATCCAGATTATGATTTAAAGGACCGATTTCTTGAGACCATGTTTTGTCACAGTTGCAGCACTGCCTCAAGATATTTCTAGTTTTGATATAAAAGAGAAGATTGTGTATTGCTATTATTCCACTTATGGACTAGAAATTGAATCTTACTAATACAGGACAGCACCCTTTACTGGCATACCATTTGCCACTCTCTTGTCACTACCTTTTTTTTCACGAACCAGTCATTTCATTATGGCTAATGATAGGGATGACATGCATGTTCTCCACAACAAAGGAAGTGCTGCTGTGTTTCCTTCCAAGTATGTGAAAATGAGCCACCAGTGAACACAAGCCCTGAAACACATTTCTTTCCATTCATTCGCCTTCCCCATCTTTCAGCATACAAAGACATGCCCTCCAGTTAAAAATTGTTCTGAAAAGTTAATTGGACCAGTATGAAGGTGGGAGATCCACTGCTAATGAAAATAAGCACAACAGCAGCATAGCAACATTGGAAAGAGGCAAACTTTTCTCTGATACACATCCTTGTCCATATCTAGACCATGGTTCCCTATATCTTCCAATCATTTAGAGATATTTATTGTCAACTGGGATCATATGAGAATAGGAACATCATAGTGGGAGGGCACCAGACTGGGGAAGCACACACACACACACAAAGAGAGAGTCATGGGGTTGTCTCGGCAACATAATCACAAAGGAAATGATGAGACACTTGCCATACTGTGTGTATTAGTGTATGTTTATGTCTGTGTGTATTTTTGTGCTACCTTTGTGATACTATTGCAGTGGCAAACTTCCTAATTTTGTTTTTCCTATTACCCAAAATTCAATCATTCTCTCCTTTCCTTTTTTGTTCATATCCTTCCATCATTTAATTTCTATTACTTCCAATCTTTTGCTTCCCCCCCACCCCTGTCATTTCTTTCATGGCCACTGAATCAGCCTAAAATTAAATAAATACTTCAGATATACAGTATTGCAGCAAAGAGGACGGTACATTTTCTGGCTTAAATTAGATGTGTCTCTATCAATGCACTAGTCTTTTGATTTGGTACGTATTTGGCATTCATCCTTGTAAAGCTCAGGCTCTGTTTAGAGGAAACTATCCTCTATTGTCTTGATAAATTCTCTTTTCAAACATTTTGCCTATTTGAATGAGAGATCTTGTTCCCTTAAAAGCACATTGGTAATTTTCTGTTTAGGATAAGTCAGTTGAAATGTCACGGCCAATTTCACGAAGTTAAGCCTGGGGGAAGAACCACAGCTTTGAAAGGATACCCGGCCAGCATCAATGGAATAAGATCTTGCCTTGTCCAGTTATAAACTACTTCAGAGAAAAATGATAACAAAGGGGGAAAATGTAAATATTGGGAAATTGAGTTGGAAATCATCTGCAAGGTCATCTAGTCCATTCCAAAGCTGACTATATTAGACTGGTACATCCAAACCTATTGAAGTTCCTGTTCTATTTTTCACAGAGACTTTTGCTACAGCTATTCACTGTTTTTTTAAAAAATGTTCATCTGATCATGCTGGCTGTGGAATTCTGGGAGTTGAAGTCCACACCTCTTAAAGTTGCTGAGGTTGGAAACACTGTCCTAAACTATAAATAATTTGCTTGATGACATTGCTTGATTGTGTTCGCGTGTCTTCATTATGTGAAATATATGTGAAATATATTTAAGACAGGAAGCTTGGATTTCTGGTGTGTGGCTAGAATACCCAAGGAGCAAAGCACCAACTGATTGAAGATAACCTAGTTTTGATATGAGAAAATTTGCATGGAGAAATTCAGAACACTTTCTGGCACAGTGATGAGTTGAAACAAGAATTAGATGATTGTCACTAAATGTTAATCTTGGAAATGTTATGCCAAAATCAAAAAACATTTTGCACCATAAACTCTCAAAATACTTCTCTGTAAATTTCAGTGCAGCTTTCCCGGATTCATGTGATCACAATTTGCGATCTTTCTAGGGAGTTTCCAACAAGCAATATCAAAGCAGGAACCCAGATGTGCTTAATAGCTATGTGATTCGCTTAATGACTGCAGCAAAAGGCATCATAAAATTATACACAACATATCTACCATGCCTTAGCAACAGAAGTTCAATCCAAATTGTAATCATAAGTTCAGAACTACTGTATGGGTCACCTGGTATTTTGTATTTGATATTTGACAGCCAATCATTGTTAAAGTTTTAAAAGGAGTAATATTTGCAGAGAATATTTGTCACACTGGCCATCTCAAAGAGCTATCCCTTTATTTATTCACCAATTCTCTTTATCCAGGATTTTTATTGGGGTTTTTTAACAATTCCAAGTATCATAACAATCAGATTAATACATCTATCATTATAGCTTTATGTACATACTTTCTTACCTGCCTCTTTATTAGCTTATTCCCTTGGTTTATAGATTTGTCACCATTTAATGTAAACCTTTCTGTAAAACTGGATATATTTCAAATTATAGACATTCAGCAAATGCAGCCCTTTTTTGAACCACTGTTTCCTAGTAGATAACTTTGTTCTGACTACAATTTAAGAATGTCCTTAAGTATGAATTGAAGCATTTATGTGACTACATAAGCACCAAGATTCAAGCACAAATATGTTCTTTGAGCACATGGAGGGTTATTGGAGGTATGGTGATTGGGAAGATAGAGTCAAGAGTTCCCTGGAGTTTTCTATTTCACTGGTGCAAGGTACAGACAAGTGGCACTTAAATTCCCAGGTCTTCTTTTAATTCCCAGAAGTTCACTCCCTCTGATACTTTAACCATTGATTGATTATGGTTGTTTCTCCCTTTCTTTGTGCTGTTTTAAGGGAAAAGTCCATATGTTCTACACAGTAGAAAATTTGCCAGACTGGAGATCACAGGAGTGAGTGTGAGACACAACGTGTCTCAAGGGAACCAAAAAAACCATAAGGAATGTAAAATGTCACAGGGTTAAAGCCACATTAAGACAGCTGTTATGTTAATGAGACCTCTGGTTTTCTTGTAGCTGTGAGTCACTGCATTAGAGAAATATGAATGTTGATGGTTCTCTTTAAAGCAGACATCCCAGAATTGAATATCCAAATATTTAAAGTAAGGAGTCCAAATTTGTAGGGGTTTTTTTAGTAGTTAATTTTTAGCCATAGTCAATTTAATTTTCAGTTTCAATATCTGAAACATGCCAATATATTTAATAATCTGTTTTTATGTATTTATCTTTCATACCTTCTGTTTTAAATGATAAAAAGTAAAGTCCGTCCAATGTGTTTCAAAATATAAATCACACTGATTTTCTTACCCTGATCAGTTACCTAAATAAATTATGCATCCAGTGTGGGGTCCTTGAAAGAGCTTCTTTTAGCGCTACCGAATGTTCTGACATTCAATGTTCAAAATAAACCATGGTCTTGCAACATAACTTATCTCATCATTCTTCACCAAGAAAAAAAAAATCCTTATAAAAGACACATTTGTTCCCCACACAACTAATAGAAGAAAGCTGTTTGGAACTCTTAGGATAATATTCACCTGAACCCGAGCCTCCGTGAGTTTAGCTCTTTGTGCAAGTTCCTCTCTGGTGTAAATGTCAGGATAATGAGTCCTCTCGAAAGCTCTCTCCAGCTCTTCTAATTGTTCTGCTGTGAAAGTGGTTCTGCTTCGCCGTTGCTTTCTCTTCAGTGGCAAATCTGGCTCAGAATCAATGTCAGAACCTTCATCTGACTGTTGTGCTGAAGCTAGAAAGCAAGCAAACAAGCAATGGAGCAATTAATATTGGATTGGGAGAGCAGGAGAAAAATGACAGGGACTAGCACTAAGCAAGTTGTGTTTTATTCAAATAACAGTAGTCCAATTTTAAACAATAAGCAGTCTTGGGGTATTAGAGGATGCTACAACATATTTCCTTCAAATGACTGAATAATTCTTTATACAAACTTCAGAAAATATAATCATTTTTCTTCCTACGCTTTGTGGACTAGGGTTGCCTTTGCAGCCATCTAATGCCACTTAATTCCTCCATGTACTGTTCATGGTTTCACCATAACTTACTAAAATTGGCTAGTTTGACACAATGCATTAAAGCATGAATTATAACCTGCAAATCATAATGTTTAGTTCTAAGCAAAATACATTAGAGTTTAGCATGTTGAATAAACTTGGCCAATGTCTTCAACTCTTTGCTTCTATAGAATTACTCATTTCTGTCTTAGTGGATTCTAAAAACTGAAAGCTCAAAACAGGAATGAAAAATTAAAATTAATTCATCCCAAACAAACTTCTATAGTTAGTATATTTGCATAAAATGCATGCCTTAAAATAATATAAAAATACAAGAACATAATAAATGATTTTCAGATTAATTAATTTACAACTTCTATTTTGTGGCAACTAATAACTACCATAAAAAGGTGACTCCACTCAGTAACCCTTCCAACACTGATGCCATCATAACTCCCTCTAGCAATACAAGTTTTAGATACATTTTAATCTTAGTTTATTTTCATTCTAGAATCTTTGTTGTTGTGTATATTGCCCAATCATTTAGGTCAGTGTTTCTCAACTTTGGCAATTTCAAGATAAATTGACTTCAGCTGGCAAATTCTGGAGCTGAAGTCCAGATTACTTAAAGTTGCCAAAGTTTTATGTAAAGGAGCCATTCCTGCATGACTTTGCTTGCAGTACTGTTCTAAAGATATTCTTTCTGGCACTTTGGACTTTGCCTTTAGCAAATGCATTTCTGGGTCCAGATGATTCCCTGGCTAACTTGCAGAAGCTAATAGCACACTTAAAAACATCAGACATTATTGTGAAGCAAAGAGGAAATTACCTGTACACCTGTACACGTGTTTGACTATTACTAGCACAAGAATAGAGAATTACATTGTTTTTCTTATCTGCAGCTGATGAAAATGTGCTGACAGTATTTGCTTGGAATCAAAAAGTATATCTGTGATATCCAGTACAGTGGTGGAATTCAATTTTTTTTTACTACCGGTTCTATAGGCATGGCTTGGTGGGCGAGGTATGGCTTGGTGGGCATGGCAGGGGAAGGATACTGCAAAATCTCCATTCCCATCCCACTCCAGGGGAAGGATGCTGCAAAATCTCCAATCCCACTCCACTCTGGGGCCAGACAGAAATGGTATTTGCCGGTTCTCCGAACTATTCAAAATTTCCACTACTGGTTCTCCAGAACCTGTCAGAACCTGCTGAAAAGCACCCCTAATCCAGTAGCACATTTGAGGTGCTGTCACTAGACAAGAACCTTTTAAAATTTAAATAGAGGGATTCAGCATAGGCTTCTTTAATTGGAAGTCAATATAATTCATAGAAATAAATGTGAACTGGGAAATCAAGATTGCGACTGTTCTGGTTCCTCATCTGTTTGCTGGTGAGTTTGATTCTATGCATAACTAAGTCTGCCTTCCTGGTGATTAGGGAATGATGGTGCCTGTTGAAGAATAGATGGACATGCAATAGGAGATATGACACATGCAAACTAGATGAAGAGAAGCACAATCTCTGGTCATAGTTACAGTTGTTCTGCCAGATGGAAAGTTTCTGATAAACCTATTGATCTGCATTTTTTATGTTGGTCCTGGATGCAAGTTTATCATACTATTAGTAAATCTTTGTTGCCAAAGGTTAATTATTGATTGATAGTCCAATCTGGTTTGTATCAGGAGCGAAGAAGTAGAAAGTTTCTTGTCTCTCACAATGTTCACTGGTATTTAGGCTGTAGATGGGATAATGATAATATTACAACTCCTTTTTGCTTTATACATGATTGCATAGTAATCTAATATGTATGTATTTTATGTTTGGCTCATGGATCAACTTGGATATGTTGTTACCCTGCTACAGGGATGTCAAACTTGCATCATCACATGATGTATCATCACTTTTTTTCCCTTCGCTAAACTGGGCATGGGCGTGGCCAGTGCGTGATGCATCCAGTCCACGGACCCTGAGTTTGACAGCCCTGCCCTACTATATGCCATATGAAAAGTTTATATGCACTATTTATCCTTTTTACCAAGCATTTTCTCTGCCTGAATTAGCAAAGGGGTTATTGCTGAATATATCTGTCTTAAGGATCAATATCCATATCCTGACCAACATTCTGGAGCAACCCATAGTGATAGTCACTATGGCAAACACATAAGGTCCCAATTCTGTTGTCTTTAGGGAAACCATTAAGACTTTTTTTTCCCCCTAAAACATTTAATTTCAGGTTCCCGTGGTTGTTTTTATTATTGCATTTGGTTGCCATTTTATCTGTTATATTACTTGAGGGACTGCTTGTCCTGGTAGAAGAGATTGTGTAGGAGAGGCATGTGCCCAGTCCATCTGCTAGAGAATGCCAGCTGGCGGAACCCAGGAAAAGTGTCTTTTCTGTTGGAACATCATCTCCCAAGAGATCAGATTGGTCTTAACCCTTTCCTGACTTTTTGTTAGGCCTTAAAGATTTGGTTCTGCCATCTGCTTGGGGTAGAACCTGTTACTATTTTGATAGTTGTCGGTCTTTGGTATACACTGCCTATAGACTGTGTCATTATATAGATGTTTTTATTTTCTATTTGTGTGTGTCTTGTTGTTTTTTATTATTTTGTATTTGTTGTTGTATTGTTCACTTTGGGGGAGGGGGGCTACTTAGTTGTTGTGAGCCATATGGTTCACAGCAACTAAGTAAGCAGTCTCCCAAAATACCAACAATACAACAACAAATACAAAACAATACAAAACAACATAGAGAGAGTTATATAAATTGCAATAATATAGAAATATGTGGGGCTTTTAAAATTATTATTAGATTTTTGTCTTGCCTTAGTTTATTCTTCGTTCTTGTTGTTTTTTGTTGACCACCAAATTATTGAAGTTGGGTGACCTTACAAATTTAGTAAATGTAAATAAATAATAAATATAATTAGCTGAAAACAGGATTCAACAATATCCAATTCTCTAGCATATGTTCTCAAATAAGCTGAAAGACAGCTGGAATGCAAATACAGAACAAATTCAATCAAGTACATTGAAATCCTTTCAAAAGCATATTCCACAGTGTAATATCAGAAAAGAACCTCTGTTTTTCTAGTATTACATCCCCTTAGCATCTGTAAGTAAAATTATCTGAGCAAAAGAAGTTTTAGCAATCTCTTTGCTTTCTTTAAATGGGAACAATTTTGGAATTATAAGAGTACTGCTTTGTTTTTTAAAAAACTGAACTGAACCACTGCATGTATTTATTTCAGTTTGGTAATTAGCCTCAAATATAAACCAACAAGAATTTAACATTTAAAACCAATTGAACATGGAGATAAGAATTGCAAAGCAGGCGTTCTATCACCCTAGCTAAGCCTTATCACTTCACACTGGTTCTGAAGGTCACAGACATCTGTACTAGACCATCTTAAATATGATAGTATTTCAGTGTCTCTAAAGATCTGGTTTCCCATTCACATCCCTGCATGAAACACTGAGTTACGGGATTTTCCAATAGCTACCATTGATGGGCTTTATCTTAGCATCAGTCAAATATCTGTGTATGAGTTTTAATGATATGCTTAATGAATCTTAAAAGTTGTCATATAAGGGTAATTTTGAATACATTCCATCTAGACAAATTCTTTTTCCCCTCTCCATCCCCTCTGCTGATCTTAGGATCCAAACTATCTCACTGTTCGCAGCTCCCCAAAGCTTACTTGCTTTATCTATTCAGCCAATTTGGAGTCCATCTAAGGACTCTGCGCAGCTCACAATTTAAAAAATAAGACAAATATCACAAAAGAAAAAATATTCATGAACAGCCTGAAAATAGACATATCAACAAAAAGCTATCCAAAAGAGGCTCAACCATCGCCTTGACCCAAGGCCTTGGAGAACAGAAAAGTCTTCACATTCAGGTCCTTAACATCATCAAGGTAAGAGCCATCTTGATAGAAAGCTGGATTGCTGCTTCTTTATTTAGAAATAAGAGGAGACCCGTAAGATACAAAAGAACAGCTATGAAGTTTGTTTTTTTCTTAAAAGAACTAAAACTAAATTGAGTGCTTCTTTGTTCTTTATCCCATTGTGACCTGTTTGATGGTTCCAGAAAATATTTCATCAAAGTTAATAGTATTAAACACTAATTTGCACTATTTCATAGGAATTAGGTTTCATAATAATGTGCATCTTGTCTGTCTATCTTGTATACCTCAGCAGTTCAAAAATACTCCTGGCAGTTAACAAATATCAATCCCAAGGAACACCATAAAGAAATATATCTGGAGAAACTCTATACAACTAATATACATAATCATTCATTCTCTTAATTGTTTCTATTCTCAGGGAACTATTTTATTTAAATAATTGTAGCAGCAAAGCATGACAATCATTTGAAAAGCATGTATCAACTTCCAATATAATATATTGTATGGATTTATCTAATCACTGGCTTTTGTTGCTCTCCATTTGAAATCAATGGCTTTTTTTTCCATGTATAGCTAAGCAGAGCAACCATATATGTAATGCTATTCCTGAGCTAACATCAGGATGCTCAAAATCTTACAAAGATTTTTATTCAAAATTGAAGCTCTTGAGCCATGTTGCGAAACTGCATGTGTAACTTTTTCTCTGGAAATATAGCAAATTCTAAGTACTATCTGTACAAGATATCTTCCAACTTTACTAATTTGGCTAGCAAACTGTTATTTATATTATTTAGGAAGATGAATATCATAGTTATAGTCTCTTCTGTGGAATACATTCTGGATTTCTAAATGATGCCATGTATTAATATGGAAAGCATATATTTCTAGATTCCAAAAATTTAGACATTTGGGGAAAAAAATGTCAAAAAGCATTATTGTAAGCCATATAGTTGACTTACTTTTGCACTTTGCAAACAACCTTACTTTTTTTTCACTTACCAAAAGCCAAATGCATCTTTTTCTATACAGTAACTTGAAGGCTCTGAGCAGATCTGTTGTCTTTTTCTGACCTACAGTGTCCTTTTTTGTAGTGAAATCTCCATGAGTGACCTCTAGCATGTTTACTCGGGTACAAGGGAGGAGAGACTGCAGGCAAGGCTGATACCCCTTCACAGGCTCAGAGTAAATGACAAATGACACTTTCCCTTTGTGAACTTCAAGATTTTTGTTGACTTATTTGGCAGCTTTTGTTGAGTCCTTAGAAATGGCCTGTGGCTGAGGCCTATTCTACCAATTTCCACGCTCCATCTGTGGTATCCATCAACAGGGCCTTTTACCCGCATTCAGGGCTCTGACACCTGCCTAGCAGGATGCAGGAGACACAAAGAAAACTGAAGTGGATGAGAAAATGGGTGGGGGGAAGGAGGAGGTAAGGGAAGGTTGAACTGGATGCTCTGTAGGGGTTAATCCATGTCTCTTCAGTCTAGAGGCTGCAGCACCTGGAACTTCTTTTATCCCCTGGAGGGAAATCAGCGAAGTTTTAAAATGTTAAATATATGACCTTAGTATTGAAGAAAAACTCCTTCCAGAAAAAGAAAAAGGACTGCAATGGGCACAGACTCACTTTGGGAGCTTTCTAATAAATCAGAAGGAGACAGTAAGCAAAGTGGCTATATATGGGGGGAAGGCTTGTTTGTTTGTTTTTTTAAAAAATATCCTTGTTTGTCTTAACCAAAAGGTTTCACCAGCTGCTAGCTAAGTAAAGAAGAGGGGGAAAAGAAACTAGAGGCATATTTTATTGCTATTGCAGGGATGAGAAAACAGATTAGTGCCTGGACATTTTTATGGTCGAAGCGTTTAAGGAAACATTCCCACTGGAATCTTTAACATAATTAAGATTCAGGAGCAGATACTCATCATTCTGTTTCTCGGCACAGACATTGCCACTTTGACTTTTTCCTCACTATCCTTTCTTTCTCTTATTCTCTGCTTCTAACCCTCACCGTCGCCTCCCACCAGTATTACTGTTTCATTCCTCTCTTCTCCTCCTTTCAAAGTTCAGATTCACAGCAAGAGATCATTAAAAAGAAAATAAACCCCTGCCAAGTCTGCTCTAATCAAAATTGTACAGATAAATTCTGACACTTAGCAACTCCCCAAGTGCTCACAATCCTAGGAGGAATGTACAGATTACTTATAAATATGGGAGGCAGCAGGAGAGAAGTTCAGAAGGTCTAATGTCAGTGGGTAGCCACCTGTGCATTGTGTCAAGCAATCCAAGTACATGATTGCACATTTGATTAAGACTAGGATCTAGCTAAGCAATGCACTCACTGGCCAAGTATAATACTGACCACTGCAAAATGTTGATGTAAAACAGTGTTTTTAAATTTGGCAATTTTAATATGCCTCAACTCCCAGAATTTTCCAGCCAACATTTTCTTCCCCATTTTATTGTACTTTTTTCAAGACTTGATTTTATGTTTTTATTAGAGATTATTTTATATAGCTTTTTGGAAGAACATTATGATAAATACAAATAGACAAAGGGACAGCCAAAGTTTACTGGCAGGTAATGTCCACATGTCACAGAATTGCAAATGCTAATAGGTGACATTATAGCAAAGATTATATTGCTTAGCGCATTGTAAGCCGCCCTGAGTCTCCGGAGAAGGGCGGCATATAAATCAATTTTTTTAAAAAAAAAAATTGAAAACTTTTTCACATGGTGTAAGAATCTCTGGTTATTTAAGCCACATTTGTGGTTTTAGAATTACTTGAAGAAGTACTCTTTTAGTTTCTGAATTAAAGCAAACCTATTGATAACCCATAGGGATCATAGTTGAAATTAATTAAAAAGCTATATTTAAAACATTTTATACCATGGGAAATTAATTGAAAAAAATTAAACATATATAAAGCATTTGTTATAGGATCAGCTTAGCATAGTGGTTAAAGGCAATAGACTGAAAATCAGAAGTTTATGAGTTTTAATCCATATTAAAACTCAAACCAGATAGGTGACCTTGGCCAGTCAGAAATGGTATAGGGTCTGCTGCTTGAACAGGGGGCTGGACTAGAAGACCTCCAAGGTCCCTTCCAGCTCTATTCTGATTCTCACTGTCAGCCCTCAGAAGAAATCAGTAGTAAAATTCTTCTGAAATCTTTTTTTTAAAAAAACCTTCAGGAATTAGTCCAGGCAATTGCCAGGAGTCAACACTAATAAGGTGTAACCACAATATGTATCTATATATTTGCAATAATTACTGGTACATACAAAATACAACTTGCCCACTATATGAATAAACTCACTGCATGTTCTTATCAGCATTTGTCTTAATCTTGAGGAATTAAACAATCACTCAAGTAAACTATAGATTCAGGACTATATGATTCAGTTAAGATGAATTATCCTGATTTCAGTAATAAGAATAAGACTGAAGAGAAAAACTAATATCTGAATGAAATAGTCTTTGCCCTAGTCAGGAAATCATCCTGGCCAAGAAATGAATCTCTGATTTGTTTGTTCATGTGATTTATAAATCCTACATCTCAATGATTGTCAGTGGTTTACAAAATTAAAATACAATAACATCATCCAAAACATTCATAATACAATAAAAATAACAATTGACAGCCCTCTAATTCACATCCAGGAACCTACTATAGGTGGGACTAGTTTCAATTCCAGGGGCATGCTGTTATAAATGAACTAATGAAAAATATGCTTAAATATGCTTTTCGACCTCTCTGCCCAAAAAGGGTACTGTAAGAGTTCATCCTCAGATCAATATCTCAGATATGTTGATTCTAGATACAGAAGACGGCTCAGAAATGAGTGGAACCTCTGCAAAGCAGTGCTTCCAATACCTAATGCTCACATATTCAATAATGATGAAAGTTGCAAAGAGATCCAACAGACTTAGGATTGCATTACCTCCATGTAGGTCCTGATAAAGATCATAAACCAAGACAATCAATACTACTTTATTTCGTGCCCAAGCCTAATTGAAAATTATTAAATCCAAATAATCTGCTTCTTCTAGGAAACATTGC
Source organism: Ptyas mucosa (assembly GCA_012654045.1). Classification (NCBI taxonomy): domain Eukaryota; kingdom Metazoa; phylum Chordata; class Lepidosauria; order Squamata; family Colubridae; genus Ptyas; species Ptyas mucosa. The sequence goes on along the minus strand of WNWU01000019.1, from coordinate 24,022,472 downwards.
AGCTGCATCCACTGTGCCCACTCAATGACTCTTAAGGCTAAGGTTGTGATTGTTATCAAAATTAGTAGGCTCCAAGGAAGACCTCATAACAAAAATACACCGTCTCCTTAAAAGCTTCTGCTAGTACCCTCTCTTGAAGTGAGGCACTGATAAATTCTTGGATCCAAACCCCCTTCATAAACTCTCTGGAACCACCATGCATTTAGAGACCAGATCACTGTAAGTGATAAGTATTGATTTAACCTCATAAAAGACCAGAAGAAGAACGAACTCCAATACCAACCCAGCGCCTAAATCAAAGAGCTGATATGGATATTTGGGCACCAGAAACATCGCAAAGATCTAATGGCATATGCAGGCTTTTGTCCACCAATACCTTCACAGCATAGTCCTTGACATTTATAAGCTCTGGTAGCTCAGTGGTTAGAATGCAGTACTGCAAGCTAATTCTTCCCACAGTCTGGAATTCAATCCCAATGGGCTCAAGGTTGACTCAGTTTTCTATCCTTCCAAGGTTAGTAAAATGAGGACCCAGATTGTTGGGGTAATATGATTTTGTAAACTGTTCAGAGAATGGTGTAAAGCACTATGGACCAGTATGAACAAGTTTAAGTGCTATTGCTATAAGATATCTTAAGATCAATGCCACAGATGATGAAAGACCACCAAACCCAGGAAAGCTGATTGTCAACATCCCACTTTATCTAACCAAGTTTCTGAAATATGTACCAAGTCTTCCCACAATTTAGTTAGTGTTATATCAATAAAATAGGATTGCCTGGAAGTTGCCTTTCTTACCATTTATCCATGAAGCTGATGTTGCTAACAATGTCTTAACTTTCAAGTAAAGGTTCTTCCGAATGTATTTGGAAATGCTGGAATCTAAAACCGGAATTCTTTTCATGCAAAGGATCTAATTTACCACAAAGCTTTGATGCTTTCTGAGGTAGTATATAACTCTATCTAGTCTCACTCAGGAAGCTGGTATTAGATGAGAAGGAAAAGGAATCGTTGTGCCAAACTTCAAAATAAACGTTTTTTCAAACATAAAAGTAAATGAAATAAAACAAAATCAAACATTAAATCTATTTTACTTGTTAAAGGTGTTTATTTATTTATATTGGGGCCCCATTTGGCATGATTGTTAAAGTCACCATGGTAGAAACCAACAACCATGGGTTCTAGTGCTGCCTTAGGCAAGGTGCCAATTGGATGACTTTGGGCCAGTCTCTTTGTCTTAGCCATAGGAAAAAGACAATGGCAAATCATCTCCCCCCCCCAAAAAAAAACACTCCACAATGATCCAAGATAACTTCTCTGGACAGGATAGTATAATGCCAATTGGGGGCAAAAATGTGCTACATTAAACAGAGCTTACAAAAATCTTCTAGCATTCAAGTAAGAAAATGTCATAGACTCTACTATTAGTTGAATATAGTTTCCAGTCAGTACTGTAGTTTCCCCTTGGTCTTCTCACCACAAGGTGGTTCAAATAGCAGAAATTTCCTATTTCATGGTGTGAAATACTGTACATTGCTTAATACTGCTGAACAAGTTTCCAAAGACCAACAACAAGCATGTTCTCCCTATTCAAGTCTGATCTCTTTAATGAGTTATATCTGTACCTATTGCTCTGTTTTAAGCTAGGACAGGTGAAAGCAGAATTGTTTTGTTCTATTCTTTTTAAGCTCTTAAGTGCCCATTTAGTTAAAAATGGATAACGACCAAAGAAGAGGAGAACAATGTTTTAAAGTAGTATCTCAGATCTCAAGCACTGCCCCCAATGCTTTTAATCACAATATCTAAATCAAAAGAACAAGAACTGCATTAAATTTTGTCAAGGCCAATGGCAATAAATTTGATAATAAAGGCTTTAGCTTAAAAATGCATGAAGTATAATGAAACGTATAATTAAGCACAATTTGTTTGATTTCACTCTTAGAAATCTCATCTTCTCTATTGCAAGCATAACTTTCTGTATTTTTATCAATCTCGTATTCTCTCTGTGAAAATCCTGAAGTGCAACTGAATACATATCCACACTGAAGTAAGCCCCTCTGGATTCAGTGTCATTTACTCCCAGAAAAGTAAACATACAATTGTAGCAAAAATGTCCACTGTTTACCATTTATAAAAGATCAAACTTACAACTTCCAAGTGTTTACATACATCTATTTGCTAAAGTACCATAGGGAGAAAGTAAGAGAGTTACTATTGATTTTATGTAATGTCTTATTCAGGAAGCCATTGTTCATTTATCAGAATCTCATACAAAAAGGGTAATAATTAAGAACTCTAAGCTTTGAGTGTCACAAGCTAACAAATGGTATAAAAGAGTTGATTTAGTTGTAACTCTAACATAATATTTCTTGAGAAGTGGCCTTCGACCAATCAGTGTACTTTATAAGAAAGGGACAGAAACAAAACTGTAGTTGAAGCGAAAGAGAAAGACTGAGAGTGATTTTTATTTACAATTGCCTAGAGACTGGCTATTATTGTCCATATGTGCTACCATCACTCCCCTTATCATGGGCTGGCCGGCATGACTATTGGGAGCTGTTAATGAACTGGGTAATTGAGCTGCTGACATGTGTTCCCAAAACAAAACAATAAGAAGAAGAGACAAATGAACATTTTATTTGGCAATCAGAGCAGGCTGTGCTTTTCAGAGGTCTGCAGCTAAGTAAGTGGCTGAATACATCAGGCAGTACATTGAAAGCAAGCAGATGTGCATACAATAATAGTTAACTGACAGCTTACGGCCCATCTGTGCGTTAACATTTTGTTAAAGAAATTACTTGACTTGCTAAAGAGGCCAATCATACAGCTGCCCCAAGCACAGCAGTGCAAGAGATAAATCATTAGCTAAACCATTTCATGCTCAAAATGACTGCTCATGTTAAGAGTGATGCTGAGACATTTTGTCAGCAATGTAGCTACAATGTGCAGCTACAATGTAGTATTTGAAAAAGGAAGTTTTACAGCTTCAGCAAAAACAAAGCCTGCATGATGCAAACTGTTTAACTAGGCGGGAAATGGGACTATTTAGTGTTGCTTCATAGCAACTGAAATATCAAAATAATATACCAAGGCTAAAAATTGCAAAGCACATTCTCTATTCCTAATTATTGTTGATCCATTTCATTTAAGAATTATAAATAATCCAAAAGAGTTTCAGTTTTAAATAAACTAGACATGCTTGGCAATGTTAACTGGTAAATTAAAAGAAGGAGCAACTATAAACATAAAAATCAAATTTGCATCCTCTCAGCTATTCTCATAAGATCACCATATTCAAAATAGAAAACCTGTGCTATAAAATGCAGAAAGATTTTGAACAGATTCTAAGAGCTGGTGGCTGTTCAAATCCAGACACTTTCATTTTTACAAAATGTATGTTTTAACATTTTATTTATCTTCAAGAATGCCAATTATACATTTTAGAAATAAAGCTAATAAACTACTGCATTTTAAACTTTCTACAACTTTCCACAAAAATTCTTTATACGTTTTCATTCATATATAACTTAAAGTTTGCAAGGTCTGATATTCTGAATTTCAAATACAGAGAATCATATAAGGAAACTTAAACTCTTTCTTTTGCCAGGAACATTAAATCTCTCTGCTTTTCCTCTGTTACTTTGAACCTTGAAAAGATAAAACCAGTGTATTCTCTGATTGCTACTTGCCAGGAGCAGTCAGAAAATACACTGGTTTTACCTTTTCAAGGTTCATTAGCCACAGAGGAAAAATGCACCCCTGTTGTAAATGATAACATTTATTTATTGTTAATGTCTTATTATGCAAATCACTTTTTTGAGGATTTGTTCTTGAAAGAGCATATAGATATAATTATATAAATATCAAATACATTTGGTATTGTCTTGAATAATCAGGATGTCCGCAAAGCAGAGTATGGCATGGAGTGATAGAGCAGGGGAATTATGTACTGTCTGCTGGCTGTTTTGTTTTGCTTCCATGTGCTCCTTCCCAAGCACATCTTTAAATGTACAAGAAATTTGTGGCTTTGCATACTAGCTTCTCACTGGTTCTTGTTTCTATGCAGGTGAAAACAAATGAATTGCTTGCCATAAGTATAGTTACAGAAATTAAGAGATTATGTGAATCCCTTAAAATAGTTCTTTAGATATTTTACATTGAATTTTTTTTTGTTTTGCTTTAGATGCATGTGTTATAGCATTTTGTTATAGCATTTAATTGTTAAATAGATTATTTGCTATTACAAAAGCAAAGTGTTTTATGTGTTGGAAACTTTAGTGAATTGGAACAACATCTGAAATGCACCAAATAAATGACATCAATCACTTCCTATATTAGAAAGATGGAAAACTCCTAATGATCTTAAAAATAAACATGCATTTTAATTAAATATTGGCTTCTTGGTCGTCTCTGAGCTTTCTTTTCTTCCCTCAGATATTCCATTGCCATACTAGACAACATCAACAGTTATCCTATGCTATATAACTATGGCTACATCCAGGAAATCAAGTACAAAAGAAAATTTAAGCAATGAACTTCATTATTTAAGGAACTATAATTTCATCCAATACAAAATGTGCTTCTCAATCTGAAATAGGATTATCAGACTTTTGTTCATGTACCTGTTCATGGGGGGCAGGAGGAAAGGGAGGCGATCCCCAAATGCTTTCTCCCAACCCAAAATTCAGCATGTTTAATTCCAAAGCATGCCTATGGTTTCTCAGATGTCCAGAAAATCCCTTACAAAGGAAATTTACCTTACTTTGCTTTACGTTATTCTAACTTCCTATTGATTTGTGTGTGTGTGTGTGTGTATGTGTGTGTGTGTGTGTGTGTGTGTGTTAAAGAAGATTAGGAGTCCCCTAGCTGTTGCTTTCCAATACAGTTCAGCCAGATATTTTTTATAATTCTAGCATTTATTTGCAAAAAAAAAAGTTTCAGTTTGCCATTCATTGTAGCTATATGTCTAGCTACAAATAGTTATACTAAATGTGTGTCTCATTTTCCATCAAAGAAGTTTTTAATTGTGTTGATAAGGAGATATCAAACATCACTTAATATGTATCAGAACAGTGACTGCTTTTTTTCTCCAACACAAATTCTAAGTTCTATTTTGTTTTCTTTGAATGTAAACTGCTTCTTTGCCTGCATTTATTTGCATTTTGTAAACAGATACCAAGAGGTGTTCCTTCCCTTTGTTCTAAAATCCTAACCATTATAACCAGCTAGAAAAATTAAAAGCAGGCCACTCCTAATGATGAAAAAACAAACATATACCATGACAGAAGAGCAGACAGTCCAACTTTCATAGAGAGGATAAAGATACTCCTGTAAATTTGGAAAACTCTGAACCTCATGCCAAATATTATTGTTATATGAAGTAATTACACTAATTGCATTACATTGTCAGGCTTTTTCTTGTGTATTTTGTATATGATATGCATTAACCTGGAAGCAAGCACACAAGATTAACCAAGGGCATGTGGAACAACCATAAGAACATTCATTGGAGTAAATATTAATGTGTTCTGTGTATACTCACAACTAAAGGAGCACTAAGCCTATAATATTCAGAGAAATAGGAACAGTTTCCTTTTCTATTTAAAACTAAAATCTCACAAATTCACTAAATTTTCAGTAAGTCATATTGAATTTTGGTGGATTCTTTTTTTCAGACAGCAAAGGAGTCATTTTATTCTTATTATTTTTTTGACAAATCTAGAAAACAGAAAGTGGTTTATATAACCATGCTTTCATTTTAATATTCCCTCTACTTCAGGGATCCCCAACCCTTGGTTTGTGGACTGGCACTGAGCCGTGGCATGCCAGAAACCGGACTGTGCAAACAAGCAAAGCCCCATTTGCAGGATGCAGGCAGCATGTCAAATTACGCCCCCTCTGGTCCATGGAAAAAGCTTCCTCCACTGAACTGGTCTCCAGTGTCCAAAAGGTTGGAGGCACTGCTCTAGTGCAAAACCTATTTATGTATGTTCATGTATCCTTTTTCTTTCATTTTGTTTTGTTGTTGCTTTTGTTTACTTATTAAACACATTTTTTAAAAAAAACATAAAAATATGAAGTCAATTTTGGTATGGGTGTTGGTATGTATATAAGAATATTATCATTTCAATTATTCAGCATTTAAAAACCATACGCTCCAAGTTAGAGTTCCTTAGAGCTCGCTTGCTATATTAGAATTCTTTTTCATAGGAAAAATTTGCTTTACATTAAATCAGATGGTTTGCCCTGCTTGGATAATATTTTCTGTTCCTGACATGGAACACCTCTCTGTGTGTTTCTCTGTCTCTGTCTCTTTTTCTCTGTCTCTCTCTTTTGCCATTTTTCATATAGCTACCTAATTGTTTAGTTCTGGACATTGGACATGATATCTTTCTCAATAAATTAATCAAACAACTTATTAGTCTTTATTCAGATATTTATGGTAATGCCTCAGCCTATTGTAAGACATATAGAATTCCATGATAAAGTATTTATTATGAAAGAAATACTTGGGGTTTTTTTGCCCATGTACAGATAATTAATAGCCTGTGATTGTATTAGGAATATTTTCCAAATACCATTTACATTCAGTATATTATTTAGGGTGTTTTTATTATTAATCCATTCATACTTTTTCTTACTGATCCAGTGCTGTTTTATTTTTACCAGAAATTTTCTAATTGTAAGATATATATAGTTAAGTAGATTTTAATAAGCACTTTAACTGGATTCATAAGAAGAAAAGATACAATAAAGTGAAGCATTTTTCTCCATTTACGCTGATGATGAACAGTAAGCCCATACATAAATCGCTTCCACTAATGTCAGTAGGATTTAACGATGCTTAATTTCAGCTAAACTGTGCCTTAAAGATTTTTTTATATATATAAAACTGGATTGCTGCTGGTGCTGTTGAAAATGAACAGAGGACATTACCATTTTTATGAGCACTGTGAGGTTGCCATTAGGCTAATGATCATCTTGGGAGTTCAGGTTTTCTCAGCAGATCATGTTAAATGCTAAATAAGTAATTACTAATGGTGTACTTACTACCTTGTTAGTGACTTTCTGATTTGAATGATATTTATATCACTCTAGCTATTCTTAAGCAACCTTAGCACCTTCAACTCCCTATCGCCAGATAATCCATCTGATGTAATCATCAAAGTGGTCATGAGAAAAGCCAATAAAATGAGCAGAAAAGGTTTTATCATCTGTTTTATTTTGTTTAATTGTTTATTTAATGTTTAAAATGTTACTTGAAAACACAAAATACCATGAGGACCTTCTGCAAGACAGATTGTCAAAGATGTTGAAGATCTTTGTAGGCCATTGCACAGCAGAAAGATTTTTGAGACATCCCTTGATGATCCCCATCATACTAGTTTCAGGGCTTCTCAAGTTTATGCTGTCAGAATGGACCACCATTGCATTGTGCAAGAGAGGGAGCTTAACAAGCCTGCTTGTCAAGAGCTGTGTACCTTATATATACGTGTGCTGCCCCGTTCCCCACATACTCAGACACGCTTGCATATGGCAAGAGTTCTACAGGTGTTTATTCCAACTCCCAAACATATCCTCGAAAAGCACCTCTATTGCACAGGTCTGGATTCCAAGCTCTGTACAGCAAGAGTCACTGGGTAACTGAGTCCAATGATCATACACAAAGTGCAGAAAAGCCGTCCAGGTTGTAAGGCACAGAAGTGGGCACCTTGTTCCAGCAATGCTCAAGGCCTCAGGGCGGGGTTAAGTAGGCAATGCTGGTGCAGCTCTTCATGAAAGGTGAGGTTGCCTTCTCATCAATAGTCTAGCTGACCGGCATTGTGCCCATGTCCTCTCTGCTCTACATGTTCTTGGATCAGGAGGAGGTGTGGACTCCACCTCCTCTTCATTGCTAACAGGCAGAAGCTGCTTCCAGTCCTTGCCTGGAGCCTCCTAGCCAACGCTGCAGCTTTGGCTCATGTCCCTCAAGCCTGTTGCTTGTGCGATCAACCCAGCTGAGGATGCTCCATGAGGCAAGCATTCTCTGAGCCTCAATCCTGACCAATTCTTGGCTCCATGCTTTCCTCTGCAGACTCAAACTCACCCTCCTCCTCTGGATTCATATCTGGAGAAGCGCCCAGGTGCAGATCCATGATACTAGGTCATATAGAAAGATGTGTACTTTCTGTGCATTATCAACTTAACTGGTCAAACAGTTATAGCTATTAATCCAAAGAACACCCCACTATTTCATGTTGTTTATCTATCATCTTAAGTACAGTATCATTAAAATTAACATTAAGAGAAACACTTTTAAAATGGTACATCTTCTCACAGCTTCCTGCATGTGATCTTCAAGTCTTAGTTCATTGGGAAAATATTATTATAATTATTTCTTCAATGTTTATGTCTATCTATGTACATAAAACCTTTATTGAGGAGTTGCAATAATACAGCTTTATATATGTATTCTAACTTCAAGCAATGAATGGTGACTTATCGATTCAGTGACAATCTGAATTGATTCAATTCAGAATCAATTCAACATGATCATACTAATTGCCAATTTTGCACTTTCTTAAGAAGTCCTGATCTGCTCTTTTTTTAAAGCTACCATCTGATTTCAACATTGCCCAACCATCACAGATTTAAGATTATGACACAAATGTACCATCACAAGCTAATCACTAACAAGACACTTCAGGAACAGTAGGTTTTTATCATTTCATTAATTCAGCATAAATACTATTGGTACACTTCGGATGAGCCTTCTATGTCATTCTGTCACCATGAACTAATCCATTCTTCAAACATCAGACAAGCCTAAAGTGTTTTGAGGAATTCATCAGTCCGTCAGTGGTGATGGGGTAATACATTTAAGAAACAAGGATTATATTTCCACCTTAACTCAGTTTATCAATAAACTGTTCACCAGTTAGACTATTAAATAACTTTCTTTCAAGTTTCTTTCTTTCTTGAGATGCATAATACTGGTTATCAAGGTACCCTAATTTTAAGTTCTTTCCATTCTATACACTAGTGTTTGATAGCTACATCAAGTTTTAATCTACTTTGCTTTCAGATTTTTATAGTTGTTGATGCATAATTCATTATATTATTATTAGTAATATTATTATTATTACCCCAAAAATAAGACACTGTCTTATATTTTTTGAACCCCAAAATAAGTGCTTGGCCTTATTTTCAGGGAGGTCTTATTATTTTGGGGCATGGGGAGCAAGATGGGGCTCCTCTTGCCATCTTAACTGATTTCCAGCTCTGCATTTAAATATTTTTAGGGAGGGCTTATTTTCAGGAGGAGGCTTATTTTAGCACATGCCCTCAAAAGCCCGACTGGGCTTATTATCAGGGGATGTCTTATTTTCAGGAAATCAGGGTATATTGTAAATAAAACTTTCAATTAGGCATCATCTTCTGAAACCCAAGTTAGTGAAGGAAAATTCATATGTATTGTAAATAAATCAATGTGGAAACAGAATGAATTTCAAGAACTTTGTTCTTACAAAATTGCAACAGTATGGAGGAGTGGATAAAAAAGACTCAGTAAAATAGATTCAGTAAAATCCCTCAAAACAAAATCTTATTCTGCCTATCCTTCAATAAATCGCTGGAATTTCTTAGCATGCTAAAGACTGTTACAATTTGGGGACAATCTGTCTGAAGAATAGCTAGTATGTACCATTAAGTGTATGTGTGTGCAATATTCACAAAATTTCTCAAGTTTTTGCCAGTGTCTGATAACCTGTCACATTTTATGTATTTAGCACAGCAATCTGGCAAAGGTTAGATAAGTATATTCAACTGAAATTGAATTCCTGAAACTGTCATCAGGAACCGCAGTTATTTAGAGCTCAGAACTATGCAAATACACAAACGCAGTCATAGACACCCACATCATGATGTAGAAAAGGTAACACAAATGGTTGTTTTGATGAAGTGGAAGGAGTTCAATTCATCTGAGAAAAGAAGACATGAAGGATTACCTTTGCACCTTTTCTGACTTAACTCAGAATTGTATCAGCAGTGTGATTGTAAGACAAAGGAATTGAGGTTAAAGCAACTTAGATTCTGCAGTGGAGACATAAGTCCATGGGCTGCTAGTTACCCATTCTTGGGCTAAACAAATACTCCCTATAAGTAGCTCCTGGGGAAAAACCTCAATATGTAAATTCAAAAATAAATAAAAATAGGATAACTTTCATTTATTAAAAGATTGGGTCAACTGTGAGTCAGTAATACTAAACAAAGGAAATTAACAGACGGGAAGCCAGAATATTGGGAAAACAGTGGATACAGAAATTAATGCTTATGATGTTAGGACTTCACATCATTCTTTGCTCCTTGTCCAAAGACTTCTCTACTGATTTCAATGGAATGCATTCAAGTAATGCATAACAGAACTTAAAGACTAAATATTATAAACTCAGAATGCACAACTCACTGAAATACCATATCTTAATTGAAACACAGCACATAAAATAAGATAATGCAGAACCTCTTTACTAGCACCTCTTCAGTTCCTTAAAGCAGCAAATGAACGACTTTTATTCAGACCAAAGAGAATATTTGCTTAATGGACAATAATGGTTGACAATTTCAGGGAGACCAAGAAGTTAGAATTGCACTTTACGAAGACTATAAAAACTAGACATACTGCTGTGATCCACCAGATAATAATAATAATAATAATAATAATAACAACAACAACAACAACAACAATAATAATAATTTTATTTATATACCGCCCTCCACCCGAAGGACTCGGGGTGGTGTACAGCCAAAATTAAAACATAAATATACAATATCATAGTGAAAATTATTTAAAATCATTAAATAGTTTTGGCCGAATTTTAAAACCCAAGGTTAAAACCCAATTTAAAATCATTCAATTAGACAGCCCCGCCTGTTGGAACAGTAGGGTCTTGAGGGCACAGCGAAAGACCTGGAGATCAGAAATGTTGCGAATATCCGGGGGCAATTCATTCCAAAGGGCAGGGGTTCCAACAGAGAAGGCTCTCCTCCTGGGTGTCGCCAGCCGGCATAACTTGGCCAACGGCACCCTGAAGAGTCCCTCTCTGTGGGAGCGAACTGGAATTTTTATATGCAGTTTTTATCCAAAGTTACTCAACAAAAACATACCTTAATGCCTGATAGATGTTTAGTGTGTCTTGTTGTTAATGACATTTAAATATATCAAAAGATCGCCCATTTGTGAGATCCTTGATGCTCTCTGAACTTAGTTGTTTTTTTCAAGATAAATATTATTAGTCCTGTAAGGTTTGTGAGGTTTACTCTCTGTTTGTATACTAATGGTTTTCCCTTTCGGTGTTGGTAGAAGTGTTCTTGTGGGTTCCTTGATTGCCCATTTAGAACACAAGAAAGGTGGATGCAATAGAATAAAATGTAATAAATTATCTTTAGGATTTTATAGCCAAAAGATATATAAAGGAATGTGGTTTGGATTAAGGTTTGTTGGTTTCTGCATAATATTTTTAGACAATTTGATATATAGGACAATTTGTGTGACTATGCCACTTTCTGTATGCCACTGCTTTCCTTTGCAGAGCAAACCTTAGCATGTAAATAAAACGGGTCTAGAACATGCCTTTGAAGGCAACTGGAGTAGCTTATGTTGGAAATGAGGAGAGCAAGGAAAAAGAAGAGGAAGAATCTGTGATTGGGTAAATAACCCTACAGAAGAAAAACAAAAAGAAAATACCATGGCTGTTTATTGTTAGCCCTGGAATTTGTAGACAGTGAAATGTTCATGTACTGCCACAATAAAATGATTTTATGATTGTCTTTGAAGTTGCCTTAGGTTGCTCATAAAAATTTTTGAATCATGTAAAAGTAATATCAACAGAAATTATTTACCTTAAGTTGCAATTAATATTGCAAACATGTATTTTAAACAATTCCAGATTAACTTCCTAAAAATCCACTAATATGTATAATTTAAAGTGATGATGCTGAAGTTCATGTCTAATAACATAATTTGTTTCAATGGCCTTGACTTAAACAAAAATGAGAGTTGGTCCCTTCTTTTGCTTTGCTTCTTTGTTTGAAGCTTAAACATTTGTACATTCATCAAGAAATAATATTCTACATTTAATTCTGTGACCTACATTGGCCAATAAGACACAACAGGGAACCACTTAAGAACATGAAATTAATTGTCTTCTACCTCATTCTCTAATGGCATCATCACATTTTATCTATCTGTATCTTGTTTACCCTGCTTCTTATCTGTCACATACTTATCTGTAACCTCATATTTGTATGCTGAATTTAAAGGTGTATATCAGGGGTGGCCTTTTCACTGCCAAAAGGCCTAATGTGGCCCCCACATTTGCTTTTCCCCCAGAACCTTTCCATCACCATATTTCAATTTCCTGCCACTATGAGTACAAACATAAAAGTTATCATGTATACTTAAAAATAGGCTTGGTGCTATTTTAAAAAAAGAAAAGAGAAACCCCCACACTTCACCTCCCAAATACAAACAAATTAAGAAAATGTGTCTTTGGCAACATGAGACATTGCTTCATTCTCTTTGCATTATTGTCCTCTCCTCTACACTTATTAGCAATCTCCCAATCTCCCAACTATTAAATGAGCCCTACTCCATCTGTTAATAATTACCAAGCTAATAATATTAGTATTTATCCCAAATGGAGGGGCGGGTTTGAAGGGGATGTAATTGGTAAAATCATGCAAACATTTCCTTCATAATCCCTTCCTTTTGAAATGACTAGAAATTGTCAAAATGCACAAACATGCTCTTTTACAACATACTATATATTTATTCCAGTGAAGTTTACAAAGAAAATCTCCCATATATTTAATCTACAATACTCTTTTTATACCACCAATAATCATTCTCCTTGATATACAGTATGCATTTGTCACTCATTGCAAAGCAGATGGAAATCTGATTGCTTACGGTAACTATTTTGAAATTAAGATATGTATCTTTTTATTAACTTGTTTTTGTAGATGCATATTTTTCAAAATTACTTGCTTGCTACACTTAAGTAAAATTTATTGTGCGCAAAATAAAACAAATTTAAAATGTCCCATTCAATTATTATCTATGAAAACCTGCTTCTCTGAACTAATTTGGAAATACATATGTATTACAGGCCTAAAGTATGCAAGCTTTATATTGTCATTGTAGGCATATTTGTACAGAAGCAAGTTCAAATAAATTAAATTGGCATTCGCTTTTACAAATATATGATCATTTGCTAATGCACTGTACATAGTCTCCACAAAGTAGAAATCTAGGCAGCTGTTTTAAATCTGACATGGATCCAAATTTTCTTTCAATTTAAGATATGGCATTCTCGTTATAGATGACACAGTCTCATCTCCCTCTTATTTCTATAGTCCCCTGATGGCGAACCTATGGCATGGGTGCCACAGGTAGCACATGAAACCATATCGGTGGGCGCACGAGCTGTAGTGCTGTGGAAGAGGATTTAGATAGCCAGTGCTTCAGAAGGAAAAGAGAGTCCAGTTAAAAATTATTTCCACCTTGTCTTGATGCAAATATTATAGTGTGATGAAGTTCAAAGTTTATGCTGCTTCTACTTATTTATTTATTTTCTACACACTATGCCATGCATTCTGCCAGGAGCCTTCTACACTGCTGTAAGAGATGGAGCAGACAAGGAGGACACTAGTGGTTCCCAGGCCAGAAATAGCATTAATTAATTAATTAATTAATTCATTCATTCATTCATTCATTCAATATGCTGTCCATCTTGTCCAGAGCAACTCTAGGTGGCTTACAAATATTAAAACTAATACACATTAATTAATAAGGAAAAAATAACAACAGGAATAAATACTGTTAAAATAGGGGGATGAAGGGAACATGAAGTGCACGGGTACATAAATATATAAACCATACAATGATTTATGTAAACATTCAACTACTTGACCTCAGGGCCATCAAGTGCAAACTAAGTATCTATTAATTTGGAGCAGTGTGAGAAATACAACCTGAGAATATAATCAACTTCTACATCCTGACATATGGTAGGCAGTCAGCTGTTTTATATCACTCCAGTTTTGTCTGTAATAAATAGTCTAATCCAGCTAAGCTACATCTGTAAGTCTTTGACCAATTCTGACTTGACTTTCTGAAATCAAATTTAGTTTCTGTATGTCTCTTAAAGAAGAATTTCATTGACTTATTCTTCAGGAGAAATATGAACTTCTTGTTCCCTACTCAGACACAATGTTGTCAAAGGATGTGTGTGAATGTCCTGTTTTTCATTATATAAATATTTCTTCACTCTTATGTCTTCCCATATTTTCAAGAGCTCCCAGGGAGAACCAATCTAGCCAGGCTTTTGTAAATGGAAAAATACGGTCATCAAGGAAGACTTGAGAGTGATGAAAAAATATACTACAGGAAAAAAATACAGCAGCAGAATGTTCTATTACTTCCTGAAATAAATTCAAAAGCACCACTAAGAAAAATCTGGTGGGTGGGGGGGGCGAATTCTCAAGACTTCTCAAGAGAAAATGCTAAAAAAGCAAAAGTTTACTTAGCAGAGGAATGTAATTTTTGAATACGTTACGGAATTAATGTTATATAAGGACTTACTTCAGTACACTGTAATTAAAAATACTGGATCAGTATTTTTAATACTGCATGGACTTGTCTGTCAGTATGATGGCTGAGTTAATTAGATCAACAAATATCTATACACAGGTATACATATGAATATATGCAACATACACATATTATATCGGCATATTTATATAATATTCTCCAACCAGTTCATAACATGTATACTATCCTTCCCAATAAGTTCCAGATCACTATTCCTGAACAAGTGGCAGGGGGAAGGGAGGGGAGGAAGAGGGTAGTTTTACATCCTCATCCTCTCCACTACAATTAGCAACAGAGAAAGTGCAGTTTATTCCCTTCTGCCTAGCTTAGGTATAACCAACTGAAGGTTATAAAAATGTGAACTTAGCTACCAGAACAACATATTCAGGACAACCTACAGTTGCAAATACCTCGCACATGCTTCAACGCATGGCTCCAATGCAAGCATGGAAAACTGAATTAGAACAAAAGCAGAATATGTGGACTTTCTAGATCATAAGCCAGAAAAATGAGAGATGAAGAGTGGGAGTAGATTGGGAAAAAGAAAAAAAGTGGAGCCTGTTTCAAGTAGTTGTTCATTGCTTTGGGAACCCTCCAACCGTGTATAAATGTTCATGATTTGATGAGTAACATTGCACATTGTGCATCCATAGTGTGGGGAAGAAAAGACTGACTCCTATATCAACTGTTTGCATGTTGAGTACATGCAAAGAGAGGTAAAAATATGCCTGTGTCTTGCACTGAATCTATAAAAGCAATAGAAATTGTGACAGACGTTTTACCCTGCTTTGGTCTTAAATGAAGAACCTACTCTAGATCATACACAGCAAAAGCAGATGGCATCGCAGACATCAGCAGGTGAAGGATAGATGCAGTCTCGGTACAAACTCCCAGTCCTTTTTCCTGGTTTGAGTTAAAATCACTTTCTGTGCTCTGTTCCAACCACTTTCTTTAAAATCTATTTTCCCTTAGCCAATATGTCTTTCTTCAGAATTTGTTCTATTGGAAGCTGCATACTGCATATTAAATAACACTTCAAGAATTTCAGGCATTCTCATGCCTCTTGTGGATTATTTACTTTTCAGTTGGGTTGTTGGCTTTGTTTGGGGTTCACATTTGCTCCCCTCCTCCCGCTCCTTGAAGCTAGCCAACAATATGGCACTACACCACCCTTTATGTATATATGTTGCATAATTATGAAGACGCGAAGTATTTATCACCTTTTTGGAGCACGAAGCAGAAAGAAATACAATACTATTACTTCCAGCCAGTAGCTTTCCCAAGATAATTAGATAACACAGTGACTGAAGCCTTGGTTAGTCGAAGGCTTTTCAAGTTAAGTGATTGACATGCCTCTGTCTGGCTGCTCTATTAACTGTTTCATTTTGTTGCTATTTGCAGTTTGCTTGGCTAATACTTCGAACAAATACAGACTGTTTCTTTAGCCCCTTTTTTCTCTTTGACCTTCTCCTGCCCATTTTCTTTGAGCCACTTCAAGCTGCCTTGAAAAGGCCTGTTGAATGCGCACAGTCCATCAGAGTCCCAGGTTCATCCCCTTTGCGGCCCTGAATGCTCGACTTCAAAGATGGGCCGCATTCTTTAATTGCCCTTTGAATTAATATCAAAGGGTCACAATGCGAGTGCCAAGAGAGAAAGAGTCTTTAATGAAGCAAAGAGCTACTATTCATTTGCAGATAAGCACGTTTTTATGCCTGAATGGTCACCACCAGGGCTAAACGCTTCGGGAAGAAGAGGAGGTGGAAGTTCTAGGGAGGGAGTCTGAAGTAGTGATTAGTTCAAACAAACAAGAGTAAACAAATTTTCTAAAAAGGGAAAAAAGAGAATACAAAAGGCCCCACCCCATCCCAACAAGTGAAAATAAGTTAATATGGCAGCATGTGTTAAATGCCACAAGAGAGATCATTTCTGATCTACTACCATTCTCCTCTCCCTCTCCCTGTTTGTTTATCAGCTTGAGGTAACTTTTCTTTTTCCCTCTTTCTGCCATCTGAATAAACTGGAGTTTATTCAAATGTTTTGTGGATTTTGACTCAGTATGTAACTATTTGCCTGGGAATACAGAAGAAAATTCCCTGATGGAATAGAAATTAGCCTTTTGAAAATTAATTCAATGGAGATTGAATGGGTGGAATGTGAGACTGTTTATTTCACTTTTTCTTCTTTTTAGTTTCACATGCTTCTTTTTTTATTATTCTAGGTATGAAAAATAAAACATTGACTATATTCATTAACATGTTTGGAATTAAGTTGGCATCTAAATGAAGAAAAAATAGCAGCTAATACAGAAGAGATACCTAATGCTTTTCTTTCTGAATGCTTAAGCACGTTTTACAGAGTATTGCTTCTGCTCAAATCCATCTATTTCAAATATTTTTGTATATTTACCTGATGAAAAATGAGAAGACCTGTTGACCCTGTACTCTAATCTTCTATTTAATAATGTCATTTTGGTGATTGCTTTATTAAAAAAAGGAGAAATACTGTATATTAAATATATATGATGTTATCTCAATATTTTATATAAAGAATTCAGGAGCTGGATTATTTTATATTTATCTGTAATTTAAAATGTACAAAATTCATTGTGACTCTTCCATCAAGTAAGCAACATGGGGTTCATTTCAAATTCTTGAGATCAACTAAAAGGAATTCCAGATCTCCTTCCTCCATTATAGTTAGAAGCAACTAATGGTAGTGTATGTATTAAAACATAGGCATGATGGCCTATAGTCTAGGAAAGTCCAAAAACAACTACACATATAGGATATAAGTAAAAAAGAAGGAAGACACTTCTAGTTACTTAGAGACCAACTTAGAGATAGGCAACAGAAATGTGGCACATATATTTTAAACTGGTTCTTCAACTAATAACATTATGGCCTTTTCTTCTCTGTTGGTTGGCTGATGGCAGAAAGGAAGAAAGAGGAGTGGTGGTCACAATAGTTAGGGATGGGAGGTGGTGGTATTACAATGGAAGCAGTAGCACTGAGGACAAGAAAGAAGTTAGCCAGAAGGAACTACCTGCCATGAGAACATATTCAGGAACTCTTCAAACCTGGCCAAATTGTGCTGACAACTCTGTAATTAAACATATATTTATATGGTCCACTTTTAGGCACATAAGTTATTTAGAAGAAGGAAATGTGGCAAAATACAGTTCTGGAACTTGTTTTCTTTCCTAATCAATGCATTACTAAAGTAATAATCAGGAATTATTTGTACAGTGATAAAAAAGACTTTCCCATTTTATTTTTGATTATAGCAAATTAGAGAAAGCCACTTAAAACTAAGAAAATTATTAAGCAGATGTCGCTTAATCAGCTTTTGGGTATATCATTTCTGCTTTATTCTAGCAACTTAAACAATTGCATTGCTACTTTTCTTCTTTTTTTGCATTTCTGTGGATAAATCATATGACTGAGCAATTCTTTGAAAAGATGTTTCACTTTGACAAAGTTTTGTAAGAAGCATTCCCTCAAAACAAGTTTGTCAAATGACATGACCCCATGCGTCTACACAGTAGAGTGTCAAAGAAGGGCTGGAAGAAATACTTTGTGCCCCGTGAATCACATTAAGGAAGAGAAGCATGTCAACCCCACACTTCATCAAAGCAAATCCTGCCCACCTCACACTGATCTAATATATATTATTATGATGCTTTGTGCCCTGCAAAGTTTGCCATTACATCTCATTTCAGATTCTTAAAACAACACATCTACATAAAACAGAATTGGAATCAATGTGAAGATGACAAGCACAGCTACAATCTTATATTCCTGGGAAAAGGTCCCACTGAATATAATGGGACTTATCTTGGATATCTTGGAAAAGACATTTATAGACTTGTGCTGTATGGGAGTATATGGTGGAGATATTTATTATAAAACGTGATATGAAGACAATTGGTAAATAAAACAAACCCTTCATTCTTCTCTCATAACACTAACATTTAGAAAGTCCAGGCAGAACTGATCAGCAGGACAGAAAAAATAAGAGTCTTGCATTTGCACCATTCATTTTATGAAACTCAATATCCACAAGATATGACAACCCTAGCTCGATTAAAAACAAGGCTGCATAACATTTCCCAGACTAAGGATCATATTATATTTTGAATGTCATGCCAGGACATAAAAAATAAAGAGGACAAAATTATATCTGAGTTAATTTAATCAAAATTTATATAGTTAATGTGACCTTACTGATCATAGATTGAATAATTTCCCCTTTTGTCTCATTCTATGTGTTGGGTGGGTGTCCTTGGAGGCCACATCCAAAGCTTTCAGAAGCCACATGTGTCCTTGGGACACATACAGGACATCTGCCTCTGGTAACTATTTGGGATTTCTAAATTCATAAACAATCACTTTTTGGAACTCTGCTGGCCTATGTATGAAACAAGGAAACTGAATTGATAATCTTTTATTTATGTGCTTGAAGTGGCTACACAGAGCACTTTTAAAACTGAATAATAAATATTGGTCTTGGAGTCCAAGTCAATTTGCATTGATTTATTGTAATTGGAGAATTTGAGATTGTGCCTCACAGGGATTTTTTTAAAGTACCCTTTATTCATTATGATCTTCAAAATCAAAGGAATGGAAAAGTAAAAATGAATGCTATAACCAATGACAAGTGAAATTCTTTTGGCTATATTTGGTTCTAAAGGTATTCTTGGTAGCTGCTTCAAGTTGTGGAATTGCCTGCCAACAAAAACCAAGTAAGCTCACTCTCTATTATTTTTCTACAGTCAGGCAAGACCGTTTTTATTCAGGCGGGTCTTTGATGTTACAGGCTTACTTCTTGCTGAGCTGGGTACCTGACTAGTTTAATAATATGTTTTTAATTACTATATGCTTTATTTCTGTTTTAACTGGTTTAGATTGTTCACGGAACAGTGGGAGAGTACATTAATTAAATGAAAAGTATAGAACCGATTGTAATATAGGAAATCCTCACTCTGAGGATTTGAGTAGCTTAATCCTATTCTATTTGAAGTGAATCACATTAGAGTTTAGTGGAGATAATGATGTCCATTTGCTGGATCCATGCACTTTTAGCATAACTATTTTTGGAACCCATTTTCTTAGCAACACCTTGAAAACTTCATTATAATTTCAAATAGCAATACAATTGAAACCTATGCAAAAATACTCTCACATATTGTTTTGCAGAATCTGATGCATTGAATTGCTACATAATCTACATACACAAAATTTGGAGAACCTCTTAGTTCTTAGGTTTAAACTTACTCTTTTATAAATTACTTCTTCACAAAGCACATAATTACTGTGAAATTCCCACAACTGGTTGTGTTGTGGGACATCAAAGTTTGGTTTTTAAAAAAGAACTAACAAATTACATAGAATAGTGCTATCCATGGCTCCTGGTCTTGATGGCTAATTTCTATTTTTGGAATTATGGGGAGCATAGCTTAAATATTAGCTTCCGGGGGATAACAATGGAAGAGGGCAATAATATTCTTCTGGATGTAACTTGCTTAAACTTGTACCTCTAGTTTGCTATTGTATGATTCATAAAGTGAACAATATGGGCTCCTCACCTGTTCTAGAAACACCTTTCTGATTTTTTTTAATTTTTTTTTAAATTACCAAATAAAAATCCAGATGACACTAGACCTAGATGACTACGAAGTAGCACACAGAATTTTCTGATCTAGTGGTAATCTAATTTTGCAGCATGGACATAATAAACTTCGATTCTTCCGTTCTTAAACAAGTGTCATGAATAAGAATATCTAAAAACTTCATTGCTCTTATAGAAAACATATAAAAATATATTAAATATTTCATCATCATCTTAACTGCAATCATTTCTGAAGAAACTATAACTGGTCCCAGTTCTGTGCCTAAGGCAGAACTAGACCTCACAGACTTCTGATTTCTAGCTTGATGCCTTAACCTCTACACCAAATTGGCTCTCTAGTCAAGATATGCTGAATACAAAACCAGCAAAGGAGTTTTCTTTCAAAAGGTAGAAAATACTTGCACCTGTTATTTTGAATATATATATGCATTCTAGAACCATAGTTTCTATAAGGTACATTTTCTATTTTACAAGAACAATATTCTAACATTCTAACATAATTCTAACATGACATAAATTCTAACAAGAGAGTAAGACAAAATTAGGAAGTTTCGCTGCTTTTTCACTTGAAAAAGGTATGTGCTTTGCATACACTATTTGGAGGAAAAACAGGGTAAAATGTTATGAATAACAACTTTAAACAGGACAATTGTGCATGCTCAATTGCAGCTTGAGGGGAAAGAGACATTCCTATCTCCCACACACAAACCTGGAATAAAATATACACAAATATCTATAATGTGGTATACTTCAGAAAGATGTATGTATGTTGGAACTATCCAAATCTCTCCACTACCACCACCACCCAAAAGTGTAAAGGACCTTGCTTGAAACAGTACATCTCAAATTATTAAAGCAGGCACTTCTTTTTTCCAGGTTCATCCACCTCCATCTGGCAGTCTCCATATGCATGTTCATACATAGCAATTTCACTTTGCTAGGGAAAAATGCAAAATGAACTGATTGTTTCAGCAATGCCATGAAAAAACAGTTAGGAGCAACTTCCAAACATATTAGAAAAAGAGGTGACTGCTTTGATTTTATGAAAAGAGGAATGCTTCATGTAATTCCATAACACGCTTTCAAAGAATTTGCACAGAGTGCTTATATGTTTGTTAGATTTTTGTATTGTCACATACTTGGTTTCTCAACATCTGACATATCCTAAACTTAGAGGACACCGTATTTATGGATGCATTTGCAAATATATGTAAACACATATATAAAAGTACTTTCATTTTTTAGCCCACATTATAATAAAACTAAATATCTGCTTATCTGGGGAAAAGTAAAAGTGACATTAAAGGAAGTTTTGTCATTTTCCTAGAACTAACAATTATTACACCATTGGATCAATGTATTTACAAT
>WNWU01000019.1:23625847-23995847 GCA_012654045.1 Ptyas mucosa | reverse complement strand
CGAATGCAAGTGATAATTGGTTCCTTTTTATCTTTGTTTCTTTTCATTTGGCTTAATAACAACTCAAAGCCAAATTGATTCCTGGTGTAATTTCACTGAAATCACTATCCTTCTATTAAAATAGCCTTTTAATCACAAGGCAAAACACTTTCCCAGTAGGGATGTGATGTACATAGCCAGAATTTCCAAACCCTCTAATCAGTAAATGTTACTTTCTAGACTAATAAAGTAAGCTTTAGCATTTCACAATATAATCTGCATTATAATGACAAAGAACTTTAAATATTTTAATGGAAAACATATGGGAAGTTTCAGTACACAACTTGATTTAATGTGTTCTGGAGGTAAATATGATATTAACTCATCCCCAGACTTCTACTAAAATTCCATGTAAAGCAAAAACAAAAAAAAAAAAAAGACAATCGAGAAACAATAACCAGAAACAAAAATGTATAATGGATATTTTTGTATTTTAGTTACACATCCTGTTCGGAAAGGTTGCTGAATCATTTATCTTGTTCAATCTATATTAAAGACAGCTCTTTAGGACTTATTGTGACTAGAATCAGAATCAGAATTTGAGAAAAACCAAAGAGTGATTTTAATATCAGCTTTAAAGTAATATAACTGAGGGAAGAATACAGCCTTTACCATGTTTCCCTGAAAATAAGACCCTGTCTTGTATTTTTTTTGAACCCTGAAATAAGTGCTTGGCCTTTATTGCCATGCGCTCAAAAGCCCAATTAGGCTTATTATCAGGGGATGTCTTATTTTGGGGGAAACAGGGTAGTATTAGTTTTATTATGCTATGAGATACTCTTGATTTCTGAAAATTCTGGGGAAAAGCAATTGGACTTGCTTTTGTATTAATTAAAGAAGCACATATGGAAGAATGTTATTAAACTAATATTCTAAGCTTGTCATATCACACACACAAAGTGGGGTGCAGGAATATGTATACCAACTCGATAAAAGCAGAACAGTAAATTTACTGAGCTTGATATTTATTTAATATTTCAAGACCTGTAAAAAGCAAGGAAGACAAAGCTTTCAGTATATCAAACTATAACGTAACAATTTTTTCACACGATTAAAAGCATCAATACATAAGGCGGCTACTATCTGTACCTGAAGCTCACACTGAAGCAAGTTCAGCTGCCAAAGGGGCAGACCATTGCTCAATCCCTTGTCACTTCATCAGTGAAGTCAGTACAATATATAAATTGTACCGCAAACATAGTTTTCTTCTGAATAGAAGACTGTTATGAACTGCAACCCATTTCTGTAAATATGGAACGGTGTCATAGAAACTATTTCCAAATGAATATCAGAATCTGTCATTCAGATAAATCCATAGAACTGAAAAACACTTCATATTTTAATCCTTTTTCTTCTAACTGAAATATCCCTGGGTGGATACAGTAGTAACAGGTTAGACCCAGATTGAGCCAGTCATGACTAACATGTCCACTGATTTTAACAGGAGCAAAGCATGACTAACTTAATCTGGATCCAACCCAAAACTGTCAATGGGACTTGTGACATGCCTTCTTTTGCCTTTAGCAGCTGCATAATAAACATAAATGCACATGGCACCACATGTTTTCTTGTAATTTAATATTTTCCAATTCTGCCATTAAGCTGAAACAAGCCACTGAATCATCATGTACAGGCCAGGAATTGTTTAGCTTTGTTGACTACAGAAACATTAAATGAAAAATACCTCAGCATTAATATACCCAAAGTCAGTTTTACCACACACTTCACACATCTTGCAAAATTTGAACAAAACCAGTGCCTCAGGCACTTGAGTAATATTATAAAACCAGAGCCAAGCCATCTTGAATACAGAGGTTGAAACAAGTGTTTTAGACTCATGAAGAAACAGTGAGGGATATTTCGTAAGTATTTTTGGCTAATCATGAATCATATCAATTGTTAATGAAAGCTGATTTGCCTGTCTGTGGCATACATAGCACTAATTTAGAATTACCTTTCTTTCCTTTAATTCAGCTTGTGAATGTTCCTGATCTGCCAATTGGACTGCATTAATTCCAAATTAAATTTTAACTATTATTTGCAGGAAATTTTTATTTACTTCATAAAAATTCATTATGGAGCTAAAAGCTTCAATCAATGCTGGTAATTTGTAACTTCTAATTCCAACATGACTTATTTTAAAATAATGCAGACTGAGTAAGAAAATCATCTTACTAGGAGCCTGAGTGGCGTAGCAGGTTAATGCCTCCTATTAAGGCAGCATTTAACATCAGGTAAATTCTTTCAAAAACAGGTCATATATGTACATATTTTGAAGTATAAGTGCACTCAAGACAGAAATAGGTTTTGCATATAAAACAAACCATCCTGAATTTCCACTAAAGTATTAACAAAATGTAGCCTTTTTGTCAGAAAAAGTTAAGGTTAATTGGAACACTTTTATTTTAATTGGCATGCCAATTGTGGAATTCTCATTATTAAAATTAAACAAGAAAATTTTGAGTTTAGTTATGCAAAATATTTTAAATTACATGATCTCAATGGCTTTTCATTTAATTCAACAATGCAAACAGATATGATTAATAAATAAAATATTTTGAAGTGGGGTTTTCTTTCAAGTAAGAAGATATGGGGTCACACACTGAATTCATTCATTCCCTTCTATTTTTAAGGAATTTTTTTACTATTGCTTTGCGCAATACTTTTTTTTTTAATCATTGTAAATCACCTTGGTAATCTTTGATTCATCAAATACATGAAGTAACAAATAGATGAAGACATTTTCTAGGAAGAAGTTAGGTCAAAAGTAAAGAAATAAAAGTAAAATAAAATATTTCATGTATTATAAGTTTTAACTAACAAATAAATTAGGTTGCAATAAATTTCTGAGTATCAAAATATTTGGCGTCAGCATTAATTCTGCCATTATTTAGTGGCAAATGTTTATGACAGTTGCTGAGCTGATTAGCCATTTGGTAAGAAGCCCCACCACTGATAGAAAAACAGGTACAAGATCTATTCATCTAGATCCTTTTGAATTCAGATGTTTTAGGACCTATAACTAAGTTTGGTTTTATATAAAACCTAATCACTTTCTGCAAGTACTGCTTGCAAGCATTCCTCACCCAAAGCACTGTAATTAGATATTCCTTGATGAACTGTTTTCTGTGATTAGAAGATAAATCTGTCAATTGCTCAACTCAATTCCAGAAAAAAAGTAGTTCTGTTTTGCTTTTTGTAGACACAGTGTCTACTTTTCTACAACATTCTGAAAAGCTGAATCACTGGCGCTGTCTCCATTCAATGCAAAGATCCATTTTGGATTGGCTCTAGGTTCTCTGAGAACCACATAATTACCCAGAAGCAAGCAGGGTCTTTTAGGTTTCAGAACATGAATGATTCCAGTGCACAGTTAAAACCGATCATTACGTTGTATTGATATATAACACCAAAAAGTACAAAAATTCATTTTCTTCACAAAAGCTGTGCTAAAAAAGAAATGGGGTAAGGGAAACGGATAAGCTGGAGGGCAGAGGTGGGGAACTATGGCCCCTTTATGACTTGTGAACTTCAACTTCCAGAATTCCTGAGCCAGCCATGCTGGCTCATGGAATTCTGGGAATTGGTCCATAGGTCATAAAAGGGCCAAAGTTCCCGACCCCTGTTGTAGAGTTATAATAAAACTGAGCTGTTGTCTGAAAATTCTAAATAATTCTTATTAATTAATTATTTAATTTAATTTAATTTTCATGCTGTCTGATGCCATCATAAAAATGAGCAAACAGAAGTACAATAAATTAATTCAAAATTAATAAAACTAATTTTAACAAGATAGTATAAAAATGGCAATCCAGAGAGAACATCAGTAGAGGCAATATCTCAAACAGAGGTTTCCCATTCCAGATGCCATCAGGATAGATATTTCTGGATTTCTGTCTTACATTTAAGGAAGCTTTGTTATTGCTTTTCTCAAAATTACTTCATAAGGAAGTTGAATAACACTATCTTCAAATAAAAACCACATTCAAAAGAGAAAATGGTTCTTTTCAAGAACAGCAGATTAGAGACTAATTGAGAAATAGTACTGAAGTTTCCCGTATTTCACTCCCTTACATTTTTTACTGGGTGTGATTATACAGTCAGTGTCAAATTAAAAAAAGCTTGAAAATCATGTCACTGGACAGAGCATAGAGCCACCATACCCTTCCATTTGTGAATAGAGAGATTTTAATCTTAATACATCTGCAGAGGCCATTCATGTAGATAATGTATAGACCAGGGGTGAAATGCTGCTGGCTCTATCCAGCTCGCAGGACCCGGTAGCACCGGCGGCTGGTAGTTCAAAGAGCTGGTAGTGCTGGCAGGCTCTGCCCCCCGCCCCCCCCCTCTAACTGGGACATCATCACATCCCAGTTTGATCATCTGCGCATGCACAGATGACGGCATGCGCGCAGATACATCTGCGAGCCGGTAGGAAAGGTAAGTACATTTCACCCCTGGTATAGACATATTAAGATAACTGCCATTGATTAGCTGGCTTGGTTTGAAATACAGAGCAAACAATTTATAAGCAAATGACACATGATGGATGTATAGAAAAAAATGAAATCAAACCATATTCCATCTGAAGAAAATAAGCAACCAGTTTCAAGAAACAGTTAATTATGCCAGCTACAAACTATTTAGTTTCCATTACTATTTATATTAGTTTTCAACAGACCAGTAACAACAAACCAAATTGAGACAACATCCTGCCTCTTACTTTCACACTTTTGCCCATTAAATAAGAAAGTGAGAAGGTGGGCTAACCCAACGCAATGTAGAATGGCTTGACTGAAAAAATAACCATGATGGATGTGCACTCCCCCCAAAAATCAACCTTAAAAGATACCTGTGAGGCCCTTTTAAAACCCCAGCAATTCTTCCACCCCCCCCCCCCCAAAATAACCAATCTACTTGACTTGGAGAAACATGTTTACATTTTACATCCTAATATTACTGTAAGAGAAAATTGTCTTGATGCTTACTCTACTGCACTTAGAATGTACTTACTTACTTAAAACCTTATGTTTAAAAGTGATGAGCACCTTGTAACTGAATATATACACACTGAAGTAATCCTGCTGGCATGTCTGCTATGATTAACACTGTAATTAAATAAGGGACTTTTTAAGAAGTTCTTGAAACTAAAGGCCAGTTTCTTAAGTTATTTGAACAGTGCAGCTATACACTCTACATACTGTAGAGTCTACAGTATGTTTTGTGGTATCCTAAATAGAAAATGATAAAGAATGCATATACTGTAGTTTTGCATATAAGTAGCTTTATTGACTTCCAGAATTAACTACAATCTATCTTCTGTTTACTACAGTTTATAGTGACAAAGCTAAAATTGAATATGTAGAGTGTTGCTAACAGGTGAGCTGTTTTAATCACATTACTGAGCAGGAAGTTCCATTAAACCTGATTATTCTCCTAATTCTTACAGACTAAATGTGCATTGGATCATACTGGATACTTGTTTCATTTAATCTGAAAAAAAATCAAGACATGTATTTAAAATAGGACTAATAAACACAGCTTTATTTAATAGCTTCCATCGTTTTTATTGGAAGAAATATAACAAAGGTTCCTTTTTAACTAATTGCAAGTGCTATGCATTATTATTGTCATCAAATTAGACAGGATTTTTATATGTATGTATATGTATTAAAATCCTTCTTTGTGTCCACATATATTGCCATATTGCCTATGGGGATCTATGAAATTCAATTATTGCCCATGGGATTTGTAGGATTAAATCAATCATTTAATCTCATATACCCCCATAGGCAATGTGATCATTAATACAAAGGGGGAATTAAAGATATATACACACATGCACATTAAAAAAAAGATTTTCCAAAGCAAACAAATTGAAATTATCCTAAGCATCTCAGGAATTATAATAGAAAATGAACCATAAGAATGCAATGAGTTAGTGCCAGGTAGTAGAAAAAGCTAATTACTAATTAGTATTTGGGAGAGATGCTAAAATGTCCTTTTCAGATGTTAATTTCTACTTATAAAACAAAGAAGAAACATTAAGCAACACAAGACATCTCAATTTGCCTGATTAACTGTCTTTTGCAATTTTCCTATTTGCAAAGATAAAGAGTATAAAATGGAGCAAATATTGCATAATTTACTTATCTTGTAACAGACCAGTACTGATTTAAAATTGTTAATTCCCCTTGTAATAAAAATTTAAAAACTGATTTTCAAGGGGATGAGGGAAAAGCATAGAGGTAAAAATTCCTCAAAAGAAAAAAAAGGAAAGATAGATGGTCCAGTAGTTGTTAAAAATCTAGTAGGAAGTTGTTTTGTACTCTTGTAGACAATTTTACATCCTTGCAAACTGGGACTGCTTGTCTGTTTGGCCCTTGTGTTAGTAACATGCAAAAGAAGGTGCAATGGTACAATGAAAAGTGAATGCTGTATTTTCAAATTGTTTTGTAACAAGCTTTTGTGTTTTGGGATTTTGTAGTTTTGCTGCATTTCCCATTGCTATTTTATAAATCATGACGAAGGATTCCCAACAATCCATCAAGCTCAACTTTGCTTAATCTCTTCTCCCCAAAGCATATTATGATATTAAATACTAAACTAATTCTAATCTCAGTTTTTTTGCTAAGCATTTTTATTGGTATTAAACCAAAAGAGAAATATTTCTGTTAGCTGTTCTCTCATCCCTTTGAAAATCAATTGTTCTCAGTATTGTAATTGTATTTCAGAATAAGAGACTTTATGATATTGTATTTTATTTTTTTTTAATTTTATTTATATGCCGCCCTTCTCCAGAGACTCAGGGCGGCTTACAATGCGTTAAGCAATAGCCTTCATACTTTTGTATATTTTATACAAAGTCAGCTTATTGCCTCCACAAACTGGGTCCTCATTTTACCCATCTTAGAAAGGATGGAAGGCTGAGTCAGCCTTGAGCCTGGTAAGAATTGAACTTGCAGTAATTGCAGGCAGCTGGATGTTAAATGCTGCCTTAGTAGGAGGCATTAGCCTCCTATGCCACTCAGGCTCCTAAATGGTTTAGTCCAAAAGTTTAATTTTTCATTTTTTCTGGTCACAGAAAAAAACAACACTGATAGATTTTCAACCGTAATTTTGTGTTACAAAATTTCATTTAAAAATATTTGTTTGCAGTGTTGCCTAAACTGATCTTTAAAATTATATAGAATGACCAAACTAGGTCAGATGCAATGAGATACAGGATGACTTTACACTTTGTGGGCTGCTACAGGAGTGATTATGGATGTAATATGTTCCACATATTGGCGGAGTAAAATTTGAATCCATACAGAATGAGTTATCTTATGGTTCAGTTAATATTAGGTGATTTTATTTTTTAAAATGGAAGCATCAGGATAGACTTAATTTGATGGCACAAAATGACTGGTTTGTTTATAGCTCCAACCACCATAAAATCAGATTGTGTGTTTTGTAAGTAAATAACTTTTGCTTAATTTTACTAAAAAGCAAAACATTATGACAAATGTTTAAAGCAGTTTAATAAAATGTAAGCATTTTAATTAAGCATACAGTTAAACTGAACAAAATTTTATAACTATAAAACTTTTATTTTAAAAAGTATTCATTTAATCCATATTCCCCTTTGCATTTCAAGAAATGGCATACCAAAGGAACTTTCTTCTGGAGAAGAATAGTCGCTTTTGATCAAGAAGAATTATGAAGTATCCATAAACTGGAACCAGAGATACCCATGTTTTCCAAAAAAGGCTTCTGTAGAAATATGGGCTATCTTAATACATTTCTGAAGCTTACCTTACTTTGGATTTAATTGATTACAACAAATGTTGCTCTGGACAATTTCCTACAAAGGTTGTTTGACCTTTAATCTGGCAGGAAGGGCTGTTACTATATGCACAAAGAGCTACAATAGCTTTTTGATTCTGACCGATCAGCTTGAAACACAGTAACTGCTACTTTGAGGGAGATGGGTCGTACATAAATGTGATTAGATAGATAGATAGATTAGATAGATAGATAGATAGATAGATAGATAGATAGATAGATAGATAGATAGACAGACAGACAGACAGACAGACAGACAGACAGACGGACGGACAGACAAGAGCTTAAAGATACCAGACTGCAAGCTCAATTTTTCCTAATTAAGAAATTCCATGAACTCATAGGTCTGCCACTGTATAAACAGAAAAACACAGTATGTCTTTTGGTGCTAATAAAACTCTTTGTCAACACAAAGGACTAATAATATCCTGGAATCTAATTTGTGAATCTTCACTCTAAATTGTCATTAAAAAATATTAATATATTCTAATAAGTCTAAAATATGTCTTCAAAACCAGGCCTTGCTATCAAAACCCAAACATCTGATCATCCATCTCCTTTGGACCGCCCCTTAGATAATGTGCAACCACTTCAAAGTGCCATATCAAGTCAGTAATTGTAACATGGCTTCAAAATATTTAAGCTAGAGGCTGGCTGTCGCGTGTCCCATTTACAGTCAGCATCTGTCCTCTAATTCCATTACAGTACAAAGCAAAAATGTTTCCCAAACTCACAAACAGGAAAAGCATCATCCAGCTCAAGAGACGGTCCCAGCCTCAGCTTTTTTAGTTACAGAGCAGGGCTTTTGTGTACACATCTTTCTTTTCTCAACCTTCCTCCCCCTCTCTGCTCTGCAACACACCCCTTCAAAATAGGGGTGGCTGAAGAAAATGCACTAATGTGAGCCTGAGGCATAGAAGAAATAAAGAGAGGGGAGGGAAGCTTTTGCCAAGATGAAAGCAAGCAAAAAAAGAAAGGAGGCAATTTAGTCTACTCCAGTTTGAATTGCTCTCTCACTGAAGCCAAGGCTAAAGGAGTGGGATGAGTAGGGCTCTTTAGAATAGCGCACATGACTAGGGAACAATTCATTGTGGCTTTGCCTGCAGGCCAATTCCAGTGAGCCAGA
Organism: Ptyas mucosa; assembly: GCA_012654045.1. Lineage (NCBI taxonomy): Eukaryota > Metazoa > Chordata > Lepidosauria > Squamata > Colubridae > Ptyas > Ptyas mucosa. Next base: position 23,986,855 of record WNWU01000019.1, on the reverse strand, counting down.
GAACAGAAAGGGCCATTCAAGTACCAAGCTGAAGGAATAGGAAGGGCCACAAGAGCGACTCCTAAGCGCAAACTTCAGAAGAGTAGTGAGGAGGCCAACCAAAAGCTGTGATCTTTTTCAATTGATCAGAAGTATCATTCCTGCCTACAACTTCATTGCACCAATTTTAGAAAGGGGTTTTATCTGTGCAAGAACATTTACAAATAAGCCAAAGATCAAATGAATTAAATCTGAAAGGTATTGTCTATTGCCCTATTTAATATTGCTCTAATCAGCGCAAATGGATTAACATGTATACAAACAACTTCTATGCAATGGCCAGAAAGCATAAGTATTCATAAGTCTCATATTTACAATCCAGCCATATTTACTTTTGCCAGCTGCTATGCAAACTCTCTGTGTATGAATACCAGCAAATTCTGTAATGGGAAATTATAACTCAGGGCAATATTTTCAGATACTGAAAACTTTCGATAATTTATTTCAGAATCTCTGTATTGATCTGTATACCCATATTCTGGGTATGCACAGATTAACTGATTTCTAGCCATAACAAAAGTGCCCTGGATGAATAGTTTTTTTAAAAAAATACTTATTTTATTAAATTTGTTCACAGTATTATTTAATTCATCAGGGAAGGAGACATAGAATTGGATATCATTAGCATAATGATGGATGACTCACTCCATAGCTTCAATTACATGTTGAAAAGAAAAGGACAAAGCAGCAAACCTTGTGTCACTCCACATAGTAGGGGCAAGAGTGAACCTCTCTTCCCTAACCAACATGGATTGGAATCAAAAGAAAAAGGTGAACTAGCACAACACAATATCACCCACTGCAATCTTCTGAGCTGATCCAGAAGAGTACCATGATCAACAGTACTGAAAGTTGCCAAGAAGTCAAGTAAGGCAAAGATGCGTGCCCATGCCAAAGATCATTCCAAAACATGTTCAGTGTTGTTTCCATCCCATACCCATGTCTGAATCCTGATTGGAAAGAATTCATTTAATCTTCTTCCTCCATGGCCCTCTGAAGTTGTTGTGTCCATGGCCACTCTGAAGTTCTCTATCATGTTTCCCAAGAATGAGATTGAGATATTGGACAAAAATTGTCTAGAATGGTGGGATCCAGTGATGGCTTCTAGAATGGGAAAAACCAAGGCCTCTTTAAGATGTAAAGGAACAGTTCTCTCATTGAAATAATAATTAATGAGAAGCCACTTACACATCACCCCAAGCTGCTTTAGCAAATCAGGAGGAGCATGAATCAGGTGGCCATGTTCACAATCCTGAGTCCAAAATATTCAAACCATTCCCAAATAATCAGGCAAGATTCCTCTTCAAGGGACTCTTCAGGACCTGCAGCAAGGCCAGTATCCAACTTGAAACAATCCGAGTGATTTTATCCAACAGACGCTACACAAATTCCTCTGCACATCCCTATAAGAAGTTATCTGTGCTCCCTTCACCTAAGAGGGCCTATGTTACCTGAAACAGAGCTGTGGGGTGACAATCTGCAGAGGCAATAAGGTTGGAGAAGTACTGGAGTTTTGCCGCCCTTAACTGCTACAAAGTAGACTTTAATAGCAGCTCTAACCCATATTCGTCTTTGTTAAGTGCCAGTGACACTCTAAACATATCTTTGCCCTTTTCATCTCCCTCAGTTCCTTTATAAATCTCAGGAAGTGATGGGATCCACAAGAGAAGAAAGATCACACAGGGATGATCTGATCCATATGTTAACCTCATATGTTCTGGATAGACTGTGCAGCAAACCTACAGGGATAACCCCAGCTCCTTCTGAATCTGCTCCAGGTCCATCAATCACTGTAGGGGAACCAATCTAATGGGTCCAGGCTCACTGCAGTGGGTAGTAGCACCCAAGAATCTAATAGAAATTAGGGTATCATCCAACCATGACAAAGGGGATACCAAGAGCTACCTGAATTTATGATCAAATTACCAGTGCTCTGAAAGAAATCACAAATCTGGAGTGTGACTGTTGTCCTTAGCTGAGCTCTGGACAACTGGATTAGCCCATAGCTGCCATGGTACCAATGAATTCTCAGACCCATTCCTAGGGAAGGCAATTTGAAGTCCCCTAGAACCACAAGTCTGATAAACTCTATTATCAACCCATAAATGAACTCAAAGAGCTGAGGCAAGGAAATTGTTATGTAGCAGGGAGATTAGTACAACAGCAACAATCCCAACTGATCCCCTAATCCAGCTAATGAACAGGATCTCACAACTATGGATTTGTGGGGCAGGCCTCCTGAAAGCCATAAACACCACAAGCTCATCTCTGCCCCTGAATTTCAGCTGATGCTACAATTGAAATCTAGATGAGCAAATTTCAAAAAGAACAACCCCTCCTTCAAAATCCATCCAGGTTTCAGCAATATATGCCAGGTCAGCTCTTTCATCAATGATCAAAGCCCTAGTGGTGCAGTGATTAAAATGCAGTATTGCAGGCAAACTCTGACCATAGCCTGGAATTCGATACTGATAGGACCAGTGGTGAAATCCATTTTTTTTTTTACTATCGGTTCTGTGGGCATGGCAGGGGAAGGATACTGCAAAATCCCCATTCCCTCCCCACTCCTGGGGGGAAGGATATTGCAAAATCTCCATTCCCTCCCCACTCTGGGGCCAGCCAGAGGTGGTATTTGCGGGTTCTCCGAACTACTCAAAATTTCCGCTACCAGTTCTCCAGAACCTGTCAGAACCTGTTGGATTTCACCCCTGGATTGGACTCAAGGTTGACTCAGCGTTCCATCCTTCCAAGGTCAGTAAATGAGGGCCCATACTGTTGGGGGCAGTATGCAAATAATGCTTTTATACTGTAAACCACCCGGACAGTGCAGTAAAGTACTATGGGTGGTATATAAGTCTAAATGCTATTGTTTTATTACAAAATGAAATTCAATGGTGAAAAAAGTAAGGTTCTACATTTAGGCAAAAAAACCAAAATGCATATTACATATATAATAGTATATGTAGTATACTATTATCTATACTATATTATGTAGTATATATAGTATACTATTATCACTCAATAATAGTAACTGTGAGAGGGATCTTGGAGTCCTAGTGGACAACCATTTAAATATGAGGCAGCAGTGTACAGCAGCTGCCAAAAAAGCCAACACAGTTCTAGGCTGCATAAACAGAAGGATAGAATCAAGATCATGTAAAGTGTTAATACCACTTTATAACGCCTTGGTAAGGCCACACTTGGAATACTGCATCCAGTTTTGGTCGCCATGATGTAAAAAAGATGTGGAGACTCTAGAAAGAGTGCAGAGAAGAGCAACAAAGATGATTAGGGCACTGGAGGCTAAAACATATGAAGAACGGCTGTAGGAACTGGGTTTGTCTAGTTTAATGAAAAGAAGGACTAGGGGTGACAGTGTTCCAATATCTCAGGGGCTGGCACAAAAAAGAGGGAGTCAAGCTATTCTACAAAGCACCTGAGGGCAGGACAAGAAGCAATAGGTGGAAACTAATCAAGGAGCGAAGCAGCCTAGAACTAAGGAGAAATTTCCTGACAGTTAGAACAATTAATCAGTGGAACGACTTGCATCCAGAAGTTGTGAATGCTCCAACACTGGAAGTTTTAAAGAAGATATTGGATAATCATTTGTCTGAAGTGGTGTAGGGGGTTGGACTAGAAGACATCCAAAGTCCCTTCCAACTCTGCTATTCTGTTTTCTGTTTTCTGCTATTGCTTTTGTTAAATCATTGAATGAGGGAGGTATTATTACAGACTGATTCAGTAACAGCAACAGGCAGCCAGGACCACTTATAACCGTTGTTATAAGACAACAGTTCTGCAGTCCCCAAGAATAACCCAATCCCTCCATATCTCCATGATTGAGATGGATGTATTCACTCTCTCTCTTGAGGTTTGTATATTTTTGGTTTTAATCATCTTCATTTTGTTGCTAATTTTTCCTATATTTAAATGTCTGTTTTTATATATGTATTCTTTTTTTTACTAACTCTTGTATGCTGCTCAGAGTCACTTCTCATGAGGCAAGTGCCTATATAAATTTAATAAATAAGTAAATACCTATGATCCTATGAACTGACTCAGTTCACCCTCAGAACCAATCCTCTCACAAGGACCAAGAACAGGAACCTCCTAGAGCTCTCATCCGCTATCCCTGGAGTGGAAGCTGAACCCCTCCCAAGGCACTTCAGCTTTACCAGCACTCAGCACCAATAGGAATCCAGCCAACACCTTTCCACACACCACAAAACACTACATTCATTATAATACTTTACAGCACATTCATTCCCACAAACACACAGGGGCTCCCACTAGTTGCTGCCATTCACCCACCACCAATTGCTCTCCTGGCTCTCAGTCAAAAGAAGGAAACAGTCACCACACAAGGCACTTAAAACAGATGGGAACACTTTTTTTCATTCCTTTGGTCTCCTCAGGGCTACCCAAAGAAAAGGCAAAGGAGACATGGGGTGTGGGGGAGGGAAGGTGATTCCACAGAAGGTTGCCACTCTACTATTTCTGCCCCCCACCCCAGTCAGCACCCATAATGCCAAGCCCCCAGCAAAGAAGAATAAGATCTTAATGTAGTTAGGTAGTTAGGTTAGGGAAATAATATGTCACAACTTTTAAGGACTGGCAGACACTGAGCTTCAGAAATAGTACAACGTAACTCCAGAGGAAACCTATTCAATTGGTTTGGCATTTTGGAGAGTTTTGATTTGTTGTAGAGCAGATTAGAGGTTGTCCACATAATATCAATTGCTCTGAATTACAATAATCAGTCTTACCCTGAATTTCAGGGTTTCTATACATTTTGAGAACAATTCTATAGGCAATAGCAGTGGCAATGGCACTTAGACTTATATACTGCTTCACAATGCTTTACAGCCCTCTCTAAGCAGTTTACAGAGTCAGCATATTGTTCCCGACAATCTGAGTCTTCATTTTACTGACCTCAAATGGTCAGGATGGAAGGCTTAGTCTACCTTGAGCTCGTCAGAATTGAACTCCTGGAGTGTGCAGTGAGTTAGCCTGCAGTACTGCATTCTAACCACTGCACCACCACAGCTCTTATATATAATATGGGGAAGAAGCCACTGAATACAATGGCTTTTTCCCTACACTTAATACCAATCTGACATCAATAAGGAGAAAGGATTCATATTATTGGTATTACATAGGTCGTGTGAAGTCCTTACACATGTAAAGTCATTAATATTAAAAATCATAACAAAATGATGATGATGAAGGTGATAATTGATATATTTTATTTTATTTTTATTTACATTATTTTATTAACACTAGTAAATAATTGAATCTTCTGTCTTACTTATTGACAATCGTTACGCACCTGCCACATAACACCCCACAAACCTAACAACTGTCGATAAGAGAGACAAAAAAAAAGTCTGGAAATTGGATGATAGAATGCAATCCCACAACATCTGGAACACCATCTGAACACCATCAGCATTGATAAAAAATTGCCATCTATCAATAGCAAAAAGCAGCTTTACCTGGAACAACTTACATCCTGTGACGATATCTTTAACATCATCAAAAAACAATATCTACCTATCTCAGGTCCTTGGGAAGGACCAAATAGGTGGATAAAAATGCCAAATCCAATCTAAACATCTGGCTAACTGTGTGAACAACCATAATAATTTCATACATATTGTACTTGCCATAACATATGAAAGGATTTTTGAACTAGTGGTTAAGGCACCAAGCTACAAAAGAAGAGACTCTGCGTTCAAGTCCTGCCTGAGCCATGAAAGCCAGTTGGGTAATCTTGGGCCATTCACTCTTTCTCAGCCCAATTCACCTCACAGGGTTGTTGTTGTGAGGAAAATAGGAGGAGGGAGATATGTTGGATATGTTCACTGTCTTGAGGTATTTGTAAAAATAATAAAGGCAGGAAATAAATAAATAAATAAATAAATAAATAAATAAATAAATAAATGAATGAATGAATGAATGAATGAATGTGTAAATGAGTCATTTTATGAATATTTTTAATAATCCATTGAATAACCTGGGTCATCTAACAACCTACTTTCCTCCACACTGATCCTCCATGGGAATGTGTTTCCCTCAGATGATGAAGCAAAATACATTCTATTGATTTGGTAAAACTGGAACTGAATTGATACTGAAGAATGGTTGATTTAAAATGAAAGCTTGCACTATCCACCCTATACTGTACCCAGCATAAAAATCACTAAATGTGACAACTTTAAACTGATACCCTAAACAAACTAACATCAGCCAAAATTTGGTTGTTTAGCCAAAAGCCATAACAAAGTATACCCTTAAACAAAGCAGAAAAACAAGCGCAGCATAAATAATAATCCCAGTCACAGCATTCATAATAAATAACATTCTTTTAAGGAAACTGAAATCTAATTTTAGTGATTGACATATGAAACGATGCAGTTCTCTTGGAAGAAAGACATTCTTAAATATAGAAACAAGAAATATAATATTCCAAAGAACACCAAGTACCAGATTATTGTTTTTCTTTGAAAAACAAATATAGAGAATAGAACTCCAAAATGAGTTCTGAGTAAGCTTTTGATTGGTCATGAAAATGCAACACAATCTGCATTCATAGGCAACATTGTCATTGCATCCTTCGAAACTCATAAATGAAATTATCTAGGAACAATACATGGCATTTCTAATGCAGAAGCAAATAGAAATCTTCTGTCTCAAAATAGCCTTAGTTTATTCACTCATTTTAGAGTGAGTTCAACATAACTTATTCTTACATCAGTAGACAAATTTGTATGTAGTATAAGATAGCCAGTAATCTCTTTTTGAGATATCTCATCATTTTCATTTTAGCTGTAGCTGATCTGTTAAAGGCCAAGCTGTCAGAAATAATGAAAGTTCTAGTCCAAAACATCTGGAGTACATCAAGTTGAGAAATGCCTTATTAAAAGAGTGTCTTCCTTTATAGCAGCCTGCTCATGTCTGATTGAAAGTATCAAAGAAAACCAGGGGAAAACCATTATTGATTATAAGGCCAATTTTATAGAATTCCCTCTCCTCTTTATCACCATAAAACTTTTCTCTTAAGCATTCTGAGAATAAGAACTTTTTCCCAAAATTTCTCTTCCTGGCATTTTTATTCTTTGTTTACTGTAATAGAGGGGTATATGTTATTCCTGCTGTTTTTTTTCTCATACATCTCTCCATTACTCTTAAATCTCCCTGACTGCATACACTTTCCAGTCTGAAAAACCCAAATGGGAAGATTTCATGAAGCATGGAAAGTTAGGGAGTTAGTAAAACAAAATGAAAAAGATTGGATAATGTAACATGCGACATATATACTCGTACATTGGTCACCATATAACTAAACAAGTGTAAGAACAACACATTCTATCCAGAAAAATTGCACTGAAGTTCTTGGCAAGAAATTACAAAAACCAATTTTCTTTCATTGAACTGAATGAGAACTGATGAAATTGTCGCCATCTGCTCATCCATTTAATGAAACGTTCACAGAATCTGTCAATTCCTCATTACTGAGACTGCCAAATACTTAGCTGATGCTCTGGTTGTGTCATGCTTGGATTCTTGGACAGCCTGTTGACTAGGTTACCTGCAACCTCATTCTGTCTGTTGATTTCTGTCCAGAATTATCCTATTGTTTATATTTGGGGGGAGGTTGCCCCTACTTCTTTATATTGCCAATTGTTGCACTGTTTGAGAATTCAATAATGATATTAGTGCAATCCATGATGCGGACATACCCAGTTTTTTGAAAGTCTGGTTGGTGATTGATTTATATGATTCTGTTCTTGGACCTATTAAAGGAAGATCATTGGTTCTACCACCTATTAGAATAGTCATGTTTAAAGGTTTCTTCTCCCTCACTCCAGTATTCTGGAATAGACTCTTTCCATGGGTTTGCATGGACTTAGACCATTTAAAGTTCTAAAAAGCACTAACAACATTTCTCTTTCCTAGATGCTTTAAAACAAACACGTGTTCCTTTGATTGTGTAGAGATTAATATTAATTAATGGCATGTGCCAGAGTCCTTTGAGTTCAAGCTCCTTATTTCTGGTATGATATTATAAGTAATTATAATATTACAGAACTTATTGTTTAATTATATGTTTCCACTGTGCTTAGATATTATAAGCAACACTAAAACTGCTACTAATAATACTAACTTAAAAGGAAATTCAGAATTTTTTTTTCCCCTGCAGGTTGTTCATTAGAAGCTTTGTCTTTTCAACACTTGTAAAGAGACTAACTTTTCTGTAACTGGGTCACTATGAAAAAGAAGTCTGAATACAACATGGTACAATTACATTATAATACATCATCAGAAGAACTACAAACCATCTCCCTTAATTTCAATGTCTACAAAGTTATTTCAGTACATTAGCTATTTCATACAGGTGTTATTTACTGAATAAAAGTTTTCTTTGAATTCTGTCATTTCTCCAAGAAAAAAGAAATTCCTGTTGGATGTCATTTTATTTGTAAAATAAAGTAGTAAATCGGAAATCAATTCTGAGGTATCCTTATTAATCTAATTCCAATATGCCAGCTATTAAAACACACATGACTTCTCGGAAGTAGCTAGATATGTTTATTTAATCTTTGAAATTACTCATATGTTTGCATTTTTAAAAAATTGTCAACAGTATTTTCCCCATAAGAAATATTATTGTGTAGTAGTAGTATGCAACACTTTAGAAATATAGCAAAAAATAAATAAATAAATAAATACAGCCTGTGTCCATCTTAACTATCTTAGATATACAGAGCCATTCTGCTGCCGTTGAAGACTGAAATTTGTATATGTTAAAGAAAATTCTCTTGTCTATATTTGTATTTCATGTGAGTTATTTCCAAAATACATTTAGGAGCTTTTATTGCAATTTGTTTAGCGCATATTTTCCATACAATTTCCTTGAAAAACTTAAGTTGATATATATGGAATTTATATTAATAATAAATATAAACTAATAATTGTCTTCATGAAGCAAATTAACACAGCTTTTTCAAAGTAATAATAAACTGCAATTCAGTCAGGTACTTAGATGCAATTTCCATTTCACTGGTATTCCAGAAAAAGCACATGCAGTAAAATTATTTTAAAAAGTACCTGGAGCATGATATTCAAATTCATTAATATCAGTTCTTTTAAGTACTCAAAAAATTTTATACTACTAATAAACCTGTGTTGCTATTTTTATCATTGTTAATAATTGTGGTCACAATTAAAATAGATGCTAAAATTACCCTTCAAGCAGAAGCAAACAAAAGGAAAAAAAACTTGCATTTTCGGTTTTGCACTAACAAGAATTTCCATTTATTCTGCCCATATTGGCAAAACAAATAGAAACAAACTCTCTTATGTTTACAATTAAAGTTAATTCAAAACAAAAATTGTTTGCAGCTTGAAGCGCCTCAGTTTTAGGATTGAGCATCATGAAATGCTAAAAGAAAATATTTTGAAATAAATAAATTGAAGGAAATGAAAACAGCAATGGAGTAGAGGAAAAGATGGAGATACAAATGATTTCCATTATTCTTAAGATTTTACGCAAACAGCTAAAAAGTTGGAGAAATTTAATTTTAAATCAATGAAATTAATTCTCACATGTGTGTGTTCAAACCTGAGAGACTGAGAAAAATGAATAAATACAGGTCCTTCCATTTAAGTTGCTTATAAACTGTAACCAAGGAATCGATATTAGAGGCCACTTTTAAAAATGTACATTGTCAATTAACATTATCATTTCTTTCTTAATCCAGTCCTCATTCAACACATTTTTCCCATTATTAAGATATACTAAGTAGTGATCGGCTTTCATGCAAAAAAAAGTTGGCTAAGCAGTGATCACAACTATACAAAAGTAGGAGACAAAACTAAAAAAATCTCTTTGGTCTGTAATAATAAAGCAAATGATGTACATAACTTGCATAAATACATGACACGACATTCTGTTATTTGCCAAATATTTGTCAAAACAAACAAACAAAAACAGAAATGTGCTGGCATAATTTTCCTCTGTGCAAGTTTGTGCTCTTTCTTTTTTCCTTCATATACATTGAGCCTCTGTGAAGATGCAGTTCTTAAATCTCTAATAGTCTTGAGGGTGTTTGTCCTCCCTCCTCCCCTTCTTTCCTTTTGGCTTTTACAATGCAAAGGGATACTATAGTCCTGAAGAATGGTTTCAGTTGTCTATCCTGAATGGCTGTCGGCATCTCTAGCCATCTAGAAAGGCTAGAAACATTTTGTAGGTGAAAATAGCCACTTTTTCCACGGTGGAGAGTCCATAAAACTCCTCAGAGCATCAGCCACTGGGACTCATTGAATAATTCATCCCTCATTGCAAGCCCATAATGTCTTTTCTGGGCTCTATTGTGAAGACTGTTTTCTCTTCTTTTCTCCTTGAATTATAAAAAGGGTGCCTTCTTTTGTCCATATCAAGCTGCTGCTAGCTGAACCTTTGTCTGGCCAGAGCTAAAGTGTGAGTTTCAATGGACTCTCCCCTCTTTGTTTTCCAAGTTCATCTCCAAGTGTAGATTGTGTATAGAAGACTTTCTTTGTAAAAGCTGGAAAAGTTGTACAAATGTTTGACCAGCTCATTTGGTATTTTTGTCTCCTGTTCTCCAGGGCCTATGGTAGATGTGAAGGGCAAACTTTAGAGGACGACTGTCAGAGAACCCCAGACAACAAGTCGCACAGAACATTGGCTGCAGCCAGACTGCCAACCCAGGCAACAAGTTATTATAAATCTACTACCTATAATATCACAAAAGGAAACGATATGGACAGAAGTAGACTGGATATCCTCCTCTTCGTTTAGCCAGTAAATAAAACAGGGACACTTGAAAACAAACTCATGCACAAATGTGTAGAAATTAAACCTATCATATTTATCCAGAAGACGTTTCTGTGCAGTTAAGTTGGTCAACATTACTTCCAAATAAAACTATTTTTATTTTAATTTGAAAAGTCTGCTTGTTGCTGGATCTTGGAACAAACATGCATAGAGAAGGCAGACAATATCTTCAGAATCCTGGGCTATTTCTTAATCTATGCACTCTGTAAATGTTTCTCATGTTTCTGAACGTTACAAACCAACCCATACACAGAAGCAAATTACCCTAGAAATAGAAGGGATGAATTAATCAGGTGACTGCCTAGAGTCTATACTGTACAGCTATCATTTCACTCTCAAGTTTCGATTTTTGCGAAGATACTGTGAAAAATTAGAATGTTTATCAGAAAGACATCAAAATTGGTTGGGACAGAGAAGTCTTGCTCTGCACTTGAGGTGTATTTCAACCATGAACACGTTCACTTAAAAATAGTTTCCACTGAAGTTGTAGTCAATGCAGCTTCTCAAATAGGCCACCACTGACAGCATCTTTGACTTGAAGCCCTTCGGGAAAAGGGCAGGATCACGACCTTCTCCCAAGGATTTTCCTCCTCCCTTCCTAGCCAGGCCCCTTTTTATTTAATGACTTCAGCTTGACTAACCCCAAATACTGCCCTGATTTAAGGACATAGAGGGATGGGTCTCAACAGATCCAGCCACACGATTGAGCAACTAGCTTTTCACAAAGAATTCAGACAAGGAACCTTCCTCTTCCCCCACCCACCCGCTCCGCTTTGTCCAGCATTAGAAGTTTTTTTTCCTCCAGATTGCAAAGTGTTCACAAATAACAATTGTATACTGTGAGATCTGAAAGTTGCAAAAAGGGAGAAAGAGAAAAGGCAGAACTGCATCCTTATTCTCTTGCAGGTATTTATCTTCCCTCTAAAGCAACATTTTCTATCAAAGTTCAGGACACTTCCCACTTCAAGTATGAGCCAGCAAGACTGCAAGCCATTTTTTTCATACAGTAAATGCAAGTAATTCAATATTTCTACCATCATTTTTAGACAACATGGAATTATTACTTTAATCCCACATTTTTTGCCATGCATATTGGAAATACTCTGCCTTTCAGATCAGACTGTTACCAAGGAAATTCCTTCTCTTAAGAAATGAAGAACAAAACTGCTTCAGCTCGTGAGATTTCCAAAGCTATAATTGCTCAGAAAGAAATCTGAGTGGTTGCATTCACTAACTTGCCAGTCACACAGGGTCTCAGCAGTCACATTGGTACAAGACCATGCTAAACTTGGTTGTGGATAATCTAGTTTAGATATTTAGGAAGGAAAGGCAGGCTAGAGTACTAATCCCACTCATTTGGTCCGTTTATTGTTGAGTGTATTCTGAGAATCCAGAAATCAGTTTAGTCAATGCCAGGAATGTGTGTTATATAAATATTGCTATGTTTGATTATGTGGGAAGAGGCTTATCCCCAGAAATAGACCTTAAAATTACAGCAACCTTTACTTGCTACGATGGAAAATCTTGAATAGGAATATAACAGCACATCTATTGTTATATCTAGAAAAATTAAGTAGCTCCAAGTTAGCTTCCACTTATTATACTGACACTGGATATATATATATTTGCCTGGAACTTGTTCAACAGCAGTAAAGTAACATTTCATGAATGGATTGATTTTATTTGAGTTGATTTGAGTTCTATAGCAGCCCATCTCAACAACTGAGTCTATTTATTGGCTGCCTCCCAATAAATTTCATTGCATTTAACAGGACATCCTTCCTGGATTCTAAACTCAGAAAGTGAACCTGAATAAAGGAAAAGATCAATGAACTTTGAATTTTACCTTAAACAATGGACATAGTCTCAGCCATGTCATCTGCAAATTAAGCCACGTGATTAAAACAGGACTTCTTAAAATCATCAAATGTTGTTGACTATTGTTAAAATGCTTCTTTCTTTCCCCCCTCAACTCCTGGGGCTTCCATCCATTCTAAGAAAACCTATGCTCACTATCTATGTTAGGAGAATCTTTATCTGCTTAATTATGGCACCAAAAGACATTGACTTTGAATCCACAAAACCAAGAAGAATGTTTTCACCACAATATACCAGTAAGGCTTTCGTTTCCCGAGTGTGTTTCTTCTAGTTTCTAGAATAATTTTAGAATTTCCTATAGAAATCAAGGGGCAGAATAAAAGTTAACTAGGACTAAAATCTATCTAATACCAACTGAAATGAAGATTTAGGCACTGTCCATTTCTTCAGATTTCTCTCCCACGGTCTGGAAAGCTGGATTGCACAACTAAGTGAACCCTGGTCCAGGACATAATCATTTTTGAAGTGCCACTAAATTCTTAGTAATAGTGTTGCTGCAATGTAAGTCCTCTTCGTTTTCATCCTTAAGACTGACATCTACCATTGACACAGGAGAAAGCAGAGAGGCAGACATATGCAACCGTGCTTTTCCAATGCTCCACTTTTCACCACCTCTGAAAAGCTTTGCAAGTTGAGTGAATACCCCTCCTAAAATCTTCACCTCCGAGAGGCATTTTTGCAACCTACATCCTATGGGTCTCCAGAAAGTCACGGAGTTTCCTGGGTCTAGTCCCCGAAATCATGTCTTTCCATTTCATTCAGCTCTAATAGCTTTCCCTACCGTTCCGACGCAAAAGGAAAAAAAGGAAAATACACCAGATGCGCCCACCTGCAACAACTGCCACCACCACCATTCAGGTAATCCAGAGACCTCTCTCACCATACAGCACAACTTCCCTTCCCTTCCCTCCTGCCCTGGGAGTCAAGCTCCGGCCCTCCTCGGTCTGGCCCCGCTTTTCTGCAAGGCAATCGCCCTCCCCCCACCTCTCCCGCCCCACCAAGCCCGGGGAAAGTGACCGTCTTTACCTCTTTCGCTGAGGATGCCGTCGATGCTATGTTTGGCCTTTTTCTCGTTCTCTTCCGCTTCCTTACGCTCCAGCTCCCCTTCTTCTTCTTCTTCTCCTTTCCCAAATTTGCTTCTCAAAATGCGGCTGATGGAGCTCACTTGAGAAAGAAAGAGGAAAGAGAGGCGTGAAGCGGGGAACCGAGAGAAGCCGGGCTGGGCTCTGAGTCCCCCTTGGGCACATGCTAGAGAACTGGGCAGACGCTTGGAAATAACGGCTTACGAAATGGGGGGTTGCGCGGAGTCCTCTGATTGCAGTTTCCCGATCTTTTATCATTGGTTCCCCCACGCCGCCCCACGCCCCCCATTTCTAATAACTCGAGGGGGAGCTCACAGACTGGTTTAGTTTGCGAAAGATCCTCTTCGGCTAGTTATTGGATCAAAGTATCCTCTGACTCGCCACAAAACCTTGAACCCTAAAACAACCGGAGGGAGTTGAATTTGTTCGGCTCTAACTTCCCTCGACACGTTGTGCCCAACGCAACGGGCGATGCTTTCAAGCGACTCGGTTACACGGGTCGTATGAATGAACGCGGGTCCGAGCTGTGAAGTTTGACCTTGATGTGTAGTTTACGACTACAACCCATGGGGCTAATTTATGATTTTAACCTGTAGAGGCAATCACGAAAAATTGTGTTAATCGAAAACCCACGGATAAGTTCCGTAGAAATAAGCGAGTCACGGGAAGGCAGCTATGGAAAGGAAAATCTATGCATTGAAGAAGTGGGCGGATTGCCCACGCCCGGGGGGGGGGGGAGGTGGGGGGGGAGAATCACGTCGACCCTAAACGTCGGCACTAGTACAACAGGTACTAAAAGCTTGTTTTTGTTTAAAAAGAACACGAACCCAAGAAGAAAAAGTTAGCAAAGAACCCAAGTTAGCAAAAAGCAAAGATTGGCTGGCACGCTTGTTCCTAAAGATATTGAAGTAAGCAACGCAGTTTTGCAGACTCGAAGAAGTTTGTTCTTAAATTAGCGGAGCAGCAGCTCGAGGGACACGCGATTCCTTCGAAGCCATTTCAGACGGCAGAGTCGTCTCCCAGGTAAGTCCGTGATCTTACCTGCGCTTTACCCGCACATAGCTAACCTTTTTGGGGGGATTTCAGTTGAGCGACTTCTGCAACTGCCTGGAACTAGCAGTCCCTGCGGTTTTCTTGGCAAGTTTTTGGAAGTGGTTTGCCATTGCCTGCTTCGTAAGGTTGAGAAAGAGTGACTGGCCCAAGGTCATCCATCTGGCTTCGTGGCTAAAGCCGGATTAGAACTCACGGTCTCCTGATTTCCAGCCTGGAGTCTTAATCACTGCACCAAATTGGCTTCCAACAGGTCCCCACTTATCGTTCTTAGAAAAATTGTCCTACCTATATTTTAAGGGTATTCCTTGTAGTACACAGTACGTGATTTGGACCCTTGTAAGAATCAAAGCCTTTAATGCCGCGCAGAAAAAGAAAACCGCCTTGAAAAGATTTGCCCTACACTTCAAAAAACTTAAAGCATAATTGTTTCTACAAGACGGCATTCCTTTTGAGAGGGGAATACCTCTAGATAGCCTTTCTATACCTCCCCCTAGAAAGAGATTGAAATGAAGAGGGGATAACCATTTCTTTTTCTGATATATTGTACCAGTGGATCTCTTGGTTTCTTTTCAAGGACTGAGAGGCCATCACCAAACAGCCCCTCCCGCTTTGTTTTTTTTTTCCTTTTTGCTTCTCCCTCTTTCCCCCTCCATTTTCTTCCAATAACTGGTAGTTAGTTAGCGTAGATTGGAAATTCTTCTACCAAACTGACTGAGACCACAACAGCGCTCCGGAGATCGCGATCCAGAAGGGATCTTGGCTAACGCCAAGGTAAAATGTTTGTGTCTGATATGGAACTATAAGTGAAAGCAAAAACATTCTTGCGCGGAGCTGCGCGCGCACTAACTGCGGGTCTGCCACACACAACCCTGCCCGCAGCCTTCGAGGAAAGGAAGAGAAGGAACCAAAGCTTCCCATTATCGGATGTTAAGTAAAAGCAAGCCTCCTGCCGCGTAAAAAAAAAAAAAAAAAAGCAAGTGGCCACATGGTGGTTAACTGGACCACTATTCAATGTATGACTTGGATAGAGAAGATGTGCCCAGGAAGCGAAGCTCGTGGGTCCTCCTGTGCTCCAGCACCCGAACCCAGTTTGCACCGTCTAGTCAGGACCGCACCGCCTTTTCCTCCTTCCCTTTCATCTGCTACCTCTAAAATAAAGCCTGGCCTTCCACATTCGTTCCCTGATGGCGGGGAGTGGGGGGGAGGACATGCAGCACTGTCAATAATGTAGCTCCCCCCCCCCAATCGCATCCCCTGAGCTTGAAATCGGGAAGAGCCCACCGCAGCGTTGAATGGATTTGGGACTCCCCAAACCTCACCGTTCTTTCGCGATCCTCCTCTTAAAGGCCATCCGACACCCCCACCCCCACCCCCACCCCCGGGAGCTCCCTTCTGACCTGCGGAAACCGGCCAGGGCATCCCCAGTTAAGCTGGGTCTGGTGACCCCCGCGCGGCGGGGGGGGGGGTGGGGGGTACGACTACGGTCCCACTTAGACGTGGAACCTTTTTTTTCCCAAGCGACTTATTTCTAAACAGGGTCCCTCCCAAGTATATCCCCTTCGTGCAAAAGGGTAAGACTAAAGCAAGCATCAAGCTTCCATTCATATCCAGACTTTTCGGATCGATAAAGAGCCTTGGATAGTACAGTGGCCTAAAGCCCTGTTATTAACATCAGCTGCCTGCAATTATTGCAGGTTCGAATCTCACCAAGGCTCAAGGTTGACTCAGCCTTCCATCCTTTCTAAGGTGGGTAAATTGAGGACCCAGTTTGTGGGGGCAATAAGCTGACTTTGTATAAATATACAAAAGTATGAAGGCTATTGCTTAGCGCATTGTAAGCCGCCCTGAGTCTCCGGAGAAGGGCGGCATATAAATCAATTTTTTTTAAAAAAAAAAGGCCGTGTCAAGGATTCCGTTGGAGCTGGGGAAAGACGGGTAGGATGCAGAGCTCCAGAGCTGCCGTCTGAACTACGGTAGCTTTCCCCGGCGACTTACCTGAAGGCACGGTGTTTCTGTCGCACACGCCGTCCTTCAGCAATTTGTCCCGGATCTCCCAGCTAAACATGCCTGCGTTCTCCCGCTTGTACTCCTCGATCTTCTTCTCAACATCCGGCGTCGTCACCTGCTTTAATAAAAACAATCCAGAAAGGAAACAAGGTTTGTATTCTTGGGGGACAGGGAGGGGGAGCACGTTAAAAGAAGGGGGGAAAGGAGGGAAAGGGCGAGAGGAAAGAGACGGCGGAGAAAAGGGATATAGCAAAAAAGGCGAGGCTCGGCGGGGCAGAGAAAAACAGCGCAACGTCTCGGGCTCTATCTGGACAAGACTTCGTGCCATCTGTTTTGAAAGTGGAGCTTGGGACGTCTGCCTGATCTAAAGCAGCGAAGTCAAGAATATGATATGATTCATGGCAGACCGTTTAAAATTAGCAAGACCTCCGTAAGGATGAAAAGAGCACTCCTTAATGTGGGGACGGACAAATTAAGAATCGATAACTATACTTTAAAAAAGAAGAAAGAAATGTGTGGTTTATTCTCAGAAAAGGGGTCAAAGGAAAATAAGCAGGCCCTCAGTGCCACCCACCCCAAAATATCCATTAAAATTAAACGTTTCTCTTAAAGCAACAAAGATCGAATGCAGAACCAAAGGGTAATGTAATTAAAATATTCAAAGATGAGGTAAAGAAAAAACAACACGGAGAAAAATCCCATTTAATTAATGAACAGACGAAATGTTCTAAAAAAGAGTTTTGAAAGTGAAATAAAACTTTCAGTGAACAAAAGCAATCGCGGATTTTTTTCTCTAGAAAAGGGAAAGCAGAGGCTGCATTTTTCTGTGTTCACGTGAATTGTGCAAAATATTATTTAACATAAATGATAGAACCCCTCTATTGAAAATGAAATAAACAAAATAAGCTTCAACTTTCACTTTTATAGAACCACAGAGTGATATTCAGTACCTATATTAGCACTTAGATTTCAAATCATCATTCTCTTTAAAGAGAAATGTGAGGGGAGGAGAAAGAATGTATGTATGTATGTATCTATGTATCTATGTATGTATGTATATGTAACTTGTAAACAGTGTAATATAACCTTATTAAAAGATGAAAAGTATTTTTAAGGAAAAATCTGCCAAAGTCGAAATCTACTTCATAATTTGGCTGGTCAGTTTGGTAACATTCTAAATGTATAAATATATAAATGTTACAAAATATATACATTTCATATCATAAACATTTCACTCCAAAGCAAGTAACTACAAAGTAAAACACTCATTTCAATTGGTATTTATATTCCCCCCCAACCTCAAATCTGTTTAGAATAGAGATGGAATTGCAGCAGTTTAGTGAAAACTGGATTACAGAAAAAGAAAAGCTGAAAGTATAGTTTCACTTTGGCTCAACCCCTACTTATTAGTCGCATTTTGCTTGCACACTCACTGTCAAGCCGTTACTAGTATTAAGTAATGATTTTAGGATTGCATTCTTTGCTGGATGTCTGGGTGGTGGTTTTGGTTGAGGTCGCTGTAGCAGAAACAGACCTCATTGCCTTGAGAATCCACAAGTGCCCTGAAAGGAAAGGGAAATTTTGGGCTTCTCTGTAATCTAATTTCCATGCTGCTTCTCAGAAACATTCCAGTAGGGTTAGTGGCCAACTGCTTGTGGGAAACATACCAGGCTCACCTAAGTCTCTTAATTTAGGGTTGGGTGAGCTACACAAATTCTCTGAACAGCTCTACAAGGGAAAGAAGTTAAAAGAAAGGGTCATTTTGCACAGCAACCAGTAAGCCAAGGAGTTTATGGCTAGGAAGGAGATATCCCTCCCCACCCCCGAGTACAAGTCCAGCTAGGCAAAGGAGACTCTGTATTCTGGGTCCTCTTCAAGGATGGGGAGAAAGTCTAAACAATCGGCAGAGATAAAAGTCAGCTCTGTTGGCTTCAGAAGGTGCATGCAAGCTCTCCACCATGTGTGGAAGGGGTTGGAGGACAAGCTGCATTGTTGAGTAACTCTGCTCTGCAGATCTGTTTGGTTTAAGCCTCTTTCCACAATTATCTGAGGACAGGACTAAATCCATACGGGACTAAGTTTGCACAATACACTTACCTACAGTTATGCCAAACTAATCCAGTTTTCAGTGGCACAGTGAACACTGAGCAAGCCAAAACAGCTGGGCTCACCTGAAACCCAGACTAATATGGAAACCCAGTCTGGGGTTCACTATAGAGTTCTCCTTATGAAAGTTATCCTTCCCTAGCTGAATCAACAAAAAGAACTGCCACTGTGTTATCCAAATTGTTACTCTCACTCTGTGCTCATAATGCCCTGCTAACCAAAAGCTTTGTCCTCATAGAATGGATATCTCATGCTAGAGACTGGCATGTCTGGTATATTTTGCCAGTACATTTCCAACCTGGTCAAGAGACCCTTCTGACCACTGTCTACAACTTATAACCAGATTGGACTTCATAGCAAAATATTTCAAGGAGTTTTTTTCCCCCATATCTTCTTGCCCATTTGGGGGGGGGGACTATTTTAGGACAAAGATATGTAAATCAGTTAATAAGTAAGACTAGCAAGAGAAAGGGTCTATGGGATTTCAAATTACCCATATAAACCTCCCAAGAGAGAGACTGAGACAACCACAATAAAGAAAGCTAGAAGAGAAGCTAAGATAAAGGTAGTAGACTTTCTCCAAAAATGCCAGACTAACTATATACTCTGCAAGAAACATTGTCCTTCATGCTAACTGAGCCAAGCTAACCTTGTTCTCAAGTAAGGTGAAACTGCAATTTTAGAGGATCTTTACCCATCACCTGTCTGTCTTCTGAGATACTCACCTTGGGTTTGCTGCCCCCAATGGCCCCCGGCCTTATGGAGCCTGTCTCCTGGTACCTGCAGAGAATCTTGGAGACACAGCCATGAGACACTCGGAGCTGGCGGGAGATGACACATGGCCGGATGCCATGATGGGCCATCTCCACGATCTTGTGGCGAATATGGTTGGGTAGGGGCCTGCCATTGATAAAAACACCTCCGAGCTGATTGACTCGGCCTTGGCCCAGAGGAGTGGACACTGCATGGAGGGAACATAAAAAAAAGGTACTTGTTTGGGAATAAGCCAAGTACATCTAGATGTCCTTCCTGCCAAATCTCAGAGAAGAGGAACAATGCACAGGACAGGCATAAGAGGCAAGCATAAGAGACTAGCAGTAGACCTTGACTTCACCATATGGTGGGAAGCTAATATTATCCTGAAGCTCAAATCCAAAATACTTTTCCTGGAAAATGACAGTCACATATTCATAATTAGCTAAACCAGATGATTTACTTCAACTAAGGCTACTGAATAAGCCAATTCGTACTCTTAGACAGCCCATTTAGTTTCTGACCTTAAAGAACCTTCCTTCAAAATGAGTCCATTTAAAGTTCATATTGAATAAATCCTTTCATCTTCTAGACAGATCAAGTAAAAATTTCAGGCTGCTATATTCAATATGAATTTGAAATCCAGCAATCTTGCACTGTACCATAAAAGCAACCTAATAAAAGAATTCTCTCCATAACTCTGAAAACAAACAAGCAAGCAAACAAACAAAAAATGTAGGAGAGAATTTCTAAATTAAAACAGTGGGAAATTGGTGACAGCATAGAAAGCTACTTCTGTGATAAGTAGCAACTTGTAGTTCTCTGCAATTAAATCTCTAAGGGTATTACTTTGGACCATGCCTGTCTTCTATAACTCAAAAAAAAAACAACCCCTCACTAAAATTCTGTAGGTATTTGTGAATTGTGGGTCAAGGTACGATACTTTTCAGTGTATAAATGGTTCTATTCAGAGAAAAAGACCTGTTGAAATAAATGGCTTGAAGTCATTAACTTTAGTCTATTAGACTATTAACTTTAGTCTAAGGATTTTACTTGCTTGTTCTGCTCTAATCATAGCTGAATCTCATTTCAACCCACTATTATTTTTTAAGGAACGTTAAAATTTTAATTTAGGTTCTATTTGGATTTTAAAATGTAGCTAAAATTATTTAGAAAAGGATATTGTTCTACTTGCTAGACAGATCTGTGATAAAGAGTATAACTATCAATACTGCATTCATCTGATACAGTGAAGTTGAAGACTGACTCGGAAAAAAACAGATTTTAAAAAATAATTTGCCATCTCTGTGCCCCTATCCTTTTGCTTATTAGATACACGTCCATTTTCTACCAAAGCAATTTGCATAGTATTGCTCACTGTTTGCTTTGCCACCTCGTGCACCAGCTGGCTAAAGATTTGCCACTTTCCTGACTCTCGTGCGAGTTAATGACTTCGAATGTACACATTACGTGACTACCCAAAGGAGAAGACGTTTCACCTGTATTAACAAACAGGGCAAAAGCGCTATACAACTAAACTTTTCTACGAGTCAAAAGAAATGGAAAGGAAACTCAGACGATGCCTCTGCGAATCGGAAATGTACAAAATTGCGTTTGAGTTTGGCCAGATCCCTTTATTATTCTAAGTGGGGGGTGGGTCTCTTTACACAAAGAGAGACATTGGACAGAAGTTTTTAAAATTTTGACAAAAGGGGGAAGTGGGGAAATTAGAAGCTGAACTGAAATAGTACGCTTTCAAAGGAAATTGTTTGGTAAGAAAAATTAATCATTGCTTCTATACAGCACTAGAAATAGTTAAATAGGTCTGCTAATTCTTGTTAGAAGCAAGGCTTTCTTATTATTCAGAGGAAACTAGATAGAAGTAAAGAGACGACCTGGCGCTACGAACTCTTTTCTACCTAAAGAAATTTATTTTTAATCCCTAGCTGATTTAGAAATGCAAGAACGCCGTTTCAAAATGGCTACGAAGTTTCTTGGCTCCTTCACCTGCGAGGTACGGAGGTGGCAACTTTAACCCACTATTTTCAATGGCATTTAAGGGGGGTGGGGGGAAGAGGGAAATTGACTGTTGGAGTGCAGCTGATTTCTACCTTCTCCAGCGACATTCTTTCTCTCCCTTTTCCGTTCCTACCAAAAATACAAATCAAGTAAACTAAAGTTTGCAGGGAGAAGCTGGGAAAGGGAGTAAAATCTGGCGCACGTAGTTGTTGGTTTTTTTAAAAAAAAAATAATAATGCTGCTGTGTATCCCTATATCCCTATCTCCGATTTGCTTCCTTGGAAGTGTGCCACCTGAACTGCAGTGGCCTCGATTTTCTTTTCCATTGGCAAGGGTGCCCATTCCGAGAGCTTCCCGCTTCGCCCTTGCTCGATCCAAAGTGCGGAGAAGTTGCTTCTTCAACTCCGCTACCAAATTAGTTCCAGAAACGCAAGGAGATTCCAGATCCACAACCAGACCCATTTCATCGCCCTCCCTTACCCAAAGGAAGACTACAGGGATTAAAAACGCCTCCCCCTCCCTTTATTTTAAGTCCCCTTTCTCCAACTCTCTTGCTGCTCCACCGTTCTTACCTTCTAACGGAAAACCGCTGCGAGGATAATTCTGTCCGGGAGCTGGTCGCATCATCCTGGGGACAGCTCCACCCAGAGTTGTCATTTTAGTGGCACCTTGGCTTTCTTAAACGTATTGTATCCAAGAATTGAGAAGGGGCTTTGGGGGTGGGTGGGGGGGAGGCAGGTCAGTGTGGATACCAAGTCCGCATAGAATAAGGGGAGGGGGGAGGTTTAATTTAAAATCTATAGAGATCGGGATTTAAAACGTGAGGGGGGGGAGGAAAAGGAGGGGGTCCAACTTGAGGAAGGGGGGTGGAGGGAAGCTCTGTTCTCCCCTCTGTCAGAGATATCTTAGAGCGAAAATGTGGCCAGAGAAAGAGAGAAGAGCGGGAGGGAAAAGTTTTGCCCGAAAAAGAGGGATTCGCAACGGCTTCAGCTGGCTGGAGAAAACTGCGAACTGACGGCTCTTTCCCCTAGGACAAACTCGCATTGATCTCGCCCGGCTTGAGTGGCAGGCGGCGGGGATGATTTCTCCTTGTTCTTGATTTGCAGTGAAAGGAAACTCAGCTCTGGAGTATTTATTAGTTCTTTCACCCCAAGCTTCCTTAGGATCTCTGCGTCGCGATTGGCCAGCCGGAAGACTGTCCCGTCTGGAGAAGCCCGGAGCTGATTGGACGAAAGCGCTAACTTTCTCTTCTCATCCTGACAATTGAAGAGCTCCGGCTTTGGAGTGTGACCCGCGACTTGCCTCTCTTTCCTTGATAAAGTGTCTTTCTTTTCCCCCTTTTTTCCTTCTTTGCAGAAAAATGGCTGGGCGAGGTGGGGGGGGGGAGGATGTAGGAGGGTGAGAGGAGAACCGGTCTATTTTTATTTTATTTTATTTTATTACATTTTCCGTCGATCCGTCGGTCGGTGGGTCTTTTTACAACTTCTCTTGGCACAATGCCATCGGGGAGAAGATGACAATAGGGAAATAGCCAGCCTCCGGATTGCTTGGATTCAGAAACTTTCTCCCTCCCCCCCCCCCCCCCCCCCCCCCCCCCCCCCCCATCTTTTCGGTCTTTGCTGTGAGGTTATAAATGTGCAGCTGTACGTGTTAGCCTGGAGAAATTAAAAGAGAAACTTCGCTGTTTCTCCTGAGAGGTTTCTTTGTCTTCCACACTCCAGACTAGATTCCCCTGGGCGTGTGTCTGACGTCCACCAAAATTCTCTCCGACCCCTCGCCCCCCCCCCGCCCCCCAATCCACCCCGATGCCCTTCCCCGTTTCTCTCAAAACTTTTCTAAGCTGCAGTTGCATTGGGGAAAATTAATCAGGGTGTTTTTTTTAATTCCCGGACGGCGGGGGGTGGGGTGTGACAAGCCAACGGTGAAAACAGCCATCTCCGTCTCTCCCCAAGAGAGGTTCCTGCTTTCAAGACTGAACAGATCGAGGCATCCCTTTGAATTCATTTATGCAATTCTGCGTGGGGTGGAGATATACAAACCCATAGACACGACGTATGTATTTATTAAGCTGAACTTCGCTAAGAAGCGCTTCTTCCCGGGAATTTATTGTAGTATTGAAACTAAACTGCTGAGAGAGAGAGAGAGAGAGAGAGAGAGAGGAAAAAGATTTTTTTTTAAAGAGAGGGAGAGAGAGAGCGAGAGAGAGAGAGAAAGAAAAGAAAAGACTGACTAGGAGCTGAAGTGACCACAGCAGGATATGACGCCAGGAGTGTTGTAAAGACTGTCTGTCTTTAAAGAAGGTACCATTGTGCATGTCCTTTTATTTATAACTTGGTAAGTGCCAGCAAACTCGCCTCCTTTACACTCTGAAGTGCCAGCCCGGCTTTCCACAGCGCTCCTTTTTTTTTGGCAATAGTCTATTCAGTAACTGTCACTCTCAAGCTTCAAGTTATTCAAGACCTTAATCAATCAAAGGGATGAGAATCGTTCAGGTTTTTTCCCCCCCTCTTCTTTGAAATAAAGGAAACAATGAGGTCGGAGCTGACGCGCTCTCTTCCCTCTCCCTTTCCTCAACAACTTATGATTCATTTTGGAATTATTGATTTTAAAAACAAAACAGAAAGGCTGCTCATTTGCTACGAAATGAAAAGTCAGCGCTGAGATTTAAATAAAGTGAAAACAAATTTAGATCTGAGAAACGAGGTACCCTTTCCGGCCAATGTGACACTTACAACTAAACAGAATTCCATGAGCAAAAGAATTTAAAGTATGGAAAAGTTTTTTTTAAAAAAAAGACAGTCAGGACAATGTGTGTGCGCGCATGTTTTGTGTGTGTGTGAAAATGCATCTTAGTATATTATTTGGATGGGTGATATAAAAATCAAGATTCTTGGATGTCACTTGGACATCACTGAAAAGAAGTGAATGTGCTAACAGGAGTTTGTGATCACCACTGTTAACATGTGCTCACTTGGATAAGGCGGCATAAGGAATTTGTTTTACTTTCTAAAGCATTCAGAATGCCTGGAAGGGAAGCTGAAATGGCGTTTGGAAGTACGGAGTGGAAAATGGCTTTAAAGATAACAGATGCTTTACCAAAGTTGAAGAAGGAAAAGAAACATAGCTTGTCGTTATATTGTTTTCATCCACAAAAGATTAATTTCAATGAAATTATGAACCCTTCCTTTCAAATAGTAAGATTAGAATTGAAGGATCAATCATAAATGTTCCCATGAAAAGCAGCTGCATCTGGAAAACAGGCCAGAATCCAACAATAATTGTTTTTTTCAAAGCACTCTGAATTTCTCAGACTATTGTGTAGGATTAATTGAAGGAGTTAAAGCTTTTCATCATTTAAAAAGCCTAATTATACAAATTGAGCCTTTCTTTGTAAATTCCCACTCCTTTCCCAAATCTTCCCAAACTTTTATTTAAATATTATATTTCCCCCGTTGCATTTACGGGTTAATAGTTGAACAATGTAATACTGCATGTGTTCAGGGGTTTACAGGATATCTTGAAGCCTGGATATACATTTATGGACGCATTTAAACAGATAACTTAAATTACAACTTCATTCTTTGAAAGCTAGTTTTATTAAATCTAACGAATTGAAGAGCCAAACAATTTTGTATGTCTAGTCACCGGTAAGTCCAGCAGGATACTTCCAGGTAAGTAACTTCATTGAAGAAGGAAATTTCCCTGTAATTCTTACCCTTATAAATTACCTATATTTCAGTTAAAACTTTCACACCCATAAGCCTTCTATTAATTCTATGAACATCTTGTCCCATGATGGATTGATGGGAAATACAAAGCAGTAAGTTATTAACAGACTGGATCCCGTCAGATTGGGGGCCAACAAAACAAGTACAAGGATTTAGGAGGAGCGGTTCTATGCATGTTTACTCAAAAATAAACCTTGTGGGAATAAATGAAGTTTGCGTCCAAATATGTGTGGACACGATACTAAACTTCTTTTTAATGTTTATGTCCAATATCAGTCTCAAATTCTTATGAAGTATCAGAAGTCCAACCAAAACTTTGGATACCTCAGAACGCCCTTTCTCTCTGTCCGTTCCCAACAGTGTTCTTGAAACTAGCACAGAAACACGCACAGACCCTGATTTCCCGGGTGTTTCCACGAACTGCAGTTCGGAGAGGCTGAGAAGTATTATTTCACTGTCTCCCACTGCTTTAGAAAGTGAATGGTTATAATTTGCTATTAGTTCCACTCCAGTAACATCTCACTGCCTGGATGGCTGCTCTAAGCAAGGAGGCTTAAGTTCCTCGCTTGATCTGTATAGTTGCTGTGTGTGCGCGCCTGGGCAGCACAAACTCATAAGACTAGTGTGGAACCTTAACTCATTTAAAACTCAGCTTGTGTAGCTGAATAAAATCAACACCCAGATTGCTTTGGCTGCCCTGAGCGAGTGCACTTTAAGGTGCAATTCTCCGCCACTGCTTCCCCCCCCCCCCCATCATTGCACACATCCTGAAAGGATTGTCAGCTGTTCCAGTTTCTGCGCTGCTTTCCATTTATTCCAACGGATTTCTCTGGAGAAAGAAAAATTCCGATTGCACAGTTACTTCGGTCGTTTAATTAAGCCCCAAAAGAATTCATTCGCTCTTGGGGTACGAAGGAACCCCAAGTGCCGAGGAAGACATTACCTTTAGCCGATACTGCACAGGTCTCACAAGCCACGATAAGAGTTAAGTACTTTCTAAAACATTCCTTTAAAAAATGCAGCGTCCCAAACTGTAGAGCTGGTTGCTTCTGCCACGATCCTAAATATTGTCTCCCATGAATTTCAGTAAAGGGACAAACAAAATGAACTCCGCTTAGGACAGGACTTCCACCTCTGAAAAGCTGCAAGGAACGCTGAGGAATCGGACCAAAAGCCAACCTTGACCAGCGTTCTGTTCTTACAGTAGCCAACCAAGAAATACTTAAGGACAAGAGCGCCATCTAAAAACGTGGGTTGTTGAATGCTTGATGAATAAATCATGATTTATTGTTTGGGCTCGCAAATTCCACCAAGCCATACACCATGGTTTGCAAACCACAACTGATTTGATGCACAGGAGAAACGACCCAAGCGACATAAAGGCCTAGAGAGATGGGCCAAGCTGGCCTGGAACAACCCGGAGATTCTAGATTCCTGTTAAGAGAGGCATTTTATCTGCAGGGAGCCTTGCTGGCTCGAGTGGGCCGTTCTGATAAGAGGGCGAGAATGCCTGTCAAAGGGTTAATATTTAGGTAAGCGTTTCCAGGAAGGCAGCCCTTGAAAGAAACCACTGAGAATGGATTTCGTTGGATTCTAGGCTATGGCTTCTGGACTGAATCTGAGGTCACTAGCGGGCTACTCTATGGGCAAAATCTAGAATTGCTGAATGATTTATAAAGAGCGATTGAAGCTTGCTGTATACTTGGCTGTAGAATAAGAATTGCTCACTTCAGGATTTCGGCATTTAGGATTGGGCTGAGAACCACGTTCTAGGAAGCGCAGGAACCCTTGTTCTCTACTCTTCTCCGTCCTTGGAATGTCATTGCCCGAGAGTGGGTTCTAAGTCGCAGCATTGTGCTGGTCTCCCACAATGCCCTGGATCCTAATCATTTTGAAGGGCAGATCCCGCCTAACGAACTTTCTCCCAAGTAATCGAGGTTTATAGAAGAAGCTACGGACGGAGCCGTTGTTCTCCCGCAAAATACGTTTTTCGTGGCTTCCTTCTTCCCCCACGACTACTCCAGCCTCCTTGAACCCAGCCGCCCGCTTACTACCCAAGGGTGGGCAAAAGGGCCGGGCGTTTTCGGGTCTGGGATTCTTGGTCGGTTCCGCCTCCAGCTCAGGGCCTTTCTCCGCACTACGTTTAATATGATGATATCTTCATCGCAACGCAGAGAACTTCAGCAGCGGTGCCAGGCGCGGGGCGACCTTGCTGAAGCGCTCCATACAAGGGAGTTTGGCTGGAGTCGCCGTTTGTAATTGGAACATTATTACCCTGTAGATCCCTTCGGGAGAGAGAAGGGGGTGGGGGGGTGGAGAATGAGTGGATGGGGAATCTCCGGCAGGTCTGCATGCAGAGTTGTAACTCAGCGAACAGGAATTCCAGCAGTGTTCTCCAAGATATACAAGGCCTGGAGTCTCTTACAAGAAGTGTAGATTTTTATTCGTTTAGATATAGCGCTCCATGCCGGATCTGGAGCAGTTCATTCATTAGAATGATGAACAATATTCTCGAATAGCGGTAACGGATACCAAATCACCATTATCACGATTTCTGCCTTGAAATAAAGGTCCTATCTATGATTTACTTCTACTGTAATGGAGGCGAACCTGTATCTTTTAAAAACGCGCACCTTTTAAAAAAAATATCATCGAATAAGGGAAGTTATGCAGCCTGTGGGCGGCAATTTTAGGCTCATTTGAACTCCGTAGTACTTCTAGTTAAATCTTCATAGGATTACGCTGCACTTTTGGCTCTCCTGTCCTCAAATTACTGCAGCGAGTGTGGTGAAGCCCCAAACTTCAGAGAAAGTGTACAATTTGTTAAGACATACTGTTAGATGCAGTATTTTTTAAAAAATAATTATACTCAGGAATTCGAGGTTCCATATGAATGCCTGGAAGTCTTTCAAAGAGGAAATGAGCTTTACTCTGAATGCAATGCTTTTTCTTATCTTTCTTTAGATTTTTAAAAAAATCAGGATGGAAAGGGAAGAATTCAATGGGAATGATCAGAAAAAGAATTCATCTGGGAAAAAGTGAAAAGAAAGTAGAACTAAAAACTCTTCGCGTTCTCTAAAAGAGGAGTCTATAGATCCGCTCTCAGCTAATTCCCATAGGACAAAGTAGATTGATCTTTCAAATGGCGTGCATGGCAAATTTGTTGACTATGCTTATGTTATGCAACCAGACTTTCCTTTCATAGCCTACAATGAAATGAGAGTGATGGGCTGTCAAAATTGCTCCACTAACCAGTAAGATGAGTAATCAGAGAGGAGGGAAAAGTAAGAAACTAACAACATTATATATGCAGAGTACGCAATCCTAGGAGAAATGTAACATTAAAAAAGGGGGGAGGAATTGTCTATGTAGTAATAATGGTGGCAACATTAGAGTGTTATTGTTTTTGACTTTTTAAAGAGTGGCAAAATGGCCTTCCAATTATTCAACATCAATATTTATTTTAATCTGACCTTATTCAAATAAAAGAACCAGACTTTCTGAGAAAGTTCAAAATTCCCCATGTGATTGGCTCATGTTTTTCCTGGTGTTCTTGGGTCACCTTGACACCCACTTTTGCCTCTACATTTTGGCCTGAATGGCCTCTCCTGCTGGGCATACCAAATCATTTTTGCAAGCCACCAGCAGATACTGAGGGTCCCAATCCTGGGCCGGATGTTCGGTTGGAGGAAGGGCAACCTTGGGCCTGTGGCTTTTCATTTCCCAAGAGGAGACAAAAGTCTCTCAACTTTCCCCTGCCCGGGAACTGCTCACATTCCAGGCGACGATTAGCTACGAATGCTTGGACCCCCATATTAGCCCAGCGGAGAGGATTTCACGCCTTTCCAGTGGAAATAGCTAAAAATGCTTCTGCTAATTATAGAGCTCTTCCAGGCCAGGTGCACTTTTAATTGGATTAGTAAGTGCTCTATATTAAACTTGCAGTACATCAAATGGGCAAGGAAAATTAGAGCTATTAACAACACCCAGGCAATTATTTATGGACGGTAACATTAGTATGTTTCTCCCCTGTTAGAGGGAAAAATATCAATTATGCTATTTAGCGGGCTTTTCCCCTCCCAAATATAGTCGGAAGCTTTACTCTTGCTGTTTTTCTCTCTCGCTCACTTTAAAATTCATCTAACTATAAAGGCATTTCTAAGCTCCTTGAGACAAGAATAACCTGTTAGATCTCCTCCTCCCTTTTTGTTGCTTTACTTTGAGGCATCTATAGGTCTGTGTAACGAACTATTTCAGCTGCTGTCTGGGAAATAAGATTATTTAAAAGCAAATGGGACTTGCTTATGGCTAACTATATTTAAGATCCCCCTAACAAACTATAAAGAGAAACTAAAAACAAAATCCAGCATTGTGAAATAGTTTTCTAATGAATTGCGGGGGTTTTTTGTGTTGGGGGGGGGGGGGGGGAACCAGAAGTATTAAAAAGCTTGATTTTATTTTTTACTGTACATTCTAATTAGAATATATAATTCAGCTAAAGTTGAACATGCTTAAAAATTTTCATTTCATCGAAGAGTTAATGCCTTAAACTCCAACTGAAATTTAATTTGACAAAATTTACTTTTCACTGAATGTTGCTCTTTATAAGTATACTATTTTGCTACAGTGGTTGTTTCTGCACTGCTTTCTCTTATGCAATACAAGTTTGCTGCTGATGGTGTTTGTTTTTCTTTTTCTTTGTTTCATTTTATTTTTAGTGCCTTGACTCACAGGTTTTTTTTTTTAATTCTATGGCTCAAAATTGACAGTCACAAACACCTGTATATACAATGTATGTTGTTTTATTTGTTGTAGAGAACACTGGAGGAATTAATTATCCAATTTTGCTACTTGATATTGTTTCTTCTTTGCTGGGTTTCATTTTAGTACACAGAAAACATAATTGCTTTTTTCCAAACAAAGTGGCAGTTTAAACTCTACCAGAGGAAAATAGTGTCCTGATTTGAATGGAGGGGTGATTCAGTATTTTGTTGTAATACAAAGGGGTTAGCTAGACAAACATTGATCCCAGGAGTGACTTCTTGCCTATTGTCACAGGCTAGAAAAGATCAATGCACAGTAATTTTAAAGACCCATAAGTAGGTTGGGAAAGTGAAGACATTGTGAGAGGGAAGTTTTGCTCTAGTCACTAGATTTTACTTCCTTGTTTCTGTGTCTAGTTTGTCACCTAATGTGTGTGTGTGTTTATTTTCAGCAATTTATGAATTATCCAGATAGAATTACAAACCGGTTCTACTCATCAGCTAAATATATAGATTTAACTTTAGTTGATCAATCAGAAGACATGCAACCATTGCTGTTTAGACCAAAGCTTACTGAAAATAATTAGATTAACTTGTGAGAATTTATGTTTAGGATTGAACGATATATGTCCAGGAGTCTCAAGGAGTATCATCTCATCCTGCTTACCTTGAAATACAGTACATACGCTGTGTTTCAGCAGATATGATTTGGCTTAATTATACATACAATTCCAGGTTCTAATATTGTACATTGTTCTCTGCTTCCTTCCTTCCTTTTTTAAAAAAAACAAGTATACAGTTTAACTTTTAATTCCTGACAAATTGTCAGGACCTTAATTTTTTTAATTCTCTAAATCTGATTTTTTAAAAAAATAAATAAATAAAGAAGGAATTTAAGTTTCAGTTGAAGTGTTTAGAATCTAGGCAATACAGTTTCCATAAATTTGTAAACCGAGGGGGATCTTTCCAGATTAGAATATGCAGTTATTTGAGAGCAATGAAAAACTGAAGTTAAGAGTGAAATAAAGAAGCAGCTTAGCATCTAACCTAGTTCATTCCATATAGGAGTAAATTATTTGTAGGAACTGTTTCCAATGGACCATATTTACAGAATAAAGCTAAACAAGATTTGACTACATCCCAATGACTCTCAGATAGATCCACCTTTAAATGTTGAATTCTGCATATGCTCCCAAATACTCCTAGAGGAGAGCAAACAGAATTCCTGATAGGCCTAACACTCTATTGCCATTGACATAGTTATCACTGGGGTTGCTCCGCAACCTACAGCCCAATTGTTTTTATAATTGGAACTAAGTTTAAAAGGACATTCAAGGACTTTTACATGGAAATAATAGTACTTTCAGACTACAGCTTTACCAGACTGAAAGTAGCCAATGCAATCCAATGGATGTTCACTTGGCAGTAATTCATTCTGTTTAATGGACATTTTTTTGCACACAGAACATTTACCCGGGGCTTGGTGATATACCTTCTTAGCTGTTAACATAGTTCATTTTTCTAAGGGGAAAAATAAATGTACCATCTTTAAAATGAAAGGGGTTTCTTCAATTTGCTGATAATCCAAAGTCTTGGTGTTTGCTATGAGAACTGCTTTCATTTTGGCCAAATAGGTAACTTGTTTTCTTGTTTTATGTTCCCAGATTTCATTTGTTATATATTTTAGCAAGGAATTTAAACACACACAAGCCAAAGTAATCCTAACTATACCAAGGCAATAAGGAAGTTTGCTAAATTATGCAATCAAACTTAGTTTACTAGAAGACAGTGTGGCTTATTTTCAAATAAAGGTACAGTGGTTTCAGCTATGAAAGGCTATGAAAATAATCTTTCAGGCTAGATTATTCAGGTAATATGAAGAAATAAAGAACCCAGTGAGGTGTTTGACAGTTTAATACATTTGAGATTTGGCCAGGGTCTGCTGTCTACTTGTAGGAGTTGAACAATGTTTATGAGCAAATCTAATTGAATACAATGTAGTATAATGGTCTGTACAAAAACCACTGGGATTACAAGGAATGTGAATAAATAATTGTGCAGAGCAAGCAGTTGTAAACTTGTTGCACTACTGAAAGCAAGTAAGTAAGTTTTTAAGTAAGTTCTTAAGTAAGTTCACTCAGTGTCACTGGAGGGAGACTCTTTCTCAAGAAATGAGTTTCCCTGAAAAAAGATCAGCCTATCTTTTGCTGGATTGTTATTCCTCTGAGTGGGTTATTGGTACTAGTATCTGAATTTTAGCTTACTAATCGAATAGACATTTCTGGTTGCGTACGAGGTGGGAGGAGAAATAAAGAGATCCTTCTGCCAAAAGCAAGGATTAGAAAAAGCTATTAAAGGGAGCCCAGCGGTTTTAGCTGCACTTCTGTTTCCACCGCCAACTGAGGCACATAAGGTTGGCTGCTTGTCCACCCCCACAGTTCAGTCAAGTGTCCCCAAGGCAAAGGAAGCCCAAATTCATCAGGAAAAACTGCAGGAAGAAAGACAGATTCATCCACCACCAGGGAAAGTGGCCTCTCAGTATCCTGCTAAAGAGCATGAAAGGAGATGAGTGGAACTGATCAGACACTACTAGACCTGATTCAGCTAGTTGAAGTCATCTTCACAGAGCTAGTGAACTGGTTATATTCAGTTCTCTGGATCCATTTGCAAGCAAACATACTACACACATACTGTACCTTCACACATACCATTCATTGGATGTTACTTCTTTGGTCAGGGAAGAATAAATTTTAGATTGAAGTTTTCTTCCCATATTCTCCATGCGTTAACTTGATCATGTCACTTCTACAGGATACTATGAGGTAGCCAGGCTATCAGCCCCACTTATAAGAGTGTGTGTGCCTTACGCCAAGGAATAAGTAAGATTAATACTGGAATTATAATGTTGATAGTACAGATATAGGGCTTTCCCTTACATAAGAAAGTGCATGCAACATTATAAGACCCATTTGATTTCATATAATTCAGGCCCAATGTGCGCAAAGAACTCCCATTTTAGATATATTTTTTAGATATATCCCATTTTTGTGTCCCAGGGAAACAAGTGATTCTACAATGAGTTCATTCCAGAGTGAATGAATTCCCATCGCTGGTTATGGATCATTCCTAATAATTCACCATGAATCTACCTACTGACTGATTTCAGTGGGAATGGAATTGTACTCACTACATTGGTTACAGCGAGGGAATGAGTGAAGAGGTAAGACTGAAACTCTACTTGCTGCTTTTTCCAGATCTTTAAATTCTAATCAAGGAAGAGGATGTATAAGATTTTCAGGTTGGATCATTCTATGAATGAAGTAAAACTGTGGAGACACAACAAAGAATTGTGATGTAACACTGCTCTTTAATGCATATAAAAGAAAATAAAATCTTACTAAATTTAGAACTAATAAGAACCAAGCCTTTATCTCACATTTCCTGACTTCATTCATTGATACTTTGGAGCAATATATTCAATACTGGTAATAGTATAATCCTTTTGAGCATGCAAGCATCTCAGAATCAAGCAAGCAAAGCATTCAGATTAAGTAAAACTATATTATAAGGATTTTGCCCCAAATATAGTTTCTTATTTTTATTCACAGCTAATTACTTTTAGATGAACATGCCAGTTTACAAAAAATTGTTAAATCCATTTTTAATTAGAAGTATTGCAAGTGCCCTTAAAACTCCAGGTAAGTTGCTCTGATAGGCTGATGAGTGCGCTCTCCTGAACTTTTAATGTAGCTCTAGGCTTGGTTGCAGTTGGACCTGAGCAAATTCAACTGTGGCTGGGACCTCAGTCAGTATTAATTCTACCAGCCTTATGTCCCCTCCAGTGAAGTTGCAGATTCCCTGCCTCCACAGCTTCTCATTTTGCCCCCCCCCTTCTCCAAAAGGACTCCTAGCTTTCTTCCCTCTCCTGCCTTTTGCCTTCAAGACAATTTTTGAATCAAGTAGCCTGAAGATTAATTGGTTGGAGGGCACATTTTTCTCCCCCCACCCCCCGAAACATAATACAAGAACTCAAAAGGAAAAGAAAAACATAAAGAAGAGAGAAAGAAAAAAAATTAACAGCCCAGGCCCTAGCAAAAGATTAACATTTGGAATCTTAGGGAATGTAATCTGCATATCTAATTGATTCCCAGCATATCAGTTTAAAGGATAAAGATGTATATCTCTACACGATTGAGATTGCATTAATAGCCACATAAATAAAAGGTTGAAAAGTCATCAGGGAGTCCTTTGAAGCCTATGCCTGTTGCTTTTACAGTCAGGCCACACTTCTAAGAGAGCTCTTTGCTGTTGTTTTAAAGAACCCAGAAACTAGAGCTCAATCGTAAAAGATCAGGTAGAGCACAGCATGGGGGGAGCAAAGCAGGTGCATCCAAAATAAAGGTGATAGGCAAAGCTCCATCACTTCTCTGTCAACAAGAGGATCAAACAAAGGGGAGAGGCAAAAAGCCTTTTTAAAAAATGTTCCAGATTTCTCTTATGATGAGCTCCAGGTATATTAGAGAAAAAAAGATTATTTTGATAGAAAATGCATTTATAAAAACACAAAGCCACTAGGCACCACACTGGATGAAGACAGAAGAAAGGAAGAGGACAGAAAAAAGAACTGAGCAAATAGAAAAGCTTGCTTCAGTGTGATTAAGGCAGCTGCAATAATCCAGACAATCACTAGATGATAGCAAAGAAACAACAATCTCTGTTGCCATCATATATATCACATCTCTGTGATAGGTATAGCTTGTCAGATGTGTAGGGAAGGACTAAGTTGAAGGAGACTGGTCATGATTCAGAATTCTACAGAGGCAATTCTAGAATGCTTGCAGTTGGTATTCTGTATACCTTCACCAACTCTTGTATCAAGATCTGAAGGAATCTCCAACTTGCAATCTTTCTATCCTCATCCTAGTCACAAAGAAATTATGCAATTGTTTTATACAAATAATGTAGATTTTTTTTAAATGTTGTTTTTATTTTAGGGGCAGGATTGGTTTTGTTTGCTGCAATTTTTAAGCAGTTAAGAAACAGAAATCTTAACCACCCCTCTGGAATTCATCAGATATCTAAGTCTCTCTTTTATCCACTTATATCAATCAACATATTTAGAATGAAGAACTCCATATGTAGTATAACCATCTGATTACCAAGCTCATCTATGTTGTATTAAAAGTTTGAACCGTTGTTACCAATGGATCAGTCTTTTTCAATGGTGACAATGTTACTTGTCTCTGGATCTCAATTATCATATTTAGAAATACCAATAGTTAGGGAAAATAATGTAAGATAATTATTATCTTTCTCCCCATGTTGTGAGATTTATCAAATTCCTCTTTGGAAAATATGTAAACCAGAATACAGTATTGGACTAAATGGGCTTTTGATTTTTCAATGACCGTAGAACTATATATGGCTTAATTCAAATGTCAAGTAAATTCTCAGGGTGGAATCATCACATTTATAAACTCAGGTAGCTAAATATCTATTCAGAGTGCATTTTAAAAAACAAATTAGCCTCAGTCATATCTTTTATATTAAGATCTGCAGCCACTATTTCTCATGACTAGTTCTCTGTCCAACATTAATTTTACATATTTTTATCAACTGTGTAGAAGAATTGTTATTTTTTGCATGTCACCTAAAAGTCCTTGTTTAGAGATGCACACAAAATGGCAAGTCAAAATGAGAAAGATGAGAGTTCATTCATTTTCCCTAACATATTCTTCAACACATCTCCTTAATAGAACTAATCTCAGACATCTAAATCATATATTATTGCTTTTATTATAATAGAAAACTATTTTAAAATGGAAACTGATTCATGAGAATATGGTTACACAGGAAAATGAATTCTTACCCCTTTCCAATCCTCCTTTGTTTAGGAGGCTCTAATTGGAGAAAAGGAGGTCATCTGATTTTTGGACAAATATAATACACAGAGAGATAGAGCAGAATTATTTACTCCTGATTAAAAGAACTCTGATTAAAAGATTAATCACCAATCTCATGCGGCAAAATAATAAAATGAAAAAAATAATAATATTAAATTGAACTATTATGACTACGACAAGAGGTTATAGTTGTTAATAGCTATACCAATAGGTACAGTATATAAGTACATAAAAAGCTCCCCATGAAGCTCAAAAGCCTATATAAGGCTAAAATCATGCTTCCTAGGCCATTTCCACATGAGTGACTTATAGCTTTTTCTATCATCACCTAGCCATTATTGAGGGATTATAAAGCCTAACTTCATTACACAATATATATATATATATAGTGCACATATGGTTAAGATGATTCTAGAGGATACTGTGCTGCTTAAAAACCACTTTCAACACTCACGTTCAACACATTTTTTCTGATTTGTAATGTGCTTTTTAAATTACTGTGTCTCGTCCCAAATAGAGTATTTTTATGGAGGAAAACACACTTGATATCTACAAATAATGGAAAGCTATTTTTTGCAATCATCTTTGTAACTGGACTACTGAACTTTTGAGGACTTACAAGTGAATGAACAAACCAATCTAGTTAAACTGTAATGCTGAAATGACACAAAAAAATTCTGATAATAACTAATTTCCTGTCAATGTGACCGAGACTGCAACCAGTTATCTAAAAGAGATGTTGATTTACACTTCACTAGATGTGCTCAAGCAGAGATTGGATAGCCATCTGTTGAAAGTGTTTCAGTTCAGATTCCCGCACTAAGCATTGGGTTGGACTTGATGATCAAATGGCTCCTTCTTTATGATTCTGTGAATACTTAATGATAGAGTTCTACAGAGAAATGTCTTTGAGTAGTCCTTTCTCCCCAAGAGTTCTGTAAAACTTATATTGGATTTTGTAAAAGGACAAATCCATTTGCTGCATCTTTCGTCTGAGGTCCTATTTAAACAGTCATTTTGCACAATTCATAAGTTTTTTTCATAATTCATAAGTTTATTTGTCAAGCATTTATTTATTTGTTTGTTTGTTTGTTTGTTTATTTGTTCGATTTATATGCCGCCCTTTTCCGGAGACTCAAGGCGGCTTACAATGCATTAAACAATAGCCTTTTGTATATACCTGCTTAGTAGGGCTTTTGGGCCCACCCCCTAAGCGGTGTTCTTTTTTATACAAAGTCATCTTATTGCCCCCACAAACCAGGTCCTCATTTTATCTACCTCGAAAGGATGGAAGGCTGAGTCAACCTTGAGCCTGGTGAGATAAGATAACAGGTAACAGTATAAACATAATTTGAATACATGAAAAAAATAAGTAAAAAGGAATATTAGGACAGGACGGTAGGCACACTGGTGCACTTATGCTATGTTATTATAACATAAGTTATAATAAATATATTATTATGTTATAATATAATATGTTATTATGCTATAATCATTATGCACAATGATTATAATAGACATCAGACTCTTGGAAAGTAAGTTGCCATGCAGTGAAATACATATGAGAAATAAGCTTGCAACAAATGAGCTGCTGAACTAGTGCATTTGACATTGAATTGAAAAACTTTGTTTTTGAAATGAACTTTTTTTTTTTTGGCTGGACAAAATACACCAAGTTGTATCAAACTGCAAAGAGGATTGGAGAAACCTTGTGGTGGGGTCAGAAGTCATGACCTGAAATTGCAAACCAATTCAAAATGTTTATTTTAGTCTCACAGAAAAAGGAAGGCTTCTATAGGCAGCCACAGAAATAGTAATGACATTACAAACAACTCACAGTGGGCAGAACAGAATAAAGCCAGCAATATTATAAATGGTACAATTTAATACTCTTCCAAAATGATCCTTTCCCCCATATTTTAAACTGTATTCACCTCAGTTTAGCAAAACTGAAATATATATTTTATTGCATGCTCAAAATTGGCTTACAGGGCAGCACATAAATTTAATACATAAAGTAAAGGTAAAAGTTTTCTGTCCAGTTGTTACCAATTCGAGGGACGGTGTTCATCTCTGTTTCTTAGTTGAAGGAGCCAGCGTTGTCTGAAGACATTTCTGTGATCATCTGGCTACCATGACTATATGCCGAGGTGCACGGAACACTGTTACCTTACGACCAAGGTGGTACCTATTTATCTACTTGCATTTGCATGCTTTCAAAAATGCTAGATGGGCAGGAGCTGAACAAGTAACAGAAGCTCATCCAGTCATTCGGCACTTGGGTCTCAAACCTGGGCTGTCAGTTTTTCAGCTGACAAGCTCAGCATCTTTAATTTCTAAGCCACCATGCCCCATCAACAATGAATGAATGAATGAATGAATGAATGAATGAGATGGAATAGAACCAGGAAGACTAGGAAGATTTAGGATTAAGTGCCTATTTTAGTACTTACTTTAGGTAATCACTGTCAGCCCAGTTTACTTTACAGAGATGATTTGGTGAACAGACTTAAGGGAAGATCTCTTAGCTGTGCCATCTTGACTTTGTGGAAGAAAAGTAGAATATCATCATCATTATTATCATCATCATGATCTATTCTGAACAGATTTTCCTGTTACAACCTCAGGGCTACAAATGCACATAATTCTGATGGGTATTCAAACTGGGAATGACAGGAATTATAATCCAAACATCAGGGATTTAGAAGTTAGTTAAGAGAAGGAAGGAAGGAAGGAAGGAAGAGAGGCAACTATCCAGCTGTAAGAGCAAAGCCAAATAAATTCCTAGATATATTAAAGTTTCAAAACCAAGATCCAAAAAGTTCTGGGAGATTTGGTTTATCTGATCCTAGAAAATAAGTGGCAATGATAGTCCAGACCATATTCAGAGGAGATACTACACAAGGTTTTATCTCATTTCCCTTTAGAAATCAAAGGTTATCTATTCAAAGTATATTACAGCAGTACATTTAAAGGACAGTCAAGAGTTATTTTGGCTAACCAATCATTTGCAAGAAAGCTAAATTACTTACAATTTCTTTTTTTCCACAGAACCCAAAGATGCAATCCTATATAGACTTAGGGTAACACTATGAAGTCAATTGAATTTAAAAGGGCTTAAAAAGAGGCTCAGGTTTATGCATCTGGCTCTGACTTTCTATTAGTTTTAGTGCTGTAAATATTCATCTGAATATGTACACGTTGCAAACATGATTATTGGAGCCTAATTCTAGACCTAATTTAGAAACACAGGGCCATTTACTACGAATAGTGACTCCCAAGTAAAATTAGTAAGAAGCAGTAGTGTGTTCCACTTACCTTTGCTACC
Organism: Ptyas mucosa; assembly: GCA_012654045.1. NCBI lineage: Eukaryota > Metazoa > Chordata > Lepidosauria > Squamata > Colubridae > Ptyas > Ptyas mucosa. The sequence continues at coordinate 23,947,338 of WNWU01000019.1, read as the reverse complement.
GGTTCGGAATCAGGAGCACACACGTGTGCACACTCGCTTCATTTACATGTTCTGCGCATGCACAGAGCATCTGTGATGACATCTGGGTGGGGTGGGCGGAGCCTCCTGCCACCACCACTACTGGTTCGCCCAAACTGGGGCGAACCGGTAGAGACCCACCATTGGTAAGAAGTGTCAATTGATTTAAATTCAGAAACTCTCTATTTAAATAAAATGATGAAGGACTATATTTGGAAGGCTTATTTATATTTATAAATTTAAATGTGTGTTTAAAATATATTAACAAAAATATTCATAGGTGTGTATGTGTGCGTAGTGCAATGGGCTTAAAATCAACTTTTTTAAAAAGAAAAAAAAATAAGCCAGCCAGTCTCTGTTGTGAATTATTTTATTTATCTTCTTAATTTGTGTGATTATTAAATAGCAAATAAGACTCTGAATAACAGAATTTCACATTCCTCCCATGTCTGGTTTTTTTTTTTTTTTTTTTTTGGAGTGGTAAAATGGATTTCGAGCTGCAAAGGAATTCTGCATGCATTGTAAGGGTTTCTATAAACAAAAGAAATACACTTCCATTCTGATCTTGCTCATATTTTCTAAAGAAAAAAGCCTGCTTTAAATGGAATTGGCCCTTTAAAATAAAATGCATTTACATCAAAAGCTTTAGCATCATAAAATAATTCTATACTGGTAATTTATTATTAGTAATGAAACTCCTAGTCCTAGGAAAATACTAATACTTTGTTAGGAAAATTATACTATTTCTGCTTGGGAGAAAGCATAAAATGTTGGTCACATCATAAATTGTGTTTGACCTCAGGAGGGGTCATGATTTACCCTCTTTCCTATCCAGTCTTTTAAAGGACATAGCATATTTTTAGAGGATTAACTGTGTAATCTACATGACTACTGGACTTTCGGCTTCTTGAGCTGATTCCATAATCTCAGGCCCCATTTGTGATTTTTAAATCCCAGTGGAAAGCAATTGGCTCTCATTTTATGGCAGAAAAAGCGTTCAAACCCCCTGAAGACTTTTAGGTTGGCGTTTTGTGTTTTGGACACTTTACTCCATCACTTAGAGGATGATCCTACTATTATATCAGCCATCAGATACTCTTTTAGCAGATTATTTAAAGAGAATATATGTTGTCACCTATTATTACCTATAACCTCCCAGCAGAATGTTGACCTTATGATGGGATAAATATTGATTTTTTTTAAAAAAAAGAAAATTTACATTCAAGCCTTCCTTCTAGGGGTAATTGTTTTTACGTGGGTATTTGATATTGTTATGTTCAAAGCTTTTGTTATTGTAGACTTTGGGAACATTTATGTTAGTTAATGAATCTGAAACGCCATCTATACTATTTATTATATTCAGATGTTATTGAACTTTTTGTTGCTATTTTATGTTTCTAACCATCGAAGGCTGGTCTGATCAAAAGCATGCAGTTTATAAATATGACAAAGAAAAAAAAATAAACAAAGGTGTGATATTGTATATGTCATCCTCAATATTATACTTAGACAAGTGTCATATATAACAAAACAGATGGACTTTCTTTTTGGTTTCCAGAATTTAAACCATACTTTAAAAAAAAAGATGATTAAATGTATATTAGCATGTTGGTAAATGTAGGTGTGGAAGCATATTTTCTTTAGGGCTGAAGTTGCTAAGTGACAATGCACACTTGTAGCAGTAGGTATTATTCTGGGAAACAGGAAAAAACCCGTTTTAGTATGGCACTTCAAAGATGCACTTTTATCAGATAAATTGTGTTCTCATGTATTGTTCAAAAAAACATCTGTTCTCCAATTAATTAGGGACATATTTAGAAATCTAAATTACAGATCTAAACATAATCCCTTTAAAAATAAATATTAGTAACACATTTTAAATTACTTTTGAGTAAAATATTGCATTGCAAGGTTATTACACTAAAATGGTATGATGATAAATTACAATTGCAAGTGTAATGGTAAACTTAAAAATCAGAAAAAATGTTATGCTAGCCAATTTTTTTTTAAAAAAAGGTTATATCAGTCCAATCAATATACTTTTGCTCAACAATGGAAATGTAAATGGAACAGATGGTATTTCAATAGACTGTCAACAGTTTGCTACACCAACAGAATTTGAAGATCCAAGCGGACAGTATAGTGGTAAAGCCTTCTCTGGATTGTAACATTTAAGATTGGGTAATGGGATGCCCAACTGAATGATCTTGCAGAAATAATAAAAAACAAATCTTTGCAGATAAAACTAGAATGTAAGAATTAATATTTTAGTCTGTTCTTCTTTGTGGTTTTCTTTCAGGGCTGAAGATGGCATTGAAAGCCTGAAAGAGCAATAAATTAGCTCAGATTAATTCCCAACAATTCACCACAGCCAGCTTGCCATGCCCAACCTGCCACAGCCAACTTGCTGCAGGACAATTTGCCATGGCCATCTCGCTACAGGACAACTCGCTGTGAGACAAGAGTTACTCTAATATCAAAGAAATTGTGGAATAAGATAATTAAAAGATGCAAAAGGAGGAACAATGAATTGTGAATGGCAAAAATTAGAATATTTTTTATTTATTTTAAATAATTAAATTAAATGGTTAAATTGTCCCGCAATGAGTTGTCTTGCAGCGAATTGGCCGTAGCGAGTTTGCCCACTGCAAGTTGGCTGCGGTGAGTTGGTCAGGATGAGTTTGCCACAGCAAGTTGGCTGTGGCAAGTTGTCCCATTCCCTCCCAATTTACTTTTCCTCAATTTACTTGTGGCAATCCAGTCGTTTTGGATTGGTTTTGGTCTCAGTAGTTATTCTAGATTGGATGGATTCAATTATTGTAGCAATGGGTAATTTGTTGAAAATCAGGTTATGATCAGGTTATGAACAAATCCTCCTTACATCTATTGTAAATCTATTTACATTCACTAAAATTCAGCACTAATTTTATGACACCTAACCAATCAATTATTATAGGTAGAACTGTAGTTCCCATGGTGCTCGTCTTTGATTTAGGGATCCTCCTGGATTCACAGCTTCTGCTTAAGCAATAGGAGGATTTCCTGGCTAGGGACTTTTGCACAGCTTCAGAAGGTATGCCCATTGTGATGCTATCAGAAGATTGTGGCTGACTTCAAAAAGTTTACATGCCATATTGATATTTCTTCCTCTAGATATTTGTGAAGAATTTGTAGGAAACAATTAGCTAACGATTAATTATTATTAATTTGTTTATTTGTTTGTTATATTTATATAGTTGCCAATCTGACATTTATAGCTCTGGGTGGCTTACAAAGTTAAACACACACACACACCAAAACACAGCAAAAATTGTTAAAACATTAAAACAATAAAATGATTTTTTAAAAATCTATGGGAGAACAGCATCCATTTCCCTACCAATGCAACCACTGGATACCCAGGCCAGATGGCTAAGTTTTGTTTTCAGGACCTTCCAGAAGGTTCAAGCTCGGGAGAGATTCAAACTAGAGGAGAGAAGATGTTCCAAAGAGCAGGTGCTGTGGCAGAAAAGAAACTCTTCCTTGGTCTGGTCAAATGACATTCCTTCATGTATAGCACATGCAATATGCAACATTGATCTGATAGGATGGGTTGATATGATTGGAAATTTATGATATTTCAGGATAAATCACACAGGTAGTTTTGCATATTAAAACAGGGAGAATTGCTTTAATTCTAAGCAGTTCAAGCTATGAACAAATCTCTCTCTCTCTCTCTCTCTCTCTCTCTCTCTCTCTCTCTCTCTCTCACACACACACACACACACACACACACACACACACACACACACTTTTTCTTCTCCTGTAATGTGAGGTGGCGAATAAACTATCAAATCTGCTGTTTCATAACACACTAAGCCATAATGTGGTTTGTTTGGTTTTGGCTTAGTATGTTGTGGTATGTTAGGGTTATTGGTTATTGTTTTTTAATTATTATTCACTGATTGAAAGAAGGAACAATATCTTTCAATCTCTGGCACTTGGTATATCGGGTGATTTTAGCCGCAATTTCTTTTTTAATGAGTTCTTTTGCTGAGAGCTGCAGTAGTAATGGATAATAGATAGAAAAATATATCGCATTTCTTTGCATGATTACTTATATTGAGTCCATATACAGCTAAATGTATATGGAATTAGACTTAATAGAAATAAACAGCATAAGATTGTATGGCCAGGGCTTTCTGTAAGCCTTTGCAGTTTTGACAAGGCAGATTGGCGGTAGCAATTAACACAAAAAGCAGCAATTCTTAATTTAAAACTGCAAATCATCCTAATAATTTAAAATCTCCAGTTTCTCACAGTGCTTTACAGTATGCCTGGAAAGAAACAGTGGATAAAAATATAAAAGAATTGGCATTATATGTTCCCAATGATCTACCCATCCACAGAGGAAATACTGGGTTTCTTTTGGCTATGGATAGCAATATCGCAGTATGATCTCATTCAGCAGCTGACAAAGAGGAGAGGACAGAATCAAAGCTAATAAACCCCAAATAAGTGAAAAAAAATCTGTTTCTCACACACACACAACACATACACAAATGATAGTCTTAACAGTCCAAATATCTTGTAGAAGTATGGAAAAAGGAAAACGCAGTTCTTTATATTCTACCCCTCTGCCCTACAAATGTACATTGCTTCTCAGAGTAATGTGGCAAAAATACAGAGATAATACTTTCATCTGTTTCAAAAACTATTTAATTCAGAAATGACTATCAGAAAATAATTTGTTTTTGCTTCTAACAGAATCTCTTTATTATTCTACCATAAATACGTTTTAGATTTTTAAGGCAACAATTTTATCTATTCATCCAACAAAACAGTTCATTTGTGAAAACGCTATTCATAACTCAAGAGATTTCATTGCATCTTAAAAAAAACAAACGATTGCTTGTATTGGATCTCTTTCCTGTCTTTCTACTCAAAAAATGATGGTTTTTTTATCAATTATCATTCTTTGTTAAATATTATTCTCCTGCTTTATGAAATATAGTTTCTCATGTCATATATGATATCGTTCTCCTTCTATTCTTTATTTTTTTATTCAAGCATAAGGAAATGTAATTACAGTTGTCTTTGTTATTATTCCTTTGAACTGTAAACAAGAGATCCAACTTTTTCTTTTTTTTTCCTAGTGTTTTCCCACAAGTACAAAATCAACTTTTTTCTGATCAATTGAATGTTGATCCATTGGTTGCTATAGAAATTGACTTAGTGGCTTATTACCATGGAGGGATGAGAGATAATTACTGGCCCGAAGTCACCCAATTGATTTTCCTACGTTCGGTAGGACTAGTATTCATGGTTTTCTGGTCTCTGGCCTGGTTTCTTAACCAGTAGATCAGACTGGCCCTGAAACAGATCCAACATTAATTTATACTGATATTTGTTGACATAGTACTTAAAACATACATTTATATTTTTCTATGCTGTCACATACTATATTAGAACCTTGACTCTAACTCTGATTATTTAAAATATGTTTTAATATGGATTTCGTAATGTGCGCACATGTCTGTCTCTTTCGCTCAGGCAATTATGAAATCTTAAATGTTACAGCAAAGATTCCTCACTAAAAATAAAACCCTACTAGAGTAATGTCAACAAAAGCTGATAAGTAGTCACTCTTTAAGTAAACAAACACAAAAATTATGATCAAGTCATAATGAACATAGGCATTAAAAATGATAAACTAAAACTATGCATTAATCTGCATATAGTGTAATTGAATTTCCTATGGGCTTATATTAATACATGTTTTATTGAATTAATCACATGTTGTACATATTTTAGTTAATCAACATCAACTTTTGCTAAAATCTTTTTAGTCCCTCCATAAGGACAGAAAAAAGGAATATCTGATAAATGACAGCTAGTGTTTGAATAATTCTTTCTGATCTTCTCATAAACATTTATTATTATTTATCTGCAATATATTATACTGAACCTTCTGCCACTGAGTGCTTGAGTCAATGGGATACTATGGAAAGTTTATGCGAACATTCATTCTGAGTAGACAACAAATCCTCATCAGAAAAGGTTCACATACTAATTGGTCTAAGAAGAATGATTTGTCTATTCAGCTATTCAAGTCCAGAGAAAGGTAAATAAACTTAAAAACAAGTGCCTAAATGAAGGAAACTGTATAACTGCATGTTGTATATGAGATCAAGGCAAAGGAAAATAGAAAAAGGTGTCTGAAAGAAAAACATGAAACAAAAAAAAAGGTATTACCTGAAATATCTTTTCTACCTTTAAAAACTAAAGTTTGCTATATTCTAGCATTCTTGCCCAGGAGAACTGAAGTAAAGAATGCTTTCTTCAGTAAAGAAAGACACAAAGTTGAAAAATTTAGTTTTAAAAAAAACTGCTGCAATTTTTCATTTATTTAGTGCCTTCAGGAATTTCCTTTACAGTATTGTAATTTCAAAAATATAAAAACCAGATGACTTAAATTTATTTTGATTGATGCAGCCTACTGATATTCTTCCAGATGAGGGCAGCAGGCATCCACAAATCTTGTTAAGACTTGTTTTTATACATTTTGTTTTTATACATATTTTTTAGTAGATTTCTAAAGAAAATTGTAATATCACAATTTAATCAACTAATGATGAGAACCTAAGTCTTAACAGTATTGCAAAAATGAAAAGGGAAACTATGCAAGAATTAGATGGCCCCATTCTTCCTTTTTTTCCTGAAAAACATTACAATCTGGAAAAAAATCTATTGTATCTGTGATTTGTATCCTTAGTTTTACTTATTTATTTATAAACTTATATGACCATCTATTTCATATAATGATTCTAGGTAGCTCACAACAATATTCTAGGTTGCTCACATGAAACTATTCATGAGTAAAATATGTAATATATATAATTGGCCTATTTCATTCTGGTATAGAAAGAGATCTATTTTACACGGAGATTTAAATTTCCTTCCATATTTTACTCATGAATAGTTATATATATAAATATAAATCTTCCCAAATAATGTATTTATCAGTAGGCAGACAAAATGTTTGAAAGTGTGAAGGGAATGAAAGTAAAAATCATTTCACAAGTTATATTTAAAAATAGGTTTCATCGTTAAATATATTCATACTAATTGATATAATTCATATAGTTCCCAGTTCTAAGAAATAGATTTGCTATATATTTGGAAACAAACGAACAAAAAAGCATTTAGTTCAATGTACTGGACTTTTTTTTCCTATTGTTGTGAGACTTTTTTTTCTAAATCCTATTTTGCTGAATGAATTGCTATAACTTATTTACAATCACTGAATACTTCGATACTGTACGTAACTTGTTGAAAATACTTTCAAATGCATGAAAGATGTGCTTCCTTTTTTACATTTCACTTTGTCATTATGCTATTGTGACAATGTCTAGAGCTCATCTTTTACATGCCTACTTACAAATTAGTCCAATTATTCTATGGTATTTATTGTGTTTGTGATAGGCAGAAAACACATTTCTTATAATTTTTATTCAGTTTGATAAAAGTGAATTTACTTTTGATTTCTTTAAAGTATATTTTTAGTTAATTTCTTATAGCAGAAATGTGGTGTTATTGACCAAACGGTATATCCAATGACATATTTTTCAGGGTACAATCAACTTGACCAAGCGGTATATGTCAATGATGTATTTTTCAGGGTACAATTCAACTCTCCTGTATTCAACATTAAACCATACAAACATCGTGAAATAACTTTTTTTATAGACAGCTTAAATAATTGTGTCAGAATCCTGGATTGAAGATTTGTTTTAAAAATCTGATTTGATATTAAATAAATACAAATATCAAAGAGGAAGTCTCACAAATACATCTAATTATTCAGAAAGAATCAGAAAGTATTTGGAAACTTGGATGATAGAAAGGTTAATAACAATTATATGTGTGACCAGTTAAGAGGCAACTTTTAACCAAATTTGTCTTATCTCAAGAGGCTGAACCCAATTTTTTCAGTATTTGGATAGAAGACCACAAGGAAATCCTGGGGCTTTAGGCTACGCTGGAAAAATTTTTTAAAAGAAAAAAGAAAATCCCTTAAGAAAGTAATAGGAAAACTAGTTTTGTTTTGTCATCAAGCTCAGGAACATTCCGATGTAGTCACCAAGAGTCATGCTTAATGAAAGGAAGCTTTATTTCATAAAAAAAAAAGACGTTGATCCAAAACAGCTAATCTCAGAATTTCAACAAAGGAAATAATCTAAAACATAGGCATTAGTTAAGTATTTATTTTAAGAATTGACCTAGGACTTTTAATGTTAAATAATGTGTTTTTTTAGAACAAAAAGCAATATTAAGAAAATATTAGGTAAATATTCAGTACTCTCCAAAGAAAAATGTTTCACACTCCCTAATATAAAAACATTAAGATGCAATTATGATTCAAAAGACTAATTTCAATGAATTTTGTTATTAATACTGGACAAAAGCTCCTTTTCTATCTCTTCTTCAAAAGCGTGTTAGCAATATTACATTTCAAGATCATTTCACAAGTTCAATTGAGTATTCTCAAGGAACTCTTAAATATTTTTATTTAAATATTTCTATATTGTCTTTCAGTTTAAAATGTCCAAGCAACAAGTTGCAATAATTAACAACATATTTAAACACACGAACACACACTCCACTACAAAATCCGTGCTAAAACCAATCACAGTTTATGTAATTACCAGTTACTCAAGTATTAAACTACATTAATGTAGAACCAGCTTGCTGCCAAAACAAATACCCATCTAAATAAAATAATGGCATTAAGAATCACAATTAATTATGGCTTTCAAGCATAGCTAAAATTGTGATTAATAAAAGGACAAATCAGTTTCTAAATGTCACATTTCTAACAAGATCACTGTGTAATTTATGCCAAATAGTTAATGAATTCAAACCTGCCATTTAATTTATAAGATAAATAAGAGAAATGGCTAGTTTGGAATTTTTTACCAGATGTTGGGTTCACAATTCTATATGCAATCTTACTTGAAAACTTAACTGTGCTCGGTGCAAATTATTTCTGAATAATCACAAATTCGTAATGAAACTTATGTCAAATCTAAACTACATATTAGCAAGAATACTTAATCAAACTTATGAGGGATACTACAGTTTCATTTTCTGGAAAAAAGGCTATATCTGAAAATATAGTATTAAAGGAAATAGTTAAATTCATGATTCTGGCATTGTCCAAGTTTTATAAAATACTGAAATTTAGCCCAAGTCTAAACCACTTATCCTAAGCAATTTTGGAAGACAATATACAAATGAAAGAAGAGGAATTGCAATTATTGCTGCTTCTGTAATGAAAAGAATGATGGGACCCGATATACCATTTCACTCATTTTCCATATGACAGTACCAGATCATTTGGCCAATTTAGATCTGGGAATAATGAGTACATTAACCATAGTTGCAATCACCACTCATTCTGGACTTGCACTTACATTCAAAATGTATTTAAAAGGAGAACAGTCCTCAACTGGTAACAGCGAAGGGAAGAATTTGGATACTGAGTGGATAAGATTTTATTAAAAGATAAATTATTTCTTTAAAGAAGCAAACAAACAGTGTTTATTATCAAAAGAACTTTACTTCTGATGTATAGAAATTATATCATAACAGAGTGCCAAATATATATTTTACACATTATGCATAACAATAAACAGCCATACATTTTGATATTATAATGATCAATATGGCTGAAATTAAAAATATCTCTGTCCCCATTCCTATTATTACTATTATTACTATTATTATATTGTCAGCACAGAAACATTTTGACCACTGTAATCACAATATTAATTGAAGGGCATGTCTTCATTCCAAATCATTCTAAGTTGTAACTTCTAATCAGTTCTACATTAATTTTATAAACACAGTCACTTTCTATGGCACTTACAATAACATGGATTGTACTATAAGCTTAATCAACATCTTAGGGGACCCATGTAAGCTCTGAAATTCTAACCAGTATGGAAAATGCACCTTCTCCCCTAGTCTCCAGTGCATGCAAGAGCTAAGTCTTGAGTGTTTTTTGCATATGCTCAGAAGTACCCTTTATACATTCCAGGATTGAACCATGGCACAAATGCCAAGTCTGTGGTGATTAAACATCAGAAAAAGGGCAAGAGTTTAGTACTTTTCAACCTATTCTCCCCTTCTATAGGCAGAAACACTTTCCCACTCACCCATCCCAGAATAAAGCCCTAAGAAACAGACATATTCACCAGGCTTCCTGACAGATACATGAACTTGCCTTGCTTTGGTGACTTCACCAGAAAGGCTGACAAAAAGTCACTCCTGCTGTCCAGGAGCCTTTTATCTACGAGATGCTAGGAGTTGAATTTGTGATGCCACACAATGCAACGGCTCTGCTACTGACCTGTAACTTTTTCTGTATGACACCTAAAGTCTCACACAGGAGCCAGGCAGTTCACAACCACAACCCGGACCCCTTTCTTATATTATATGTGGCGCAGGCCGCCCTTCCTTTCAGGGCAACACCTTCGCGTGGCCTTTGGGTGAGCAGGGCACGGCGCGCACTCGCACCATCACCTGTTCACCAGCCACTTTCTGGCCAGGCTCTGTTTGCTTTTAACAGCTGCCGAATTCCCAGGAAAGGAACCTGATCTCGGCCTAGCGGTCGGGCAAAGAGCTGCCTACGAATGGCTGGAGATCGGCATCCGGCCGAGCGCCGGCCCTCGGGGGACGCTCGGTCCTTCTCCCGCGAGCAAGGCCGCGGCCACAGTCCGGTATCCGCGGCTGTGGAGGAGGTAAGGCATGACGGAGAGGAGAGCCAGGACGATGGCAACCACGAGGAAGAGCGACACCATGAAGAGCTCCACCCAACCGCTGTAGTTGAGGAAGAGGGGCCCGGTGATGGAGACGACCATCATGGAGAAGAAGGTAAAGACGATGCACACGCAGCGCACGGTCCGCATCTCCTGCCTCCGCCTCCAGCCGGTTTCATTGCAGCCGCCGCTCGCCTCAGCAGCCTCGGGAGAAAGCGCGCCATTTCCGCCCTGCTCCGGCAGGGGGCGCTGAAACGTAGGCCGAGGCGCCCACGAGAGGGGCAGTAGCTGCAAGCGGTCCGGAGGCGGCGGCGGCGGCGGCAGCGGCGGCGGGATGAGCTTGGTGTTCAGCGGCAGGTCGTGCACGTGTCCCTTCGGCAAGGCCGTGCGGTGCCGACACAACGCGCACGTGATGGCGTCGCCTGGGCCGCCGCGCTCCGCTGCCGCGCCCCTCCCCGCGCCTCCGCCGCCGCCGCTCTGGCTTTGGTGGCGGTGCATCTGGACCAGGCAGTCCAGGCAAAAGGTGTGCAGGCACGCCAGGAGCTTGGGCGCGCGGGCCTCGGCGTCAAAGGGGTTGTAGCAGATCCGGCATTCGCGCTCTTCCGCCGCTAGGGCGAGGCAGGAGGCGACGGCGCTCCTCGAGGCCGCCTCGGCGGAGTCTTCTTCGTGGCCTTCAGTGTCCTCGCCCTGCTGGCTCCTTCCCTCGTGACCGGGCGGTGGTTGCCTCGGATCTGCCATAGCCGCGTCGTCTCATCTGAAGGCTCCGCGCCGCTGCGGCGGGTGAAAGGTCGGCTCTGGGATGTGAGTTTACCGGAGGGTCGGAGCCGAGCCGGTGCCCCTCTCCGGCGCCCTTCTGATGCTGCGCGGTTGGGAAGTTCTGGGCATGAACCGCCGCCTGCAGTGCTGCGTGCTTCTTTTGCTGCTGTGGCCGCTGGCGGGCGGGCGGCTGGCTGGCTCCTCACCCCCTTCTGAATTGCGGCTTCTGCTCGAGGATGCCAAGAAGCATGCAACACCCAGGGACATTAGCTGAACCTCCCCAGTCTGCGGCTTCTCTGGAGTTTGGGCACGGGAATGCCCAAAATAGGAGGTCACTGGGAATTGTAGTCATACAAATGAGAGAACAGCTGGTTAGAAAAGGCTGAGTTCTTTCACACACAAACACACACACACACAAAACACTTTGTGGAAGGAGAGCTGTACTGCTTAGAACAGAACCACAGGGCTACTAGTAATTTGACAGAGCTGGTGCCGAAGTATTTGAAAAATACTTTGTTCTGGTATTTGGTGGTTATTTGTCATAAAAAGACAATGATTGAAGGCATTGTTGTAAAAGCAAATACCTACTATTTAATAAACAGGAGCCAGGTGGGCAACCATAAGACAAGAGGTTGTGTCTGAGTTCAGGCTAAACCAGAGGGAAAATCCCCAACATTATGACTTAAAGTGTGCATTCTACTGCTCTCTGACTTATTTATTCTCTCAAAAGAGCCCCAAACCATAAAGGGGCATCCTTTCTCTATTCTTCACATCTCATCTGCGTTAATTTTTAAAGCATACTTCTTTGTGGAAAGTTATTTTATGAATGTAAGCATTTTTTAAAATCTGCATCTTTAGGTGTGTAAACAATCAGTGGAACCTACGTGGCTTCTTAGAAATCCAAATAGGAATAAAGTATATTGGAATGCCTGACAAAAGGAAAGGAAAGGAAAGGAGGGGAGGGGAGGGGAGGAGAGGAGAGGAGAGGAGAGGAGAGGAGAGGAGAGGAGAGGAGAGGAGAGGAGAGGATTCTTTATTGGCCAAGTGTGATTGGATACACAAGGAATTTGTCTTTGGTGCATATGCTCTCAATGTACATAAAAAGACAAGATACATTTATCAAGAATCATAAGGTACAACACTTAATGATAGTCATAGGGTACAAATAAGTCCAGAGGGAGAGCCTTTTCTGTAGCGGCACCCGGCCTGTGGAATGACCTACCCCCAGAGATACACATGATACCTGACCTCCGGGCTTTCCGTCGAGCCCTGAAAACACATTTATTTCATCTAGCCGGCCTGGCTTGACCCTATTGTTCTGGTTTTAAATTGTAAATTGGTTTTAACTTGGTTGTTTTAAATTGTGGGCCAAAACTATTTAATTATTTTAAATTGTTTTTTAATTTTGTATGCTCTGTTTTTATTTTGGCTGTTCACCGCCCTGAGTCCAGCTGGAGAAGGGCGGTATACAAAATAAATAAATAAGTAAGTAAGTAAGTAAGTTCCATTCTTGCTTTCAGCTCAAATAAGCAGATGGCTCAATGTCTATAAGAGTTGGCTAGAATGATCTGTTTTATCAGTTTTCACAAACAGGTTTCAAAATCTAAAGCAAAGAATAAAATAATATATCCATTAAGATTTGTTCTAAGTTAGAACAAAATATATACACTATTGGCTTCAAATTTACCAAATCACGCTGCTGTTTCGAGAGGGTTTTCCCATTCACTGTGGTGGGCGTGGCTTGCACGTAATGCAACCTGCCCATGGGCCGCCAGTTTGACACCCCTAATACACACAAAGATCTTTAACTTACAACCATAGTGGGGGCCAACCATTTTGCTTGTCAGAAGCCAGCTGGAAGGTCACAAAGTCCAATCACATGACCCCAAATGCTGCAACCATTGCAAATATATTTCAATTTTCAATTTAAATCAAATATATGCCAGTTGCCAAGCCCCCAAATTATAAACACTAGATCATGGGATGCTACAGCTGTCATAAGTGCGAGAACTGATTTTAAGTACCTTTTTTCAGTGCTGTTGTAACTTTGGTCAAATAGTTGTAAGTTGAGGACTTTCTTGTATATTATTTTGCAGCAGTCACATTTACTCATTGTACAGCAGCTTGGATGTACGTGAAAATGCTGCATTTAATATTATTACAATACTTCTGCCATAGCTTTTGTCATGAAAAACTACCTCATAGAAAAAATGCATAAAATTAGATTGTTGCTTATTTAATTAAGGTTTACAAAAGCCTCTTTTTTTATCCATTCGTAAGAATAAAAGATCTCTTTGAGAGTGCTTGTGTAAGCAAGAGAGCTAACTTATGAGAAAATGAGTGCACTTATACCTTGCTATCTGCTTACTGTATGTTTGTGGTATGAATTTAATCTTTTCTGTAAACCTCTCCCTTTAGTTGTTGGACTCCATAAATTATGTGAGATTAATACATATGGCATTCTTGCATAGTATGGGAGTAGTTCTGTAGCGGACGATAAAGCTCTACAGAGAATCATTAAAAATGTCCAGAATATCATTGGGTTCCAGCTACTAGCCCTGGACGACATCTTTGCATCTCGCTGTTTGAGGAAGTTGCATAACATTTTCAGAGACTCTTACAATCTTTTTGGATTGTTGCCTTCTGGCAGAAGATACAGAACAATTAAAACTCGTACCACACATTTTCTGAATAGTTTTTATCCCAGAACTATAATTGCACTCAACAATGAACTAAAGGGCCACCATCAGTGAGCTGTTGGACAGTATTACTTGGTCTGTTGTGTGGATGCTTGGGTGGTTTTAAGGGTGGGGAATTTTTGGTGGGTGGGCGTGTGTCTGGGGATTGTCATGTGAGTTGTGTCTGGTCTCTGGGTGTTATGTGAATTTCGTTGTATGGGTATACTGTGTATACCCATACAATGACAATAAACTTTATTTATTTTATTTAATACTAGCTAAAATACAGCTGCTGAAGTTTTAATGATGATAAACAATTGATGGCTCTAGTTTTCTGTTTGTTTCTAGGCCTTAACATAAAATTCTATTTGTAAAGCAAGATACAATTTGAATACAGGAATGAGTTCATACAATAATTTGAAAATTTACTCAGTATTCCTTCAATAGTACATGGATCAACATGAGATAAAGCCTCCAAAAGCAATAAAGAAATTACTGAATTCTCACGATGACTCCAAAATCAGACTTTCTTGGTTTGTAAAGTTATAGGAGGTGATAAAGATGTCCTTTACCTGAACCAGTAATATCATTCAGTTTTGTTTAATTTTATAACTGGTATATTCTACCTACTAAGCCAGTCTGCTAAAATGCACAAGTTACCCCTGAAATATTGTGGTGCCTCTGCAATATTATTTTTTATTTGTTTACCCAATTCTATATAAATTGGACAGCAAAATATAATTCCTGATAGGATGATTTAAATGAGTCTGCATGTGTATAATATTGAATGCCAATTGACAAATTACCTTTTAATCTAGTATTTTGTGAAAATCCAGTTTGTATGATTCATTCATAGCTAAAATTCAGAAACTCAATCCCCTTAAAAATTGGCTCATTTGAATAAATTGTCGGTAAGTTAACCATAGTGAAAAAAAAATTGTAAATACATAGTGTTCTCATGCAGTGAAATAATCTATGGTAAATTTTGTATTAAATTCATCTATAATCGTGATGGCAAACCTATGGTATGCGTGCCACAGGTGGCATACGTAGCCATATCAGGCACGCATAGCCATATTGGTGGGCATGCGAGCTCAGCTCCAGCGCGCATGCGCGTGCCGGCCAGCTAATTTTCGGGCCTTCTGGGCCCACCAGAAGTAGGGAAATAGCTGTTTCCTGCCTCTGGAGGACCTCGGGGGATGATGGGAAAGGCCTGCTTTTCTCTCTCCCCAGCCTCTAGAGCCTTACTGAAAGGTGAAAATGGCCTTCCCCAACTCCCCGGAGGCCGAAAATGGCCTGTTTGCCAACTTCCAGTCCCTTCCTGTTAAAAAGGTTAGCCATCACTGATCTATAAGCTGCCCAGAATTGCTATGTGAGCAGGATAATTTTATATATATATATATATATATATATATATATATATATATATATATATAAAATTGCATGAAACTTTGAGTGATGCAAAATACTTTGGCAAGGAGATTCTTATTAGCTATATGATGTAAAGCAGCTTATGAAGGTGAATTGCAGCTGACTTGCAAAAACCTATTTATATATACTCAGAAATACTCTTCTTTACACATTCCAGGCTTGAACAATGTCATAGCAACATTTTAAAAAATGCCAAGGCTAAATAAAGATCTATTCTCTTGGAGAGGTCACTCTTCCAATTTGTTCATCCTTGAGCAAAGACCGAAGTTGGAGCAAATAGTCTTTAAGATGAGTTGAGCCACTGCATGAGTAGGGGAGAAAAGAATCTTCTTCCATTAAACAAATCTTGATATTCTTTTTTTCTAAGATATGCACAGCCTTGAATTGTCATGGGTAATCTGAACCCAGACAATAAATTAAAATGTGAACAATGTTTCGTACGATTTGACAGGTTGAGCATGCTGTGGTCCCTTCACTTAAGCACTGTCATGTGGCAGGACCCAGGAGATACGCCTTCTCTATTCCCAAGCTTGCCCTTTTGTATAGCGTTCCCCTGAGATCTGGATAGCCTTGACCTTAACTGCCTTTTGAAAAGCTTTTAAAACTTGGCTTTTCCCCAACACTAGGTTGATAGGTTTTGTGCCAATTGAATATTTTGACTGCATGGCAGAATGAAATTACCTTGCAGGTCATACTCTTTTTATTACTTATATTTGTTTGGCTGTTATGTGTTCTTTTTATTTGACCTCACCATTGAGTCATAGGTTGATTGGACAGATATATAATTTAATAAATATAAATAAATTAATTAACTAGTCAACCACAATGTGTAATCACAGGCTTGTAGGTTAATTAATCCTAATTATGATTAGATATGTCATACAGACTATCAATGGTTAAGCTGCCACTACTCCACTAAGAAAATAAGGTGGGGAGAAGCAGCAACTACTAAAACAAATTGTTCTTCTAACAATATCTCTACTATTATCAGCATAATTTTCACATATGAACAAGTTTCAATCTTTTTTTAAAAAATAAAGAGAATAAAAGAAGTATCAGTCTTCTCTCACATGATGGCAAAATACTTACTGGGCAGTCATTCCAGGAAGCAGGAAGTGAGAGGTGTTATGGTTGAAGGTGATTAGTGGGCCCTAATGCTGGCTTTTTTAAACTTATATTTATAGCACAGAATGTTTTTGTCACCATTTGTTGTATCTGTCCTAGTTCTGATTGTGATTTAGCACAAATTTTAATGATTGCTACTGCTATTTCTACTACAATTACTATAATAGTTTTTAATGTAATCTTGCAATGTTTAAGATTTTATTAATTACAGATTCATGCATTTTATTGTTGTACTTTATGGCTCGTAAGCCATAATAAACATTTTGATTTGATTTGGCTGAAAATAATTGTTACATAACTTGAGTAGTAGTTATCAGTTGAGTCCTTTTAACCCCAGTTTTTTTAATGTCTTGTGTGCATGTTGAGTCAGGACACTGGCCTGCCATATCCATTATTGGGCATTTCACTGGGAAGTATCTTCTGCCAAGTTCATTTACTTTCTGAAGAAACACATCAGAATGCTACGAGTACTCTGCCACAGAGCTAAAATCACTTTTAGGTGGTCCAGAAGTTCTTGCATCTGTCCCATTTCCTTGCTTCACTGTTGGAATCAACACTGCTGAAGCAAGCATGCTAGCTACTCTTTCAGTTTCAACTAAAACCATAGTTTGGGACCAACTGTTGCTATAAGAACATCTAAACTTGTTCACTTGAATATCCAGTTTAAAATCCACATGGAGCTATCCAGGGTGCTAACTGGAGCATGGATTTGTGGACTCCAAAGTTTGGCTGAAACAAACTTTCTGTATATCTTTATTTAATTCGATACTTTTAATATGTGACTCTGGGTAGCATATGCAACTAAAAAAAAATTAATTCAAGTGAAACATTGCTCCAGAGTAATCCAAACACCCCAAAACAAGCAAGAGGCTCACCAAACCAACTGACCAGTGCCTGTGGGAGGAGCCCTGTCTTCAGATCTTTGGAAGACAGATAGGGTCAGGCCTACCCACATTTGTGACTGCACCCTATTCTACAGGGTTTGGTGCAGCAATAAAGTCTTCTGGATGTCAGAGATGAGCCTACTTGACTAACAGCACCCAGTGCACACCAGTCCCATCAAAGTCTCAAAGATGCTTTTCCCAATGCAGTTGGACTTTGTTTTTTCTTTGAAAATGAAGAAGTGAAACATTTTCCAAAAAAAAATTCAGTTGCATTTTGAAAAGCATCTTTGGAATAACCATGACCTGAATGATTGAGAATCTCCCATGACAGTTCCATTAAACCTTATGAAGGACTTTATAGGTTACTGTGAGCAGCTTGAATTGTATCTGGAAGCCCACTGATAGACAGTGAAACTTGTGAAATAACAATATTACATGGTATATTAAGGTGCACCCAGAACTACTTGGCGCTGCTGCATAATGAATAAGTTGAAGTGGTCTTCAAGGGCAGCCTCATGTAGAAGTTATTGCAATAATTCAGATGAGACAGCCCACAATATAAATGACCATGAGTAATTTTTCTGTGTAGGAATCTGCACAATTGGTGCACAAGATGGATTTGTGGAAAGATCCTCTCAGCCACATCTGTAGCCTGATCTTTAAGCAGGAACCATGAGTCTAAAGTGAGCCTTAAACTGTGTACCAGATTTGATACAGAGCAACCCCATCTAGAATAAAAAAATAAAAATTGCAGATCAAGGAGGCCCCCAAATCCACAAACATTAAGTCTTTCTAGGATTGAATATGATCCTGTTTTTCCCCCATCTGTAATTCAGTCTACAGACACTGAGACACAATATCAGTAATTGCTGGCCAGCTGTGGGTGAGGTACATAACTGGGTATGATCAACATACAGATGATACCTAATCCCATACTGATGGGTTATCTCATTCAGTGGCCTCAAATAGATGTTAAACAGGAAAAGGGGAAAGGGCGATTCTAAAGTATCATACAAAACAAGGGCTAGACCTCTTTCATCAATGCCAAACGGACCCATCTGTGAAGGAAACAGAATCACTATTCCCACTCCCACCCTCTGAGGCAATCCAGAAAAAAATCATAGATGACATCGGGGTCAACAAGGAAGAACAGGATAGGTCGAGCAATGAGTTTCTGAAGAGGGGGATGGGGCAACTTCCTCACTTGGGGATGAATTCATTATAATCGGGACCCAATCATATGTCACTTCCCACAAGAACCTAACCAATCAGAATGCACATGAATCTGATGAACAAGGAGCCATGCACCCAGCTCTGAGGATGAAGTCACTTCCTTGGAATCAATAAGATATAATTCTTCTCTTCGGGTCAACACTATTGGGAGTAGTTTCATTTGATTCCATAATTTGTTTACAGAAGTTTACAAGTAAAAATATGTGCTTTGTTTTTAAGGAAATGTAAATTTAAGTTTTCTCATGTTCTTCTACAGAAATCATTGACCCTTGAATTGCCTTTCTAAATTGCCTCTGCATTTTCTGCTAAGCTCATTTTACAAATGAAATTTTACGAGTGTGTGCTGCAGATGATGTGACATTATGGTTTGTTGGGCTTCCTCTTCCTATATTAAAGCTAACTTAGTGATAGATAGCTGAGCAATTTTATTACTACAAGAAACATACACATAGGTAGGTACCAATTATCAATATTTTTAAACTATTTAGACCAAGCTTCAATTTAAATACATTTAGCATCTAATTATTCTCAGATACTGAGAAAGCATCCGTTGATCATAATGGGTCTATATCTTATAAATAGTTTAATTAAACAATATAAAGGAAATGGGTAATGAATAATCATTTGGGAATACAGAGATATAATCACACTCATAGTTTATTGTTGCCATGAAACACATGTTCATATTGAAAAACTGAGATGAATGATAAAAAAACAAGCATCAAAAAAACTTTCACCATATAACAGTATTAAACATCCAAAACTGTTTAACAGTTTGCACAATCCTTAGCAGTTTAAATGCACAGTTATTTGTGAAAAATCTGAATACAAAATGCTTAGGTATAAATTTACAACATAGCACTTCAGCATGTTAAAAAGGAGAAACCATCCTAAGCACAATATAAATATACAAACAATGCTTTTGTATTTTACTTGTTATAGAGGTGAACGTTGAAGGCCCTGATCTGGCTCTACCAGCATATAAACAAGAAGTCAATGCACTTTTGAGTGTACAAGGATATTAAAGGCAATATATTGAGATAGAGGATATTTTCTCACATGTAACTGTTAAGAGGAAAGTTGGATTTAAGCTTATGACTCTCAAGTGAGCAAATTTATACAAACAGTGATACATAATTCCTTGGAGTGTAACGCATTTCATCAATAGCCAGCGGGTGAGCCTTTACCAGAACAGTATCCTTTAACTGATTGAATATCAGTAAATATTCTGATGCAGAAAGCAAGCATTTGTCATTATTAAATGATTTCACTGGAGAACAATTTTTGTTCAAAAGTTTTGCTTCTTGAAAAACTTTTGGTATTATGATAGACCCTTCAAACTGAACATAAATACAATTTTGAATGACTTTATCATGTAGGCATCTTGAGAAATTTTAATGATTGTAACATTATTAATCGCATGTTTCTCACACACTGCATGAATTCAACAGGGCCAAAAGTGTTTTGTTGTTAATTTTAATTTGTACTTCATGCCCAATGCATCTTACTGCAATGTCTGGAATAGTCATCTATTCCAGTTGCCCTAATACCATTTTTTTTTTCTTGTGGCAATGTCCTGGAGAAAACTTTCACCATGTTCATCTCTTGACTGCATCTAGATTTTTGAAAAAGAAGTCAAAGTATGAATGCAGAAAATGAATCTTCAGTGACATGTTGAGCTTCATGGTCTTGTATGCTGTAAGAAGTTAGTCAACCAGCTGAATGTATGTTTGGTGCTCTATACTTGCCAAGAAAATTCTCAAGGACATCCTTGACTGCTTTCCAGGTGATTTTCTCTGGCCCCATAACAGATCTTCAAACTGCTTCTCAATGATTATGTATCTGTTTTGTGGGCTAACAAAAATACCTTTCTTAATCTTGGCATCAGCTATTCCTGGAATAACAACTCTCAAATAACAAAAGCTTTCACTTTCCTAGTTCATCACTTTCACAAAAAATTCAGTCAGAGTTTTAAGTGAAGTGGAGGCAAAAATATATTTGTTGAATCAAGAAGTGTTTCATGTGCCATGGTTTTCTGAGCTGGAACGGAATTATCTTAGACTGGCCATTTCTTTTTAATGTAATGTGACTATCTTGCATGGCTGCCCCATTCACATATTTAATAATAGTACTCGATATATCCAAACTGTATTCCAAACAGCAGTCACTGTTAGCTCTCCACAGATATTCCAATGGTTCAACAACAGTTCCATGTTTTTGTATGTTTCTTTCATATGTGCAGCATAACCAACAAGCACTGAAGAGCTTACATTGCAATTACAGTATGTAAAAACAAGATTTCTACAATGTGGAACATTGCAGGTTAAATTTCATGATTAGCAGCCAGAAATTCAAGAAGCAAAACCTTTGTCATCCAGCGTTATGTAAACATCCATTCACTATTACAGAATAAGGAAAGAAAATCATGCATTATTTTATTATTCTATTAAATACTGAAGTCTGATTTCTTCATGTAGTAACAATAAAAGCAAGAGGTTCTATACATCCAAAATACTGGTGTGTGTGTGGGTGTGTGTATGCATGCATGCATGCAAGTATGTTTGTGTATGTGTATCTTCAATCCGACTTTTACAATGTTTTTAAAAAAATATAATTGTTTCCATCTTCTCCCCGAGTCAGTAGTAAATTTAATAAACAAGTGAAACAAGCTTAATCTATATTAATTTCACTATAGCCATTTTAGGCCTGTTCTATGCAATGCTATCTGCCTATTTGAGATCACTTGGTATGCAGTGCCATTCCTTCCCATTCTTAGTGAAGCACGGCAAGTAAAAAAACCTGAACTGATACCAGAACTTTCCTTGGCTTAGTTGAGCTCTTTCTCTCGCTCCCAACTTCATCATATATGACATATGTCTTTATAAGAAAGATTTATTTGTAAAACAATAAGCCAGTTAAATGAATCTTGGTTTAACAATAAACCCATTTTCCTGGGTTCACACTATATCCTAAATCATAATTAATTATGTACATTGGTTAAAACTGCATAACTCTCTGAGCCAGCTACATTGTAGGTTTTTTATAAACCCAGTGAAAAAACCAGTGGTATATCAGCTTTGTGTCCAAAATGGTACAGCCCAAAAACAATTTTATCAAATGTATGCTGAAGCAATATGTAGAATGGCTCTAAATCACATGTATATACAAAGCCAATGTACATATAGACATAGCTATCACTCAGATTCAAGCATGGCTTGAACATCAATTGATTAATTTTCAAATATGTAAGCTGACACTATATTTGAAGTAAAAATATTATAAAAAATTATGCTCATGGTCTGTTATAATTCTTTCACCTACAGATGGTCCAAGGAGTTGCAATCATTAGTACGGACATAGATATGAGGCCTAGTGGCTTTTTATTGGCAAGAAATTAGCCCTTTCATAGTAGAATCAAGAAAGATTTCCATATGTGATCTGAGTTTCATTCCATATCAACAAAAACTATACTTTCCAATAAGGAATTGTGCATTCATCTGCTATCAGCCAACATTTAAATAATTATTAAAATAAAGAATCTGTAAATGAATATCTGAAGCAAAAAAAAAATGCTGCAAACTTACTGTTTTTAACACTTTCTCATATTAAAAGCATATAGGCATTTTGTATTTTTATAATAATTTCTCAGAAAACGTTCCATCCATATCTTGAGAAAACTACTAATAAACTTTCTCAGTAGGTTTAATAGAACTGGATAGCACCCAACACAATGTTTTGATTCTTATACAGCTTGCTGAGTAAGACCCAATTTAGGGGTTCATATATCATTCTAAATCATAACATGGTTTGTTCATTTGTTGTTTAGTATATTGTGTGAACTGACTGTTATGATTAAGCAAAATATAGCTTAGAAACAAGTCAGAATTTAGACTAGCATTTGCATTAGTCCCAACATGAGTTAAAGAAAGTTATATAAATCTTTTTATATCTCTAAAGATGAAAATTGATTCCAAATTTCCAATTGAATTTATCTTTTTGTGATTCATGCACTGCACTAATAAAAAATAATAAAGAATTTCTTATTAGTAAATCAGAATTTAAAACTACGGGTTTCCTACAAAATGCTAAGACAAAGCAGACATGCTACATTATAGCAAAACCAGAAATTAGCCCTAATAAGAATTTTAAAAGCAAGTATTTTTAAAGAAAAAAAATGGCACACCTTTTGTTCAAACTCAAAATATATTCCTGAAGAATTTTAAACTCCAGTTCCAGATTTTCAAACAATCAAAGAGTTTGAACAGTTTGTTTAGACTACTTAATTCAATTCCGTGTCCAGTGCAGAAATCTAAATTAAAACATCGTTGATAGGAATCTATCCTCCATAAAGACACACCCAGTAAAGGCTCTCTCCTCACATTGCTGGAACCAAGTGTGACAGAAAACTGAATATGGATTTCTGTTTAAGCATTGCAAGGTCCATTCAGATTAGTCCTTTCACAATCCTAATGTACACAGGCACCTGTTTCATAAGAGATTACCTACCCTCTGAACTTCTATTAGGAGTCTGAATCCAGCTAATGGACCAAGAGATTCTATTTAAAAAATAATTGCAAAAACCTAGTCTGCTTGTTCCTGCTCAGAGTAAACAAATAAGAGAACGTAATATCAGAAGAATGTATTGAAGAGCTGCCTTTTAAATGGACTAGCCCACATTCTTGCCATATCTGTATAACAGTAACAGATTGTTATGACCATCTATATAGAGTTCTATGTAAGAAACACCCAACCAGACCATTACATATTTTGGTTGATTGGAGAAGTAGTGCACAATTTCTGAGTTACCAGGGATTTCTGCCTTCCTTAGAAATCATGTTCACTATTTTTAGATGTGTGAGATTATTTTTAAAAGCAGGGAGAAAAGGCACTCAGTATAAACTTAAGAGGCATGCTCTGCTTAATACTGTATATTCCCAGGCAGAACTTTGGCACAAGTAGATGTCAGAACTAAATCCATATTCAGAACCAACTCAACAGCAGATGTCACTTACCTAAAAGCTTTACAACCTGTTTATTCTTTTAACAAGAGCCAGGTTGCAGATTTCAGTTCTTCTGTACCCATTCCATATATTTTAACAGCTGCATTACAAATGGAAATACCTCATTTCTATAAATTTTGGGCCAGTGTTGGCTAGTCATTGGTATAATTTCAAGAGCATTTCATAGTATTTCACACTCCTAATGCCTCATTTTTTTTAAAAAAGTCAACGATGCCAAAAATATTGAACCTTGTAGCCTGCATTGGATAGCAAGTGCTCTAGAACAGCTACAATTGATGATACCCATCCTACCACACAAGCTGTGAAGGCACAGGGGGAAATGCAGCAATCTTTCCAAGGGGAGACTTTCCCCCCTCGAGTATTAACTACTTTTCTTACCACACACTCATCTAGAGTTATCCCTTCATTAGGCAAAGTAAGATGGCCACTTCAGCAAGATCTTTGGAGAACCAAATTGTGAGCGTTGTCCTGAATTCTTTAAGCTACATGGCTTTCCCCAAGTGGGGCACAGAACACTTTGGGGAGTTTTAAAAAGAGTTCATTATTGGGTGGGTTGGCTTCTGAATCATGAATAGGGAAAAGATGCTATATTATGCAGCAAAATATTTTGAACATGCCTGCACTGACCCCACATCTCTCTAGGAGCAGAACACTCAACAATTGCCCAGTGTTTTGTTTTCCCTTGCCCAGGTGCAGCAAGCAACCTGGCATTCAGGAAAAGAAGGACCGAATCTTTCTTTCTTTCTTTCTTTCTTTCTTTCTTTCTTTCTTTCTCTCTCTCTCTCTCTCTCTCTCTCTTTCTCTTTCTCTCTCTCTCTCTCTTTCTCTCTTTCTTTCTCTCTCTCTCTCCTCCTCTTCCTCCTGGCATAAAAAAATAGGTGTGGAACTTTCAGCTGCTGTTTTGATTCATGCCAGGCAGTCTCTCAAGCCCTCCAGAAAAAGAAATGGAAAAATTGGGGAGCGCCTTTCCTAGACAGCACCGGCCTAGCAGCGACTCCTCTCGTCCACCGCAGAGCGGCTTCCGGGAGTGCTGCGGCAAGAGGGCCCTTCCCTTGGACCGTTTCCTCCTGCTCGAGTGAAAAAGATTGTTCTCGGCTCGCTGCGGATTCTGAAGTTGTACATAAAAGGCATGGTGGAGGCGAAGAGGAGGAGGAGAGCGATCCCGAGGAAGATAGACCCGTTCAGCCATTCCATCCAAGCGAAGCCCAGCAAGGCCATGGCGAGGACGGCGAACACGAAGCACAGGCAGCTCGCCTTCTTCCTGCAGTTCGCCCCGCAGTTGCTGACGCCGCCGCCGCCGCCACTCAGCCCTTCGATGTACGTCTCCATTCCGACGCTCCGTATGGAGACAGTGCCCGAGGGCGTCTCCGCGCCGAGGCTGCGCTCGGATGAGAACTGCTGGCGGGACAGCCTGGGCACCGGCAAGAACAAATGTTGCGGGCGCAACTCGGGCAGCAGGGGCGCCCAGCCGCGCAGCTGAAGCAGGATCGCTTCGACCAGCTTGGTGTTGACCGGCAGGCTCTGCACTTGGCCCTCGGGCAGGGCCGTGCAGTGTCGGCACACGGGGCACGTGATGCAAGGGCCGGCGGAGCGACCGCCATCGGTTAGTTCAGGAGCGCCATAGCCGCTAAGGTTGCTGCTGGCCTCGCTCCGGCAGTGGGGCGAGTGGTCTCCGCGCTGGTACAGCTCGCTGAGGCATTCGCGGCAGAAAGTGTGCAGGCACTCGAGCAGTTTGGGCGCGTGGCGCTCCAGGTCGAAGAGGTTGTAGCAGATCCGGCACTCGTACTCCTCGGAAGTGAGAGGAGCCTCCGGTTTGCTTGCGGGAATCTTGCCCTTCGCCGGGTCTTCCCCGACTCCTTCCTTCTCGCCATCCTGAACCTGCTGGGTCCCTCCCTGTAGACTGTTAGTCTGGTCGCCGCTTTGCTGCTGCTCCTCCTTGGCCATAATACCATCGCTTTATTTCAAGGGATCTTTTTCTTCACACCTCTTAAGCTTTTACTCTGCAGGATGGGCGGATGTGGGGAGGACGGGGGAGCGGCGGGCAAGGGAGTTTAGCCCTTTTGTTTGCTTGCTGGCGTTTCCTCGGTTCTTTTCTGGGTTAGCTCGGTCGCTTCTTGGCAGGAGCAGCCGGCCGCAGTAGTGCGTGCTTCGCTTCTCCCGCTGCTGCTGGCGACGGCGCAGCCCTTCTGGATGTCTTTGATTCGATGGTGACTCCCTTTTCCCTAGCTACTGGCGCCACCTGAATGCTGTTTTCCAGCCAGGAACTGCCCTATGACGTGCGGATTCCCAGTGGCTGAGCAGCAAGACCGCGACCAGGGCCCCCGCCGACACCACTCCCTTCAAATCCGAGAGCATCCTTATGATCTCATTTCCTCAGAGAGGAAAGCCGGAAGCTGCCTAAAAACAAGGCAACAATTGGGATAAACACACACATCAAAGTGCACTCTGGTGCTTTTTTTTTAAAAAAAAGTAATGGCTGCCATTTAGCATAGAAATGCCTCTGGGTGCTGCTAAAAAGGCAAAAATATTAAAGTGTGAAACCGACTTTCCAATACAGGGTGGAAAATCTGATACCATTAGTACCGGTGCAACAAATGCTGTCTTCTGGCTCACTTCTCCACTTCTGCTGTTTTTGGAATGCTTGCAGAATGCTTCGGAGCTCAACTTAACTGCATCTTAACTGTTGCAACCAATACTGCAATCCTAGCTAGCATGACCCTTGGTCAGGCTTTGTTGCTGGGAATTCTGGAGTTTGCAGTGGTGGGATTCAATTTTTTTTATTACCGGTTCTGTAGGCGTGGCGTGGTGTGGCTTGGTGGCATGGCTCGGGCATAGCAGGGGAAGGATATTGTAAAATCTCCATTTCCTCCCAATCAGCTGGGACTCGGGAGGCAGAGAATAGATGGGGGCTGGGCCAGTCAGAGGCTGGTTCTCCGAACTACTCAAAATTTCCTCTACCGGTTCTCCAGAACTGAATATCACCTCTGGGAGTTTGACACTCAAATGCATCTGGATGGTACAAATTGGCTTTTGAGCTTTAAAAGTCCTAAACGCCATGGTATCCTTGCTCTGTGTATAGAGAGTAAACTGCATTGTTTTGTGCTGGTTCTCCTTTTTACAGAATCAATACCAGTCAATGCTGATTAGGGAGGAGAGATTGTGCCCTCAGCACTACTCTGTGGTGTTCCCCTCCCTCTCCACTCTGTGGGGTGCCTTAGGGTTTGATACTCTCTTCTATTCAACATTTACATGAAGTCATTAGATGAGTTCATCCATTGCCATGGAGTGAGGTATCATCAGTGTAATCGATTATACATTTCTGTCCCTGGCAAATTAAGTGATTTGCCCTGGATGATCTATTGGGTTAGGAGTTCCCTCCCCTTTCCTTCACTTATGAGTTGTTATTGAGATGTATTTTGTGTTTGGGGGGCTGCACTAAGGGAGGCTCATCCAATCTCATTGTACACATGATGTGCATTGACAATAAAGGTTTGAATTGAATTGAATTGAACAAAGAATATAGAAAATATTTGTCAGAATATTCAATTTCATAAATTCTTGTTTGCTTTGTATCTTTCTGATAATTGTAAATAGGAAAACCATTGACAATTATGTCTCTCTCCATTGTTTTCATGATTTTATTTTGTATTCCCCTTGACAGAATTCCAATATTTTACAGTATGTTAATCATGTGTGTTTGTCTCTGATTTCTCATCTATAAAATGTGTCTTGTTCTGAGAGCCACAAAGATTTTTTCAGGTGAGCCAAGATTTGTATTTATTCTATATTCTTAATATAGCACATCTAACATAATGAATTTTAAAGTCTATATTAACCTTCAGTCTAAATTAACCTTAAGTGTAAGTCTACAATAAACTTTATTACTTTATTGTACTACAGATATCCCTGCCACACAAATCCAAGTCATGTTCTTCTAATTCTAAACATTTTCTATTTCTCACCCACTCCTTCATTCAGACAAACAGCAAGCTGCAAAATACAATTCTAAATCAGATAAACCCCTTTTTTATCTTTCCTATGCATCTTGTATCATCTTATATTGTTAACTTATGGGTTTTTTCCCTTTGCCATACAAACTTAGATATATCCCTTTGCCACTGTTTAAATGCTGAGTCTGTTTTCAAAATGAGTATAGTTTGAAACAAAAGCATTATTCTAGGAAAAGCGTTCATTTACATCACAGACAGTCTCCTAAAAGTAGTTGTTTCCATCTTAACTGCATTCTACATCATAACTTTTGGAATATATATTTTTTGAAACAACGTATAATTCATACTTGTGATACCCAGATACTTTATTTTTTTCTCAATCTTAAAACCCATTTTCTTCATAATTTCTGTATGTACCTCTATTTTAATATTTTTGTCAAAATCTTTGTCTTCTGATTATTAATCCTGAAACCTGCTAATGCACCCAATTCTTTTAATTTTTCCATTAATGTATTTATTCCCTTTAGAAGATCTTCAAAAATAAACATCAAATCATCAGCAAATGTTATAAATCTAGAAATTTCATTTTAAAACTTTTACTTCCACAATTCTGTCATCTTGTCTTATATATCTATTTAATATTTCAAAAATTAAAACAGAGAAGAGACAATAGGAATCCCTATCTTTTTTTTTTGTATCTCACAGGCTTTTCTTAGAACACCATTGACAATTATTAGTGCTTGTGAAGTATAAGTTGATTGTAACCTGTTTAATAAAATTCTATCCAAAATTCATATCTTCTGAAAGTTTAAACAGAAATGCCCCAGTTCATATTGTCAAAAGCCTTCTCTTTGTCTAAGAAAGTCACTGTTGCTTGATTTTCATTATGTAGTTTCAACTATTCCAAAATGCCCAACACATTTCTAATGCCATCCTTTTAAACTGTCCTTTAAGTAAAAACCCAGATTGATCCTCATGAATAAATTATCACAAAATTATTTTTAACCTCTCAGCCAATAATATTGACTATAATAACAACTTATAGTCATTATTCAATAAAGACATTGACTGATAGTTTTTTTTGTTAAAGTCAATGCTTGATCTGCCCTCTTATATTATGGCTATATTCATTTGGATGAGGAAAAGAGATAATGTCTTTATTAATGTCTATCTTCCATTGGCACAAACTGTCAATGGCATTAGCTCTGCTGGGAACTAATAAGATTAACTTGTATTATGACAAATTCTCCCCAGACCTTTCGCATTTTATTGTGCAATTTTAATTCAAGGTGTGAATCTGATGTATCTTGTGTTTTTTTTAAAAAAAATTTTAAGGAGGAAAGAATAATGAATCCTGCTAAAAAATTGTTAACAAAGGAAAGGGAAGGTCTATGGAGATTCTCAGTCATCCAGATCATGGTTGTACCAAATGTGCTTTTTCAAAAGGCAACTGGACTTTGTTTTTCCTTGAAGACATTCCGCTTCTCTTCCAAGAAGCTTCTGAAGTTCAGAACTGGGTCAAAGGGAGGGTTTTCATGGCACTAGTTAACTCCACAACTGCACACTCCTTGCAAGACCACAGAGCCATGTTTAACCCCTTTTTGCAAGGCCAAGTGAACAGGGCCCTCATCTGTGGGGGAGGAATATTATCTTTATCCTTTTTTCAACAACTGAATCTTCCATCTAAATAGTATGTATATGTCGGTTGTTCTTAGCTGATTATATCAATACAATAAAAAAAAAATATGTAGATACTTAGGTTGCAAGTAACTGTTTGAGGCAGTTACATTACTTTCAATGGATTATTTCTAAGTTCGTAAAAGTGCCAAAAGTAGAATTGGCAAATAGTAAAAGTACTATTAATAAATACATGTGGATACCCATTGAGGAAGCCATTCTGCATGTAAAGTGATGCTGTTATTATGCATAAATGATTAAAAATAGAAGTCAGTCAGTACAGTCTATAAAAAGTCCCATTGTAAATTATTCAGAGTTCTGAGTAGCGGTCAGAAAATGGCCATACCACAGCATCTTTAAAAAGGCCATTAAACTGAAACATAAAGTTTAAAGAACCTCCCAGAAGTCTTGTTAGCTTATCCAATAAGTTAATATCTCTGTAGAACTAATAGTCAATGCTGGTATGAAATGAAAATTATATGTGCGTGTTTTTCTTTTAATCTATTGAAACCTAAGACTGACCAACTTTTGCAGACACCTAAAAATCTAAATAGCTAAAAATAATGTAGCAAGTATAAATGCTGATGACATCAGTTTGACTGTGGAAAAATCTTTTGCATTTGGAAGGAACACAAACTATTTATAATGCTGTTATATTCAAAGCACAATTAACTATATATTAATTCAGTTAATCCATTATGCAGAACTATAACAGTAGCTTGATTAATTGATTTGGCTTCCCAAGCTGTGGGAATCCAGGTACTATGATTTATAAAACATGATCTACTATGTTTGTAAATCAACCCAATTGTGGTTTATGCAATAAAATATTGATTCAACTCAGTTTTGAGCAATTGTGAGTGAGCTAGGCAGGATGTACTGCATTCTAAAAGATTAATGAGGTGGGCTGCCCTTCTTTAAAATCATATTTTCTTCAACAAAACTTGAAGTAATTTTAGATCAACAAAATAATATGATTTTAATAACAGAATTGGAGGTCTTCTAGTCCAACCCCCTGCATAGGCAGGAAACCCTATATCATTTGGAATGATTTTCCAATCTCTTCTTAAAAACTTCCAGTGAAAAAGTCAGGTTCCCCAAAACTATATCTGTGAATTGGAATGTAAGAAAAGATATAATTCTTCTAATTTAAGTGAATAATAAGAGAAATATGACTATGGGTATCAAGTTGCAGCATCACTGTCAGTCCCATGCTGTCTTGTGCAAACATCTGGGGTGACAGAAATTGTGACCCTTTCAACTTTTGTAAGGATATCTAGTTTGAATTGTTCGACATAAAACCCAAAATATATGCTTGTTACACTATCCGTGGTGGTGGTGACTCTGCAGAAATCTCCCATTAGATTTAAGACCTTCCACAAAACTAATGGCAGTAATTTTTTTTCAACAATACTTCTGACAACTAGGTTTCATCTTTTTCAAGGATAATCAAAAGCAAAGGTGGTCTGCTGCCAGTTCGGACTTCAGAGAACCAGCAAATCAGACCACCAGCTGGCTCCATCCCTGCCTGTTTTTCAGGCTGTTTTCGGGCCATTTTCAGACCGTTTTCCCAGCCAAAAACGGCCTGAAAACGGCCCCAAAAATGCCCCCAAACCAGGCCAGTTTCAGGGTCATTTTTAGGCCTGAAAAAAGGCCTGAAATTGGCCCCAAAAACACCCCAAAAAGCTGGCTGCGAGAGGAAGAGAAGCCAGGTGAGTTGGACCCAGACATGTCCCGGTCCCCTCATCCCAGAAGCAGCAATCTCGCACTCTTCCCCTTTGGCCAACTCTATGCCACTTGTGTGGGTGGTACCTGTATGGTACAGGCAGGGTTGGAGAGGGAATCCAGAGGTCTCCAGTGCACTCTCCCCTCTCTGCTAGCCACCTTCTTCACACAGGATTGCCCAGCAATGGAGAGGGAGAAGGGCATGGTGTTTCTTTGTGCTCCCATTTCTGTGGCACTCTCGCCTCAATGCTAGTGGCTGCCGCTGCCCCCTTCTCTCTTTCTGTCTCTGCTGCTGGGTGATCCTGTGCGAAGAAGGGGGCTAGCAGAGAGGGGAGAGTGTGAGGTTGCTGCTTCTGGGATGAGGGTACCCGGGAAATGTCTGGGTCCAGCTTACCCAGCTTCTTTTCCTCTCACAGCCAGCTTTCCCAGTCTAGCTTGATGCAGTCTCTCTCTCACACACACGTGCGCGCACGCGCACACACATGTTGAATCTTTCTTCCCGTCCCCCACACCAGAGAACCCTGGATTCTGTCCCCAACTCTGCCTGTCCCATACAGGTACCACCCACACAAGTGACATAGAGTTGGCCACAGTCACTTAGTCACATGATCCCACCCAGCCAGTCATTAGGGCAGAGAACCTGTTGTTAAAAAATTTGGAGCCACCACTGATCAAAACACTGGTTAATGTCATGGTGTGCCATGTATCCTCTAGGCCCCCATTCTGCAATATTCTCAATAACATCTTGATTATGATGTAGTTGATTATCCCACCTTGGGCATATTATCAACATTAGAGTTTAATTATAACTTTGAGAAAAGATACTTAATAGAAGCCCGGTTTGGTCTTAACTAAAGCCCTGGAATGCTAGCCAGTCTTATCTCTGCTTAGTGTCAGTTATGGACATGATATTATGGTAAAAGAAGTGGTGGGGTTGGGAAGTCAAAAAGTCATTTTCTATCCATCTGATATACATTCTGTCTCTTTTCTTCCTCTTCATGCAATGTGCAAAAGGGCCTATGCATTGTCATAACATTTAACTATTTTGCTACCAAATAAGAGAGTAAAGAATACAGCCAAGCCATTAGTAGCTTCTAATGCTATGATCAAAACCATTTTACAGATAGTTTTTTTTCCTCCTCAGTAGATTTTCTTGAGAAAAGAAACAAAAATATAAGTAATGAGAAAACCTAGATAATTACAAGTGGAAGACAAAACTCATATCTTTTAAGTTCCTTGAATGAAGCAAACCAATAAAATTCTCACTTAGAAGTCTTTTGTCAAGACTGTCCTGCTCAAGGCTATAGACAACCTGGCCAGAAGCTACGACAGATTGTTGCATGGTGGAATTCTGCTCGAGGGTTATATTAGAGAAAGCAATGACAATATAACAACTACAGCCATAGCCAATAAACATGATACAGTCTTAAGTTCCAAAGGAATTAAGAGTTATCATCAGTAGCCAAGATTCCATGGGCCAATAGTATATTAAAGGCTAGGCGAGGTTGTTGTTAAAACTTCATCAATCACCCCAGTAAGAAAATTACCAGTATTTACTACAAAATTGAAAATGAAGAATTAGACAAGCACTTTTTCCATTATTGCCATCACACTCAAAATGTAAAGTTCTAATATTGGAGCACCAAAGGAAAATATACTGAAGATAAAACATATGGACCCTGTATTGGTATTGTTGTTTTGCATTCTTTTAATAAAAGCAATAGTTCCAAGATCTTGAAACTTATATATCTTATGTAAGAAACAGAATTTGTGAGTACATGTATACTTTATTTATTCCAGATTCACAAAAGAGCATACCCAAAAAAACTATTAATACATTTCTGGAGAATTATCTCATTCATAGGAAATAAGAGCTGTATTAGAAGCAGCAGAAAATCCTCTTCTGTTTGTTTGGGGATAGAACATACCAAACCAGGAATATTAAAATTGTCCTGTATTAAGTCCTGAATTCCTAGTTCTATATAGGAGTGGAGTGGAGTGAGAAACATATTTACAATTTTGTTCTCAGTACAAATAAAAATGGTCCTGGAATATCTCAACTTCTAGTGACTTTAATTATTGTGAAAATGATATGGTTTGTCATCATCATCTTTCAGGACTGATAGCTAAAATATCCTTATCCAAATTATAAATTAGTCCCATTAAGATTCCAGGTCCAGATGAAGTCCACATCGTAAATGAGGCAATTATATTCCTATTTATGTGGGAATCCATTTCTTTTGTATCTCAGTGGAATTTAGCAACAGCAATAGCACTTAGACTTATATACTGCTTCATAGTGCTTTACAGGATTTACAGAGTCAACATATTGCCCCCAACAATCTGGTCCTCATTTTACTGACCTCAGAAGGATGGAAGGTTGAGTTAACCTTGAGCTGATGAGATTTGAACTTCTGAACTGCAGATGGCAGTCAGCTGAAGTAGCCTGCAGTGCTGCACTCTAATCACTGCGCCACCTCGACTCTATTTACTTCTCAGAACATTTCCTATTGGTCATTTACAGATTCTTATCAAATCACCTAGCTATTGCTGAGGTACTATAATTCCTAAATTCATTATTGTTGTATTGGTACAAGCAACGCCAAGTGTCTGGTGATGCTAGGGACACACCATAAGGGAATAATGAGAAAATGTCCCATGTTACCTCTATGTACAATGCCATATTTGTCATGGAACAGGCAGTTTTGAAGCAGAAAAGACTTCACTAACCTGCCATTCTCTACTTCTGAAATGGCCATCTCACATGTTTTTCCCTAAAACATTCAGAGAGCATCAAAAGAAGCCTGGCCAGGAATCAGATGCACAACGCAGGAACAGTACATTTAAAATGTGTGAAAGAAAGTCTGGTATCTCCATAATTCTTAATGTCACTCTAGCTGGTAATGAGACAACAACATAGGATGCGGCCCAGTGAGCAAACAGGAGAACGACCCATGGGTTGAAGGTCCACAAGGTAGAGGCGATGGAGACCATCACCAAGTGGAGGCCGAAAGCAAGCTATTCCCAGGGAAAGACTTTCTGCACAAGCTTTTCCCAGCTTCTCGCAACGCGGCGCAAACTCCGACTTTGTAGCCTCAGCCCATCTTTTGCCCTTAAGTGCATCGTTCGCTCTCCCTGCTTGCTCCGACAGAGGTCGCTGTGCAGCCACTTCGTGCGCCAGGGCCAAGGCAGGGCAGCTGCCGGTGGTTTCTGGCTGGTGAAGGTTAGTTGAATTGGGCCACGTTGCAGATGATCACCGCCGGGCAGGACCCAGCGCTGTTTGCACAATGGAGACAGAAGGGGCGACGCTGCCAGCATCGAAAGCGGCCCGGGCTTCGTGCATCAGGATAATGGAACCTGGGCAAAAAGCGGCCCGAGCTGCCTCGGAGAGCACAATTCCGGGCTGCAATCGCAGCAGGTCTGGTGCTCATTTCTCATCTGAGCAGCTTCCGGCCGAGTAGATGCAGATCAGGAGGCCGAGCTCGCCTTCAGGCTACTCAGGTATATACATCTCCCTGCTTTGTTTTTTTCTATTAGAGCTGCAGCCGGTGCTGTCATCCCCGCGGCTCTTCTCGGCTCGCTCGCCCATCGCTTCGTGATGACGGTTCGCCTCCCTGCTGGTCTAGCCCGGGGAATAAAGGAATAAGGTTGCTAAAAACACCGAGGATGGAGTGATCAGGGACTAGATTCCCTTCACCTTCTTGAACACGGATTTGATGCTCCCGGATTTTAACCGGACGGCTCTCCTGCGCGTTTTCCGGCCCGTCGTCCTGCTGAAGGCTCGATGGATGTCCTCGCGGTAGCCACACGTGGGCTTAGGTCGCAGCCAGCAGCTGGGTGATTATTTCATGTGGCTCCTGCCAAATTGTTCCTACGTGCCAGTCCTTCCTTCGTCTTCAGCCGGGGGGGGGGGGGGGGCCTTAAAGGACAAGGCATTGGTTTGAGCACCGGGGCAAGGTTTTGATTTTACAGTCGCCATGCCTCATTTCCTGTATGGAAGTAGTGCTTCCAGACATACTAATCTAATTTAAGTGTTTAAAATCGTATAGCAGTGTATGTTGGGGGTGGGGTGGGGGGTGGCAAAACATATCATAATGGTGAGAAAATTAAAAATGGGAAATGACATTATCTAGATCGCAGTTACATTTTCTGAATGAAATTCATAAAATCAAGGAAGTAGGAAGGCTCATTTTAGACAGTTAAATCCAGCCTCCAATTTAGTGCAGAAAGACAAACCAAACATCCTAATAAATGTCTAGACATCCAAGAATCCAGCATTTCTTTTCTGACCATTCAGAAGTTGTATTCTAACAATCCAGTATCAGAGAACCAGAGAGGTTCATATCTTGGCTTAGGAAATCTCTGATTTTTCCTGAGTGACATTGGGCAAATCCAAAATATTGCCTGAAAAACTCCATGGGTTTATCCATGGGTAATGGATAACTACTCCATGGGTAGTTGCCATGAGTCAAGACTGTCTTAAAGGGAGGAAATGAAGAAAAAAAACACCTTTTAAGATTATTACATCAGATTCTGGATTTTAATGGACAGGTCATGGTCTATGTGATATTCCCTTCAGATGTTTGAAAAGTGTGATCATAGCCTCCTTTGATCATTGTTTTCATACACCCATTTCTCTCAGTTTCTCCTAATAAGGCTTAATTCTGGGAAGATTTTTAAAATATATTTTTAATATTCAGTTGGACTTTTCTATGTTACACAACTTGGAGTGAGAGATAGAACAGGCCTTGATCATATTCTGTATAACACTTCTTCGTATGCTTAAAGAGTGCTATCATATCCTCCTCAGTTATCTTTTCTGAAAGATAAACATGATGCAAATATTTAGTTCACTGTAGTTCACTTTCTCCATCATTTGGTTAAATGATGACCATCTTCAGGTCAATGTAAAACAAAATGGATACCACCTGCTGCCCTGATGCCAAATTTCCTCTTGTCTATGTTGCATCTATTCTGAATTACTATCAAGTGATGAGATTGAGGTGATTGGCTTTCTTCTCTGGCCTTGTTGCTGCCTACCCCCCCACCCCCCAACAGCCAATTAGAACAGTGCAACAAGATTTGAGAGACATGATGTTCAATGGGCAATTCTCCCTTATAGTAGCCTAGGTGCCATAGCCCATAGAGATGGATCCTTCATTATTGTGCAACTTACTACAGAATGGGATAAATCACATCATAGTAATTAGCTGCTGATCAAACACTTCTCTTCAAAGGAAAAACTAAGAGAATTATTGAAACTGATAAGTATGAGTATATTGGCCAATAAGTAACAACACTACAGGTCAACATCCTTATTTCCGGTGAGAAAAAGCAGAGTTGTTGTATGATAAAGGTACTGTATCCAAGTGTTGTGGCTCCGACCCCCGAGCCCATTGTTTCGGAGGAAGAAGGCTCCGAACATGAAGGAGAGGAGCCGGCCAGGCCTCCCTCCCCCGGCCCCTCCTCTCTGACAATTCCTCAGGTGTCGGCCGAAGGAGAGGAGATTGGCCAGGAGCCAGGTGTCTCCGATCAGTCAGAGAGTGATGAGGGAGACAAGTTGTGGCTGGACCCACGTCAGCGTCGGCTTGCGAAACGATAACAGCAGAAGAGGAGGCGTGCCAGGGATTAAGCTGAGTCACTGGACCACACCCCACAGGCTATATAAAGGAGGGGTGTGGACGTTTAGATTCTGTGACAGACAAAACTTATTCCAAAAAGTGCTGCTTTTGATGCTTCAACAAGACTGACACTGGGCGGGTGAGATTTTGGATTCAGTAAATTATTTAACCCTCGATTGACTGTGTGGGTTTGTGCGTGTGGGGGACGGGGACAGAACACCAATATAATGATGTAGTGTTCTTTCCCATTCAAAAGAAATTAAAATATAATGGCCTTTGATACAGATACAGTATAACAAGAGTTGGAAGGTACCTTTGAGGTCTTCTAGTCCAACTCCCTGCTCAAGCAGGAGACCCTGTATCATTCCATACAAGTGACTGTCCATTCTCTTCTTACAAGCCTTCAATGATGGAGCACCCACAACATCTGAATTTTTTACAATTTAGGAAAGTTGAAGAGCATAAAGCTGCTTATACTGAGAGAGGTGGTTTGCATATCGTTTTGGTTTTCATGTTATTTTTCATGTATATCTGAATGAATCATAATCTAAAAGTTTGCAGCGACACTCTAGAAATTAAAACCAAAGAGCTGAGAACAGCTTGTTATTTGTTTCCTGATGTTGTGACCTAGGCTTTCTGAGTCATTAAAACACACGAGTAGTACCAAAAACCTCTTTTATTGCAACAGCTGTGAATTACGTTCATTCACAGCTGAGTCCCAATTAGTTGCAAAAAGTCCTTCGGGAGAAGTCCTTCGGAAATAATCACCAACCTTTATCTCCCTTGATATTGCCAAAGACCTACTTGGCAAAGCCACACGGATTCCAGAATCATACAGAGATGCCAACTGGGAACAGAATTAACCACCTTGCTTTCCTGCAAAGTGCCTATGTGCCTTTGCTCCTCTTTTAAGCCTTATGGGAGGGGCTAATCATCTCCAGGCTTTACTCCCAAGTTGTCCCTTTTGTTTTAACTGTTCATGCCGTCTGGCAGTTCTGTGCATGTACACACTAGGAACAGGCTCCTCCTGTTCTTCTGCCTCTCTGCTGTCTGACTCTGTAGGCTCCGGAGTCTGTGCATAACTCCCAGATGGCCCTGGCCTCATCTCTGCTTCTGACGCAGAGCCCTCGTCTGGGCCTTCCCCAGACTCCAGGATTGGTCCATGTTCCTCCACAGCCTCCTCACTGTCCGACTCCGCTGCCAGCTCCGCAGGCTGCTGGCAGACCACAACACCTGATTCAAGTTCTGAACATCAACTTCAAATAAATTAAAACAGGTGAGGAAAAGTCTGGAAAGATGAGAGTATTGGAGGAATCCCACAAAATGGTATTGATAGTCCAACCTTAAGAAGAAAAAGGAGAGATATTTTAGCATAGTTATGTAGAAGGATATAAAAAGATGAGATGATCAAGATCTTTCTTTAGTTCCAAAATGCAGGACATTGACTCAAATTATGGAATGGCAGTTTCTGATTGACTGGTAGGAAAAACTTTCTAACTAGGAAAAAAACATTACATTTCTTTAGTTTCCCAGGAGTCTTTCATAATCACATATATCATCAAGTGGTATCAAATTCCATTGCATAAAGGAAGCCATTGCACAGAATTTATCTGCACATTTATCTTTTAGGTCAGCCTTTCTCCTGCCAATTATCCTTTAGACAACCTGGGCTACATTTCCATCAACCCATGCCAGAAATGATGAGAACTAGAATCCAATACATCTGGACAGTACCAGGAAGTTACATGGTACTGATTTTATTTTTAATATAGGGAGAAATTCAAGTTTCTTATTGCTTAAAAATTAAAATTCTTTGTAATTTGATCACATTTTAAAATAAATCATAACCTACTGTTCTTATAAAATGTTCTTCTCCGTATAAGCAATTATTTATTGCTATTTCACTGGGCATATCATGCAGTCTTCGCTAGGGAAGCATGCAAAGGAATCATTTATCATTTGGGCTGATAGCTCCCACAATTTATCTCTTTCAAATTGAAAAAAGTTGGTTCCATATGTTGCAGAACTACTTGGATATACCGGTTTAGCAACTCAATGCAGCAAAGAAGATATCATTTGAAAGATGATATTTCGGGGTGATGATCTCAGAATCAGACTCTTTTTCATGGATTTAAATAAGAAATAATCCATGCATATATGTGGAACTCCCATTTTAATCTGTGTGAATGCACAAATTGCAAACGGCAGGAAAACAAGGTAATGGAAATTCTGTTAAGATGACAATAGCACGGTTCAGTGTTTCCAGTGCCATTGCTAAACTACTATGGATTACTGGCAGCAATCAGTTACACATTTCAGGTTTGCTTCTTTAACTCCCAGTCTGGCCATTCTTAGTCATTCATCCCAAATGCATCAGATGGAGGAAGGGGACAAGCACAGCTAAACCAGTATATCCAAGTAGTGTATGATTGGTGATTGCTATGCTATTTGAAATGGGATATAATATTTAGCAGCAGAGTTTATCAGAAGGGTTAAAATTCACAACTCCAGTTTGATCAGTGAAAACGGGACAGTAAAAAATGAGTAGATTCTACTATTACGGAGAGAAAGGACATAGCAACTGCTGGCAGAAGACAAAGGATTGGAAGAAAAAACTACATGTCACAAACTCTGCCTCTTGCTTCTTATTCTGACCTGTTGCCTTGAGGAGCAATGAAGGATTCTTTGTTCTTATCACTATGGAAAACTTCCAAGCCAACTAGCTTTCAGATCCTGGTAGTGCCATTTTGCTTTCTGTCTCAGCAACAAAATAGTTAGTCTTTTATGCTGGGCAATTGGCTTTGGGACAGCTTCTCTTAATTTGCTGAAGCAGTCATGTGGCTGGAGTTCCTTAGGATTGGGGAGATGAAGGGCATGTGCAACTATAATAGCTTCAGGGATTGCTGGGGCCCAGCAGTTTCAGGTTACAACCAGCCTCAAAATCAATCAAGGCATCTCAATTTCCAGGTGTTCTTTTATGCCCCTCAAGTGAGGAAGAGATGGTATGAGTCAGTTTCAACCCTGAGCTACAAATATTCTCCTTTATTGGTACCTCATGTTAGTTAATCCATTAATTGTGTAGGAAGGATGTCTGTTACTTGTAATGATCCTTTGAATTGGAAAACAAGTCTAAGTGGTTTATGTAACTTGTATGAAGATATTTGTAAATGACATATTCACATAAATAATAATTTGGAAAATGATACTAATTTTGTAATTTGCATCATTTGTGTAATTACTTCATTAAGCAAGTGATATTAATTACTGCCAAGATTTGGTCCATTGTATGCAAAACTTAAAAGGATGCGGTGGCTCAGGGGCTAAGACGCTGAGCTTGTCGATCAAAAGTTCAGCAGTTCAGTGGTTTGAATCCCTAGTTCCACCCCTCTCAGTAAAGAAATGGTGGGGAAGGGAAGCAGCCAGGCTGCTGTTGCCATTGGGGTGGCACATATCGGGCTGCGAGACGCGCGACTTACCTTTCCAGCACCATCACGTTCCTCGCCTTTCTGTCCAGGGAGACACGTTGTAGAAAAAACTTTCAAGGAGTTTGGCTGAACTTGCGAGAAAGTTTTTTCTACAACATGTCTCCCTGGACAGAAAGGCGAGGAACGTGATGATGCTGGAGAGGTAAGATGCGCATCCCCGCCCCACCTGTCACCCCCAAATTGCACCATAAAGAGGGCGGGTAGGGGCAGGTGGCTAAGTGGGGGCAGAAGCCCTGTCATGCCCAGCGGGGGGGGGGGAAGAGATGGCAAGGGGAGCCATATCTCACTCCACGTGTCTCACTTCTCCCCTGCCCCACCTGCCAGAAACGAGTCTTTGTGAGACTCGTGCCGCCGCCGCTGCCTTGTAGAGCAGGACTCTGCAAGGCTTGTGCCGTTGCATGCAGGAACTGCAGCACCGCCACAAAGTTTGACATACTGGCACAGCCATGAGTGGCAGGACGTCAGCTGTGCCGGTATGATGAAGCTCGTGGCGGTGTTGCAGTTCATGAGTCCTGCTCCACAAGGAAGCAGTAGTGGCAGGAGATGTCAGGGTAGTGGCCAACGTGAAGAATGGGGAGGGGAGGCGATAACAGCAATGGGACATCCAGTCACACACTTATCGCCTCCTGCACCCTAAAATAATAAGACCCCCGATAATAAGGCCAAGCCCTTATTTTAGGGGGTCAAAATAAAATAAGACCCTGTCTTATTTTCGGGGAAACACGGTAGCAGTTCGAAAGCATGTGAAAAATGCAAGTAGAAAAATAGGCATTACCTTTGGTGGGAAGGTAACAGGGTTCCATGCTTTTGGCGTTTAGTCATGCTGGCCACATGACCACAGAGACGTCTTCAGACAGCACTGGCTCTTTGGCTTTGAAACGGAGATGAGCTGAGCGTCGGGAACAACTAGCACATATGTGTGAGGGGAATCTTTACCTATGCAAAACTTGTGGTATCAAGGTCTGGCAAATTAAAGTTCTATTTGGAACGTATGAGGAATTTAGTATTTGATTTAGTACTGATTTGCACCCTCTTTTGGAATCCAATCCTTTTAGTGTATTTAGTTTGCTTACCATGATGTAATGAAATGTGTGGATGAGCTTGGGGAACAAGGGGATGAGATGCTGCTTAAGAAACAATCAAACAAGAGAGGCAGGAGCCCCAGTGACTTCACAGTCAGAGGAAGAAACTTAGGAAGGACTGCCTAATTGATCAGGCAGTTAAAAGTAGCAGTGGGAAATTGTACCTTCAGACTTGCAACGTTCTGTTAATACAGCCTTACAATAAAGTAGAATTAGTTTATCTTGGCATGTTTCTTCTGCAGTTTACCAGATTAGGCTGACATTAATATTGCAAGTCTGTACAAACTTCTCATCACCACTTTAACTGCCTGATCAATTAATTTATTCCTTTGACTGTTAAGCCACTGGGCACTCCTGCCTCTCTTGTCTTATTTCCTAGGTAGCATCCCTTCCCCAAGCTCATTCACAAATTCCATTATACCTACACTATGCTTTTATTTCATTTATTATTATGGAACCTATCAACATTTATACCAAAGGCAAACTGAGCATGCTAAGGATCAAAAATTAAAAATGCCAGTTAACTATTAGATAATATTTTAATTCTTGCTGTCAAAGCAAGTAGATCTCAATATATAAGTAACAAAAAGCCCACTTTTTCGAAGAACAGCATTTATATGATTACAAACATTTTGTCATATTTATTATTGACAATAAATTAAGTCCACAAAGTTTTAATAACTTATCTTGTGTCACATTTTGGTTAGGCTTGTATGAATCAATCCTGTTTTAATTTGAACTGAGGGTTGATTGGATTTAAGTTTTTGATTCCAGATTCAGTTGCATTCAAACTTAATTTTGAATTAAGTCTTGAATTACTGAAAAGTAGCTTGTTGCTAGCACAAGAGAGAAACAAGTTAAAGGTTTATGACTGTCCACATTAAAGAAACTAAAGTCAATGGATCAGGCAGTGTTTGGTTGCCACCTCATCTGCAGCCTTGTGTATTAACACACAGAAACAATAGACCTTTGGTGCCTAAGCACTAAAACAACTCATTAAAAAAATCAATGAACCATTAACTATTCCCTCACTTGGAGCCAGCCTGTAGCTCTAGCCCCATGGCCATGCTCATTTGTGAAAATGCTATATTGTTAGGCTTGTGTGACTATTCTTTCAGTTCTTGTGGATTTGAGTTTCAAGTCTTCCCTAGATTGATAATGTTGTAAATCCTGAGTTGGTGCCCTCAAGATTAATGATTTGCACACAGGTTTGTTTGGCCAGCTCAGGAAAATGAAATTTCCATGGTTTCCAAAATGAAGATTTTATAGATAATTGTAAAGTCTAGGCACCCAGTCCCTGACTTGATACTTTTGTGGTTGTGCTAAGCATACAATTAATAAGCACAACTCCTTAGGAAATGGCCAAGAAAATGTCACAACTACAAATCTCTGTAGTATAAAAACACCCCAATATTGTAGTTTGCTGGCAATATTCTGAATTACCAATTTGCTA
Source organism: Ptyas mucosa (assembly GCA_012654045.1). NCBI lineage: Eukaryota > Metazoa > Chordata > Lepidosauria > Squamata > Colubridae > Ptyas > Ptyas mucosa. The sequence continues at coordinate 23,904,397 of WNWU01000019.1, read as the reverse complement.
TATTGCATATAAGAGTTGAATATAAGAATGCCTAAAGTAATAATAAGTAGAGCAGCTATCAGATCTCTTAAAACTCAGGAACCACCAGATTCAATTCATTGCTTTGAAGCAAGCTCTACTTCAGTTCACAAATCTGCTTTGGAAGGATGTTTCTAGCAAAACTTCATCAAATCACCCATTCATAACTTAATCTTGACTTCTTTTGAATCTCACATCTGCTAGATGTACCGCCAGCTGAAAATAACTATTCCACAAGAGACTGAATAGCACTGAAAAATAGAATAAACACAGTGTTATACAAGCTTTCTACCTCTATATCTTTATATCATTTTCCTAAGACTGTTGCCATCCAGATACATGGGATATCAAGTCCCATAATTCCCAGCCAGCCTAAAATTAAACTGAATGGAAATCATGGAGTTGAAGACCAATTCATATGATCAGTGGACCCTAGAAAGGCTGATTTACAAAAGATGTCTACACATTTTCTGTATTTGCATACATAGCTATTGAGCTATTGGGGTAGAGGGTGCTCCTACACGATGAGTACTGTTAGCTATTGGTGCTGGAAAATGATCTTGCCACATATCAGTAAGTAGCACTTTTCCCCATGCATAATAGTAATTTTTTATGTGTATACATATGTGAATGCTAGGTAATACCAAGTTTTACCATAAGCTACTGTGGTTATTTAATTTGATTATTCAAAAGAATTCCGTATCTTTCAATTACTAAATCACCTGACTTAAAAAAAAATCTCAGTTATGGTACAAGAGAATGTGGTTTTACCGGTTGCATGTAGGAGTCAACAGTGACTTGCTCCATATGCTGGTAACTAGGCACAAGGTAACTCTCTTCAAAAAAAAAAAACCCTCTACCTTGCCCAGGAGAAAAAAGGTGAAAGGGCAGCCTGAGGAATAAATGAATTTTTCCCTCAGTCATACAGATAGGAATGGGTGAGGCTGCCTGCTGGGTGGTGTGCTGCCAAAAATAAGAATCAGTTTAACACACTAGATAAAATCATTCCTATTACCTAAATTTACGAAGAGTTTGTACTCCTTTGCCAAATCAAGGAATAAGCTACGTTTTAAATTTTTGCTAGGTGATCCTTTTTCAGCATAGTTCAACTGAAACTGATTGCCAATTCTATATTACAAATGTGCATGAAAGGTTGATTAGCAAGTTGGGGATTAGAGTAATAAAAATTGAAATATAAATACAAAAAGGCATCCAAACTATTGGGAAGAAGATTCTGTCAGATATACAGTATAAGCTGCAGATTGCTAACCATAACTGATGATTGTACAGTTGGTGGCATCAGCAATAGGACTTGAGAGCCAAACTTTCTACTGTGGGAAAAAAAAATACCACTTGACACCATCATAAGAATAGATTTTACGAGAGTAATTACCTTTGTCCTATTGGGAGCAATGAATGCATATACAGTAGGTGATTGGAGTAAAGAGAATATGCAGGAAGAAAGAACCATGTTCACAACTGATTAAGCATAAATGTCAAAAGTTAATGAACAAGCTAGTTTGGAAAATATCTAAATAGAGAACATTAGAATAAAACCTTTGGTTCAAAATGAAACGAAACAAACAGCTGGACAACTTTATTATTCAAGGTTAAAAGGATATAAACGTTTTGATACAAGGTGTGTATCTACCTAAAATGTGTGTATGTATAGAAATGCACAAATGTACTTAAATACAAGAAATAAAATAATGTTAACACAATTTAAATTAAAAGCTATTTTCAAAACTTTTACGTTGGAAATAAATGTTCAGTTAGTGACGATTTTAAGCATCAACTACAATGAACTACAATGGTTAGCACGACAAGTGTATATAGTTAATAACCTCAAATGGCCAATCTCTATATAAAAAGGTCTAAGTAGAACCCGGAATTATGAAATATACATTTGGAAGTTTATATTGTATTAAGAATCCAATGAGATTTTCCTCCCACATTATGACACATATAGTCTCCCCATTATTATTTATACTTTGAATAAGAGCTATACCAGGCTTCTGTACCTACCCCAAATTCCATTATATACATTGGAGACTAGCTATCCTTCCCTCCCTTATCCAAATTCATATCTCAGCTATAGGATGGAAGAAAAAAAGGTTACAAATGTGAAGATCATCTGGAAGACACAGATCATATAATGTCACATATCTACAAACTTTTCTTTGGGAGTTGCCTAAACCCTCTGGACATAGTTTATAAAATATGTTCATGGATTTGGTATCTAGAAAACCATTGTGGCATAAAGTGTCAGATAACCATCTCCTGTAAAAATAATTAAGTATATTTCAGGTAATCATATTTTTGTTTGACACATATCATGTCTTTTATCAAGGGACTCAAGGCAGTTTATAGTTTTCATTTTAATCCCATAACAAAACTTAGGAATTAAAGCAGCTGAAATAAAACAGCAAATAAGTCACCTGGAATGTTTCCATAGATGAGACTTACCCATATTTTTTGGAGTATAAGATGCACCGGAGTATAAGACTCAGCTTAGTTTTTGGGAGGAAAATGGGGGGGGGGGGGAAATTTGCCTACCAGGTATTCTTCTGGCTAGTGTCCTTAGTCTGGTCAGCTTCAGCACATAAGTTTTCTGTTTTTTATCCCCTGCTTGGGGATAAAAAACAGCTTCTAAAGCACAACTGATCTTTGGAAAGAGAAGCAATGAGAAAAGCAGGCAAACCACGGAGATCGCTTCACTCGCTAGTGCCTCTTTAGGGCTGAAAGAAAGTTTCACAGCTGAGAGTTGGAGGGAGCAGGCAAAGCATAGATTGCTTCACTCGCTAGCAACTCGTTAGGTCTGAAAAAAAGCTTTGAAAAAGCTACATTTGGAGTATAAAACGCACTCAAATTTTCAGCCTCTTTTAGGAGGAAAAAACGTGCATCTTATACTCTGAAAAATACGGTATCTGGAATCTGGATTTCTCCAGTCCTAGTTCACTACTTTAACTACTATTTCACACCTAAAGCACACAAGAATCTGGCAGTTTGTCAGCTTGGTAAGGTTTAGAGCTCTGATTTCTGCTTGTCTTACTGATCCCAGGTGATGGAGAGAATCTATTTCATATACACTCACAACTGTTTTGTAGTTGACATTTAAATTAATTACAGTGCAACACTCACACTTTTGGGTATGGAGTCACCCTGCAGATCATGGTGAGAAGCGCCAATATTCACTGTCATCAAATGTAGTGATTGCCACTACATTTAGATTATTTTAAAAGGGAACCAATTCATGGTCAATGCAGCTGTCAAAAGATGCTAGTCTTGAGAGCTGTTTGATAGATTGCATACGTTGAATTCCAATTGCTAGGGAGTAACAATGGAATGCAACAATCCCTCTCTTTCTCTCCCTGTCTTGCCTACATACACACCTACACACTCTTGTCCACGAAAGTGAGTTCCTGGATGCATCTGGTTCTTCAGAAATGCTGAACTCCATGAGCCATTTGTCTGCTCCAGCAGAGCTGTTCTTATGCTACTTTATTCTAGATTCCTAGTATTTCTGAGTAGTCAGAGTAATAAAATTAAAGATAAATGATTGTTTTGCACTAGTTATACCTTTCATCTTCAGAATTCATCATCTATTAACATATGAATGCTAATTGGTTGAGAAGGTGCTAGGGAGTTAGAGTTCATCAGATATAGTTAATACTTGTATCATACATGTAATTCAAAATGCTTGGTTCAAAAGTGCAACCAGAGCATTCTTAAGATTCTGAGGAGGGAGAGAATAAAAGAATAAAATTAAATTCTTCTATCTCACTGCACCTTACTTTAGTCTAATTTCTCCCATTGTAATTGACAGAATATGGAATAAACTGAAATAGCATTGCCATTATATTTTAGCTAAATGATTGTGTTGCCTTGAAAGAAAAATATTGATCCATGTAATTATTTTGAGCATTACATTATAATTTAAATGGGTTATCTTTGTTATGCAAGAAAATTATCCACATCACAGATGGACTCAGTCTTTTTAAATTAGGATTCAATTTACCTTCTACCTCCAATCAGGATTCTGCATATGGACCTAGTTTTGATTTAGCAAATAATTCAAAAACCAAAGTAGATCCCTGAAACTAAGGGTCCCTGTTGCACGTCTATGGAAGCTGCAATTTGCAACTCATCTACTACACAAAACAAGTTGTTTTGCCACTGTTTGTAAACCAAGTGGTTGGGTTTACATAATGCCAAATTAAATCATGTTTTGACTTACTCTGCCAAAACTGGTCTTAAATGTCCCAGGGAATTAAAGCTATATACAACCAATTTCTACCTACTGTACCTTCCCCCTCAGGTAGTACCTATGATTTATACCATAGTATTAGAAGTAAACCAGTCTACTTTACTTTTTTAAAAAACCAAAAAACTATGGTATGAACCCAAGTCTTATTAACCTAAGTTAAATCTGCTAAGTTTTGACAGTAGAATTAATTTCATAGCAATTTCTGTATTTATAATCCTCCCCCATTCTCAATTAATTGGAAATATCTGCTTGGTGTGGTACTCACTTGATTGCTAATACACTTTACATTTGCTCATATAGCTTAATCAACAGCAAATGACATGTAATTTAGATTGCTCCAGGACAGACATATTGTGAGGTTGTAGTAGATGACCTTAAGCACTTTGCAGGCTGATCATCCTACATGCTATGAAGGGCAGGATTCTGGATCACAATGAAGGGTACACTGTAAAGCAATTTGCTTAAATTAGAGTATAAGGCTGAGTTGATAACTCCATTTTGCACATCAGTGCCTCTGCATTGCAGTCTTGATATGAAAGTAAAACATTACATATATTTCTAACAGAAATAGCATTTCCTGGATATAGCAATAAAATCAAAGAACTGCTACTGTTGCTTACTCAGCCATATATATATATTACTTAATTAGCCAATACAAATCAAAGGTAGTGCTATTCTTATTTTGAAAGGGCCATAAAAATACAGAAATCATTTACTGACTGAGAAACAGCACATTTAATATAACATCTGTATTAACTTCCCAGTTTGTCTTCAGTTCTCATGGAGATTTTTTTTTAAAAAAAGATATATTTCTGAATGTATTTAAACTAAATATAGAACTGCTGTTACAAATATTCAATAACTTTTAATTAACTGAAGCCATTTATTTTGCTTATATTTCTCTCTGACCTTTATGTGTTCGAAGAATCTGAAAGTTAATGCTACATACATCTTTATCAGCTACAGACTGCATAGAAATAGGATAGCGCATGGGATCTACAGCTACAATGATAAAATGGGTCTCTTTGAAGCATGCTTCAGATTATTCCAGAGGGAAGGGGGAAGTATAGATGAGTGGGATATAACTTTAGCTCATACTTTCCCCAACCTAGCTATTGAGTTTAATACAGCTGAATGTTAAAAGCCAGTACTTTTATTGTGGAGGATAACTGGTTAGTCCAATAAGCACATTGATGAAAGAGAATCACTTGTAATCAAATCATAGTAACTCCTTCCCTGAACATTAAAAATCCAAAACTATACCTTTTGCCACAATTCAATGACAGCAAAGCATACCTAGTGGTCACAGAATAATGCTTGGAGTTTAAATTGACAGCAATGTCACTCAGCATTCCCAAGGTTCCCTTTTGATTAGTTCCTTTCCCAGAATTTAACCATTCTCCTTTCATTATCTTACATTCTGGATTAAAAGTTACCTTCACTGCTTATGTGGATGTGATATTTCTGAAACAATAACATATGTAAAATTTGGTATTTGTCCTTTCAATAATAACGGATTCCCATCATCTTTTCTCTGCTTCTCAGGCTCTAAAATTAGTCTTGGGATAACTTTTAAATCTTTTAAAACCCTTTAAAAAAATCTACACAAACACAACACTCTTCTGCTGAAAGACTTCCTTCGTTCCTTCCTATGAGAAACATTTTCAAAGCCTGCAAATTTTCTTGTCGATTTCAATGGCTTTTGTTCCTGCAAAAGTAGATCATATTACCTTCCCATCTCATTGGATAAGAAATAATTTTTTGGTGTCAGAGAAAATGTCACCAATCCTAGAAATAAAAGGAGATCAGAGTGTGAACAGTGGCAGATTTGGTCAAAACTGAATTGGGACAGATCAGAAATGACATTCTTGTTGCAGTATTCTGATTTGTGCAGCTTTTCTGCCAAGAAGCGATGTTGTAAAAAAAAAAGAAGATGCCAACACCAGAAGGACAAGGGGACAGTGGGAGTAGCACAATCTGGCATTGATGCCACACAGTAAAGATGCCACTGATGGTGTGGACAACCAGATTAATGATACCAATATTTTTCCTGACATAAAGATGAATGAGCAGTGCTTTAAACCGTTCCCGAGAAAATAGGTCTGGTTACATTAAAGGGAGGGTAAAAATGGTATGTGGTGTAAGATTGGTGTAACGTTGGGTTAAGCCACGATATCCTTTGGCCTTGGGACTGTTTTGTGGAGGTCACTTACTGAGTTCAACATGCTCTCTCCCGGCAACTCTGGGAGATCGGCTGAGAACTAATGGCTCGGCTAGGATTCCGCAGTGAACTTCCGGGCTGCGGACCGGGACTGAACTGAATGCAGATCCCGTAAACACCAGCGATATCCAGGCGAGTTGATAGAACTCTTGTGGAAAATAAAAATTGCAGGCTACTTCAGAGAAAAGGTCAGCCATCTCTCCAAGGGCGTGACGGTCCCATCCTATCCCAGGACGGGTTCCTTCCTTTCCCGGAGGCGAGAAGAGCTTGCTTGATTACAAAACAGTGACGTCCAGAGGAGCCGCGCCGGCCCCGCAGTCAAGGCAGCCACCCAAGTCGAGGAGAGACTCAGGGCGCAGCGCCGGCTTCGGCTCCCGCGGCGGGGCGCGGCTGCACCTGTCCGCGGGGCGTCCCAAGCCCGCCCTTTCTCTCGGGGTCCTCTACAAAGCGCTGGCCGGTTGGCGGCTCTGCCCGCTGAGCGTCTCGCCGCGCCTGGTTTTTGGGTCTCCTCCCCCCCCCCCGCCTCCCCAGGAGCGAGCATGGCCGGCCTGCTCAGCAGCCTCTTGGGCTCTCAACTCGTGGCTCGGTTCCAGCGCCGCTGCGGGCTCTTCCCCCGAGGCGACGGGGACCGGCGAGCTCAGGCGGTGGGGAATGGCAGCCGGTTCCTGACTCCTCGGGACGTCCGCAATGGGCAGCGCCCGGGCTTTGGTCTGCCGGCTGACTGCGCCACCTGCAACGGCAGCCCCGGGGGCGGCTGGAAGGTAACGCGTTCAACGGGGGCGGGGTGCGAGAGGAGCCGGAGCTCAATTTGCAGCCCCGAACTTGTAGCCCGCCTCCTCCTGCTCCTGTCCTAGATGTATACTGGAACCTTCTCGCCCGGTGGGGACTTGGGGAAATGTCCGCTTTCTTAACCAGGTCAGTTTTTCGGAAGGCGAGCGAGCAGGAAGCGTTGGCAGCCCGTAAAAAAAAAAAGTATCTTGCAGAGCCATGCCTTCCTATGGATGCTTCCCTCCTGGAAGCACGCTGACTTCCTGTTACTGAAAGGGCTTCGGGGAGATAGGAACAAAATTACAAACCGGCTACTTTAGGGACACAAATCTGAAAAGCTCTTAAGTGTTGTGCTCTTCACGACTTTGCTACTGTACAGCCTTGGTTCTCCCCCACCTTCCTCTTTGGTTCACTTTTGGGTAAAGACTTTTGGAGAACTGAAAAGCTTGCCTGCACATACAGACCTACACAAATACGCAAGCTTTTGGAATAACCCCCCACCCCACCACCCCCAATGATAACAGTAATAACTTTCAGAAGTGTTTTGATTTTTGCCCAGATGTTGTAGCTTTCTATTTTGCATCTAGGGAATTTACAGGAAATGTTGATTTTCAACATTGCTTCTTATAATAATTTGACCTTAACAAAAATGGTGGTGGGAGAATAAGGATTAAATGAGCTGGTGAATTCAACGGTGGTGGCAATGATGATGATGGTATTTGCAGTGTAAAATCAGTAGAAGACAGCAGTTCATTCAAATATATTGCAGTGGCCTGAAGACTATTCAGTTCCAAATTACTTCTGACATTAAATAACATTTCTATGTTATTTATTGACAAAGGTGTCTTAGTATGCCTTTATGTTTAGTAAACCAGCATAAACATGCTCAGCATGTTGTGTGCAAACAGCCGTTGTGCTTTGGAAACCATGATATAGGACTTAGCATGATGGATAAAGCAAGACAGGTGTGTTGTATTGACTATGGTTTAGGCATAATGTTTCAAGCTTGTCAGAGGATTGGATCTCAAAAAAATTGAAGGGAAAGCACTCCACACTATACAGTTCAGAATGGACTCTCAGTGTGTTGGTTTAGACCAGTAAATGGCAAATCCAAACACAAACTTTTAGTAGACAGAGAGTACACTTAATTTATTCTTTGCAAAGTACAGCTCACTCATTGAAATTATTCTGAAAATTTTGTACAGTGGATCAAAAGGAGAGAATATACAATTCATAATCTTTTTACTATGTAACTTGTATATCTCCAGCATTCTTAGGCACATACTTCTGACAAGCAAAGTCAGTGGGGAAGCCAGATTCACTTAACAACTGTGTTATTAAATTAACAGCTGCAGTGATTCACTTAACAAATGTGGCAAGAAAAGTTGTAAAATGGGACAAAATTCACTTAACAACTGTCTTAGCAATAGAAATTTTGGTCTCAATTGTGGTCGTAAGTCAAGGACTACCTACCTGTACACGAAAATGTATGTAATATGTCTGCAGTTTCCATTTTCTGCTAGAGCTATTTGGATATATTTCCAAGGTTTGACCACCTTTGTGAGTCATATGCATTCCCATCTCTTCCCTATCTCTAGAGTCTATTGTAATTGGGTGGCTATTAAATGTAAATAAATATAAACTGAGTACATTTAAACAGATAATGATAATACTGTCATATAAAAGGAATTTTGGTATTAAAACCGGAAATGAAGAAAATAAATTTGAACATTGAAATATTGAGAAAATCTGGCCCCTCACTTGACCTATTTGTTAAATCTATGGATGGGCATAAGTATAGATCCATGATGGCGAACCTATGGCACGAGTGCCACAGGTGGCACGCGGAGCCATATCTGTGGGCACACGAACGTTGCTCTAGCTCAGGTCCAGCGTGCATGGGTACGCCGGCCAGCTGATTTTGGGGCCTTCTGGGCTCACCAGAAGTTGGGAAATGGGCCGTTTCCGGCCTCCTGAGGGCCTCCGGGGGTGTGGGGAGGCTGTTTTTGCCCTCCCCATCCTCCAAGGAAACCTTTGGAGCCTGGGGAGGGCGAAAAACAGGCCTTCTGGGCCCACCAGTAACTTTTTTGCCATTGCGTGCCAAAAGTGGGGAGAGTACGGGGGAGTGGCGCGCGCATATGCGGGGGTGGGGTGGAGCACAGGAGGAATTGAATTATGGCTGTGGGCACACATGCACGTGACCCCCCATGCTCCTCTCGCTTTTGGCACGCGATGGCAAAAAGGTTAGCCATCACTGGTATAGATGCTTCTGCTACAGTTAGTTAGTTTAGAAAGCTACTGTTCCATTCGAACTATGACAGGTACTGGTTATTAAGCACTTCTAGATTTTTTAGCTGACCTGCTTGTTGCTATATCAAATGTTTCACCACACTTATATTATCCTGAAAGGGTCCTAACAATGCCCTCGGCACTTCAAAGAAAAGAAGTGAAGCCTTTATTTTCAAAAGTCATAAATATTTTTTTTAATCCCCTTTTCACCCGTATGGGTGTGTCAGGCCTCCCAGGTAAACCAGACAGGAAATATAGTGTTTACGTGAGCTAAATCTACTTTATTGTAAGGCTACTTTAACAGAAGCTTGCAAATCAGAAGTTACAAACTTCCTGCCACCACTTTTAACTGTCTGATTTATGAGGGCAAATCCTTCCTTTCTAGGTTTCTTTCTCTGACTGTTAAGTCCTTGTGGGCCCCTCCTCTTGTCTGATCATTTCCTAGGCAGCATCTTTTCCCCTCATCCCCTAAGGTTATCCATACATACTATTGCATTTATCCATGATCTTAGGTCTCATATCATTTGCTGTGCTCTGTAATGGAGGGGAGGGCAAATGATGTTCCAGCTTCAGGTATTGGCTATGCATCCAGTTGTTCATTCAGGTTTTCTTGAGTCTGGGATATAATGTAAAGTTGACCTATTTTGAGTTATGAATACAGCTTCCTCTTCACTATGTTGAAGTGTTGGATAACTAGCTGTTTTTCTATCTTCTGTACATTCATAGTTCCTGCATACATTTCATATATCTCATTAGGTCTGCTGTTGTAGTAGCATTCTATCAATTTCAGGTTCCCTTATCTTGTCCATACACGGTTTGTTCCAGTAGCCCACTTATCGTCAGATTATCCTGGTTTTCTATCATTTGGCCTGAACCTTGCTAATCCAGGTGATGTGATGACTGAGCTGGCATGAGTCTCTTAGTTCGTGTCACTCTCATATTGGAGGCAGGCAAGTGAGCATGGAGGGTGGGTCTTTGCCAAGGACCCCTACTGATAAGATAGGCGCCAGCAGGGATTTGAAGCCCAGTCTACCACATGAGAGGGCAGCACTCTAATCAGAGGTGGGATTCTACCAGTTCGATTCGAACCGGTAGTTCCAATTATCAGCTGGGAGCGAACTGGTTTGCCCCGATGATCAGATAAGCCCACCCACCTGCCTGCACTATTTTCCTACCTTTATCTTCTCAGCTGATTTGCACGGCAGAGCAGATTGCCATGCCTCAGCTGTGTTTCTCCTCCAAAGAAACACGGAAGTGAAGATTTCCTCAAACTGCGCACGCAAAGTGTGCGATTACTGAACCGGTTGTTAAACCAAGAGGATCCTACCACTGACTCTAACCACTCCACATCCAGCTGCAATAAATGGCTACACACAAACATGAAAAATAAATACATACAAGAATCTTACTTTAATCCTGTGGCATTCTGTTATTATTGCCTTCAGCAGTTTATCTTGAGTATTCATTTGAAACACATTCTTTTATAGTTAATTTTAAAAAAAATTTATATTTATATGCTGCCCTTCTCCGGAGACTCAGGGAGGCTTTCAATGCGTTAAGCAATACCCTTCATACTTTTGTATATTTATACAAAGTCAGCTTATTGCCCCCACAAACCGGGTCCTCATTTTACCCACCTTAGAAAGGATGGAAGGCTGAGTCAACCTTGAGCCTGGTGAGATTAGAACTCGCAGTAATTGCAGGCAACTGGATGTTAAATGCTGCCTTAATAGGAGGCATTAGCCTCCTACACCACTCAGGCTCCTTAAATTTAAAAAGAGGGAGTGAGGGAGGGAAAGAGAGAAGGAGTGAGTGAGTGAAAGAGAGGAAGGAAGGGAAGGAAGGAAGGAAGAAAGAAAGAAAGAAAGAAAGGCATAACTGACTAATTTTCTCAAAACTCTGCCTTGTACTTCTGCGTTTTCTCTAAATTACATTCTTGTCCATGGATTATCTTTCTTTGACTATACGAAGACCAGTGTCTAAATAATTTAAGCATGGTATTAGGTAGAGCGTTTTCCACATCCTCAGTTTTTTTTCCTACTAGGAAAATAATCTATTTCCCTGACCCATATAAATACATCACTGTGCTTTCTAGTTCTATCATCTTAAGAGTAGTGATTGGTTGATTACAATAACAATGGAAAGCATGAATTTTAGCATTTATAATAGTTAGTTGCATTTGAAACTATCTACAGTAGGTATAACCTTCAAAATAATCTATCTCTTTCGATCAAGGTTGCACTGTGTGCTCTGAGCTTTGTTTGCTTGCAAATGTGTCATTACCCAAGTGGATAATGAATACAAACCAAACAAACGAAGCAAAAAACCAAGCTCAGAGAGCACTAAGGACTCTGTATATCTCTTTCCCATTAGCAATTAAGTTGTAATTGCTTCCAGATCAATGTAACTTCTCGCAATAATAGACATGCACTTCATAATTTCCCCTTGCTATTTTGGAAATATATAAAGTTTGTATCAGTACTGAGCTGCCATAATATCTGAGATATTAACCTTGCAATTACAGGTAGTCCTCCACTTACAACATTTCATTTAGTGACCGTTTGAAGTTACAATGTCACTAAAAAAAAGTTACTTATGATCATTTTTCACATTTATGATTGTTGCATTTATGATTGTTGCATCCCCAAGCTCACAATTTGTCACAAGTCAGAATTTGGATGTTTGGCAACTGGTTCATAATTTTGATGGTTGCAGTATCCTGGGATCATGTGATTGCCTTTTGTAACCCTCTGACAAAGTCAATGGGGAAGCCAGATTCACTTTGTTATTTACTTAACAGTTGCAAGGATTTACTTAGTGTAGCTATTGCAAGAAAGGTCATAAAATTAGGCAGAATTCATTTAACAGTTGTCTCACTTAGCAACTGAAATTTGGGGGTCAATTGTGGTCATAAATTAAGGACTACCTGTACTTAGTAGAGAAACAATTGATGTCGGGTCATCCCTGAACTTTAAAAATAGAGCTGACTTGAACCCTAGATGTTCCAGATCTATAGTCAATCTATGTACACAGCAGGGTGAAATCCAGCAGGTTCTGACAGGTTCTGGAGAACTGGGAGTGGAAATTTTGAGTGGTTCGGAGAACCAGCAAATACCACCTCTGGCTGGCCCCAGAGTGGGGTGGGAATGGAGATTTTACAATATCCTTCCCCTGTCATGCTCACCGAGCCACACCCACAGAACCAGTAGTAAAAAAAATTGGATTTCACCACTGGTACACAGCCTCCCAATTCCAGGAATCTATTCCCTTTTAGATTAGGTCTCTTCAGCTTGATGCTCAGCAGATCTGTAGGGTAAATTGCAGCAGGGCTATTGCTGCAGTGACTTGGTTTGAAAGATCCCAGAAAATAAAGAAAATGAAGTAGAAACTGTCCGACTGTGCCCTTTCTGTAGTGTTTACCATCATTTCCCCTGTGATATGCTGTATATCCTTAATGTTGTCATTTTCAAAATTGTGATTTCATTACTAATTCATACCATCTAACCCTGGTGTTTCTGGCATTAAAACTTCCATAATTTGTTCTTTTTCTCCCTGAGGAAACCTAGAGTTGATCATAGTTTAGGAAATACCTTAACTTTAATATGACACAGCAGTTCTCCATAAGCATCTAGCAAGTTGATCCCATGTTGAGAGGCCTGAACAGATGGAATTTATCTTCTGTTTTTCAAAAAATGTCTTCTGTATAATATTGCACTACAGTGTGATAGTTGTTAAAGACTAGTCAGAGTCTTTATCTAGGATGGATTCAACAGCTCCATAATTTTCTGATTTGCTGACTATATCCAGCCTATTAGTGAACATTTTGTTTGGTTTGGCAAAGCAACAGTTGGTCTTTGTTTTCACTGGCTTAGAATAGTGCTTCGAAGAAAAATAGAAGTTGGGAAAAGGAAGAAGTAATAGCAGCAGCAAGGAGGCCCTGCCTAAGGGCATCCAAATAACACACCCAAAATATCTTTTTCCAACTGTACTCTTTATGTTGAACCATTAACATGTGCTGAAACTCAAACGTTTCTTCAGTAGATAATAATTAACCAATTTCGCTAAGCTGTATTGGTTTTAGTTGGAATTTAGTGGTTGTGATGATTGCCTACTCTTTCTTCTCTTTCTTCCACTTTTTCCGAAGTGGAATAAACTTTCTATACATTTAAAGATTTGTATTGGGTAGCTTAACAAAGTGTTTTTCATTATATTTCCCTGCATGCACAATTGAATTGCTTTTGTTTCAGATTGACACGGTGTTTGTTTTGTTGGCATTGTTGGCTCTCGCAGGAGAACCCAAAATATCTTCTCTTCTTTTTTTCCTATCACCGAATTGAACAATGGAATCCTAGATAGACTAGGAACCTGCCAAGTAGGGCAATGTAGGAGATACTTGACTGCAACCTATTGGAGGATCTATAGGAGAAAAAAAAACCCGTCAGTAAGATTTCAGTTACTGGTAATCCTCAGTTTACAGCCACAACTGAGGCCAAAATTTCTGTTGCTAAGTGAGACAGTTGTGATGTGAGTTCTGCCCTCTTTTACAACCTTTCTTGCCACAGTTGTTAAGTGAATCACTTCAGTAGTTAAGTTAGTAACATGATTGTTAAGTGAATCTGGTTCCCCTGTAGACTTTGCTTGTCAGAAGGTTGCAAAAGGTGGTCACATGACCCTGGGACACTGCAACTGTCATAAATAATGAGTCAATTGCCAAGCATCTGAATTTTGATCACATGACCATGGAGATACTGTAATGATCACAAGTGTGAAAAACTGTCATAAGTTCCTTTTTTCAGTGCTGCTATAATTTTGAACGGTCACTAACGAATGTCAAGGACTACCTGTATTAACTTCAGATAGTTATATTATTCCATCCTAATTCCTGATTCTTTTTCCTTGGTTCCTTCTTCATGATCTTCCTTACCTGTCTTTTTTTTTTTTTAGAGTTCTAGCATTTTGTAAACATCTTTCTTTCAGCTTGGTTTGTAATTATAGTTCGGGTCAGTTTCAAAATAACTTTTAAATGTTTATTGCACTAATAACCTTTCTTGAAGGAGCTTGGACAGGTCATGATATTAAACGGAATCCTTTCTGTTTTTATGCTGACTGGTTTATAACCTTGTTACTAAACTCTACTAATTGTCTTTGATAAAAGTCTTAAGAGACATAGAACCCGTGTTTCTGCCTTCGTGTTTCAGGAAATTTTTCCAGTCAGTGCCCAGTACCATATGCTATGCAGACAGGCAGGCACCAGGGGCTGTGGCCAGTTTTGAAGCCGCCTGAATTCAAAAACAGCAAAGCTGTTTGGGAGAGTGAATTGGAAGCCAACAGGCATAAAATCTGCTGGATCTTGCTCCTTGTGTTCATAAATATTAACCAGCTGTTTGACATGAGATGCTTCTAACAATTGACACAGCTCTTTTCTCCCCTAGTGTGTTCCCAAGAAGGATATTTCTGTGTTAAAAATTGGTAAGCATTTATTTTTTTCCCCATATGGTCAAACTATAACACAATTCATGGCAATGACAAACCAACCTTTCATGAAATTTTGTGGATCAAATTTAGCTGTTTCATAAGACTTAATAAGGTATGATAAGGCACAGCTTGCTGTTACGCTCTATGTGATGCATGGCATCCATTTTCTCACAGTGAGTTTACTCATACGAGCAGGGTTTTATTTTTCAATATTTCAAATAAGGAGTAACTGTAAGGACTTTTTCTCTAAGCAGGGTTCTCAAATAATTGTATAATAGTCCTGAAGCATTGTTTCTTCTGAATTGCTAATTTTCGTCCTCAGAACAAAAATATCCTTTACAGGTAGTCCTCGATTTACAACAGTTCATTTAGTAACTGTTCAAAGTTACAATGGCAGTGACTTATGAACATTTTTGACACAACCGTTCCCGCATTCCCATGATCATGTGATGCCTGGCAACTGACTCATATTTATGACGGTTGCAGCGCCCTGAGATCAGGTGATCGCCTTTTGCCACCTTCTGACAAGTGAAGTCAATGGGGAATCCAGATTTACATAACAACCATATTTCTAATTTAACACTCTGGTGATTCACTTAACAACTGTGGCAAGAAAAATCATAAAACGGGGCAAAACTCACTTAGCAAATGTCTCACATAGCAACAAAAAATGTGGGCTCGAGAGTGGTCATTAGTCGTGTACTACCTGTACTTGCCTGTAAAAGTAAATTGCTCTCTACTTGTACTCAAGTTGTTGTAGATAATTTTAAGAAACTGTTAAAAATTCAGGTAATCATCTGGTGCCTGGTATTTAACACACTGAAATACTTTGACCACTTAATGAAAAGGAAGGACTCACTGGAGAAGAGCCTAATGCTGGGAACGATTGAGGGCAAAAGAAGAACGGGAAGGCAGAGAATGAGGTGGCTGGATGGAGTCACTGAAGCAGTCGGTGTGAGCTTAAATGGTCTCTGGAGGATGGTAGAGGACAGAAAGGCCTGGAGGAACGTTGTCCATGGGGTCGCGATGGGTCGGACACGACTTCGCAACTAACAACAACAACAACAACTTAACACACTCTGGCCTATTCCTAGAGGATTTTCAGTTGATAACTACAAAAAAGTGAAGCCTAATCAGATTTTATATATCAAAAAGAATTATAGCTGATTACATTTCTAGATTCAACTACTGTATAGCCAATGACTTCATTGTGACCTGTGAAAACACAGACATACACCATGTTATATTCTTTCAGGATAAGCAATTTATTCAAAGAATAAGAAATCACAAGCCAAGGAAATAGGAAGCATGAGGAAAGAAAAAGGGAAATGTGGTGTGTGCTGGCATAACACCTTTCTAAATAGCATTCTAAACTAACTAAGCATCCTTGCTTCTAGATACTTAGGGTGTAAAATGTAATAGGTTGAAACAGGAAGAGGAGCAACTAAGCAGCAGAAACAACAACTATGAGTTCTGAAAAAACATACTTCCTTTACAATGATCATTGTTGTAGAATTGGGATTAAATGTTGACAATCAATTCCTTTGTTTTAAAGGATAATTAGACTAATTTTTGAATGATAAATTTATTGACGGTCAAGCTCTAGCCCAAGGACAACACCGCAAAATCCAATTGAGCCTAGTTCTTTATTTACTTCCACCTAATGGACAGACTAAAGCAATAACCTTCTAATCTACTAAATATATCCTGAGAGATTCTTGGGTGTAGTTACCTTGAACCTCTTCCTCCCCTCCTCTCTTCAGTTTATGACTGTGCTATTTCTTAATCTGGGCTTCTCTCTGTTGAGATTTACTGCCTACTTTCAGGGAAATCTTTGTGTTGCCCAAACTCCTCTCCACTGATTTTCCAGGTGCACATTCCATCACATTGGTGGAACTGGGTGTTGGAACTATATATTAGGGCTGTCAACAAAATGCATTCTGGGTAGGGATGCAGTAATTTTTGTGAAGGTGAGAAGGCAATGCAATTCTACTTGATGTAGCTTGAAGCCTTGAAAGGCAGTTCCAATAACCAGAAAACCACACACAGACAAATAAACATATACACACATATATATATCTTGGCGATTCTAAAGATTGACAGGGAGTGGCAGAAAAAACTTCGGGGCATGCACTGGCAATGTAAGAATTTTCTTCCTGGTCACTGGAACTGTTGATAGAGGCAGGCAAGGTAAAGCAGTATGTTTAATTTGATTTGCGTTTAGACACTATAAATGTTTTTTACTAGGGCAATCTGGTCTACCCAAATATGGGACAGAACATACTACTTACCAGGGATGAAATCTACTTACCTTCCCTACCGGTTCGGAAGTACATGCGCCCTGCACGTCACATGCAATTTTTTACCCTCTGCGCATGCGCAAAGCCTTCTGCATGTGTGCAGAGGGTAAAAAAACAGGTTATTTCCTGGTTAAAATCAGAAAGTAATGACTGTCAGATATATACTGATGGTCGTGCTCATTCAGTCTATGCGGAAGTTATTTAGGCCATACAGCTTCAGGTTTAAAAGTTATTTTATTATTTACAAATATACAATAATGAACAGGGTGTCCTGCTGCATTTATTACCCTAACTGTATGACTCAGAGGTTGAGAGGGAGAGAAGTTCACTGCTGTCTTGCTGAGATGGATGGGGAGAATTAGGGAAGATATCCAATTGATTTGTGGGTATGACTCCAATAAGGGAGTTCATTGGTTTATACAGTCACATGGGATGTCTGTAGACTTAGAAGACTTAACCCGTTCTGGTGCCTGGGGCATCATACGTAGGCAATATCTGACAGACCCCTTCTATTGCCAAGTGTGATGGAACAGTGCTCAAAGATAATAATAAACAAGTATAAGAAAAATAAATTATAAGTACAGTCCAACTGATTTGCAGTGGTTCCAATGTGTTTCACAAGGTACAGGTTTAGTTAAGAAATCAGCAATTTGATCCTTGGTATCGCAATAAACAAATTCAACAAAACCCTTTTTAACTAGGTCTCTCACATTTTTATAACGTATATCAATATGGCGAGATCTGAAGCTGACATCATCCCTGACCAAAGAGGCTATGACGGACTCATTGTCCTCGTGGAGAGTGATAGGTAGTGAAGGTTGTGTCCAAATGTCTGAAACTAATTCATATATCCATGTGAGAAGTGTGCAAGCGTCAGAAGCACTGGCATATTCAGCTTCGGCCGTGGAATTAGCAATGAAGTTTTGGCGACAAATGCGCCAATCTATGGGGCAACCATTTAGGAAGTATATAAAGCCTGATGTGCTTTTTCTTGATTTTTCATCCCCTGCCCAATCGGCATCTGAATAACAGGTAAGTTTTGGGGTTACCCCTTCATCAGGTTCTAATAATAAGACCATATCTTTTGTATTATGCAAATATCTGAGTAACCTTTTCATAGCAACCCAATGTTGTTCTTTAGGCTCATCTACTTGTCTAGATAAGAGATTTGTACTTAATGATATATCGGGTCTACTCCATCTGCTGATATAAAGGAGTGATCCTATGATGGATTGATATTGAGCTTTATCATGATGCTTGTTACCGTCTAGATAAGCAATTTTATTATAGTCAGTGCGCATGGGTGTATCTGTGGGGTTGCAGTTTTCCATGCCACATCTTTGTAGCAGGTCTTCAATCTTATCCTTTTGTGAGAAGCAAAAACCTCTTATCAGTTTTAAAAATTTGTACACCCAGATATTGGTCTATATGACCTAAGGTCTTTAAATTAACATGTTCTCTTAATTTGTTTGCAAATTGTTTGCTGGATTGTTCGTTGGGCCCGATATAAATCAAATCATCAACATAGATTAAAATAATTTATTTCCCCCCTTCATAAGGTTTTGTCATTACGCACTGGTCAGATCGAATTTGATTATACCCCATTGATTTTAAAGTTTTGGTAAGGCAGTCAAACCAGAGCTTGCCCGATTGTTTTAAGCCATATAACCCTTTGTGTAGCCTCCATGTTTTGCCGAACTCAACTTGGAACCCTGGTGCCCCATTGACATAAATTTCCTCCTCTAATGGTGCATGGAGGTATGCGGTTTGGACATCAAATTGATAGACTTCTTGATTTGAGATAATGGCTGAAGTCAGTGCCGTTTTTACGCTTTCTGGTTTTACTGTGGGGGAGTAAGTTTCATCATAATCTTCGGGAAAGCGTTGGGCAAAACCTTGGGCTACGAGGTGTGCTTTGTATAGATATGTGTTGTCAGGGAGTGTTTTAATTTTGTAAACCCATCGAGTGCCAATTGGGTGTTTGTGTTGTGGAGGTGTTGTTTTTGTGAATACTTTTAAATTTATTAAACAGTCCATTTCTTTGGACATAGCGTCCCACCATTTTAATTGTTCTGATTCTGGTAATTGGAGCATGTGTTTAAAATTTTTTGGAGTGATGGGTATTTGGTTTGTCTGTGTCACATTGTTCACGTCAAATCTTTTAGGTGGGATGCCTTGTGTAATTTGTTTGGATTTTCTGATTGGTAGTTGTGTATCTGTGTTGTTTGTTCGAGGTGTAACTTTTGGTGTTGTTGTTTGTACATGTTGAATTCTCTGTGGTGTATCTGATGTATTTGGTTCTTGGGTTAATACGTATGAGTCATTTGAGTGTATTTTGGTCCAGTTGTGGTTTTCTATGAATGTGGCTGAACGGGAAATTATTACTG
The DNA here is from genome assembly GCA_012654045.1 of Ptyas mucosa. Lineage (NCBI taxonomy): Eukaryota > Metazoa > Chordata > Lepidosauria > Squamata > Colubridae > Ptyas > Ptyas mucosa. The sequence continues at coordinate 23,884,672 of WNWU01000019.1, read as the reverse complement.
TGTTGTTTTTTATGAATCGATATGCTTTCGAACCTGGTGCATATCCTACGAAACGTAATTTTTTGGACACCTCATTCCCCTTCCGTCTGAGTGGTTTGGGGATATTGACATATGCAAAGCAGCCAAAAACGCGAAGATGTGTGAGGTGTGGTTGAGTGCCATATACAAGAAAATAGGGTGTTTGGTTAATAACCTTATTCCATGTGCGGTTAAAAGTGTAATTGACATATGCAAGGGCTTCTGCCCAATAGCTAGGGGGTACATCAGCATCTAACATGACGCTGCGCATCATGGTCTGTAATATTCCATTTTTCCTTTCACAAATCCCGTTCTGCTGGGGGGTAAAAGGAGATGTTTTGTAATGTATAATGCCTTTGGAGTCAATCCAGTTTTGAAATTGTACAGATGTGAATTCGGCTCCACAATCTGTTTGAATTTTCTTTAATTTGATGTTGTGTTGGTTTTGTATGAGAGTGTAAAATTTTTTTATTTTTTGAAAGGCTTGAGATTTTTCAGTAAGAGTATAGATATGTCCGAAACGACTGAAATCATCGACTAAATTCAAAAAATATTTCCGTTTGCCCAAAGAAAGTGGAAAAGGGCCTACAATGTCAATGTGTACCAATTCGTATATGTGTTTTGATCGTCTAGTGCTGGTGTGGGGAATTGGGGCTGCCTTTGATTTTGCAGCTTTACAAATCTCACAGTCAAGTTGGATAGGGCAATCCTTAGTGCAGACGCCTTGGGAAAAATTTTGAGTATTGTCTACAGCAACAGTATTGGCATGTGCTAAACGTCTGTGTAATAAATGGGCACAATTATCATGTAAAGGTTCACCTATATGAGTTTGAATTTTTGTTTTCGAGGTTCGTTGGTTTTGTGATGTTGGTGAAGTTGGAGAGAGGTGTGGTATGGTGTGTTGGTCATTATGTGAGTCGGAAGTGTCATGTGTATTGATATGGTGAGGTGTGGTACCTTGGTGGTGGGTGGCAGGGGTACGGTCGGGATGATTGTCAGGGTCAGGTCTCGATGAGGATTGAGGTAGTTGAGTCGTGGGTGAGGAAGATGTAAAGGAATCTGGAATAAGAAAGGGTAAATCATTAATGACAGAAATATTGGCAATAATATTGTTATCATGTTTGGATTTTATAAAACCGTGTTGATCATCAAGAGATACTTTAAAACCGATTTTACCTAATTTTGAAGTACTCAAAATATTGTGGCCAAAGGTAGGTGTATAGAGCACTTGACTAATTTCCCCTATACCGGGTATAAAGATAGATCCTTCATACTCAACTGTATTGGAAGTACCATTTGCTGCTGTAATAGAGATATAGGTTGGGAGAATATCATATAATATGGATTTGTCATTGGTGGTATGGTGTATGCTTCCAGAATCGATGACCCATAGGTGCGTGGTGTCACGCAGGTATTGTTGGGTGTTGGGAAATATGCCAAGTGTTTGGGATTCGGAGTTAGAATATATAGATTGTTCAGTAGGTTGTCCCTTTCTGTCTTTATAATCTTTGTGTGTGGGACCCTTTCTAATGTAAGATTCAGTGTGCATGGATCTTTTAGGTTCAGTATGTTCTTTGATAGTATGATATCTTTTGTTAGTCTTGTCTGTAGGGGTGTATTCCCTTGTATCATGAGTGTGGGTGGTGTTATCACCGTGTGGAGGATGGGAGTTGTAGGTATGATAACGTCCTCTATAGTTACAATAATTAAAATTATTTTGATATTGAGAGGGGTGGTTCTGCCAGTTTTGGCAGAAGGGTTTATGTGAAGAATGTGAAGGATGGGAATCATGTTTAGAATAAAAGGGGTGGTCAAAAGAAGTAAGGTATCTATCAGTATGGTAGAGTCTTCTATCATAGAGAGGTTCAGATGTATGTTTATAAGCATTAGATCGTCTCCTATCTTCATCTATTAATTTGGATTTGATTTCAGCGACGGTGTACATGTGGGTGGGTAGGGAGTGGAGACTATTTATGAATCCTGACCAACCAGGAAAGTGTTTAATAGAATTAAAAATGATACCAATCATGGCAGTTTCAGGTACAGGATGATTGCGTTGAATCAGTTGTTTTCGCATGGATTCGAGGTGGAAAAGATGTTTGGCCATAGATGTGCCTGGTTTATATATGGTGCTATAAAAGTCACCGGCAAGAGTAGCGATAGTTGCAGGCGAGGGTGTGTTGTAATGTTTTTGTAGGTATTGCCATACTTCTTGTGCAGTAAAACCTGTAGGTATAGAATGAACAATATCACTTTCTAAAGTTGACATAAGAGTGGCATAAACACTATTGTGAAGAAAAGTTAAGTCAGATGACCAAGGTTTGTTAGGGGGAGATTCAATAATAAGAAATGTGCCTTCTCTTAAAAGATGTAAATGAGTTTCATGTTCCCAAGTAGGGAAATTATTACCTGAGGTTTGTAATTTTTTGAAGTTTGGTGATAAAGGTAATGGGCCATGTTGTTTAAAATGTTGCAAAACAGTTTCAATTTCTAAAGATAAATTTACATTAGTACATAAAGACAAGGAATTATTAGTTTCAATATTTAAATCATTACAGTTTACAGTAATAGAAGGCTGAAATGAGTTACTGTTAGCAGAGATAGGTAATTGAACGTTTGATTGTTGATTGGAGTCGTTTGGTGTGAGAGAAGATGTTGTAGGTGATTCAACGATAGGAGGAATAATGGAGATGGTGGTTGTAGTTTGATTCGGAAGAGCTGCTGCGACAGCGTCGGCTGCAGTAGAAGGTAGGTTGGCTTTTGATGCAAAGGCTGCAAAAATTGTGTGAATTTGTTGTTTGGACGGGGCATCGGTGATGTTGGAGGCGGCAGCAGCAGCAGTGGTGGCGGCATCTTTGGCGATGAGGGGGGGGAGCGAGGCGGCAGCTGCAAAAACTGAGAAAGATCTTTTTACATTGGAAACAATATTGGTATCAGTAGAAATATTTGCAGCTGCTACAGCTGCAGCGGTGTAGATAGGGAGGTCTGCAGTGGCAGCAAAAATAGAAAAGTTCTGAAAATTGGAAAAGAAATTGGGAGGATTCGAACTCGGTGCTCTGGATGAAGAAGATAGGGAATCAGTCTGAATATCTCCAGTTGTGGGGTGGGTAGGAGGATATATGGGGGTAAGGGGGTTGGTTGAGACCTTGTGGTCTGAAGTGGTAGACATCATTTTGTTTAAAGTGTGGTCATATAAATTGTCGGCCATTTTGGGGACCGCATGGTGGGGTATGGGGGCGGCCATTTTGTCAGCCATTTGTGAAGCCATGCTTTCGGGGAAGGTGGAAGCCATTTTGGAAGCAATAAAGTCAATAGGTGGAGAGGGAGGATTTGTAATAAAATGGGTGTTTAAAAGTTCAGTCTGGGAAGCTGTGGGTTGAAGCAAAAAATTGTCGCTTACCAGGTCTGGTGAGGTTGAAAGGGTGTTTAACAGTTCAAGAGTTCTTTGAGGAGTCCAGCCTGCATTTAGCAGGCCTGTCGCATGTAAAGCTTGATATAAATGCTGTTTTGGAGAAGCTTGAGAAAATAAAAATTGGTCTGAAGTTGGAGGGTTGGAACATACAAGGGATTCAGAAGGTTGAAGTCCTTGATGAGAGTCATGAGGTGGAGTAGAATGGAGATCGAAGCAAGGTGGTTGTAAGCGTGGGTCTGGTCTTTCGGTGTTCGAGTGAAGAGAAGGAAAAAAAGTTGGGTCCTTTTGTAAAGAGGTTTGTACTTGCAGTGTAGCTTCAATAGAAAGTTTTTTTAGTCTTTTGGTTAATGATTGGTGCTGTTTTGTTAAGGATATGGTTAATGCATCAATCTCTTGTAAAGATAATTCGTTCAGGTTCAAGGATTCCATGTTAGGTAAAACGTTCTATGATTTAAAAAAAAAATTACAAAAATTCATAGACCTGAGCAATAATTCTCCATCGTCTGCTACCATTTGTCAGATATATACTGATGGTCGTGCTCATTCAGTCTATGCGGAAGTTATTTAGGCCATACAGCTTCAGGTTTAAAAGTTATTTTATTATTTACAAATATACAATAATGAACAGGGTGTCCTGCTGCATTTATTACCCTAACTGTATGACTCAGAGGTTGAGAGGGAGAGAAGTTCACTGCTGTCTTGCTGAGATGGATGGGGAGAATTAGGGAAGATATCCAATTGATTTGTGGGTATGACTCCAATAAGGGAGTTCATTGGTTTATACAGTCACATGGGATGTCTGTAGACTTAGAAGACTTAACCCGTTCTGGTGCCTGGGGCATCATACGTAGGCAATATCTGACAATGACGTCTGGGCGGGTGGGTGGAGCCTCATGCTGCCGCCACTACTGGTTCTCTGAACCACCTGCCGCTGCCGCCGCTACCGGTTCACCCAAACCAGTGTGAACCGGTAGCATTTCATCCCTGCTACTTCTGCTTTCTCCTTTCAGCCCCAATCCAGGAGTCTTCGCAAGCAGTTGCTTTCATGACAAACTATTTTTGTGTTAATTTTTTATATATATTTACCTTTATTTCTTTGCTGTTAAATATAAAAAAATTAACACAAAAATTTTAGAAGCTATGTTACATAACAACTTCAAGGAATTTTACATCAAAAAAAAATTCTGCATTGCTAAATGGAGATAACAGAGAACATCATTGGGAAGTACATTGGAAAGAAGCCCTTGAACCTTTATCTTACTTCTAGTTTTTATTAATTAACCACTGGAAGAACATAGATGATCCATTGTTCATTTCTAGCAAGAATTTCCTTAGGCTTTTATAGCACCAACAGTATGCAAGTAGGTTTACAAATTTCAAGGGAATCCAAGAAAACTATGATAGGAATGGTGAGGTGCGTAATCTTTCTTCAGCTATGGAAACTCAACATGCAACTTTAGGAAAGTTTTTTTTCTCTCTCTCTCTAACTATAAATTCATGGGTCTTTCTCATAGGAAAAAGAGGTTAGTGGCAGACAGAATGTACATTTAATAAATAAAGAATAGAATGTAATGCTTCATTTCATCATTTTGGAAGAGAAATCATACCAGAGCTGACCATTTTGTTGTCTAACCTGATTATGCCTGTGAGCTATTGGATCAGTTCTCTTTAATTTACTATTTTTCTGTCCCAATAGTGTGGGGGCTTTGAATTGCTTACTCCACCTTGTTTGTGTAGGATAACTAGTCTTAAAAATGGAATGGTTGAATTGAATGTGATGAAATGTTGAAGAATTGAACACTGTAATGAATTGTTGAAATGAACATTATGATGAAAGAATATAATTGCTAGGAAAGAACAATGTAATTATGCATTCTCTGTTCACGTATACTTGAATTTATATGCATATATTTGAACAGACTCTGGAATGAGGAATAGAGGTGTGGCACACATTTAGCAGAATAACGCACTTGAGTTTAAAGAAATCGAAAATAACTATTCTTAACTTGAAGACAGAAGAGATTAGTTCAAGTTACTCTTTAAATCCAAAGTTAAGTCTTTCTTTTTAACACACACTTAGTCGTGTTATTTTTTTTATCAATGGGAAATTGTGTAAGGTATATGACTCTCCTTTTTCAACTATCATTCTTGTTAACTGAAACAGTTCACTCTGATGTTTGGACCCAGAGTAACTGTTTTTCTTGAAACAACATGGATTATTATGCCAAACTAACAAAGTTATATCCATAGAAAAGCATAGACATAAATTCATAGGAATAAAGGCTCAGTATGGCTGAGCAAGTCTGTAACAATAAGTACAACTACAACAAACACCCCCCTCCCAAATCCAGAGTGATTCAAAGTGAATCACTCTATAATCACTCTATCTAGAAAAATAAATCATTATCTTTGATCAAATCATAGAATACTAGAGTTATACAGATTTATACAGATTAACAGAGTTGGAAGGGACCTTGTAGGTCATCTAGTCCAACGCCCTACCCAAACAGAGTTTGAAGTGACCACAGAAGTCATCTGATTTAATCTCATCCTGAGCGAAAAATCCTCTGGCCGATGACCATTCAGCCTTTGTTTCAAGCCCTCTAATGAAGACAGACTCATTATGTCCTGTGGCAGCCTGGTCCACCAGCTAACAGCTTGTACAGTCAAGAAGTTTCTCTTGACATCCAATCTTAAAATTAGTTCTTACAGTTCCAACTCTTCCTTCTGGGGCAACAGAGGAAAAAGTCCTTTCCCTTTTTTTTTTTACTAAGAACCCTTAGATTATTGAAAACCCTCATCGTATTTCCCTTTAATTGACTTTCATGTAATCTAAATACGCCCATAGGCTATAAGCATTTCCTATAGGTCTTTAGTTTCCAGACCATTATCCTTGCAGTGAATTTGATCTAATTTGTCATGTCCATTTTGAACTATGATGCTCAAACCTGGTATTGGATTCCATATAAGATCTGATCAGACCAGAGCAGAATGAAGAAATAATTTCCATAATTTGCAATCTATGTCCTGCATACTTTATTCCCCATTCATATATTTTCATTCATACATCTGTGAGGAGGGTTTCCTTGGAAAGTGTTTGCAGTTGTTATGTCCAGCATTTGATTTACACGGCCCCTTGGAGCAAGTATCTTTTCTTTTCTCCCAAAATAACATTTTAAAACAGGGATATCAAACTCGCATCGTCATGGCGGTGTCATGTGACGTATTAGGACTTCCCCCCACCTTCGCTAAACCGGTTGTGGCATGGTCAGCACATGATGCATCCGGCCTGCAGGTCGAGAGTTTGATAGCCCTGTTTTAAATAAACTATTGCAAGGAACTAGTGACATTATGTGATGTAGTGGTTTGCAGCAGGATGGCACTGTGATCATGCAATTGGTAGCAGTTATTTGCCACAGAATGTTTTTAAGAATGTTTTGGAAATGTGATTTCTGTGGATCTAAAGTGGACATTTTGCATCATGCCAATTGCAATTAGTGTCCTTTATTGCAATTGCAATTTAAATATTGCAATCATGAGAAAATTAGATTATAAGTATAGCTGTTGAAGAGAAAAAAAAATCCCTCTTCTTTTCCTAACATGAACTTGACAAAATTAGGCTCCCGTTTGCATTCCAAGTGAAGCCTCTGTGAATCTGATGGAAATGTCTGCTGAAATGCATACAGCAGCTCCAAGAAAGGCCACTTTTGGCAAAGTCCTAGCAAGAAAAGGGCAACCTTCTTTCTTGCCCCAAATGCTGAGATTACCCATCCTTCCGTGTGATTAATCTTAAGCAAAACATAGTAGCATCTTACCATTCACACTGACTGCCTTTATACAGTTAAATTTGTCCCTAGTTTGGTCCTGAGAACTTAAGAATTGATTTGCTGTACTTCTAAACTAGCTTCCTATTCTCAGAAATTGCTTGCCAGATGCCTGGCAAATCTCAGATGCACTGCAGGTGATCTACACAATTCTCTGTCAACTGCCCTAGCAAAGTAATGCTGCCAGTTGGAGTTGCTGTGCTTCTCAGCTCAATCATCGGAAAGGCAACATATGAACCTGTTTTCCATCAGTTTGGGCTTCCTTACAAAGCTTGGCATGTGCCTTGATAGCCCATAGACTGTTGTTTGGAAGTGTGTACTTAGTTGATAAAGCACTTCTATTTTAACACAAGGAGAAATGAAGAAACAAAAATAATTGTTTTTCACCATTCATGGCATTTGCAGAAGTTGTTCGCATTTGATCCTTATGAAAGGGTTACCTAGGGTTACCTAGATCAAAGTTCCCAAGGATTTATGAATATTGAAGATCTATGAATCTTCCTGGAATATCAAGAGCCTCACACTCAGTTCTTTTCAGAAAATGGCTTCCACCTGGGAATGTGGGGAAATCACAAAATTAATATTTACTAGAAGAAGGACAACTTGAGAGAGAATTCCCCAGCCTTAGTTCTACCTCAGCCCAGTCTATCTATATCTTTTTGCTGGTCAAGTGAGGTTTCTTCTAATTCCTAACAATGGCCACCAAAACAAAGTAGGGACAAGGCTTCCCATCTCTTTAACAGCATGGTCTATATTTCTTTACATGTGAAAAAATAGCAGAGGTGTTTATGTTTTTGATCTTCCTTTGTATGGTGTTTCTGTATGTTTCTGAGTATATGCATGCAAGAGGTACACAGTGGGCCTTGTTCTTTCTATTCTGGGTCTCATTGTCAGAAAGCAGGGGATTACAGTGGAGGAGTCAGGAACATTTGGAGCTGCTCACCAACTCCATGTCCATGAGGATCTCCCCCCCCCCCAACTCAATGGGAGATCTGAACCTGCTTCTCTTTTAGACTTTCCCCGGCTTGGTTTCTTCTCCAACACCAGATTTGGTCTCATTCTATTCAGTTTTAAAGATTTATCCTTCTAGTGGATAAACAGAGAGTCCTGAATCCCTTAATTTTTTCCCATCATTCTGTTGGATTGGAAATAATAGAAATAAAATTAAGTGGATCAGGGAATCTTGTCGGCAATAAAAGGGAGATCTGCTGGTACTGGTTGTCTAGATTTATGTTATATGGACATCATTGCCGATGCCCTTTGAACAAGAACAGAGTTTATTTTAATATATAACTGAGTGAATATATATATATATATTTACAAGTAGAAAAAAGTATGTTGTGAGAGCTATGTTCTGTGCTGTAGGAAATAAGGAATTTAAAATAACTAAAACTAAAACTAAAATAAAATAGAAATTTAAGATTGTCTCTTTTTATATTAAAAGGATCAACTAGTTGATTAAACAAAAATATTTAACTGTTTGAATTGTATAGAAACCTTTAGAAATAGATGTATAACAAATTATATAACAGTAAACAAATCTTCATATGCCAAATAAAACAAATCTCAATTATACACCATATGTTGTGCTTGGCTGTATACTGAAGACATCAACATTTCTTTTGTTTCAAGATGGCTGGCTCATCAACATTCAAAACAGGGTGGGAGAAACACTGGTGCCTGCAAAACCTTGAGAAAATTTGTTTCAACTATACCTGTTCTTGCTTTTTCTATAGGTTGGTATCTGGAGGCTTATTTAGTTACCCATAAGATATGGAGGTCCTAGAATCCCATCTAGAGAAGGGTGGTATATTTTGATAACTACCCAAATATTAGTCTTCTAGCTAAACTGAAATGCCTTTCTATTTATGGATTTTGTTGCAATAAGACATTCCACATCTGTATTATGAAGTTGGCTGCAAAGAGACATGCTGTTACATTGTACCATTTCTGTATTCATTGGATAATTCAAGAACATAAACCATAATGCCATTATGCAGGTTTCATTGAGACTATCATGTTGAAATATTCAAGCTTTATGACAGTTCTGAAATCAATATTCTTCCTAGCATCTTGCGAATTACTTCTAGGATTCCTTGAATGAATTCATATCCTTTGGATTTGTTTCTCAATGTTCCATTTGTCTGTAAAATAGTTTCATTTTTTAAATTTTAATTAAAATATGTAGACTACTATTAAAGTGGTGAATAAACAAGACATTTTAAAATATCGTGGAGCTTGTGATTTTCATTAATTAGATATAAATTACTAAGTGTACTATAGCAATTGTACTTAGATTTATATACTACTTCATAGTGTTTTATAGTACTACAGTTCAGTGGTTTACAGAGTCAGTTTACACAATCTAGGTCCTCATTTTACCGACCTCAGAAGGATGGAAGGCTGAGTCAATCTTGAGCTGGTCAAAATCAAACTCCTGGCAGTGAGCAGAGTTATGCAGTTTTTAAAAACCAAAAATCACGATTAAGTTCTAAGCTACAGCAAAAGTCTATCTCAAGACAGTATAAATCATCATGCAGAATTATGGTATAAATTAAAAGATATTCAAACCACATTATTAAGAAACTCTTCTGATAAAATATCCTGTTCAATTGGAGTATAGGTTCCATATCTGGAGAAATCCAAATTACGCATATGATACAAATCCATGCATTAAATTGAAATCTCTGGATGGTTTGAATTGAATTCTATGTCAAATGTATTTTTAAGGTACAATTGTATTCTAAACATTGAAGTGTACTCTCAAATTTGGTTAGTCATTCTTTCATGGACAAAGAACCTTTTCAGTGAAAGGCATAAAATCTTGCAGCAGCTAGCATATGCAATGCTAATTCAGCACACTTTGAAGGGCTATATGGTTTAATAAGAAAATTGAGGCTGAAATGGGAATTCAGCTTTTAAGATTTCTTTTAATGTTAGTATTAATCATTTTCCAGAATTGAGCTTTACAACACTGCAACCAATTATGGAAAAAGAGATCTGCTCTCTTGATTACATTTCCAGCAAAGTTTAGAGAAAGAATTGTCCATTTTTAGTAGTCAGGATTGGAGTGGTGTTCCAACAATAAGACATCTTGTAATAGTTTTCTCTGATATTTGGAATAAATTTAATATTCTTCCAGTGGAATTCTCATTGTTGCATGTGGTGCTTATAATCCTGCAGATGATCTGTCTCATTCTGTTTGGCTCCCATGACAAAGTTTGTTCAGTTGTTTGCATTTCCTTGCTTTCAAATCCAGTGGGCTTTGAGAGATTCCCCACTGTTTCAGGATGGATTTATCTCAAATGTTTTCATTGGTACCTTCATTCCTCAAACATACCTTCAAGAACCTCCAACGTACTTTGTTGGGCAACTGTCTGAATGTAGAACATTCCACAGAGGAGAAATTATTCCACTTTTCTATGATGAGGTATATGTCATTTAGGAAAGAAACATTATCTACTGTCAAAAACCTTTTCCTTTCTCTTAAATTTCCTATTCTTCATTTCCTACAAACTTTCCCTCCTCCCCATTTTATTTTCCTTATTCTTTTTTTCCCTTATTTTTTTTTTTCATTCTCTGGTTATTCTATTTCTGCTTTTCCTCCTCCAATTAGTAACATTTGGAAGTTGTTCACGACTGGGAAGAAGGACTACCCTCAGCTTTGGGCAGAGCTCAGGGGTGAAATGCTGCTGGTTCGGACCAGATCACCTGATCCGATAGCGATGGCAGCAGGTGGTTCGGAGAACCGGTAGCAAACATCCCTGCCTCCCCCCATGGCCACCTGAGCTGCGCAATCATCAGAGGCTTTTTAAAATTATTTTTAAAAGCATTTTTTCTACAACCTCTTCGGCTGAAAAAAATGCTTTTAAAAGTAAAAAAAAAAAGCCTCTGATGATCCCGCGGCTCAGCTGCGATTGTCAGAGGCTTTTAAAAGCATTTTTTTACAACCTCTTCAGAGGTTGTAGAAAAAATGCTTTTAAAGGCTCTGACGATCCCAGCTGAGTTGCCTGATCAGCAGAGGCTTTTAAAAGGAAAAAAAAAGCCTCTGCCAATTAGGCAACTCAGCTGGGATCGTCAGAGGCTTTTAAAAGCATTTTTTCTACAACCTCTTCAGCCAAAGAGGTTGTAGAAAAAATGCTTTTAAAAGTTAAAAAAAAATGGCCATGGCCACCCAGTCACATTGCACCCCCCCCCCAAGCCATGACCACAGAACCGGTAGTAACAAAGTTTACATTTCACCACTGCCAGAGCTGGTATTCGGCTGGTTTGGAACAGTTTGGGTGAACCGGTAGCAGAGATTATCCGTCCCAGCTCTATGCCATCCTATTTAGGCACAGTTTTGAGGCTGGGCACATGCGTGGAAGGTGCGCACGCGAGCAAAGTGCATGCGTGGAAGGCTGGGTTCATGTGCAGATGTGTGCGCAAAGTGAGCGTGCGTGCATGCGTGCACATGGCGAACCAGTGGTAACAAAATGTGAAACCCACCGCTGGCTTTGGGGACAATTTAGAAAACGCTTACAATAAATCCTGAACACTAACATCATTTTGTCATGATAAAAGAATTATTGGTTGAATGTCTTTGGGCACTGGTGAACTTCAAGAAGTATCCTTAATAGTATCAGTGAATGTAGAAAGAATACCATGAATTTTATTTATTTTATTTATTTTATTTATTTATTTATCTTAGATTTCTATACCGCCCTTCTCCCTGGGGACTCAGGGCGGTGTACAGCCAGGTAAAAACACATAATATGAACATTAAAAACAAATTTAAAAGAATATCTAAATTTGGCTCAAAAATTTAAAAACACCCCAATTTAAAATCATTTAAAAGGCTTCGCTTAGGCCAGCCCGGCTTGTTGGAAGAAAAATGTTTTAAGGGCCCGGCGGAAGGCACGGAGGTCATGGATTCTTCTTATCTCAGGGGGCAGCTGATTCCAGAGGGTAGGAGCCCCCACAGAGAAGGCCCTCCCCCTGGGGGTCACCAGCCTACATTGCTTGGCTGATGGCACCCCGAGGAGACCCTCTCTGTGGGAGCGCACGGGTCGATGGGAGGTTGTCGGTGGCAGAAGGCGGTCTCGTAGATAACTGGGCCCTATGCCATGGAGCACTTTAAAGATGGTAACCAACACCTTGAAGCGCACCCAGAAGACCACTGGGAGCCAGTGCAGCTCGCGCAGGAGCGGTGTTATGCGGGAGCGCCATGTAGCCCCCGTAATTACCCGCGCGGCCGCATTCTGGACCAGTTGGAGCCTCCGGGTGCTCCTCAAGGGGAGCCCCATGTAGAGAGCATTACAGTTTTGCTGTTCGTCTCATGCCATCATAGCATAAGGGAAATTGAAATATGCTACCTTGCTTCCAGGGCTTCTTATTAATTCAGTAAATCCCTACTTCAGCAACAGAATCAGGAAAACTGTTATAACTTCCTGCAGGTTAAAAAAGAGAGCTAGAAGCTGAAGCAAAATTTTTGTTTGTATTTTCCAATTTTTGGAAAACCAAGATTGTTGAAACTGAATATCATTTAGATTCCCCTTATAAATGTACTAACACACTTACAATTACCTTGCAGGACTGTTCACAAGATTATGTTGTAACAAATTATTTCTACTACTACCTGTTCAAAATTTCTGCTGCAATGGGCCAGGAAGTTTTTTACATCACGTTTCTTCCATTCACTTACTGGATCATTAATGCCCACGTTGCACGGAGGCTGATAATAATGTGGTCGGTAAGTATTATTCACATTATTCACAGCTTAATATGTTGTTGCTAATTTTCTCTATCTAACTGGTTGTAAATTAAGCCATGCAAAAGCCCCATTAACTACTTCTATGCTCATTTCTCCCCAATTGGATGGAGACAGTAAGACCCTTGGTGTGGAACTCCCAAACAATGATATAAACTGTTGATTTTCAGAAGGGTTCGTGCCTGATGCAACTTGCCTATCTCCTGAGACCGTCCCTTCCACATGCTTACAAATGGACACTTCATGGGAAGAATGTTCAGATGAACAGCCACGTAAGAGGATGTCATACTGTTGAAACTGGTTTTCATATATACGAGACTGCTGGAATTGAATCAATCCAGCCTTTACATCTGGGGAGAATATTAGTCCTACAGTTCCTTTTCATTGTAGTAATTCTTCAGAGGATTAGGATAGCTGATCAAGAACAGTGGTGGTCTTTGCTGCGTTGTACTCTATTCACAGTATCGGATTGTCATTTTTATATTTCTGAGTGTAGTAGTGCCCTCTGCTGGACTCAAATGATTAACAGGGCTGAATTGGTGACTTCTGTTAAGCATTTTGTATTCCATCAATTGAAGACAGCTTACTTGCAGAAGGACAAAGACATTCCATGTTCTGCAATGAATCTATGTATAAAATCAATAGTGGTACCAGAAATGAGAGAATGGATAAGAATGCCTTGACATACATGCACAAATTCCTTGGCTGTGCAAACCTTCCCCCTTCTTGGCAGATGGTGGCAAGGATGGTAGAACATTTTTTTAATGAACAAAATGCATTTGACACCTTGATTTTCTGAGTTGAGAGAAGCCACTGCAAGTCTGCTTTTCAGGGTACCTGGTTTGTCAGAAAGAATGACTGACTGACTGACTGACTGACTGACTGAGTGAATGAATGAATGAATGAATGAATGAATGAATGAATGACAGGATGGATTCATATAGGCATGCTGTAAACTGTGGAACTTAGCTATGTCCAGGGAACAAGCCTTACCAGTACTCTCACACAAAATAATGTATCAAAATTGTGGTTTAAGTTTAGGGTTTATGTAGAAAAATGGAGATTGGCACAGGAGGACATAATTTTATTGTGTGTGGCAGGATGCTTTTAACAATCCAACATCTCTGGAACTCATAAAGTAATTCCACAGTCTCCACCGGTGGATGTATTTCCTGACCACCCAGAGTTAAAAGGGTAAGTGTCATTTAAAGAGGCCAGACCATACAGCACATCTTCCAGTAGACCCACTCCCTATCCAGGACCAACCTCTGCTCTCTGTTTCAGGTATGCTTTGAAAGTATCATAGGTCTTATGTTCTACATTGGTATTCTGAGTGAATATAGCCAGTTTTCTTTACAAAAAGGCCTACGCAAAAATCTTCAGGTAACAATTATGCTGCCATTTTCCAGCTATTGTTTTGGCATTTCATACTGTAGTTCTCTGAATGCATTGATTTGGCTGGATGATATCAAACCCATTTTCAGGAAACTGAACTTAGTTAGATTGTTGTAGACATAGGCTTTCAGGGTTCTTTTATTGCTTTAAAACATTTCTGAGTATCCAAATTGTTACAATCTAAGTGCTTCCTCTTTCTTATTTGTTTGTTTGATTTATTTATACCCTGCCATTCTGCTCAAATGAGCACTTAAGAAAACTAGCATAAGTTAAAAATTTGAAAGATTTTTTTTTTTAAAATGGAAATGGATGCTAAAATCAATAACCAATTAAAACCCCAGGAAAAAAGAAGGTTCTTTGCAGATTTTTTTCACTGCTAAGAGAGTTAGGGGCTAAACTTAATTTCTAAAGAATGAGTTTCATGCAGTGATGGGTTGCCGGGTTCGGACCGATTCGCAAGAACTGGCAGTAAAATCGGCGGGAGATTCTGCCCACCGACGCCAACGTCATCAGGAAGCTTCTGCGCATGTGCAGAAGTGTGCGCGCGTGGCCCCATTGTAAACCAGTAGTAAAGGTAGGTAGAACTCACCCCTGGTTCCATGCCTTTCCATGAACCTTCTTCCAGGGACCTGATAAGCAACATTCTGGTCACAGGAGCTTCTTTGAAAGGGTTTCTGAAGACCTTACAGACTGGACAGGTACATAACAGAAGATAAGATTCCTCAGGTTGTCAGGGCTGCCAACTGTGCAAAATAATCTTCATGAGGTCCTTTATTCAGTATCAGTCAACAGCTCTTCTGCACCAATTATAACACTAAAGCATTTCTCAGTGGTGTACCCCATTTTACATATATAGAATATAGTTTTTAGGGTTCAATTATAATAGTAACTCAATAATTGTTACTCAATAATAGTAACAATTATTACACATATATTACAATTCATTGTAACAATAATTGATTATGTGCCATCAAGTTGTTTTTGACTCCTAATGAGATTTTCTCCATGAACCAATGTTAAATACAACATTCAAGTATTTAACTATGGGTATATGAGGAACCACATGGGAGAGAAGGGGGAGATTCAGTTTACTTTTAATATAAACCTAGTAGGGTTTGTTTTTTTTACATTATTGTTTTTTCTCTTATTTACTTTCTTTGTATTCCAATATATCCCTTTTCCTAAAATTCTTTATATTGTACTTACAAAAATAGTGTGCTCTACAAGCAACTGGTTATAACAATGTAATGAGTTTAATCAAGGGATAGATTAATACCACCAAGATTAGCCTTAATTTTGCAAAAGTGCTTCTGGCCATAGCCAGAAGTTGCAAATTCCAGTGACAGCTAAGGGCCAAAGTATTTTCAGACATCAGAGCTACCTTCTTAAGAGGGAGTGCAGTCTATTCAGTTAAAATAGATTGAATTTCTGTCCCTGAGTCAGTGGCATCAAGGGACAGCAGGAGGACAAAAGTGGCATTAGAATGTCATGAGTGTAATATCTGTTGATAGTACATACATCTAAAGCAGGACTCTCCAAACTTGGCAACTTTAAGACTTGTGGACTTCAACTCCCAGAATTCCTCAGCCAGCAATTCTGGGAGTTGAAGTCCACAAGTCTTAAAGTTGCCAAGTTTGGAGACCTCTGCTCTAAAGGAATAGAATTTGTAGTATAAACTGAAGAGCCAGTATGATCTAGTGGTGAAGGTACTAGCCTACAAATTGAGATTGTGAATTCTGTTCCTACCTTAGGCATGAAAGCTGGTTGGGGTGACCTTGGGCAAGTCACTGATTCTTAGCTCAATCACCAGCCAGGATTGTTGTTATGGAGAAAATAGAAGGAGGAAGTATTATGAATGCTCTCCATCTTGAAATATTTATAAAATGATAAAAATCAAATAAATAAATAACACTGTGGTGCTGGTTTTTGTCATTTTGATGAAAGCAAGACGTATCCACCACCACTTTTTTATTTGTGAACAATGCCTCTATTTTCCCTTGGCTCAGTTCAGTTTGTAAACCATTGTTCCTTTTAATTTGGTGAAAATGTTAGCTGATTTTAAAGGGGCAAAGATGTGGGAAAATTTAAAACTAAGCTGAATCAACACATCTTAAGGCCATACAAATTGGTTCAATCTGTGTTCCCTGACTTCACTCATCCATTTATGGATTGGGTCAAAGAGAGCTACATACCTAGGGTAGTTGCTTTTATTGGAAATCGCCAGATGTATTGGGAAGACTAGTATTTCTTACTCAAAGCAGACCTCTAAATTGTGAACAAAAAGGGGTTTTTTGTCTTACTTTAATTGAAGGCTTCTTATATATGCATCTTGTTTGATTAAACTACTTAACAAGATATATGTGTTTGAATAAAACTCTTTACACCTTGCAATGTGTTTTAGCAAAACATTTTAAAAATATTACCTTGCTAATATATTCAGGCATGAATAACACCCACAGTAAATATGTGGAAGAACTGAGCCTGAATCACAATACATCACCCTGGAGAGTGTTTGATGCATGCTAATAAGTTTCAGAAAAGAGGGATTCCTCATGTTGGACATCTCCAGACCTTTAATGATTTGAACAGTGATGGCAATGATGAT
The DNA here is from genome assembly GCA_012654045.1 of Ptyas mucosa. NCBI lineage: Eukaryota > Metazoa > Chordata > Lepidosauria > Squamata > Colubridae > Ptyas > Ptyas mucosa. Next base: position 23,867,669 of record WNWU01000019.1, on the reverse strand, counting down.
AGCCAAAATTGTCAGTACTTATATAAGAATTATCCCAGTATTTTCATAATCTTGTTTTGATAGGGAATCTGTAGTTCTCTGTATACTATTTAACCAGTATACCTACTGTAACAAGGACAACGCTGGGAGGATACTGGGAATTGCAATTCAGCCATGTCTGGAGTCTCACCAATAGGAGAGTGCAAATTGGACTGGACTGACTTCAAAACATTTCTTTTTGCTTCTATAATGAAGTTGATTTGAATGTTCTGGAAATGATTTGGCATTTTCAGAAATACGTTGTCTGGGACACGATGTTCTGTATGTGCTAGAACACATCTCTAGCTACATATTTCCAAGCTTTTCATTATAGTAATTGCATCTGTTGATTCCTCAAGATTTTACAATCCAAATTAGTGGCTATTTGTATTTAACTTTTAAAGTCTGAGCTTTATTGCTTTTGGCTTAATATCGTAATCTCTTTTGATATCTGTCTTGACATGAGACTGCTTATAGAATAGCAGAGAAAACATATACTACAAAGTGTATAAAGTACTACAAAGACATATCAAATTAAAATAGACTTATGTTTTAAAAATAAAAGAAGCTAAAATAGTGTACATCGTTGTTATTAATTATGGTACAGGATCTCAAAATGCCACATACATCCTGGGCAGGGGTGGGTTCTATTTACATTACTACTGGTTTGCAACGGGATCGCGTGTGTGCATGCGCAGATCGCTTCTGATGACGTCAGGGTCAGTGGGCGGAGCCTCCCGCTGGTTTTACTACTGGTTCTATAGAACTGGTCCGAACTGGGGGCAACCCACCACTGATTCCGAGATAATACGACTTCTGCAAAATATATACTTAAAGGTTGTAGAAGTTAATAAAGGCTAAGATGGCTATTGTTTGCAGATTTCATTTTCATTTGAGATGCCAAATTTTAAGCCAGCCTTCTCAACATGCATAACTCCCAGTCCTGTGATGGTTGTGTTAATATCTGTTATCTCTGGAGGGCATAAAGATGAAGAAGACTGTCAAACATGAAGCCCTGCTACTTGCATGAGTAAAACAATTTAAGAATTACTGCAAACAAGGAACCACAATGCTGGGGGGATGGCAGAGAAGGGAAATTCACCAGGCTTGAGAATGGAACTACAGCCTAATGGTTTGTATGTTTCACTGCTTGAGGTTCTGATGGTTGCTAGGAAAGCTTATGGTCACAATAATTGCATATACAGTACCTTCATGAGAGATTCTACTCCAAAACCTAAGCTATTGATGCAGACAAGAGGCCACAACTATTGGTGAAAGGATTTTTTATGACACATGGCTGTTGAAAATAGAATAAACCCCGTTGTATGATTGTAAAAAGGAGCATGCAGTGGTTGTTTTTATGAGCATGTTTCTGCCACTTTGTTTTGTAGAACTGAAAGTTGTCAAGTTAGGATAACATAAAAGTTTAGCTGAATGCAGTAAGAATGGAATGCTTTAAAAAAGTGTGTAATAAAACAAAAGAAATCAGGTCAAGAATGAGTGGGTGATGAATGAATACAAAAGTGACTGACCAATATAACATTTTATTAAAGTTGCATGCCACCTGACTCTTAATATGAAAGAACTATATTAAGATAGTTTGGTCATATGTAATGAATGAGTGAGACCAGATAACTAAATAAATATGATAAATTTGTTCTCTTATTGGAAAATTGAATCAATTGAGAGGCAGGGGAATAATGAGAAAATGATGGTTGGATGGAGATCCTCCAAAAAGAGAGATTAGAAGATTAATTGAAAAAATGAATATATGAAGTAAATTATGGATATAACAGAAGGCAGGGATGGTTTTCAAAGAGAAATATATGGAAAACTATAGTAAATAGTATTGGTGTAAACTATATTTAGCTGCATTTCCTTTTCTTATCTCATGCCTTTAATTTATTTTCTACTATTTATTACTCATTTTCTGTGCTTTGCTTAATGTTAGTTTCCTCAGAAGGCAGTAATGCAGACTTATATGTGTTTGGGTATGTGCTTGTATGTGTGTGGTATATGTATGCATGTATGTATCCCTGTATGTAACTACACCATCAGAGAAGAAAGGTAGCCTATGGCAAGTAGCAGGAATAAAAACAGATCAGTCCAACCAATTAATCTTTCTGCCTTCTTAAAACCTGAATAATAGGCATTACTTGAGTGTTGACTGTTGTATTATTTTAAAAAATTCAAATGACTTTAAATGAGTCCTCGTGATTCTGCAGCACTCTGTGTACTCTAAATTGCCTAATTAAGTAGCTAGCTGCAACTATGTGCTCTTAGGCCTGCTCCCAAACTGAAAAGCCTTTGTATTGGAGGTAGCATTTAGAGTTAAACTAATAGCCCCCATACAATATTGGGAGGAACAATGTGATTGAGTCTGTTTAATTGTTTCAGTCTGAAATATGAAACAAAGTTCTTGCATAGATTATTACTAATTATACAGTAGACAGAAAATGTGAGGGTATAAACGCCATATTCCCGATGGTCTTATTTTTGAGGGAATAAAACTGAGAGATTGTTTTTGTGCTCAGCTCAAACTTTCCCGTTAATGCTCATTAGATATTCTTTAGTAGAAAGGAGATGAAATCTCTCTGCTTCATCAGCTTTTGACAACATAAATAATGCTGAGGTTCAGTCAGCTACTCATGCTTAAAATCTAGCCAGTTCAGTTTACTTTGCAAGTACCATTTACATTTGTTCAAAGATACACTTCATCTTTTATTATTCTACCTTACACTGAATAAAACATACTATATTTTCAATTGTTGTAATAGATAAAATTGAGGAGAAAGGGTGGCAAGAAGATAGTTGGCAGTACTAATAAGTAATTTAGGGTATAGCTGAACCAGACTTTACCTAATTGAAGTAACACCTCTGCACAATTATTTTACTTTCTGCCTTACAGAGATGGGATGACTATAGTCTATAAACAACCTGAAACCCTTATTTTACATTCATAATCATGCCACAAGAAATTATAAATTATAAGCAGCACATTCAAAGCTAGGCAGGAAACACAATAAGCTAATCTTCAATTAGGCTCAATATCTTAGTAATAACCTCTATCCAAATTTCATGATATTGCTACATCACTACCCTACTTCATGTAGCCTCCAGTTGCTGAAAATATTATCAACTAATATTTAATGTGTAATGGGAAATGTGTATTCCCAGGTTGATTGGTCTGAGCATTTGTTATTCCTTTTCCTTTTTTTTGATCTGGATATTGGTATTTATAAGGTTGGATCATACATGAAACGTGCACTGTATTAAGCAACAAACACTAATGTTTTATAGCCCCTTATGGTCAATTTATTTTGGCATAAGTATTTCTTGACTTGACTTACTTCATTGATTCAAGTAGATTCATTCATGTGGGAATACGTTCATGTATCTGCTACAAGAAATATGTTCATCCTCTAGGTACAAGGTGTCTTTGTTTTATGTGGCATCATAAAACTAACCCATGTACTCCTTTGGGAATCTGTAGGGAGGACATAAGATTCTGGGCAGTGTACATGCTTCTTTTCACCATCTATCTCCTATTCTAAAAAATTAAAAGCAGGAGGAGAGTTTCTAGGAGAGCAGTTTTTTTCCCTGACATCTGCCTCTGTACCTAAGTCATTCTGTTATCCTGTTGATGGACAGACAGGCAGAATTTTAAGTTTTTTTATGTAATTATTACTCTAACATTTTGTTGGATTGGAAACAACGAAAGCAAAAGACTTGACTAGTGAGAAAGTACAACAGTCGTCTTCAACGTTATTCTGTGCTGCTGCTTGATAATCATAGTTCATGATTTTATATATTAGTTCAATTTATATGCCGCTTTTCTCCGGAGACTCAGGGCGGCTGTCACAGTGGTTGTGTCTTGTGAAAGTAAATCTTTACTTTTGATTGATTGATTGATTGTGGGACACATCAAGTCTTTGTCACTCTGAGCAACCACGCAGAAAGATTGTCTCCATGATGATCTGTCCCTAACCTACTCATTCAGGTCTTTCAGTTGTGCACCCTTTGCTGCTTTAACTGGTACGTCCACTGTGCTGCTGGTTATCCTCTTCTATTCTTTTCTTCCACGTTTCTTGCAATGCAGAGTAAGTAGGGTATCTGACAGTATGGCAATGGAGAAGCGATGAATCTTTTCTCAGGGCTTTATAGGTCATGTAGTCAACTGATTAATTGTCTTTCTTACTCTGATGTAAGATGCTTTTTTTCTGACTTGAACAAACAATTTCTTTATAATAGCTTGGCAGGAGAGTCTTCTCTTTCTCTGCAATCAGCAATGAAAAACAGAAGTTTGTTGGAGGCTGGACAGAAAGACATCTCTGTCCATTCATTGCCACATTGATGTGACGGGGACCAGGGAGACAAGGGACAAGGGACAAGGGAATAGAAGCCACATGCTGGATAATAGTTCTCCCAAGTCTGCTTATTGCCATCCTACTGAAAATCTCAGGGTTTTTCCAATTGGATGTAACCTACCAAATTTCCTCCTTTCAGACTGTCTCCATTCCATTTTAGTAGCTTACGCTAGCCATTAATCATCACAAGTCTTTTGCAGGTATTTTGAAAAATGTCAGTATCCAAAAGCTTTGGAGAGGGGGCTGTTTCTTCACCTGAGGGATAAAAAAAACACGGTTCCGCTACTAGTGTCACCTGAGGAGGTTGTATGGATGTTCTACTCATTATATCTCGAGTCACAATATTTGCCAGGTATGACTGGAAAAATCAGAGTGATGCTATACTGATTTAAGGAGATTTCCATGACCTAGTCGATTTAGGAGATTTATTATTTTTGAAAATCCCAATTTTTCAGGATTATGAAATCCTTTGCTACCAAACCCACTTAAAATTTTGACTGCATGCCAGGTTTCAGTGTTCTTCTGTACATCAACAAGGTAGATGCCCTATTCATTAGCATATAGTTTAGAGATTTCTTCGTATCTCTACTAGCAGAGAAATATGATGATTTCAATTGTAGTGTAGTCAGACTCTGTAAGTTTGACTGGAATTACATTTTATTGATGTAGGCTAAATAAATAAACTCTTGAAAGCCTGACGGTCATTTTGCTTTCCTCTTCACTCTCTTATCCTCTAGCAAGTTAGAGTGGAGTCAGTTTGTTTTATTTCATTTTTGAATGCTTTCCTCACATCCTGAGCTTAAAACATCAGGGTTGAACTGTGGGGTCTTTGGTGCTGTTTGAGCTTGGCTGTTTTCTAGCTGATGTTTCATTTCCCAACATCAATAAGACATATTTTATTTGTAACTGTTGCTGCATTGTTTCTCCAAGCTCATCTCTAAGACTCTCTACAGCAGCACACAAAAACCCATTGCTGTATAATTTAATTTGATTTTATTATGAACCGATCTGAGTTTACCAATAATATGTAAATAGTTTGTTTTATTTACCTCTTGTAGAATTAATGTATTTCCCAAAGTACGACCAAATCCTCCAGCCACCATATTATTCTACTCATTGTTGGTAATACAGAAATTATTTGAACTCTTATATTTTACCTTTTGATTGTCAGAAAACAGCACAAGTTGTGAAATCCAGTCTCTCATATGCCATGCTAGGGTGGAGGCCAGGTGGTGCCTGGAAAATAAATGGTTGCAGCCAGAACTACTAAGCTAGTAAGAAGCTGCTTCGCCAAAGCAGAAAATAAGGTCAGGCTTCTGGGATGAAAGATTTAAGACCTCCTGCCCTGCGGATTCAGCAGTCTGCTATAGCTTGCAGAGCATCTAGTGTTCAAGTTGCTGATTTTTTCAGGATCATCTCAGCTTTGTTAGAGGAATGTTTCATCCATCTACTGAACATGCAAATATATTGGCAGCAAGGCTCATGTAGCTTTCTGAAATTATTGTATTTGTCTGAAATATACAAGATGTTCATTTGAATCTCCTACCCCAACATCAAATCAGCAAAAACGTCTCATTCATTAAAGCAGGACAACAAACTTCATATAGCAGGCAACATCAGGGGACTTGATGTAGTGATGGAAGTTTTTATTAAATGGTAACATATTTTATTTTACGAGATGGCTAGGATCTAGCGGACCTGAAAAAGTAAAATATTTCATTGTATGCTAATTTCAGTCTGATGAAAGCTTAACTGATGAAGTCTGCTATTGATCCCAAATATAGAATGAAAGTGCATTTTGAAGTCATCATTATACACATATGGCATTAGCCGTTTCTCTGCTTCTTAGCCATTCAGTTTCATTTTGATTTTCAGTGGTTTATTTTCAAATACCTATTTTGACAAAAATAGTCATTTCTGTTCCACGAAAGTCATTTGTAAACGTATAAAAATGGTAAGCATTTTTTAAAAAGCCATTTCCCCCCAAATCTCCAGATGTATACTGTTGATAAAAAACCCTTGACCTTGAGACCCAAGCATTAACTCTGTCATCTGTCATTTTATGTGTTCCATGATCATGAAAAAAATTGTAATACATCTGAAGCAAGTGCTTTATGCAGATACTGAAGATGAAAATTACAATCCATCAATCTCCAATCTTAAATTTTTCAAGGCTTCTGAAACAGTTTTATATATTTTTTTCTCATGAGATTAGGAGTGACAGAATTTTGAAGTTATTGCTGACAATCAGACTTGATACCATGGTTTTCTTGATGCCTCCAGGTCACTCATGTACTTTAGTTCCTCTTTGAACTTAAAAAGGAATTGTATTTAACTTGTGAACTTCATTTCATGAAGGAAAAGAAGGTGTACCAAAGGAGCAGAAAAGATACTGATATTAAAGCTGGAAATAGGATAAAATTTAATTGAGGTGGCACCTCTTTTTCACTAAATGCTGGGGGGCAAAAGTGAAACTTGCTTACATCAACTAAAAGAGTGAATAAACCTAGAATCCAAACTATATCTACCTTTTTCGTAAGTGCATTCTACTTTATTCATTTTCTCCCACCATTTTAAAACCACTAAGTAAATTCTACTAGAGTTGAACACCCAGAAGAGTTTTATATAAAATGCAAGTAAAAAGAAATAAAGGTAAAAGAGAGTGTGTGAGATACATGTGGGACAATATTTGTTAGAGAAATAATGAAAGATATAATCGATACAGATTTTCTGGAATATGAAGCATCACCTTGCAACGAATGTGGCACTAACCTGTCCAATGTGCTCTCTGTAGAAGTTTTTAATCTTTCTTTTGGGGGAACTGGGTGGGGGGAGAGCAAAGCTCAGAAACAATATTTCCTGTGATGGCCTGTGCCTGTGGACTGGCCTTCCCCAGAGGTCAAGTTGGCATAAAACTCCCCTAGAGAGCTCTTAGGGAATGAAGGCGTGGAAACTCTTAGCTTGTGGATTAGGCTTTAAATGTTTTCTGCTTTGATATGTTTATTATACTTCTATGTTCTATATTGTCATCCATCAGGAGTCTGTTATGTGATTAAGTCAGTGTGCAAAATTGAAAAGTGAATAAACGTTACTGTATTTTTAGTATTTCAGCTCAACGTAGTCTGTTTTACCTTTGCTCAAGGATGTACTAAGAAAACTACATTTCCCAAAAGTGGAAACACATTGTCTCTTTCGGTGTAACTTGTAATATTTGAAGTTACGATATTCTCTGCTGTGACTTTCGAACATTTTACCTCCTGCAATTATGATGCACTGCTTTAGCATTACATTGACTTGTTTTGTTATTTTTAAATGTGTAATGTCACTGCTTAATGTTCCTGCCATTATTGATATTTTGTGTTTTTATATTACAATCGTATTACTCCTAGAAGGGTCATTGATGGTACATAGAACAGTTTAGTTATTCTGTTTTAGGGCCACAGGGTGGAGGGGGGAGGGGGACATCTAGACTTCCTATCTGACCTCAGGTTTTCTACTCTGTGCCTTGTAAAATTATTTATTAGTCTGAGATTTGATAAGTCAATCTTTACCAGCAAATGAATTACAGACGAATTAGACTTTTAATTCATATACACCTTTCTCTGTATGTCTAGGAATTATGATATCTGGAGCTGATCTGGTTGGGGTAGGTTCCCCCAACTACTTATCTGGAACCCTTGGGCAAATCTCTCTCTCTCTCTTTTTAAACTTTAAATAATGGTTTGGAGCCAGGCTGTTTGAAGAACTATCTTTCCTCCATTGCATCTACCCAACCCACCAGGATAGGAATTCAGAGTATGGTGTGGGTCCAACTATTAGGGATCTACATTGGTGGGAGCATGAAAAGTGTCATGGTAGTGGCTCTTTCCCTATGGGACATAATTCCCATGAAGATACAATTGCCCCTCCCCTGTTGTCTTTTGAAAAATGCCAAAGACTTGGCTATTCAGCAGACCTGGAGATCCCAAATGGAGATGGAGTTGATCAAGTGGCTGATCTGATGGTCTTGTTGAGAGGAGGAAGGGGGCTATGGTTTTTATGTTGTAGTTTTTAATGTTGTAAGCCACCCAAAGTCACTGGAGTATGAATTGGGCAGCCATGTAAATTTGTTTACTACATAAATAAATAAACAGGAAAATGTCTCTTTGCTATCTCCAGGTAGTCATGTATATTGGTCAAGTCATGAAAGACCTTCTGAAGTGGCCTCGTCCTCATTCACCACCTGTTGTCAAGCTAGAAAAGAAGACTAATGCAGAATATGGAATGCCATCCACACATGCAATGGCAGCCACTGTCATCTCTTTCACTTTTGTATCTGTGACTGCAAACCAGTACAAGGTAGGAAGCAGCAATTCTGATTTAATCTAATCAGTTGCATGACCAAATTTTATTGCCTTATTTGGTCAAATATTAGTCCTTCCATCTTAAGCCTCAAATATTTCAGTGGCATTACAGTCCATTTCTGTTTCATCCTCTTCCCTCTTGTGCATTGGTCTTTATTGGACAATATTAACAAACTGTTCACTGTGACTAAGACAAGTCATTCCTAGGAATATGGGACTGTTTTACATCCTCCATCATATTTCTGTAAAATTAGGATCTTTTGTCCCAGTGGAATTTTGGGGTGGATGTGCACAAAATCACTTTTGGGCCTACTTGGTTAGTCTTTCAATTGTAGAGATGTTTATTTAGAGTTCTTCATTTAGCCTAGGATATGTTGGAGGCTTTTTTTAGAATGGAATCACAAAATTTCACCATCTATGATCTTCAGGTAACTGATCCAAATAAGGCTCTTGGGAAGTCATAAATTCTCGTCTCATTGTCTGAATAGTTTCATCTTAGATTTAGGAAAGGAAGATTCTAATCCTTTAGATTTATGGTATTCTCAAACTAAATTGTGGATGGACTGTTTTCGGTTAAGTGATGAATAAAGATTTTATTAACATTCTTTCCCCTTATATTTTTAGTATCCACTTGAACTTGGACTATTGGGAGCCTTCTTATTTTCATCTCTGGTAGGCCTCAGCAGAATTTATACAGGAATGCACACAGTGCTGGTAAGTTTTTACCGTGGGTAACTGCTGGGACGATGAGAGGCAAGGAAAATAAATCATGAAATGCTTATGGTGCCATCATTACTTAAATTACAGAATTTTGATGCAAGTCCATAATTGTGCAGTTATTTAATGACATTGCTGTGTGTATGTCATCGTTTAGGAGTTATTACATACATACATATATACATATATTTAATAAAAATAATTTCTAAGATATAAATTTTCCCCCTTGAAAAGAATATGTAGTTAAGTTTTCAGAAGGAACTTATTTTTTGTGATTTTTCTCTCATGCCTCTCCTAAGTTTCCCACTTAAACAAGCCCAAGGAATTCTGGCTTGATGTTTTCATAAATCAGGATTTGAAAATTAAGAACAACGATTTGCTATTCTGTGCCTTAAAGGAGCAATAAGCCAAAATCTCCAGCTTGTTGTTCTACAGCTCCCACCGTCAGTTTGACATCTGGGGAAAGCTCCTCTAAGCAATTTTGCAAGGATTGTCTGATAATCAGACCACCTAGAACAAAATTGAAGCAAACCTCTACATGGAAATTTCTCTGGAGACCTGAAATATACTGAAAGTGGCTGTTGCTTTAATGAATAATTATTCTGAAAATTAATAAATCTATTTCTCTTCTAAAATTTATGTGGTAGAAAATGTTGATGTTGATTATTTCACAGGTTAACATTATTAACATCATTACAATTTGTATTTCAAGAAATGTCATTTTTTGTTTTGCATTGTAGAAACAGCTAGCCAGCAAATATGGTATCATGGTCAAGATATTGGCTTATAACTGATGCAATCTAGGCTCATCAGCTCTTTGCCACGAATGCTTATTAGGTAACTCAGGAACAGAAACTCTCTCTCAATCCATCATACCACTCTGAAGGGTTGGGGGAGGCATTAAGAATAGGAAGGGCTATGTATTCTGCCTTGAGCTGAAGAAAAGATAGGATATAGCAAAGTATAACAGCAAAGTTAAATACAAAGCATTAAGTTAATTTTGTTTCTAATACAAGTTCAAAGAATCTGTAGATATTTCTCAAATCTAAACCTAAATAATAGAAAATTTGTTTCTTCGTGATTTAAGACTTTGCTCACTGAGGAGATATATCTTTATATGCCTTTAGGTCAGGGCTGTCAAACTTGCGGCCTGCAGGCTGGATGTGTCACACACTGGCCCTGCCCATGCCGTTTAGCAAAGGTGGGCGGAGTCACGATGACACGAGTTTGACACCCCTGCTTTAGGTAGAGTCTGACAGTGCCATTTGCACATTTACTTTTCTCGATGTATGATCTAATCAGACTGGAAGAAATTATAAAGTAAAACTCCATTATTTTAAAACATCTTGTCTGCTACATAGTGCAGCTATGATTGAGTGCATTTACTGAGAGTTAGACTTAATGTAATTTACGGGATGAGGTCAAATAAGACATTTTAATGATAATTTCAGCTTACTCATATAATCTTAAATCATTGTAGCTGCTAATGGCTATATTTGTTTATTCATTACTATGAATTTTGATGGAAACCCTTATTAGATCAAGACATTTAGTTTAGAACAGAGAATTCTCTCTTTCCCATTATAGAGCTTAGTTACCCCAGTTAGTTAATCAATCAGTAAAAATTCTCTGCATATTTTTTCCAGGATGTAATGATAGAAAAAAAATACTTCTTTAAAACAGGTGAAGACTGTGATTAAGAGAGAAACCTTTGTTGGTTGTCTTAAAAGAGCATCATGACCTTAATAAAATTATATGCCAGTTTATCTCAGTAACTTATAATTCTATGAATAGTTTTTCTTACCTTAAATATTCTGGAGTTTGAAACTACTTATATATACAATAACATGGAGATCTCTATTAATGTGCTCATGTTTCTAAAATAAAATGCTATGTTTATCTCCCAGTTTCAACTATATTTTTCTGATTAGTTCAGTAGTCTCTTTTCTCCCACCTGAGTATGACCCAGGTTTTTTCTGACAAAGGAATAACAATCTTTTGCAGTCCTGGTTGCCATTAAATGATGTGATAGCCCATTCCCCTCCCACCACCTAAGTCTTATGAGTTCTTGCTTCAAATTACTAATCTCATAAAATTTCATTACACGGGAGAGAATAAAAAAACACAGGAGTAGTTGGAAGTAGAGGACATGCCCTGGTGGCAAGGACAGCATAGTTCTTGATGAGATCTGATGTCATGTAGTTTTCTTCAGGCATTCAGTTACAAAATGGGGGAATGGGATATGTGTGTTGGTGTACCCTTTTCTATTCCTGAATTCCATGCAGTCAGCCAAAGTTCTGAGGACAGTGTGCTCAAGTTTTCATGAGATGCAATATGTTAACAAAGGAGAATCCTGGGGTACAAAATGTTTTCAGATTCAGATTCAAGATGTTTTTCAGAAAGGAAGACCAAGATGATAGAGTTTTGTGGGTGACCTATTGACTACCTTGTTTTTGATGCCATCCGTGTAATAAATGCCTAAATCCAGCCTTTCTTCATTATATGCATTTTCTCTGATCCTATATAGTTATTTCCAAAGTGTTTAAATTTAAATTTAACCAGTTTACGCACATAAATAAAAGTAAGTTATCCCAAATCAAGCTTGATGCCTGATTTTTACACAAACATATTCATGAGGTTTTCCTAGCATCAGTATGGAAATGACTATCACTTTTTTCTAGGATAGTTTTCAATTTCCTAGTCTAACAGTAATCTGGGGTTTCCTCTTGATCTACCATTCAAGTAGTAACTCAGTTCAATTCTGCTTAGTTTTTTTAAAAGATCAGTTAAGGCAAGGGTGTCAAACTCAATTTCATTGAGGGCCGCATCAGGGCTGTGGTTGACCTTGGGGGGCGGGGCGGGGGGCATGGCTGACTGGGTGGGCATGGCCAACTTGATGCCACTCCCTGGGCATGGCCAACTGAGTGGGCATGGCCAGCTTGATGCCGCTCCCCAGCTACTGGCATGTTTCCTCTTCGCACTGGGTAGCCACACTGGTCTGATTTTTTCTGTTTCAATTGGGTAGGGCATGACGGCCCTGTGGACACACACACACACAATTCAGACTGAAATGTGGAGGAAGACAGAGTGACTAAAATATTATATTGAAGCTTTTAGGCCAATTTTTATCATATACTTGAGGCAAACCTGGAGAAAATGATGGAAGGGATTATTGGCTAGATTGATATGCCTATATATGGACGTATTTTTTACGTTTAGACTTCATCTAATACATTGATCTCCCCAAAGCTAAACATCTAAAAGGATAATATAAGATGATGCTACCGTATATAGCAGGAAAAGATGTATTGAAGTTTGACATTGGCTGTTTCTTTTTGAATGTAATCCATGCACATGGATTACAAATATTGCATACTTTTATTCACAAATGCAGGTGCCAATGAACCTTTAATCCCCAGAAATATTATATCCTTTTGCTTGAAGGCTACTCTTTATGCTTCACACATCCTTTGTTTATTACAGCTAAATTATATGACACTTTCCAAGAAAGATCAGGTTATTAGATTCTTGCTAGCTCTTGTCTCCAACCTCTTCTTGTAAATCTCATGTTGTTTCCATTTCTGACATAATCCCTTATGGGAATAGTTCCAAAAGCAATTCTCTGACGAAATCTATTAAATCCAACAGTAATAACTTATATACATACATACATACACATACACAGGGTTAAACCTAGCTATACTCTAGTATGCCTAATTACAACCATTTGTCTACACAGTATATTTGCTGCATATCTTATTATAGTAGTGGAAGATGAAAACAAAACCTAGTGCCTCTAGGCTTTCATAAGACCATAAGGAGCACCATAATGTTTGAAATAATATAACCCTTGGCATCTAATGCAGGAATATTATGATGAACCACTTCAACTTCTTCCAGGATATAGGAGCAGCCAGTTCCAAATTAAGGATTTAGTATCTAAGATCAATCATAATTTAAAGGAATATATAGAATCATGGATTTTCTGTGGAGAAAGTTCTACTAACATCCCCAGAATGATGCTTCCCAAAGATTTGGACTACACCATCCCTGCTAGCAATAGGAACTGTAATTCAATATCTCTAAAGGATAGCAGCCTAGGGAAGATATGTGTAGAATATAATTTGTGTAATGACCGTGCATATTGTGTGTGAGAGAGATAGAGAAGACTTTTGTTTTAAAAATCTGTGATGGTGTTCTTTGTTTCTTTTGTGTGGAATGGAATTAATTTGAGATATGTACTAGCATTACTGACGTTTTAAAGTTCTTCAGTGTAGATTATAGTAGCAGTAATGAAGCATTCAAAAACTGGTCTTTTGTTTTTCTTAATAAATGTAGTCATTCAAGATGACTTTGATTATCAAGAGTCCTTTTCTGAACACTCTTCAGAGTCCCTCTTTGAGTGAAATGGGTAGATGAAAAATAGATAAAAATAAGATAACTGATATTGTTTGGCCTAAAGCCACCCATAAAAAAGTAAACTAAGGAAGGAACGTTAATTCTTCGCAGAGAAATTATGAAGTTATTAAATTGAGTGCCTATGGAGATTCTCAATCATCCAGGAAATAGTTGTCTCAAAGCAGTTCAGAATGAAGAGATTTCTTGGATGAGAAGTGAAACTGTTCAAAGGAAAAAACTGAGAAAATCTATTTGCCTTTGGAAAAAGCATCTTTGTATAATTAAACTGAGAGATTATGGGAGGGAAAGGCTGGTGACTAGAAAGAAAAAAAACCTAACTTTTTTATTTCTAGTCATCAGAAATCTTAATTTAAGAAGCATTACTTCATTGCCTTTCAGCAAGAAGGTCCAAATCTAAATTATGGATTTGCATACAGTGATATATGAATACATACTCTGCCTATAAATCTTAATTCTGCAAATGTAACATATTTACTGCTCTTGCAGAAATCCTCTCCTGTCCCCCCTACTCCCACCCTATGAAGAGTATAAAAGTGATGAAGATTCCTCAGTTAAATTTTGCTTCAGTGAAGTACCGTATATACTCGAGTATAAGCCGAGTTTTTCAGCCCGTTTTTCAGCCTGAAAAACGCCCCCTCGGCTTATACACGGGTCACAAAAAAATGACTTTCCCTGCAAGCTAGGAAACAACGGGAGAACGGGGTTTGCTTACCCCGCCCACTCCCAATCTATTGGGACTGCCTCCTGAGTTCCAGCTGATGGCTAGAGGGAAAAAAAACACTTTAAATTCTTGCTGTGGGGCTTCAAAGGCCCCCCCCCCTACAGCTGATCAGGGTTAAAAAAAACAAATGAGAAGATCGGTGCCAGCTACAAAAAGGTGCCTTCTGCAAAGAGCACATTTTTTTTAAAAAGGTGCCTGCTGCAAAGAGCACATTTTTTTTAAAAAGGTGCCTTCTGCAAAGAGCACATCTTTTTTCCTCCTGCTGAAACCCAAAGCGAAACTAAAACAGCTTGTTGGCTTTGCTGTTTGCTAAGGCAGATTTTATTTCTTTTTCCTCATCAAAAAAGGTTGGTGCAAACAATGGGAAATTTATGGCAAATGGCAAAAGAGGGGAGTTCAAGATTTTAAAACACAAAAGAAAAAAAGCTCTATTTAAATAGGGAATTGTAATAATTGAGATATTATTAATTGTATATTGTGTTGAAAGCAGAAATGGTTAAGTTGTGGTTTGGAAGAATATTGGGGGAAATTATTTGGTTTATTATTATTGGTAAATAAATTAATTGATTTGTAAGAAATTGGATTGCATGGAAATAATTGGAATATTCAATATTCAAAGAAAATACATTGTATGTTTGTATGTGTGTTTCTAATTATTGCTATTTATTCATATTTGTTCTCCTTTTATGCACATGGACTACTCAGAGGGCTCAAAAAGTTATTTTTGACTGGTCCTCGCACTTGTGACCAGTCCTTGAACTTACGACTGTCCTCACATTTTACGTTTTGGCCCTATCTTGTCACCATGCAAAATGCCCGTGCAGCATTCTTAAAACCATGTCACTCATTTCACAACTGCTTCTCTTCACCATGGTGACAAGATAGGGCAAAAACATAAAATGTGAGGACAGTCGTAAGTTCAAGGACTGGTCACAAGTGTGAGGACCAGTCAAAAATTACTTTTTCAGCCCTCTGAGTAGTCCATATGCACAAAAGGACTACCCAGAGGGCTGAAAAAGGTGATTTCTGACAGGTCCTCGCACTTTTGACCTGTCTTTTTTTATTTTGAAATTTAACAGTAGCCGCTGCATTTCCCACCCTCGGCTTATACTCGGGTCAATAAGTTTTCCCACTTTTTGGGGGTAAAATTGGGGGGGTCGGCTTATATTCGGGTCAGCTTATACTCGAGTATATACGGTAGTAGAAGTTGAAGGACATACATCATACCAAACTTTTGCATTTTAGTTATGTTACTCGCTGACATTTATTCTTAAGGTATTTCTTATGTCTACTAGACCTATCATGTTCTAAACCTGTTTTTCAATTCAAGTTAGGGATTGTATTCTGAGACAAATGGCAACTTGTGTCTCTAATATCTTTATGTGTTTTTCCAGGACGTCATTGTCGGCAGTCTAATTTCCTTATTTTTGACTGCTATTGCCTGTCCTACCTGGGATATCGTGGACCATTTGATGCTCACCAGCGCTTTCTGTCCAGCATTCTGCATCATTGTGCCCCTCTTCTTGTGCTACAATTATCCCAAACTAGATTATTACAGTCCAACTAGAGCAGATACTACCACTATTCTAGGAGCTTCGGCAGGGGCAATTATTGGGTTTTGGGCAAATAATCATTATGGTTCAAATGCTGCATCTACAGATGTCACTTACAGTGTTTCTTCTATCAATCGTGAAATTATCTTGCTAGTGCTTGCAAAATTTATAGTGGGGATTGGTGTCTTAATGATGACACGGCAGATTGCCAAAACTATTGTTTGTAAATCATTATGTTCTTGGCACAAGGTTTCTAACAGCGATGTTGTAGCTATGCGGCAAATAAAAATTGAAGTGCCCTATAAATTTATAACCTATTCTTCTATTGGTCTAAGTGCTACAATGTTTGTGCCACTACTATATACATTTTTTGGTTTAAATTAAATGCTACGCATTCGTTTTTTTAAATTGTCCAGATTATGGACTGCAGATTAAAAAGATTTGCAGTAGTTGAGGGGGCTGGGGTGATGGGAGAATGGAATGTGCCTTTTGCATAAATTCTTTAGGATTGCTAATACTGGAGACTAAAGATAGGATTTAGTTATTCTAGTATTCAGTATGAGAGAGATGGTCAGAGACCAAAAAAAATAATAACAATCAGGAATGACATTTAATTCTATGTATATTGATGTATTATTGCTGAGAATTACCAGCTTTGTAAATTGAGGGAAACCAAATATAGTACAATATCAGTCTTCAACAGTTTGTAAACATATGTGATTGGGAATAAATGCATGCTATGATCTTCCTCGGAATGGAGATGCTGCACTATTCCTCTAGGGCAGTAATGGCTAACCATTTTGCCGTCGCGTGCCAAAAGCAGGGGGAGTGGGAGGGGTTGCGCGCACGTGTGCCCACACCCATAATTCAATGCGGGGGGCCCCTGTGCATGTGTGCATGACCCCCCCCACGCTCCCACTGCTTTTGGCATGTGACGGCGCAGTCGGCGCGGTAAGCCCATTTTTCACCCTCCCCACGCTCCAAAGGCTTTTTTGGAGCCTGGGGAGGGCAAAAACAGCCTTCCCGACCCCCACCCCACAGGCCAGAAACGGTACGTTTGCCGACTTCTGGTGGGACCGTAAGGCCTGAAAATCAGCTGGCCACCACACGCATGAGCGCTGGAGCTGGACTAGGGCAACACTCACGTGCCCACTGACATGGCTACACGTGCCACAGGTTCGCCATCATGGCTCTAGGGTTTAAATGATCCTCCCAGTCCCCAACCTAACTTTTATCTTATATACCATAAGAATACAGGTCGGAATTTTCATTTTTCTCTTTGTATTTTGAATAAGGAGTCTGAAAGATATTGATCGTATGACGACATAATATTCTTATATCAAAATACTGTAGACGTTTCTCAGGAATGTAGCACTGACAGCATAAAGGAAGCAGCATTTTGCGTTCTAATGCTAATACAAGAGAAAGGTGCTGAGTTGCTTCTAAGTCTTTTTCCTGCTCATTCACATCTAAACATTACAAATGAGCATGGATGGATGAGGCAATTGGCTATACGAAAGAACGTGTGGAGACTGGAATAGTTCATTAGTACTACTGGTCAAGAAGTATTTGTATTCACATTATAGCAGGAGCAGAAGACAGTAAAACCTTCATATCATAGATTTTAATTTAACAGATTTTAGATATAAAATGTTTTTGTTTGGACTTCACCTCTATTCACTTACATCACTAATGTGATACAATTACATAAATGAGGTAAACTTGGAATTTAACAGACATCTGAGGGATATGCTAAATCATGGTTTTACTGTAATGACCAATGCATTATTGAATTAAGTAGGACAATTCTATTTAAAATAGATTTCTGAATGTATGTTGTCTTCCCAACAGCTTTGGGTTTGTTTACAGAACTGTTTTTATGAAGAGCACATATTTTTTGCTGTTCAACAAGACTGCATGTATATGTTCTTATTTATAAAGTATACAATTTCTATTTTTGTATCATTTTACCGTAATATGCTAAATACATAATCTGAAAAAATACCATCAATTGCTACGTTCAAATTATGTGTTTCTATATTTTTTTAAATTAAAACATATGTCTTATATGTATCTGTAGTGTACTATATGGCAAGAGGTTATTTCAAAGTATAAATGTCAAATGCTCTTAACAAGAAAGCACAAACAAATACAGTATTTTCTGGTTACATTTTTAGTTCATGTAGACTCTGAATTAAAATGTTAAATAAGACTGCTTGCAAACATATAGAACTAGATATGGACACTAGGTAATGGGCTCGTGATTAACATTTAAAGCAGGCATACAAATCATATAGCCTTGGCTTCATTAATTTGATCACTCCATCCAAGTGGTCTATATGTTAAAGGCAGTGGTGGAATTCAAATTTTTTTTACTACCAGTTCTGTGGGCGTTGCTTGGTGGACGTGGTGTGGCTTGGTGGGCATGGCAGGGGAAGGATACTGCAAAATCCCCATTCCTACTCCATCCCAGGGGAAGGATACTGCAAAATCTCCATTCCCACCCCACTCTAGAAGTGGCATTTGCCGGTTCTCCGAACTACTCAAAATTTCCGCTACCGGTTCTCCAGAACCTCTGAGAACCTGCTGAATGGCACCCCTGGTTAAAGGTATTTATTGGGAATTTACTTAACAAGTGAGATTTTCAGCATAAATCACTACTGTCCAAAATTTTGCTTAAATTCCCTGTAATCTCATCATCACCACAACTAATCCAAAATGGGGGTTCACCTAAGATCATTAGTTGGGGGTTTTTTTTCATCAAAAGACTTATTTACTCAATATGAAAATCTGCAAGGAAACACCATGTCTAGAAGACAAAAATACCTTTAGGCATTTGCAACTACGTACAAATGACAAAGCTTCCCTATTTTATTTCTAGTATAGGAAAAAGAGTCAATGGATAATTTAGTCTTAACATACAGCTGCTTGCAATTGTCTGTACTACAACTAAGGGTAACTGAGTAGGCAAATTTATTTTGATCCCCTTTTTAATAGAATAAAAATTTATGGTGTAGCTACCATGGGGGGAAAAACAAGTTTGTTTCAGCTTACAAGAAACATGTATGTTTATAATCAGGAAAAATTTAACCTCTCAATTCAGTTCACATTTGTTTTTATAAATTATCACTCTATTTGGTGTAGCTGCAATAAGTTAACAGTCTACATTTCAATCACTAAACTATCTGAGGAAACAAAGAAGTATTTAGCCACTACATATTTATGATACTTTGCCTTGTTTTTTAAAAAGATTGATGTCCTTAACTGTTAAAAAAGAGGCTTTCACTGGTTAACAAAACTTTTCTTATTACAGTAATATATTAAATCCTAATAAAGCCTAATGTAACATTGGTCTAATATTTTGACGTACAGAGAACTGCTAGGCAGTAGCAAGACAAAATAAAATAGAGAATGAAGTTGGACCAAAGGATGGTGTTCTTCTTACTGGAAAGGCTCAATTGTGATTTCTAGAGCAGAACAGGGCATGGTGAGCTCAAATTTGGTGACAACATCAGGATGAAGAACTCCCAACTTCCCAATGCTCTGTCCTTTGGCAAAGATCTCAGCACAACGACCAGGGAAGAAAGCAGAGTCTGAAAGCGAATAAAGGGACAGTTAGTTATTTCTAGGAACTAACAGAAATCAGAGATAAACTCTCAAGAGCACCTAATAGTCAATTGAAATGGTTGCAAATCAACAAAAATGGCTTCCCATTTTAGAGTGTTAACACAATCGAGAAAAAAAAAGCATTTGAAAAGTCAAGCCTTTTTTCAGAAGAATGTATATTTTACATTTTTAAAAAGTTGGGGAAAGTTTTGCCAGGAGACTTTAAAATTCAAATCTACATTTTCAACATAAGGTGTCCAAGTGGTTAATTAAAAAGTTAAAACTTTGAATTACTAGGTAAAATTAGGCTACAGATTCAAATAATTACAACTGAAGTACCTGTATTATAACCCTGCTTGCATTTTTCCCCACAGTAATCTCAATAGAATTTCATAATTTAATGCTAATATAAAATTTTAAAGTAATAAAGTAAATACTATTCTGAGAAAATGTCCACGGGATTCTATTTCAAAAATTATCTGTGTGTTTGTATCTCTCTATCTCATGTTAGATTTGTAAAGAAACATTACTAAGCTCATATTGCCACATCTGAGATTTTTCAGTTGCATTACATTGTAAAGTTATGCACAAGGCAAAGTTGGGGGGGACTATAAAATAATCCTCAAAAGTTCACTAGAAATAGTTCTAAAATCATTAATATTAAATATAGCTAATTAATGCAAGTGCTCTAAGAAGCATTTAAAAAAAAGAATCAGCTGCTGTATTAGAAAACATTTCCATAAATTATCTCAAGCTAATCTCATAGTGTCTTCAGTTGTCTTGAAAATGTGTACCTGTGAAAACAGGATGATGTGAGAAGCTGAATTACAGCAACACCGCTTTATTTAGATTTATGGATTCTGCCACAAGAAAAAACAATACAGAACTGAAAGAAATAATGTCAATATATAATATCATAATGGTCACTATTAAGTCACTTTTTCGCTTGCAAACATGCCCACGGACAGAGTTGGAAAAATATTACTTTAAAAGTACTTATACTGGGCCATGCAGCCAGAGGAATCTTTTTTCATACCCTAGCTACGATTATTTAAAAGTTAGACTGCAGTATCCTCTTAGGTCTCTACCACTTTACAAAGAACAATTAAAATTTACAAATTACAAACAATTAGTTTTGTATGAACTAAACTACCATGGAAGGCTAATTTCTCAGCAAAAGTTCTCCTCTGTTCACAACAGAAGATGTATGCTAATAGACTGACCTAAAAATTAATATGCAAATAGGAATTAATCAAAATTGGTACACACAGTTCTCACAGGTAATAATTTTCTAATTTATTAATTTAACGTTTTTGGGGAGATTTACAACAAGTAAAAAATGCATGATACCCAGAATGCATTGGCATATTATAGTTGCCACTTCTGTAGTATGACAGCAATATGCTTGAGTTGTTTTAAGGACCAATAATGTGCATACAATTTCTGTTAAAATTATATGAAGTAAAATTCCCACTGCTTTAAAGGATGTTCCTTAATGAAACTATATTTTATTAATCTTGAAAGATTTCATTTTCAAATGCAAAGAAGAATAGCTTATGTGAAAGAAAATCTTCAGCCCAATGGCATCTGCCTCTTAACTAGGTCATAGCAGACATCTGACCATACATGTTTTCAATATATTAATTGGAATTTAATCCTGTGTGAATGCATATTAGATTCAAGTCCAATTTTGTAGTTAGGGTCAGCAAACATGTCAGTTCCTGTTATAAGAAAGTTCCCCATGAACTAGTGCACATAAATTGTTATCTTCCACAGTAATAAAAAACATGCAAAAAGGCTTCCTGTGAATTAGTACACATAAAATGTTATTTTCCATGGTAAAAAAAATTAGCAAACTATATCAAGCCTTTTCCTGCTAACTACTGTATTTGTTTTGGTTCACAGGGGTTCTGTCCTAATAGTCAAATCTGGGGACCTAAGGCTGAGAATCACCAAACTATAGAGTAAGATGTATTGGCAAGCATATCTAATAGATCAAAATTATATTATATGATGCAGAAAAAGATGGAATCATATAAAAACACACATGTTAAACCTCTACTTTAAAGCCCATAAAATTAAGAATTTATTACATGCTTTTAAACTCAAATGCCTCAAGGAATCCAAAAGGAGACTGAATTTGAAAGTATATGAGTGCTGTAAATGATACTTAAGAAAGATAAAGCATAAACTCCAAAGTCTTTAGATAAACATACTTGCCTTCTGGAAATGGCAGCTCTAAAACTTTTTAAACCCTATAACATCCAAATAAACTAAAATCAATGATCCATAGTAAGAAAAAGATTTCTGAAATGCTTTGAGGTTCAAAGAATTCTGTTATTAAACTTATGTCCCTAAGAACTGATAATTGTCTTTGTGTTCTAACGCCAAGACTGCTTTGATTATTCAGGGCATCCTCTTTGGTCACTAATCCAATGGAAAACCTGGTGTTTAGCCTATTTTCTGGTTAATTGACCTTCAAAGAGCTTGTTGAATTCTCAGTGTGCTTTATTGTCAAATAGTCTATACATAGCTTCTTTTCTCTATCAATCTCCTTTCCATATTTGGAGTGAAAAGATGAAGGAAATGATATAGGATCAGAGTTAGCATCAGCTTTAAAGACTATACTGATTCAACTCATAGCTTGAAAACAATAAGTAAACAAAAATTAGATGTTGGGCTTCAATAATTAAGAGGAAGGAACTATGCTATCCAGCATGATTATTAAAGGCTCAGTCCAAATATTCCAAGAGTTAATGTTTATTATCTTAACATGAAATGGAAAAAACATAGTACAATACCCTTTGATCAGAAACATGATGCATTCGTAAATCTCATCAAGATTTCATCAGACCTGAAAAAATTAATATCTTTTCTAGGCAGTATAAAGAATTATTTTTCTGAGTTTATGGAAGGTTAATGTAATCTAACTGCTCAAGTTATCAATATGTAGAAACTGGAGGAACGTTTGCAAATATATGAAAAGACAACTTCAAAATGCCAGATATACTATGTTATTTATTGTTTAAATTTATAAGGCTGACCTTTCTGGGTGGCATACAATATAAAAAATGAACAATAAACTAAAACAAAACAGAAAAAAACCCAATCCAATCATATACATTAAAAGTATAAAATATAAAAATATAAAATGTGGCCAAGCAATATAGGAGAGCAAGCTAAAGGGCACTCTCACTCAATTGGGTCCTAATGCCTGAAGGAAGAGCCAGGTCTTAGCAGATTTCCTAAAAGTTAGGGCCTGTCATATACTGGACAGGCAGGGGTCACTCCAGAGAACTGGACAACCACAGAAAAGATATCTTTTCTTGAATCCTCATTAATTATATATTTATAATGAAATACCACAGTTTACTAAATTTTGCAATTAAACAAAATTGTAAAATTTGTAAAATATAACAAAATACAGTTGTTATTTCTCCACTTTGCAATGTTAAGCTAGTCTCTGCTGCAGATCGTTTTCCATGAAGAAATGGGATTTTGCATTTCAAATAATATAACCTATTCTCCTCTATTCCGTAACATCTGTAACATACATCCCATATGAAAGGATAAGAAGAAAAAGAAGTTTACTGTTTACAAAACAAACGCAAACAAGTAAACTGATCTGTGTAAGGAAACTACTGGAAGAGAAACAGTTAACAGCCACTAAAGTTCTTAATACATGTAAGCTAATCCCCTAATTCAACAAGTTCCTCTCATCCCTTTTTTGAAGATCAAAAAGAAAACTTTCTTTTACTGTATATTTGGAATCAGTGGGAACAGGTGTGGATTCTGGATAGGCATGCAGATGAAAAGGTATAATTACCTAGTCCACTTCAGAATCAGGGGATCTGAATTCCCATAAAGAGGAAACATTTCGCTTTCATAACTTTTGTAATGAAGTATGTTATTAATAAAATAAAGCTTAATACACATTAGTGTTTACATCAGCTGGCTAATACCTTTCTACAGCAGGATATAATTTTCCAGTGGTAATTTCATGCAAAATGTACAGCAGATCAAACAAGTTACAAATACTGTAAAATATAACAGAAACAGACCAGAAACTAAACTCGGAGTCTGGTTTTCCAGACTATTTCTTTTCATTTATTTCTATTTCATATTTCTAAACTGCCCATCTCCCTCAAAGAGTGATCTTCCAATATGGCGCTCTATCATCTGCCAGTGGTGCCCTTTTTCATTCTAGGCCATACAATCAGGGCAAGAACTAATTTAGCTGTCAGGTTTCCATCTGCGGCTGCTCCTTGAGCCCCAGCAGTTCTTGCTAGCATGGCTAATTGTATATAATACTGAGCCACAACTTCTATACTGTATCCTTGCAAAAGAATATATAGACAGAAAACTAAATTTTAAAATGACAATATAAACATTTATAGGTCAAAGTTTTTAACTACTATGAAATCAGTTACAAGGAGTGCGGTGGCTCACATGGTTAGGACACTGGGTTGGCAGTTAGCAAGCCCACAACTTGAGACCCGAGTACTGCTGTGTGGCAGAGTGAGTCATCCCATCGTTCATTCCAGGTCCTTGACGGGAACATGAAAGGAGCAGCAGGCAACGGTGATGTCACCGAATAATCCTTTCACCCTGGAAGCACCTTAAACGATGTCATTGACACAAATGGTGTGTGGGGGAGGGGGGAATCAGTTACTCATCTTAGACTGTATGCAATTGTTTGGATTTAAAGCAACAAAAATGTGGTTTGAGAGAGGGGGTGCTTGCAAAGGTGATGATGTGATAGGCACCCAATCTGAGAAAAATATATGTTTGAGATAAGGAGACACCATCAACAACCCCACCTAA
The DNA here is from genome assembly GCA_012654045.1 of Ptyas mucosa. NCBI lineage: Eukaryota > Metazoa > Chordata > Lepidosauria > Squamata > Colubridae > Ptyas > Ptyas mucosa. Next base: position 23,843,101 of record WNWU01000019.1, on the reverse strand, counting down.
CCCCAAAGCTTTCTACTGTACCCTGTTAGCATCTCTTTACCTCAAATATTCCCCTCCTCAGGGATCACACTGCCACCTTACGGGCTTAGGAAAATGCAAAATTGTAATTAAGTGCCAAGAAGGAGAGAACATGCATACTTACAAACCTTCTGGAGCAGCACCTCTTCTGCCTTAAATCTGACGTACTACACATCCGTAAGTTTAAACTATTCAACGTGGGTTATGGATGGCAGAAGACTTAATAAAGGATATATTTTATGATAAAATACCTATATGATAGACAGCTCTGTTATCTACCCTGTTTCCCCTAAAATAAGACATCCCCTGATAATAAGCCCAATCGGGCTTTTGAGTGCTTGCGCTAAAATAAGCCCCCCCCCCCAAAATAAGTCCTCCCTGAAAATATTTCAACACATGCGCAGCTGGTCTCCGCCATTTCCTCTGGTTAGGGTTAGGGAGACAGAGCTGGAAATCAGATAAGATGGCAAGAGGAGCCCCATCTTGCTCCATGCATCCCAAAATAATAAGACATTCCCGAAAATAAGACCAAGCACTTATTTCAGGGTTCAAAAAAAAATATAAGACAGGGTCTTATTTTCGGGAAAACACGGTATATACCATAATGTGTTAGTTTCTAAAAAATGGAATTGGAACCAATTCAGAGTTGCTTTTTTAAAAACATAGGATATGTTCACATTCCTTTTTTCCTTTATAAGATGAATAATCCATTTCACTCTGCAAATCAAAACTTTATGTAATCCACATATGGAGGAGGTAAAGAACAGAAAGTATCTCTAATTCTATAAATAATTCTCTAGAATTTTTGGAGGTCAGATTTTCTGTTCTTATAAAAAAGCTCATTTTTCAACATGGAAAAAGAAAAAGGAAGAGAGGAAGGAAGGAAAATATTTTAGAACTGTAGTCTGCCAATTCTCGTGGTAGTCTAAGCTCTTACTGTATTGAGTTCTATGAACGCAGAAACCCCTGGTAGTCAATTTACTCATGGTTGGCAGTTTTCCTGCTATTTAACGATAATCTGGTCAATTAGGAAGTGACATGATAAGTATCACATTCACTTATTTATTTATTTGTTTGTTTATTTATTTATTTATTTAGACTTATATGCCGCCCTTTCTCCACAAGGACTCAGGGCGGCTCACAGCAATAAGCAACAAGTCCAAATTAAAAGTCAAACAATAAAAGAAACTAAAATTCCCATTAAAACCCCATTCATCCAGGCAAGCCTGGCGAAACAACCATGTTTTAAGCTTATGAAGGAAAGAGCAAAGATCGGGGGCTACCCGGAGCTCCAAGGGGAGCTGATTCCAGAGGGTAGGTGCGCCTACAGAGAAGGCTCACTCTCTAGGGGCCGTCCGCCAACATTGCTTGGCCGACGGGACCCCAAGTAGGCCCTCTCTGTGTGAGTGCACCAGGCGATGGGGAGCTGTTGCTGGCCGCAGGTGATCCGCCAAATACCCTGGGCCTAAGCCATGTAGGGCTTTATAGGTAATCACCAACACCTTGAACATCACCCAGAGGGCAACCGGTAGCCAATGCAGGTCATGCAGGAGGGCTGTGACATGGGAGCTTCAGGACACTCCCATCACTACCTGCGCGGCTGCATTCTGCACCAGCTGAAGCTTCCGAGTGGTTTTCAAGGACAGCCCCATGTAGAGAGTGTTGCAATAATCGATCCGGGAGGTAAAAATCAATGTTTGACCACATAGAAAATCTTGACCACATAGAATGAGAAACATTAGCTCTGGAAACAGGTTCTTTACCCTTATTGTTTGAAAGTTAGTTAATTGAACTAGCAACTAACAGAATGAACTAAAGTTTTAAAGTAGCAAAAAATATTGACTATCAACTAGTAGCTTTATTTGGACTTTATTTATTTTTTATTTATTTTTTATTTTTATTTTTTAAATTATTATTATTATTTTATTTTATTTTTATTCATTTATTTGGACTTTATTTGGACTAAATTATAACTATCACTAGTGTCTTTATCTGGTTTTCTAGAATTCTAAGAGTTGGAGGCATAATAATTATAATTTAATGTTGTTTTATTGTTGGAAAAACAGAGGGAATTATGAACAAGCAAATATGCTCTCACAATCAAAAACATCTCAATGTAACCAGTATAAGGAAAAAGTCTGAAACAATTGTGGAATTTTTCCAAAAGATTCAACATTATGCTACTGTAAAGGTCTGTATGAAGTAATTATAAAACAGTAGCTATACCAAGATTTCCAGTGACATAAAAGCCAAAAGAGAAGTTTCACAGATACTGTTTCAGATTTCCAGTGATTGCTTGTCACTTGAGAGTAACAAAAGGAGGACATTTTTTTAAAGTTATCATTAATTTTCACACTTTTACTTGTACTTTTACTTCAAATGGGAGGTATTATATTGGCACATTAACATGAGTTAACATCTAAAAACACCACAGTAAAATTTTTGATGCAATGTAATGTTGAATATGTTCTATTTTTTATGAAATATTTTAAATTATCTTTAATGAGAGAATTAAATAAAACATTGGGTATTAAATAAATCCAGGAAGAAACATACTTTAACTTTTTCATACTTGCAGCTTTTCATACAAAGCTTAGCATGCTAATATTTTTTAAACAAATCTTTATTGTATCCTTTCCACGGATTAATAATATATTTCTACCCCAACTTTTTTCTAAGATATGACTCAATACTGGCACATTTAAGATTTCTAGGTAGTTTACTATTTTGGTACTAATTAGACCAACATACAAATATTTATAATAATCAGACTTGATGCACTAAACATGCATCTCCAGCAGGGATGAAATCTACTTATTTTCCTTACTGGTTTGGAAGTGCACACGTCACAGGCACGCGCAGATCTTCTGTGCATGCGCAAAAAAACACATTACTTCCTGGTTACAACCAGAAAGTAATGACACCTAGCCGGGTGGACGGAGCTATGCTCCGTTGTCGCTACTGGATGACCGAACCACCGGCCAAGATCACTACCAGACTGGGTGGTCCGGTTCGGTCCGGGAGCATTTCACCCCGATCTCCAGTAACTAGTTAATACTAATTACATGGACCTAATCAGTATCATATCCTAAATAGATTTCTGTTTATATTAGGAGAGAAAATAGGAGTCAATGGGAAGGTAACTCTCCCAACATTATATTTAAACTTTTAATTTAACAATTCTGGATCATAGCTTGCAATTATTCCTGTGACTCAAGTTACTTTGTCTGAAGTAAGAATGAAAGTTCAGCTTTAAAAAATTCCTTAAGCTTTAAAAAATATTAGATGTTATTCTGCAATTGAATTTTAAAAAATATGAACTTATTTAGGTTGTACAAAGCCTGACCAAAGCAGTCTGCAGCACATCTGTAACACAAAAACCATTACTTACTGTAGATTAGAGTGTGACAAATCAAATACAAGTGTTTCAAATTTTGGTTTCTTTCTTCCCTCGTTTTTATAACTACAGCATGATTTTTAAAAAAAAAATAGTTCCACATTTGACATACTTTAATAATTTTTCCTTTCCAAATATTTCAAAAGGAAAATGGCAGAATGCAACTATTGTCAGCAACTAGTCATGTCAACAATCCCAGGATTTGCAATCTAAAATTAAGCATGGACCTGCCAATTTAAAACCTACCATTTCCTGGATATATCATAGTTCTATTTAAAGGAATATTAACACCAAAATGTGTTTAAGTCCTAACAGATCTGACAAAAGCAGCTTGGGAGGGCTGTTGTAAAGATACAATAATTCAAAAAGCCAAGCCTGGGTTGAATCTTCATTATCTTAAATCAATTGATCCAACTGATGATTTATTAGACTGAGAAATCACTCAGGTAAGAATGGCTGCTCCTGGGTATACTTTTCATTACCTTTATCAAGAACTCAGAGGAAATCCATCAGTCACTCTGACCAGTGGGCTGTCCCAAATGACATTGAAAATCTCATTACATTACCGTAAAATGTATCTTGCTGCCTTGAGAGCTGTTTTTCATTCATGATAATACACACACTAGACTTTAGATTAATAGAGGCCAGAAAGAGCAAAGAAACAGCAACAACATTTTAAGCCATTTCTCTCCAAAGAAAACAACTTAAGATTTGAAACAGTATTTTCATCTCAATTAATTTACAAGTAGATAAAAAAACCCCTGCAAAATGACTGTTTACATGGGGTGACTAGATGACCTCCAAGGTCCCTTCCAACTCTGTTACTGTTAAGCACTTACTGCAAAGTTAATCAGAAAATATAATAATACCTTCCTGGATATATCTAAAAGAATTCAAGAATATTATTTTTTATTAAATCAATTTAATCATATTTTCCTTTAAAAAAGCTAGGATAATATAACAAATACAATTTACAGTATATCTTTAAGCAGGAGTAGAAACAATTTTTTTCTTTTTGTTTCACTTCCTGTGATCAGAATTGCTGTTGAAATCAACTCTCATTTAGTTTATACCAGGGTGGGATATTTATTTTTTCAAATGTAAGGTTAATAAACAAGGAAATGGGAAACGGGATTCATGATTTGTAACTCTATTTTTAAAGTCAAACAGGTTCTGATCATTCTTATATGAATTGAAAAGTTAATTCACTGGTAAAATATCACATATAAGTCCAAAGGCAGAAAAGTATGTAAATAATATGCCTAAGACATACTATGCTGAAAATTTGTTTCTATTGTTTTTACTATCTGTAAACTATTAACGGTAATTATCAAAACATCTCTATATTTAAATATGTCTTTTAAAATAAACATTTCATAAAAAACTGTGGGGCAGACAACATTGATATTTTCTGCACTGAAGCACTGATAAAATCTATTTCACAGAAAACATTTTAAATCAGTAGTTAATGCTTTCCTGCTCCCATAAAAGTGAATATTGTTGAATTAATATTTTATTATCTTGGAAGAAGAAATACAGTGGTAAATGAAAGAAATAGATTAGAATCATAAGTCTTTGCACAGAAAAAATAAATGGAAGTATCAATGAACAGGGTGATACAGACCACTGGATACACAACTATTGCACTAGAGACTTTGGGTGATGGCACATATACTTTTAAAATTCTTTTACAGCTATATTGCAAACTTGAAAACTATTTTAAACTTAGTATAGTAAAATTGAAAAAGTGGCCTTATGACTGTTAATTTCACTTTGGAGCAATTTAACAACATATAATAGCATCTCCGTTTATTGACCTATCTAATTTTGTAGCAAATCTCTGAGATTTCATGCTCCAATGAAGCAAAACCTCTTTCACTAGAAGCAACAAAATATATTTTCCCTTTGAGCTAGAGTCCTTCTAAAGAAAATTCAGAGCAGAAACAATCTGCTGAACTTTGTACTTTTTCTCAGGAGTTCAGAAGCTTGCATATTTGTCTGATAAGATCTCTTATCTTATAAGAGCAGATAAGAAATGTAAATTTACTTAATTTCAGAAATAGAATTGCATCATGTGTTCCTTCAAATTGTTTTCTTGCTCTAGATTCTAGAACACAGATCTCACATTTCCATATCTGCTAGAAGAGAACATACAGTATCACTCGAAAAAGATAGGATTGAAAATCTATACAAGCAAGTAATTCATACTCTTAGGGAAAAAAAAGTAGCCTGCTATAATATCTTTATATTCTATTCTATTCCATACCTGGGTGGAATAGGAAAATTGCACCAAATTTAAAGATGACATATAGGCTTCTGATATTCAGAACACAAGGAGAATTTGTAAGATGGTTAAGAATTTGTAAATATTTAACTGCTCAGAACTAGGTCCAAATTTAGAAAGTCATGCTTTAGTAATGACTAACTGATTTCAATAGGACTAAAATATGATTACTGCTCATTGGCACTTGTGTTTCTATAAGGAAAGCTTTATTGGAGAAATGTATTTACCTCAATGCCCTAGATATTTGGAACAAGCAATGTTCTATCTTGAATTATGCCTGATTATCAGGGCTATAAAATTTTAATTTAATTTTAATTTTAAGGAGATCAACATTTCACCTATATTTTGAAGCATCTGCTATTATTCTGAAGAAACTGCTATACTTTAAAGACAAAACAGTTTATGAACATGAGATTAACATTATTCATATTTAGATATTAGTGAAACCACTGACAAGCCATAATCAAACTATATGGAGTCCGAATGAACGTTTACAATAAAGGTAATTTTGTTTCTCTATCTAATTATGGGAAGTAAATTATATAGATCTTAAGAAGATAATTGTCCATTCAAGATGGACAATATTTCATGACTTCTTAAACTGAAGTCTGTAATCTGATGTCATACACAATCTGCCTGAATTACAGAATTGTTCACAAATACATTATTATGCACATTTAAAGCATAATCATGCATTTGCCAAACTTATATAACTTTTGTTGAAAATAATGGTCACAGATAAAGCATATCCTTCATTAAAGCAAAACTGTGTCCTTTTTTTAAATAAAACCAATGGCTGTCTGAAAGTTAAGATCCACCTCACATTCATTCCTCATACTGTATGTTCAGAAGAGAAGAGAACTATATTCTATAAATATCTAACACTAAATGAGAAAAACAGGGATCAACACTTTTAAAATAAATACAAGAAAGCTATATTTTTAGCATGGTTATTCATTGAAACAATAAAACTGCATATTAGCTTGCAAAAACTTAAAAGACCTTACTAAAATGCCCCTTCTTTCTACAGAACACCACTATATTATATTCTGTCATGTCTTCAAGCTGAAGATTTTATGAGAATGAAGAGAGCTAAATCGTGTAGGAAATATTTATACAAGCTTCCTTCTTGTTGTGCTTTGATTATTTCCAAATAGTTGCTGTTGAAGCTAGATACTAACTTCCATGTGTGCAGAACAGAATTTTAAAAAACTATTGTTAACATAGTATCATAGTGAACAATAGCACTATTACAATTATATAATAACCTAGTATTTAGAATAAAGAAAACAGTTACAGTATTTGTGAAGACAGTGAAACTTAAGTAATTAGCAACCCTAAGCCACAGAACAATGGATTCGAATTTTAAGTCATTAAGAGATGGACATTTTATTTAATACAGATGTACAAGAACATCCAAATGTATTTTCAAATATTGGCTTACCTTCAGCTGCTTTAATATAATATCCATTCTCTTTACTTGGAGGGACTTCCAGGAGCTGCATGATTCTATCCAGCAACCCATGAATTATCTCAAACCCAGGGTTTCTGTTATAATAGATAGCACAAAGATGCCTATGGTTTTTTGCACCTACATCTAAAGATGGAAAAAGAAACAAAAGAAAAAACATCAACAACTCTGTAAAAACTGCACTTTAAAAACAGACCATATTTGTTCTGATCCTATCAGGTATCAGTGTTTAACAAAACCATGGGTAGAAATTCATAGCTTTGATGGGTGACTATTTGGCTTATCCTTCCTGATAGCTAACTACCAATAAATATGCCCAGCTGCTTGGTAACATGCCTTATCATCTTTCTCAGCATGATACATGCGTACATGTATGTCCAACAGTTAGCCATCAATGAGTTGCTTGAGGATTGAATGGTGAGTAAAGAAGAATATGTAACATATATATTTTCAGAAACTAACCTTATAGCAACATAAACTTGTAACTGATTGATATTAATTCAGAGAATCACATGATTAATACCGCCCTCCCCTCCAACAGCCAGGTTTTAACAAAGTCATCTTGCTGACATATTAATTTTTAAAAGCTGTACGTATTATCCTAATACACCAAACCAGAATTAAACATATGGGCAAAAGTTGCAGTTTTAGGCTCGGAGACCTTCTGTTTGCCTGGATTTCCCATGCCGTGCAAGAAGAGATGGGAAGGGAAAGCTTGTTATAACTTATTCTTCTTTATACACATTGCAATAAATCAGAGATAAACAACCTGAAGTCCCTGGGCTTCTGTAGTTCTCAAACATCCAAAGACTTCCAAAATTTATCATTAAATTGTAATTTTATTTTGAGTGAAAATTTAGAATGAATTTACTAATATTAATTGTATTTATTAGAACTAAATGTAATCATATTCAACTATATCATATAATTTTTGTTAGATTCTTTGGTTCTTTAAGTTTTTGGCAATCTAATATACTACTAAAAAGCCAAATATGGTTGTGGGCAAATAAACATTTTATATCACTGTGATAAACTATGGTCCAATATGGTTTATATGTTGAATGCCTTTTATGGTAAAAAAAAGAAATTAGAAATAAAAATAGCAATATGAAATTCATTTACTACAGACCATATAAAAAAAATTGTTGCCAAACCCAGGCAAAATTTCCTAGATAAATTTAGGGAGTTTTGTTTTTGTTTTTTTGCAAAATAGAAAGAAACTTATTGCATCATTCCATAAAACAATTTTCCTGCTTTCGTTTCTGTTTTAAAGTGAAGAAGCCAAGATGTTAGGAAAAAATACAGATCTATTGTAGAGAGTTCAAAGTGCTGTCTGAAAAATCCATTCCATACAATTTACAAGGAAGGTAATCAGTGGGGGCTCTTTGGAACAAGCCAAGAAAATGTAACACGAAATACTAGTATATGCTGCCCCCTGGCAGCAAAAAAAATTAAAACATATTTAGAAAATTTATCTTTCATACAGTATTGTTATCAGTACTTTAGCAGCAATACCTACACACTGATAACTCATGAAACAACTAATAAATGCCTGCAATAACATTTCTCTGTTCAATGTTTCTGTTGTCTGGTGCTTGTTCTCCAAAATGTCCATTTCAATAGTGACATCATCAGGAGATGGTTCACTATCATATATTCATATATTGTACTGTAATTCAAGCTGAACATTCTGCTCCATTGTTACTATGCTATGGACACACACTCGAATTACACATATTATTGTGGTGTATTTAGAACTATCTATTAATGAAAAATATTTATAATCCAACTGACAAATGTTTACACAGTGTTAAATAGTACTGACCAAATACAACAGCCAATAAATCAACTTAGCCAAAAGTAAGCACTGGTGAAAACATTTGGCAACATAGTTTGGATTCTATTAAGTATGCTAATTAATAAAACTGTGATGGCTAACAAATGTCTTAGTTTTATGATTTTCAAAAGCAGAAGCAATGCCTTTAGAGGATTTTAGAATATACATTTTAAAACAAGTTTTTTTTCATAATACAGTTTTGTAACAAAGGATCTCAAAATAATCAGTTCATACAATAGCAATAGCACTTAGATTTATATACTGTTTCCCAGTGCTTTACAGCCCCCTCTAAGTGGTTTACAAAGTCAGCCTCTTGTCCCCAGCAATCTGGATCCTCATTTTACCCACCTGGGAAGGATGGAAGACTTAGTCAACCTTGAGCCTGGTGAGATTCGAACTGCTGAAACTGCTGGCAGCTGGCAATCAGCAGAAGTAGCTTGCAGTACTGCATTCTAACCACTGTGCCACCTCGGCTCCTTAACATTTTTCCACAAATTAATCTTTTATTAACCCAGCTTAGTTTCAGTGGTGGGTTCGCCTCGGATCGGGCGAACTAGTAGCGGTGCTGGCGGAGGCTCTGCCCACCCATCTGGACGTCTCTGTGCATGCGCAGAAGCATTGCGCATGCGGGTGCGTGCCATGAGTGAACCAGTAGCAACCAAAATTGAAACCCACTACTGCTTAGTTTGCATGAATCCAGAAAGCTGAGATTATTCAGTAAAGCATGACACTGTAAATGGCTTAGAGAGGGCTGTAAAGCACTGTGAAGTGGTATATAAATCTAAGTGCTATTGCTATTTAGCATAACATAAATCCAGGCTAAAAATCCTACATTGTCTAAGTTTCTTGAAATGGGAAAAAAGATAAAAAGTTTAAAGGAATATATTTTAACAGAAATTAGAGGTATATTTTTTGGATCCAAAACTGGCAAGGATGTTTGAGATCCACCAGGGCTATTCACTTTGCATATATTAGTTGCTAAAAAAAAAGCCCCATTCTGGGACGGCATAAACTGAACATAATCATATGTGAGCATAGAAAGAGAAGAATTAGGTCTAGTAAGGATACCATAATCTTCTACTATGAATGCCTCAGTTATGGTGAAATGACTTACATCCCTTATATTTACACTAATGAACATTTTCTTACCCATGGTGGAATCTTTCACTACAATATCAGAAATTTCAAAGAGTTTCAGAGGCAAAGGCATCTTTTTATTAGCTGTAACAGTTTTCAAGAGACCAGGCAACAGTGTAGTCCGTGCTACCTATAAGGACACATAAGGTGCTTGATAAATTATACTTTCCAGAAAAGAAAAGCTGCCAGCATAGAATGGGTTTTCACAGGGTTGTTGTTGGGGAAACAGGAGGAAAGAGTATTAAGTAAGTAGGCTGTTTTTCAGTACTTTGGTTAACTTAAAAACAGGCTAATAATCTAATAAATATCTACATAATTCACCATAAATGCTTATTCCATATTTCTCCCTGATGCAGCAGCTATTCTCATTCTTTATTATTTGTCAACAAAGCTTAGCATTAACAATATTGGCTTGTATTAAATAAACTGAAATATGGATAAAATTAAATATTATAAAATATATTTCCTTGACAAGTGAGAACTATAAAAGTACTGAACAAAAGTTGGCATGTTAATAGTTTCTACTTTAGAAAATCAATAAATAAGGTTGGGAAGAATATGAAGGTGAATGTATTGTCTCATTCACAATCTTGCCTGCTGGCCAGGCATATTATGTATGGGTATTATACTCTAATATAATTTGAGTGGGTTTTTTTCAAGATGGTTTTTGCTATGCCAGCTTCAGGAAAGACCCAGCCTGATAAAGCTGAACGTTCCTGAGATTTATAGGAATTTTGGTTCCAAAACTGGAACCTTCCTCAAAATAGTCCCATTTTGAGAATCTACAATTGCTGACACAAACATTGCTGATGGTAATTTCCTAACTTTGGAACTTCACAAAAGTAGGGAGGGGAACTCAGTGATGTTACAGATGTACCCTCCCAGACAGGTATGATTCCTCCAGCAAGCTATTTTATGGATAGGATTGCAACAATTTTTTTCAGATTCATACTGAAATTCTTGTAGCCCTTACCTGAAATTCAGCTGTTTTGGGATTGGCTATATGTACAGCTTTTGTTGCAGCAATATCAATCCCCAACTTACTAGTGATGTCTTCTTGGGAACACTGTATATGGATATAGGAAGTCAATGTATTTAATCATGTTAAATTACAACTTAATTGCAAGAAGTAGATTTAAAAGACTAAAAAAGAAAAAGAAAGAAGGCCCAATCCCCAACAATGAGTTAGTTTTCATGTTACGGTAATACCTAATTTAGTAATATTTTATTGCTGTAATTATGCCCTTCAGGATTTTAATTATCATTGTTTAAGGAATAACAATTTTTATAACACTTTAGACTTTAAAAAAAAATAATTTGAAACATTGCTGAAAAGATATGGGACCACATTACCAGTGCCGCTGGGCTATTACAAAATTCTTTCAGCACCATTCAAGTAGGAGCAAAGCCACTAAAACTTGGAACCTCAAACCTCCATTAGGATTGTGCATGTGCATGCATGCAGAGACTGTCAGGATCAGCTTATAAAACAACTCAGCAGTTATGTAAAATGATAGGCTTTGATAAGTTGAAGAGAGGTATATTGCATGCACACCACATGCTGCAAAATACCTATCTGAAAGGAGTCGTAAAACTTTTATCTTCCATTTCTTATCCCCAGATGAATTATCTGGAACTATGTTACTGTCAATAAGCAATAAGTCTATCCGGACAACTGTGGCTGTTTCAATGCTGAAACTTAAATTAAACTTAGCAGTTTATTACTATAGTCTTCTTGAAGTTTCTTCAAAAAAGCCATATGCTTTGTTCAAAGCAAGTGAGGCTGTTAGCTCTTGCAAAGAGGCTTTCATCATTCTGAATACTCGGCAAGTAAATCATTTAATCCAGCGGTCTCCAATCTTGGCAACTTTAAGACTTGTGAACTTCAACTCCCAGAAGTTCGCAAGTCTTAAAGTTGCCAAGTTAGGAGACCCCTGCTTTAATCTACTGATGTCTGCTGACATACATATTAGTATTTAAATTACAAATAAAGACCGTGAAGGTGGTTTGGAACTCTTCTTTTTTTAATAAAGGTGACAATTGGACAGTCGCTGTAGTTTGAATTTTCAGATGTTGAAAATAGTGCAAGAAAACTAACTCTCATTCTTTGAACATGCTGAAGCTAGTTTGCTTCTTTATCAACAGCATTCCTCACAAAATAGGAATATTATGATTCCTTCTTGTGCTCTAATTAGTGAAGACAAAATAAATCACTGCAACAATCACATTTTACTATTAGTGTAGCATCATATATGAAATATATACTGGAGATATTAAGAAATCAAGGCTTCACAATTGTGGAGTGCTTCTGTAGTCTATCTCTTTTTAGGATGCAGTACCGTCTAATGAAATCTTATTTTCAAGAAACAGAATCTATTACACACATACCAGAGCAAAAGTGAGGGCTTCAGTAAATCCTGCAGCAGCCAAATCTTGCCTCAGAAGTTCTGTGAGTTTATTGAGAGGAAACTAGAAGAGAAAATAAAAGTTCTTTCTGCTCAATGAATATCATATATTTATAGAAATCACTGTTAGTTTACCCTTAAAAAAAAAAGAATGGAATAACACCAAACAGTTACATCTGGTCTCTGCAGAGGAAATGCAGTTCCCAATTAGAGATTGAATATACGGCCTCCAGGTTTAAACCTTGCCTTTCTGGAAGCCCATCCATTGCAGATCTTTTGAATTTCTCAGATCAGTTAGGCATCTGTTTTGTATCTTTTCTATGGTAAACTCCCCTTGCTACAAGATATGACAGAAAATGTTTTAATTCTTAGGCACAGTTTCCTTCTACAAACTCTTCTGGCATACTTCTAGCCTTTTAATTGACAATACAGACTGTTTACTTTAAGGGTGCAATCTTACTTGATTAGCTATGGTGTACGTTTTTGGAATTGTCATCTGAATGTTATTATAGCCATACGCTATTGCTGCATCTTCTATGATATCACATGCATGGATAATATCAGCTCTCGTAGGTGGGATTTCAACTTCTATATTGTTCCCATTCCCTATGACGTGTGACTTCAAACACATTCTAGTAAGCAGCTTTGCAAGGCTTGATGGTGTCTCACTAAAACAAAACACAAAAGTAATTTTTAAGGAATGTTTTGGGCAAAAAAAGTACGTACTTTCAGCAGTAACTTTCAAGCATTGTAATTCAACATAGCTAGGTACTCTCATAAATCAAGCCTGGACATGAAATAAATATTATCAGAAGTACAATACAAATCCTGATGAAGCTGAACAAAGTATAAGTTCGTTAGACTTTTTAATAAAAAATATACTGCCCTGTTGCTTTCGAACGCTGGCATTTTCAGTGTATACAAAGTGCTTAACACTTTCCAATCAAGTTACCATTTATACCTTAATATACAGCTAATAGAAAATCACCAACAGATGCATAAATGATTTGGGTTTTTTCTATTAAACCCATAAAACTATGTTTTTTAAAAGAAGATAGAAGATAATACAATAATACCAATTCAACTTAGAAAGAAAAAGAGAGTATAGAAAGTACAAGAACGAAAAAAGGGGAAAATAAGAGAAAAGAAAAATTTAAAGAAATGATTTCTAGTCTTCATCCTAACAAGTACAAACCTAGTGATTTTTCACTGTCTATAAGATTACATGTAAGTATCTCTTCTTTTCACAACTCATCCTTATCCATGTGAAAATCAATAATATTTTAGTCTTACTGCTAACAAAAAATACATACAGGATTCCCAGAGTTTCATAGAAGCATGTCTTATTTTAACTTTGGTCAAACAAACTAGCTTTGTACTCCTTCCTTTTGTTTCTAACAATCTTGATTTTTAATTTACTCAGATGTTTCATAGGATTTATTTCTCTTCACTTATTCTTTATGCATCTGAAAGATTCTTCGAGGCTTTAGCAAACTCTTTTGTAAATGACAGATTGCATGATTGTAAGGAGTCATTATCCAGATCACACTCTTGAATTATTTCCACTTTAACTGTCATCTCCATCTTAAAATCCACATTTTTAAATTTTTTCCAGAATTTTACCAATTTCTTTATATTCTAATATTTCTGCATCAGACGAGGTTTGTTTTACTTCTTCATCCTGTAGATCTTCCAAGGTATTCTCTTTCACATCTCAAAGAAAAAGAACTTTAAGAAGCCGTTCTTAACGGGAAGCCGTTGAGAAAAAAATACTTTTCAACTTACAAGTTCAAATTGAAAATTTAGATTAAAAGTATGATAAAATAACAGTCAACCCAATTCTAAATCAATTCAAAGATGATACTCAGAGACAAATAACAGCATTTAAAGCAGATTCACAATTGGACAGTTTGGAATTTAATGTGTTGCTGGTGGATTTGAAGACAAGAAGTTTGGTCTGAAAACAGCAGGCTTGTTGGAGAAGGTTGAAAGTGGCATGGATTTTAAAGACTTTAAAGAGTTGACAGAACTGCTGAGTGATGAACTGGACTTTCTTAAGAAGACAGAGATTTGGGAATGGAATGGAATGGACTTAATATATAACCAACTGAAAAAGGGTTTTTTTGAACAACAAATGCTGTGGAGATATCTACAACAGAAACTTATGATTTTGAGGAATGAGATCCAATTGTTTGGAAAGATCTCAGTTAAAATTAAAAATTTAAGGAAAAGCTTTATTCTTAAGAATCAAATGAGAATGTTTGATCCTACACGGACCGAGATAACAATTGTGGTAGTTTATGGTAGATTAGAAGCCATTGTTGACTTTCTGTGACTGACATACAATATATATTGTTAACAGAAGGCTTTGAAGTTTATATATATTAAGACAGATATCAAGTCAAATTGGTTGGGTCGCAAGGGAGGAAGCTATTATATGTGAAATATATTTATCAGTATTCAACTAGGAGGGACAATCTATGTATTCCACCAACCCCTGCTACTTTTTCCTACATTCTTTTTTTTAATGTCTTACTTAGTTTTGCTTTGTTCTTGTATTTTTTCTTTGAGTTTATATTTTAACAGTGAATAAAATTAAAAAAACTTACTGCAAAAAAAAGGTACTTTTAAAAGCATATCAAGTGGAACAACTGGTTGTCTTAGTCCTTAAAATCTTCTTAATAAAATTTATTTTTAATTATATAGTACACCCCATTAGGAATTTAGATAATGTAATCCAAAAGTTGACAAAAATACTTGCAATGAATTCTCAATGAATAAAGTCAATCTATAACTATTTTAATGTTTACAAAAAAGAGGGAAGACCAAGCTGGTTAATTTACAACCAATTAGCTTATTAAATATTAACAATAAATCCTCTCTGCCAAATCCTGTTAAAATAAATGTGTTGACTAAATGATCCAAGTGAAGTTGCTGGCTCAGGAGCAAGACAGCTTTAAACCAGATCAATCAACTTTTAAGCAATGTATCATTTTAAATCTTCTGGCAGGAAAATAGTCCAGCTGCCAAAGAATAATTCTCTAGGCAATTGTTCATTGCATTCCTAAAGAGAGTTTATGGAAGAAACTGGCAGCCACATATATAGATCACCATTTACTCTGGCTGACTGTGATTTATGATTTATTAAATATTTATAATGCTTTATTTATTTACTTTAATTTCTATTCCACTCAATTCCCAAAGGATCCAAGCAACTTACAATAAACCAAGGTATACGATTAAAGCCAGGAGAAAAGGAAAACAATCACCAATCCTCGCAACAGCCTAAGTGCTATGTTTGAAACAGGATGACAATCAGTTAAATTTTGTCCAAATGCTCTCTTGAAGAACTGTCTTTTAATAGCTCTTTGAATGCACATTAAAGAGAGGAGGTATGAGTAATTAAAATACTTGTCTGAAAGTTCTCCAATCTATACTGAAATACATTAGTTTTTAATGATAATTTTGATAGGTAAAGGTAAAGGTTCCCCTTGCACATATGTGCTAGTCGTTCTCGACTCTAGGGGGTGGACCTCATCTCCGTTTCAAAGCCGAAGAGCCAGGGCTGTCTGAAGACATCTCCATTGTCATGTGGCTGGCATGACTCAACATCAAAGGCACACGGAACATTGTTACCTTCCCATCAAAGGTGGTCCCTATTTTGCATTTTTATGTGCTTTCAAACTGCTAGGTTGGAAGCAGCTGGCACAAGTAATGGGAGCTCACCCCATTACGTGGCACTAGGGATTCGAACCACTGAACTGCTGACCTTTCTATCGACAAGCTCAGCATCTTAGCCACTGAGCCACAAAATTCCTTCCACTGAACCACTGGGTCCCTGATACTGATTCTGATACTGCAGTCATTAAATTGTTTCAATTCAAGATGCTAAAGCTTTTGCTATATAGCGCTCAACTTTTCATCTACAAAGAAACACTTATTTTATAAGCAATTTGGTTGAAATTTATAAAAACCAAGCCACATGGATTTCATTAATGAAGGTATGTTTCTATAAGGTGCACATGAGAATTAGTTGCTTGAAATAGTTCTAAAACTACTTTAGGGGATGAATGCTTGGTCCAGGTTATCTTCATTGAGAAGTTGGACTTGGACTACAGAATGAAAACTTTTACTACTGGTAAGGAGCCATTGATAGTATACTTTCTTTCCATTTTACATACAAGAGGATTTATATTAATGAATTTAACATCTAATTCTCAGAGGTATTGGAATTCAGTAACATCCCAAACTCAGGTCTCTCTGTCCACGGTTAAATGAACCCATTGTGACAGTTTTGCAATCTTGCTGAGTTTTTCCATTGTCTCACATTTGGCACTGAGGTAATATTTCCCTCTACTTCATTTAATATATAGATTGGCCTTAAATATAGGTTAAACACTTTGTAGCAGGAGATCAATCTACCAAAACTCCTATGAAAGTTTCCAGATTATGCTCAATTATGATTGCTGCCAGAAAATGCTGAGTTTGAATGTCTAAACTTCAATGATGGTTTATCTTGTGTTTATGTTTTCTTTTGGTTTCTGACTATTTACTTCAATCAATCAGTAAATAAATATGTGATAAAGATAAAGAATAGGTTTACTGGATTAGATCTGATAACAGAATGCCTGAAAAACTCTATACTGAAATCTGTGTTCAGATAATTCAGGCATATTCATTTTATCATATTAATGAATGGACAGGTTGGAAAGTGTTGCCCACACTCACTATCAACAATGAGTTCCAATAGACTAAGAATGAGTCATGGTCTTTATCACATAGAAAGCGAAAATTCATATCCTTCCTCTTTGAAAGGGAGAATCTTTGTGCTTGTGCAAGACAGCAAGCAGATCTCCAGAGGATGGGAGAAGATCAAGAAGCTGTGTGCCAGGAAGGACAGAAGGAGGAAAGCTGAGATCATTCTCTTTTAGCCCCAAATTAAAGTTTAGAACTTCCAGAAAAACAAAAAAGCACATTTAGGAAAATTGAAATCAGAAGGAAAATCTGATTAAGGACTGTTATTTGGCAAAAAAACTAGACAATTATCTAATTGGAACCGTACCAGATTTAATTTTTGTTTGTGTGCTATCATTTTTATATCTCTGCACAATTTAAGAGCCTTGACATTCTTGACAATTTGAACCAAACTTTGAAAGATCCTGGGCTAAGCCTTAAAAGCCTGTTAGCTTTACTAGCAGGAAATTTGTGACACCTTGTGGTCTGCTAGAATTCTTATATTTACATTTATATATTTACATTTATACATTTATATATTCTGCCAAATCTTTTTTCTTGTTAACCTCATTTATTTTTATAGAGAACTCTTACTTTCCCTTTGTCTTTCATACTTTCTCTTCAGTAATTGTTCTATTTTTACTTTCACAAGTTTCACTTTTTCTTCCAGAAAACGTCCATTTTTTTCCCTTCAGGATCCTCTCTTGGCATTAAAAGAAATTAGTTTTTCCTATGTTAGATCTTATGTGCACCTTTGATCTCTCACTAATTCTATGTATATTTTATTAGAAACAAACCAATCATATATTTTAATTTAGATTCTTTCCCTTGCCACACGTACAAATGAATAAAATGATGCTTAAATCATGTATTCAAAATGGATCTTTAAAAACTCACCAAGTGTCCCAACATTTATTTAGGTCTCTTGTTTCAGTCACAGATATTTATTCATATCATCTAATTTAATCAATTTGTTCCCAGGATTATATTCTTTCAGAATATTGTGCATTTTCCCCCCTCAAAAAGTTGGTTCTTTACTTGTCACCATTTAGTGGAGTATAACATACAATTATCATTAACAAATCAGTTTCCAAGTTTATAAACTACCGAAAACATTCTTAGATGCCAATTAATTATTTCTGGAATATACTACCATTCTATTCATGTTTAAACTTACACTTTTGATTCCATTAAGGTATCTATCAACTGAATTCTATAAAATCAGACCATCTATAATCAGATGTATTATAACATTTTTCTTTTGCTCACAGTCACAGATACACAATGTATCGATCTTTTTTCATTTCATTCATGCTGTTTACCATTTACCTGCCTTATAGTCCTAGCTGCAATCTTCTATACACCGAGATCATTGCCAGATGATCTCGATGTATAGATGGGCCTCATAGATGGGCCTTTGCTATCCATCATGCTTTTGGCAATCTGGCTTTGTCATAGAATTTTTTAAAATAGATAAATTATAGATTAGGTGTCACAAATTGTACTTATGCCACAAGCAGCATTCTCTGCTCATGGTAAGAACAATACTGAACATTTCATTTTGATCAGTATGCCACATGCACAACCAAAGCCAGTTGTCAGGGTTCCAAGTAACAGTGTCAACCCTGGAGCCATCTTGGAACATCTTTAGGGTTGCCACCAGTTTTATTCTAAGCATGCTAACAATAGGATCTCTGTTGTGGCTCCGACCCCCGAGCCCATCGCATCGGAGGAAGAAGGCTCCGAACATGAAGGAGAGGAGCCAGCCAGGCCTCCCTCCCCCAGCCCCTCCTCTCTGGCAATTCCTCAACTGCCGGCCGAAGGAGAGGAGATTAGCCAGGAGCCAGGTGTCTCCGATCGGTCGGAAAGTGATGAGGAAAGTAGGCTGTGGCTGAACCCACTTCAGCGTCGGCGGGCTAAAAGATCCCAGCAAATGAGGAAGCGGGCCAGGGATTAGCTGAGTCACTGGACCACACCCCACAGGCTATATAAGGGAGCGGGGTGGCAGTTTGAATTCTGTGATGGACAAAGTTTCACTTTGGTTAGTTTCTTGGTGTCAAACCTCAGTCGGCTTCAAGGACTGGAATTTGGACTGTGTTGTTTCCCCAGCTGGTGTGTATGTGTTGGTTATCTGGTGACGGAATACCCCCCCCCCCTTGTTTAGTAAAGAACTTGGCAGCCGGTTCCCATAGGGCTGCCCAAGCCTTGATAACGAAACCTCCGTGTGTGCCCTCGTCATTTAACCCTCGTCTGTCTGTGTGGGTTTGTGCTTGTGGGGGACGGGGACAGAACAATCTCAAATCTAGAGACTACTTTGCAAGCTATCCCATTTACTAAGTTGTGATTTAATAGTATTATAGTTTGTAGAACAAACCAAGAAGTCTGGTTAAATAATATATGTCTAATGAATTATGACCAGTCTTGCCAGCTCTTATAAAAATTACCATTGGCTAGAACCAATCACACAAAAATCGTATAACAGATGCCATAAATAGCACTCTATATGCATTTTGTGAAGAAAAAGAACATACCTAATTCCTATCTTCTTATTAATTATTTCAGGTTTTATCTTTTCACGACGATAGGGCAGCTCCTAAAAGATGATGACACAAGAATCATTGCTCTCATATCATTAGACTTGCTTCTAGAACAAACTTAGTATTCAACTAAGTATTGCTAATAAGAGTTTTACTATTTAAAATATTAGTAGCAATCATTATTAAATAATGTAATCAATCTTCCTGACTAAACATATGATAGCAATATTTTCATAACCATCGATCATATGAACAATCATTTAACACATTAGCATCAGATATGCATAAAATAAATAGCTATACATGAATATAAACTATCCCAGGCTTTAAAAAGCTTCTCCAGTATGCATTGCCAGGCAGAGAAATGTCAAGAACTTATTAACATCTTCCTCCATATAACTAACTACTTGTTATAGACAAGTGAATCACCTTCTAATATTTGGAGCAGTATTGAGTTATTCATGTTCTGGAACCTGCTGTAACTGAAAATATGTGCAACCTCTACTTTGTTAGTATATTATATGTTATATATTTTGCATTGGCTAAGAATTGTGTTATTTTTTTTGTAGGAAGATCTTCTCCAAAAGATCAGAAGAATATCTCTATTAGAGGTTTTCTGAGAAGGAAAAATGTCTGCTTCCTTATATAATTAAAATATAAGAAATATGAGATTTCAACTATGCTTTGGATTGTAATTATTTATTTTAACATATAGACAAAAAACTCTTACAGAATTTATACATACATTAGACATAAGCAAACCTTTTGAACCTGGGAAAACATAAATATTACCAATATATGCTAGATGCATTTATAAAATGGCATGCAATAGGGAATTTAGCTCTTTATTAAATGACTTCCAGTGGATGGAGAAGATCACAAAACAATAGGTATCAACAAAAATTTTCAAATTAAAACTATTTGGAATTTGAAATAAACTGTTCAGAGTGCCAAACAGCATTTTTAAAGGCAAAACTGCTCTGTTGAACACTTCATTATTATTTTTTTTTAGTTCAAAACATTTCCAAAATATAGCCTCACTTGCAATTCTGGCAACTCATTTTTCAAATGATTCAAATTTGAAATCCAATCAGAACATTCATTTACCAGAAGACAAACTGAGTTTCTTTCCAAAGAACATTCTAATTTCACCAGGATGCTCTTTACCACTATCACTTACTTCTGATTTTTTTAAAAAAATCTTAATTCTATTCTATAGCGTCAACATCCTGAGGACAATGCCCATGCTTTGGTAAATCATGAGTGAAGCAATTTAGTTCAGATAGAATATGAAGTTAGAAAATGCACTGCAGTGGAAAGTGCTACCATTTGGTACAGCAACACTTTAAAATATACCTTGGGCAACCAGTATATTTTAATATATTAAATAGAAGAGTGTGGGAAATAGTAATAATACCATTCAGTAAGGAAGCTCTATGGAACTCAGAAGGGGTAATAAAGACAAATGTTCAGAAGACAAAATATCTGAAAAAAATTACATATACTAGCTTTCTTTTCCAAAAGTGTTCTGATTCTTAAATATATAAAAACTCTGTTAGCTTTTATAATACTCACTGGAAAGATATAGCTTTTTCCATTAGGATAAGTTACTTCTACTGCTTCAACCCTTAAAAGAGAGCAAAAACACACAATTAAAGCAGAGGCTACAACAAACATACATACTGTTATAAAAAGAAAAGTCAGACTAACTCACGTGAATGGCTTATTGCAATATTCACTGAACATTGTAACCAGGATATCGAGTACATTTTTTGCCTGAAACACAGAAAGCATATCTATTTCTTAAATTAAAATAGTTAATTATTAAATATTATAATTTAAGTAACTGTATTAAATTAATGAATGTTTTAAATACAAAATTACAATATCAGTTGATAAGAAATCTTTAAAAACTTTATTAATTTTCCAAAAATGTCATGAAAAACTGGGCAATTAAATTACTAACTAAACCAATTAACAAATGAAGTGTCCGCATGTCTATGAAGCTGACAAAAGATCCAAACTCTGAGTAGTTCATTACATTATATACATTTATATCCATTTTAATTTCTAGAGACATAAAAATAACTCTACAACTGATTGCTATGAACATTTTCAAATCCTTTTATAAAGCATCAAACTTACTCCTTATATTCGCTTTGAAGCAGGTCACATTTCTAAAAACAAACACTGATCAGTTCTAATTTTATTTTCTAGATCAAGATTAACTTTGCTCAACACTTTGCTGGTCAAGGGTATTTACCTTGGTGAGATCTGTGGCTGTACACTCAATGAATACATTTCTAGTTTTGAGGCTAATTTTTGAATGTTCTCCTAAAAAACAGAAATACACTGGAATTGAAGATGCAATTTTTTTGTGTTCTTGAATTTAAAAGACCGAGGTTTACAGATCTTTCTATGGAATACTGGAATTAGAACTACAGTACTAGAAAACCTAACAACCAGCAGAATAAACATGCATGCTGAGATCCAAGTGATCTTTCTTTAAATGAACAAGAGCTTGCAGGTCCTGTAGGTTATTTTTTCTCCTTGTTTATAGCTGTTCATAATTTTGTACCAGGATATTTGAGAAGTCTTTGAAACCCAGATGTATAGACATGATTACACCTACATTATCTTGGGGACCAAGCCCTGTTGCTGAAATTACTGGTGAAGGTTACAATATAGTCAGTGGAAAGTTCTACATTTGCCATAATTTTGTAGTAATAATATGGTGGTAATTTGCATAAATATCATGGCTTTTCTAAGAAATTGATATCATTTGAACTGCAATAAATTGCAAAAGTTATTCTTTGAAAAATGAAGCAATACTGCCTATAGCTAAAGACAACTTTGGTGCATCTATGGATAGTTTATTTATATTTCTTTGAAACATGTTGCAGTATTTATTGAAAGATCATGCAGACATATATTAAGTGTAATCCCAGTCAGTTCTATGTTTTCACAGACCAGAATCCCCACTTCCTATGTCATGAGAAACAAATTACAACTTATTGTTGTCCAGAATTCATTAACTATGTTGCTTTATAATAGGAATTAATGACTGCAGTCTCAGCAGTATGCAGTAGCAGTTTCACTTCCCCATCTGAAATTCTGGCTTCCTATGAAGTACAAATGCACTTCCTACGAGGGTTCACTAGGAGCCTCAATCTGTTCCCATAATGGATTTTTGTGTTTTGTTCTTTACTTTATAGAAAGATACTCAGTCTTATTTTAAAATTAAATTCTTGAGAAATCTGTAACCTTAGAGCTGTTTTAAATGATATGTAGGAATGCATTTTACAACAATACCACATTCATCCTCATGGAAGTGAGCTTCTGGTTATCTATGATGTTTTCCCTATTTACTTATCCTGGGAACTTTTTCCAAATATGTTCCAGATGTACAGTACATGAGAAGGATGCAGACAGAACAGGAATCCAATATGCCAGTTGCATCTAGTCTGCTGAGTAGATTATACTAAGTGTACATATGAGAACCTTGGTGCTTTCTGAGCTTGCTTGTTTTCTTGCAGAAATTTCATTATTCAAACTAGCTATCCTCAGTGCTAGTTTGGGTAATGAAACATCTGCAAGAAAACAAGCATACTCAGAGAGCACCAAAGATCCCTCATGCCAACCCTGAGCTACAAATATTCTCCTTTATTAGTACACATGAGAACTTCAGCCAATTTAAAAAAAATTTTTTTAAAGTTTATATTCAATTTCTGTTAAAGAGATCAAACAATCAGATCTTGAGAATATATTCAAAAAGCATGAAGAGGTTCTTAGAAACAGAAAAAAAAATTCTTATATTGAGGAGTATGTCCTGAAATAAATACAACAAATTTCAGACTATAACAGTATGCCATTTCCTATTTCTTTCATTTAACTGATGTTAAAACAAATATTGCTAAGAAAAGTCTTACCATTAATTATTGGTGGCATTGAGAGAACAACACCATTGCTATCATAGATAACTGGATAAAGTGATTCATTTTCAATAATATGCAGATAGTGTCTAAGATGGCTATCCGTCTAAAACAAACAAAAGTTAATGTTTATATCTTTCCTCAGAAACCATTACACAGTTTCATTTTATAATATCTGTATAATATACAATAAGCCCTAGAATAGATGCATAGATGTTATATATGAATGATTTTTTTCATTGGAAAAAGTCACTATATGCTAGAAAGGTGATCGGCAATTCACTTATTTCCCAATATATTCCTTATGGCACATTCTTTATTCAAAAGTCTATAAGCAGATATGAAATTAGAAATAGAACTAACTGTAAAAACTCAACTGGCTTTCAATTTATTGCTAATCTGTATAAAACAAGCAAACTATCAAGGAGTTTGGATGTTGACAGATTCATAACAGAATGACCACAGTGCAATCATTTTACAGTATCACCGGAAGAAATTTTTTTAATGTTATTCTTTGTAGGAGAAAAACATTAAAAGCAGATTTTGTCTTACTGGACATTAGATTTCAGGCCAATGCTCCAAAATTGTTAGCGAAATGAAACCAGTAAAGTAAATTTGACAGGGAAAATATAGAGAAATACATGAAGGATTATTTATTTGGGCAGGAAGTTGGACAAGAAGACTTCCAAGATTCTTTCCAGCTCTGATTCTATGAAGCATAAGAAGATACCTGAAGAGCAATCAGCGGAGTCTAATCCAAACAGCCATATAAGCAACAGCTACTTAGCTTTAGCAAGATTGCTACATCACAGGCTTTCAGATAGAACTATTATCTAATGTCTCCTAAATCACAAAGTGGGCCTGCAAGCTTAGTTCTACGCTATGACATCTAAATAAACAAATCATAGTTAGGGCAAGCTCTAGTTAGGGCAAGGAACAACAGTAGTATGAGGTCAGAAATGAATTTACAAAAAAGAGAAAACCTATTTTAGCAATGCTCAAAGGTTTACTGGATTACTGCATGATCTAAGGCTTTCTACTATCGGCCAAGTGTTTTGGAACATTCCAAGTTATAAAAGCTGGATGTTAACTCAGGCCAGTGTATAATGCTGGTTACAGTTTTTCCAAATCCGTGAGTTCAGTAGGAGCATTGCATTGTTTGTGTGTGTTTATTTTTTTTTCCAGGTTATAGACATTAAGTTCTTGTTTATACTTTCATGAGATGCTGTTTGCATGTATTTATAATTGTATTCATCCAAAGTCACTATGTTGAGATAAGTGGTCATATGAATTGTATCAAATCACAAATAAATGGAAAAATATTTAGTTGTTTTAAAGTAACCTACCCTGTACATTTCCATGATCTCAGGAGCACTGTATTCTTTATCCTGATTCAATGGTTTGAATTTAATTTCAGGTGGTGGTTTAGCTGTATATATAAATGGGCCAGAGATTGTATCTAGATCATGGGTACCAATTGCAACTAATGATCTCTTCCTAAAAAGAAAGCAAAATGAATTAAGATCTCTTCCAGATACTAAATTCCCATTAAACAGGGTATCAATACAGATAGGGATAAAGTGACAGTCATTATATTCTTGTATAATAAATATTATTCATGTATAATAAACTTTGAATATTACACTGTAACTTGCATCTGAAAAATGAATACACACATATTATATGCAGAAGTTTCCTTCCCATTTTATTTACGTCTTAGTTTTAAAATACCACATAAAAACAGTGTACTTTAGCATTTTCTTTTCAACTTAAAAACATTCTAATTCAATACTTTTATTATTTCACTAAAAAAAATTCTTTTTCAGAATACAACTAACCTGCATATATTTTGATGCAATTTTTCCTGTAGGTCAATGAAACTATCATAGCGGTCTTTGACAAAAGTTATATTACGAAGAACTGCAGCCACAGCATAAGGACGGATTTGGGCAGTCTGCCATAAAATAGATATAATTATTAGTAATAGACAATTTGGATGCAAATATTATATGCTCCATAAAGCAATCAATTATTTAATAAAATTAAGCCTTCATCTTAAACCAAAACATTTAAAATAACTAATTCTGTAGGCTTTAAAAATGAGTATTAATTCTATTCTTTAAATGTCTGTATTCAAAGGAAAAGAAGAGCAGTACAGTTGATCAATATAGCAACAATTTTATGCTTGTTGACTCTTAGCTAACCTCTACAAAAATTGATTTCAATTTGAAAAACATGTATTTACAATCTATGCATCAAGATGAGGATTCAACTATACTTACCTCTTCGTTAATGGTAAGTCTTTGAATTTCACCATTGGGTGGTGTAATTTTTTTATATCGTGGAGCCCTTATTCTAAAATAATGAGATTTTAATATTAAAGATCGGTTTTGGAAGCAAATGTCATCTTAATGCTTCT
The DNA here is from genome assembly GCA_012654045.1 of Ptyas mucosa. Classification (NCBI taxonomy): domain Eukaryota; kingdom Metazoa; phylum Chordata; class Lepidosauria; order Squamata; family Colubridae; genus Ptyas; species Ptyas mucosa. Next base: position 23,816,930 of record WNWU01000019.1, on the reverse strand, counting down.
TCCCCATCCAACCAATACCCAACTAGCACACAGAAACATACAAATACTTCCAGCATGATTCAAAAAGCTATTTTGAGCTTTAAAAAAATTGAAATATTTTGCCTATCACAGCAGATAATTCTGTCATTATCGATTCCTAATGATAAAGGATTGTGTCTTAAATATTTTAAATGCTATTAAATACCAACAAAATGGAAATAATTTGCCATTAAATCTTTTCAGAAATTTATTTTAATGAGTTTTGAATGAAATTAGTTTCCATTTGTTTCATAAACATAAAATGTTTATGATTTAATGTAATATATTGTTTAAACAACAGGCAAACATAAATTACATGCACCCAAAGCAGTTCAAGCAACCTGAATTTCTAGTTATTTCTGAATCTACCCTTTACTAGTACTTAGATATATACCACTTCACAATGCTTTACAACCCTAAAGCAGGGGTGAAATCTAAAATTTGTTACTACCGGTTCTGTGGGCGTGGCTTGGTGGTGGTAGGGTAATGTGACTGGGTGGGCGTGGCCAACTTTTTCTTTTTTCTTTTTACTTTTAAAAGCCTTTTTTCCGCAACCTCTTCAGTCGAAGAGGTTGCGGAAAAAAATGCTTTTAGAAGCCTCTGACGATCAGGCAACTCAGCTGGGATCGTCAGAGGCTTTTAAAGGCATTTTTTTCTCCTACAACCTCTTTGGCCTGAGAGGTTGCAGAAAAAAATGCTTTTAAAAGCCTCTGAAGATCCCAGCTGAGCCGCGTGATCATCAGAGACTTTTTTTTTACTTTTAAAAGCATTTTTTCGGCCAAACAGGTTGTAGGAAAAAATGCTTTTAAAAGTAAAAAATACAGCCTCTGATGATTGTGCGGTTCAGCTGGGCATGCGGGGTGGGGGGTGCAGGGATTTTTGCTACCGGTTCTCCGAACCACTCGCTACCAGATCGGGCGATCCAGTCTGAACCGGGAGCATTTCACCCCTGCCCTAAAGCTTTACAGTCAGCATATTGCCCTCAGCATTCTGGGTCCTCATTTTACTGATCTTGAAAGGATACAGATAGACCTTGTGTTACAACAGCAACTGGGACAAGGATTACCATGATTAAGCATTATGATTTTAGAGTATAATATCAACATGATCATATTGCTTAGTGATGACAATCCCAGATTATTGGTTAGGAAGTAACAGCAGCCCAAGATAAGAAGAATGGTGTGGTACAGAAAAGGAGGCCCTGGGATCACCAGTGCAGGCTGCATATGAGATGGGAGAAGGCTTGGGAGACCTGTTGTAGGCCATGTGCAAGTGAAGGAAAGCCTGGGGATGGATGCCACAATGCAGTGTGACTGTAGAAAGGCTGGTGGAGTGGATGGAGTGACAGGCAAAAGCATGGGAAGGCTGGGGGTTAATGGCATGACATTTCATTGCACAAATATAGGAAAGCCAGAGAGATTTATCAGTATGACTTGTAACCTTTTCTGCAAGCTTCCCCATTGACTTTGCTTGTGGGAAGCCATAAGGAAAGGTTGCAAATGGCAATTATGTACATAGCAACGATTGTAAGCACAAGCCAGATTCCAAACAACCAAATCATGATTATGTGACCAGGGGCACTGCGCCAGCCGGAATATCAAGACTGGGTTGTAAATACCACTTGTTTAGTGCTATCGCAACTTCAAACTGTTGCTGAACGAAGTGGTTAATAAAGTGAAGACTACCTATAAAGTGTAAAGTTTGGATTATTAGGTAGGATTTGTTGCTAAAGCACAAACACATAAAAAATTATTCAGGAGTTGAGATGTTATATCTAAATGCTTACTTATAAGTCTAATACAGCATTTAATAATATTAGTCTCAAATGTTATAGAGTATTACCTCTCTTTAAAAATCTGAAGACCTCTGACTAGGCCTTCCAAACAAAGGAGATCATATCGATTAGCAGGAACATCAATTTTATACAGAATGGTTTCTGATGCACCCTCTGCTTTTCCATCACCTTTTTCTTTGCTTATTATGTCCTTCTCGGAAGTCTAAAATAAAAAAAATATATAAAGCATATTATTTTTTAATTATACACTGCCCAAAGTAATATTCCAAGTGTGGCCTCATCAATGCAGTATAAGGTGGTACTATCACTTCCGTGATCTTGATGCTCTCTCTCTGTTGATGCAATCTAGAACTATGTTGTCTTTTTTGCCAGGTGCAGCACATTGCTGACTCTTATTTAAGCAGTGATCCAATAGAACACCTAGATGCCTCTCACAGATACTACTGTTGAGCTACGTATTTCCTATTTTATATCTATGCCATTATCTTTTCCTGGCTAAGTGCAGGACCTTATTTTTTACATCACAGAACTGCAACTTGTTAGATAGGGCCAAGTCTCTCAAGATCCTTCTGAATCTTGAGTCTATCTTCCAAAGTGTTGATAATTCCTCCAAGCTTGGTGTTGTTTGCAAATTATTCCCTCATCTAGATCATTTATGAAAACGTTGAAGAGCCACAGGCCCAAGACAGAATCTTTATTTATTTATTTTTAGATTTCTATACCGCCCTTCTCCCTGGGGACTCAGGGCGGTGTACAGCCAAGTAAAAAACACATAATATAAACAATTAAAAACCAATTAAAAAGAATATCTAAATTTGGCCCAGAAATTTAAAAAACACCCCGCTTTAAAATCATTTAAAAGGCTTCGCTTAGGCCAGCCCGGCTTGTTGGAAGAAAAATGTTTTAAGGGCCCGGCGGAAGGTACGGAGGTCATGGATTTTTCTTATCTCAGGGGGAAGCTGATTCCAGAGGGTAGGAGCTCCCACAGAGAAGGCTCTCCCCCTGGGGGTCACCAGCCTACATTGCTTGGCTGATGGCACCCCGAGGAGACCCTCTCTGTGGGAGCGCACAGGTCGATGGGAGGTTGTCGGTGGCAGAAGGCGGTCTCGTAGATAACTGGGCCCTATGCAATGGAGCGCTTTGAAGGTGGTAACCAACACCTTGAAGCGCACCCGGAAGACCACTGGGAGCCAGTGCAGCTCACGCAGGAGCGGTGTTATGTGGGAGCGCCATGTAGCCCCCGTAATTACCCGCGCGGCCGCATTCTGGACCAGTTGGAGCCTCCGGGTGCTCCTCAAGGGGAGCCCCATGTAGAGAGCATTACAGTAGTCCAGGCGAGAGGTGACGAGGGCGTGAGTGACCGTGCACACGGAATCCCGATCAAGAAAGGGGCGCAACTGGCGAATCAGGCGTACCTGATAAAAGGTCCCCCTGGCCACAGCTGTCAGATGTTCCTCTAAGGACAGCTGCGTATCCAGGAGGACTCCCAGATTGCGCGCCCTCTCCACGGGGGCCAAAGACTCGCCCCCGATAGTCAGCGATGGCGTCAGCTGGCTATATCGGGAAACCGGGAACCACAGCCACTCAGTCTTGGAGGGGTTGAGCCTGAGCTTGTTCCTCCCCATCCAGATCTTGAGATATCGCACTGCTTACTTCCCTCTACGTAGGTGTACCTCCATTGAGGACTACACACAAATGCAGTTGATCCACAGTATTTTCCTGATCCACTAATGTAATCACTTTATAAAAAGAGATAATAAAGTTTGTCTGGTATAATCTGTTTTTAATAAACCCATGCTGGCTTCCAGTAATCACCTTATTCATTTCTAGATACGCAACAGATTATTGAAAAAGGAAGTAATAGCATAATTAGAACCACTCTGTTTTCATTGTTAAGTAAGGTTTTTTTTACAAAACAGAATCCTGAAGAATTAGGGGAAAATGTTTTAAATGACTCTTGCATTACACCCAGGGGTGGGTTCTACTTACCTTTACTACCGGTTCGCAATGGGGCCACGCGCGCGCTCTCTTCTGCGCATGTGCAGAAGCGTTCTGATGACATCGGGGTTGGTGGGCGAAGCCTCCCACGTGTTTTACTACCGGTTCTATAGAACCGGTGCGAACCGGGGACAACCCACCACTGATTACACCACACCCATCCCATCTACAGTAAGTCTGCAATAAATATAACAGTAAAAATACGTACAATTTCATCAAGTTCCAAACCAAATTCAAAACACAGTTCATCAAATTCTTCATCAGCTGCAAAAAAAAAAAAGGTTTTTACTATTGGTTATCTATTAAAGTGGAATTAATGCATCTTTTGGAAAAAGATAACTGATTTCATCTTAATATTTGGTTAAATATCATTCAGAAGGATTTCGAAGCAACAGGAAATGATGCAATTTTGATAAGCAACCAATGTAATATCCTTCCATTTTCATAGCTATCGTGGGCTAATGATCTTTATTAATCAATAAGTAAGGTTGTTTTTGCCTGGCTTCTTGCTGGAAAATAAAAGCCCCACCCCACCCCCTTTACCCTTTGTCACTTAACCTCTCTCCAACCTGGTACAGGCTGAATGTGCCGGGAGTACAACTGCCAAGTCCACACCAGGCACGGACTTGGTCGAAAGCAGCGGAGGCTGCAGTCCATCGTATTTTGGTAAGCACCAAATCAGGGCAAGATAATGTGCCTTTTCGCCCCTGAGCTCGAAGAACTTTATGAAAGCTCCATTATGCTCCGAACCTACTAAGGTGCCCCTTTCTTACCCTTAACCGAGCTGCCCCACATCTAGTGCAAAATATCATCGCAATGACCTCTTTCCCCACCTCTTCTGACCAAAAGACACGCTCACGACAAGCCCCCAAAGCTTTTCCTTACTGTAGCTTCTTCCCAAGGCTTGAAAAAGCAGATCTCGCTTCACGCCGACAGTCGGCATGGCTCACTAGCAGTTCCTGACAATTACTTTCCTTCGCGGCGCATGCGCTAGGTTTGCTGTCACTAAGGAAGGCCCCGGGGACTTCAAATCTCTGACGTTAAGGACTGGTGCCTAAATTTCTGCCCAATCCAAATTCTGCTTTTTTTTTTTTTGCTACCTCTTCGTTCGAAAGGATAAAAAAAAGTATAAAGTCTGTCAAAATCCTGTGTTCTTAAAGTGGTGAATAACCCGGCAGAGAGAAGCTCGTATTAAGTTTGTTTTGCGTTGATCAGGCTTGCCGCAGACAGCTAACCATTCCAGCCGGAAAAAAGGGAGACGTTTTGGTTTCTAGATTTACGAATAGTAAATGGTGTAGAACGGGTTCGACCTGGCACCGTGTGTCAACTTGGTAACAAGAAACAACGTGTAAGTTACTTCTTGCATGTAAGTTAGTGCAAACTAACATGTTGGCATCAAACTGAATACTGGCTCTGAGATAGGCAGGTACAGATGTGTAAATCAATTTAAATAGAATGGTTGAGTTTTTGTTTTGTTTTGCAATTTCAAATGGGTTTATGAATGGGTTTGTGTTTATTTAATTTATACTCCTATTTGCTTTCAGCATACAGTAAAATCGTACCTGATAATTTTATAGCAGTGTTTTTCAAACTGGCAACTTGGAGACGTGTGGACTTCAACTGTAGAATTCCCAGCCAGCAGAATTTCGAGAATTGAAGTTCACACATCTTAAAAGTATGAGATATACAGCCCCGTGTTGTTCAGTAAATTTGGTTTCAGAGAAACGGAATTGTTGCCTTAGAATCTAGGTACACTTATTGATTCACATGTAATACTGCTCGGGTTTGCACATTACATAAACTCATGATATTGTTAGGCAGTTTGTTAAGTTAGTCTTATTTAGATACATTCAGGCATCGGAGTCTCAAAAAGACTTACAAGGCTTGGATGTAAATCTCTCTAACACTTCTTTTTTTTAATTATTCAGGAATCTCAGAGTATATGCAGTATGGGCAGAGAAAAATGTGCAGGATGTTTTGGGAGCAGAAGGTTCGTTTGCAATCAAATGGTGATTTTATTTAGTGATGGCATGTGCACTCTAAGCTGTAAATTCTGCTTTATAAAGTACAATAGTGGACTTTTTGCAATAAGGAGAGACATAATAGACGTGAAAATTGTCATACAGAAAAATGCATACATTTATTCAAAGTTATTCCAAAATCAGGACAAATAACAATTAGATAAAATTACAAAGAAGTAAAATGTAGTTGGGCATAGAAAAAAATTCTTAACAGTGTGGACTGTTCAACAATGGAACAATCTGCCTTGGGAATTTATTTTTTATTTTTATTTTTTAATTTGATTTATATGCCGTTGATTTATATTTGTTAGATTTATTATCTTTATTAGAGAGATTAAACATTTCTCAGATAATTCAGTTCATTAACATGTTCAAGGTATAATATTAATAATATCCTGGAGAAAATCTATCCATCTGCTTGCTAAGAGTTGACTCTGAGTTGGCATATGACTAAAATTCGAAAACACACATAGAAAAGCACATAAATGATTATCCAAAGATAATAAACAATAAATAAATATATGCAGCAATTACATTTTAAGTGTTTTTCCTAAATAATTTGGTTGTGGTATTAAAAAATGCTAATAAATTCCCCTCATACTTCAAGGGAAAGAGCCCACTGTAAAGCACAGTAGCAGAGAAGTAGAATGTGTAAGTTTTCTTCATGAAAATGGGAGTCAAGCAACAAATTCTGCCAGGACATCTATATGGTTCTAGGCCAGTTGAAGAAGTCTTGAATATACCTTGGATATACCTTGGTAACAAGATTTGTAGGGCTTATATAATATTCATTTATTGAATCATCATGTAACAACAATATAATATTAAGCTCATAAGATATTGGCATAATTACATTTTTTTTGTGGGAAACCCTATATTTTTTTTACAAAAATAAGACTGAAAAAAGTGAGACTGTTTTAAATTTCTGAAAATATCATGTGTAGTTATGGGTGCCAGTGATGGGCAGCATATACAGTGATAGTTACCATCACTGGTTACCCCTAGGTTTGCTTATGTAACACTTCTGTTATGCAAGCTTCACTGGCTAGTTTCTTTTCAAGTGAAAATTCAAGGTGCTGGTCATCACTATTAAAGTTCTAAATGGTACAGATTATCTGTGGGACTGCCTTTCCCTAAGAACATCTACCCTACCAGTTTATAATAAGATGGGCACACTCCTAGTCCCTTTTTTTTTAAGCATTGCCATTTTATGGGATCTAAGAAGTGTACCTTTTCCATGGCAACCCTTGCCCTATGGAACACTTTCCCCCCTGAAGTTCTGCAAAGTCTCTAACACTCCTAGCCTTCTGTAAAACACTGAAGACTTGGCTTTCCCCCCAAGTGCTGGAATAGGATGAGATGACTGCATATAGGAATCTTGATTTGGTATCAGGTTTTTATGTTCAATATGTTTAGTTTTATAGTTTTAATATGATTTTTATGTTGATTTAATTTTTGATTGGGAGCCGCCCAGAGTTTGTTATAAGGCTATACAAGATCCCCAGGACCAGACTTTAAGGAACACTGGTCTAAATAGTAGGTCTTCAGATAGATTCCATCAATTCTATCAATGGAATCAATTTCAGGGGCCACAAATTATGAATCTTTTTAAAACAAAAGCAAACAAATTGCTTTATATCTTAGTACAGTGTGTGATTCCAGCCATTGGGTAAATGAACAAAGGCTTCAAATAAATGAAAATTTAAGAAGAATCTCTTTTTCTCTTTTCTCCATTATTGGCATTAATAGGGGTCATAAGCATATCTTGCATAATAGTTAAGCAATATCTTTGCTTCTTCAGGATTAATTTAATACCAACTCAAAGCCCTTTATCTGAATTCACCAGACCACTGTTGCTTGAACGTCTGGCTTGCAGTTCATTTGTCTTTGTTTTTGTGCTACAGGTCATCATTCAAAACAAACAGGCAACTATAAGCAGTTGTTCCCATATTAATCATCTGTACAGATCAAGGGCATAGTGTCATACATAAAGAAGAATGGAACTTTAAGGAACGTTAACTCAAAGCCCAGGAAAACAGGTGACAGAATAAGGTCTCCTATTAGGTTTCTGAATATGGATACAACCTTGCTGAATGGCATTTCTAAGTTTAATGCAGCTACCGTATTTATTGGTGTATAACACGCACTTTCCCCCCCTGAAAATAGGGGGCAAATGATGTGTGCGTGTTATACGCCGATATAATGTTAAGAAGCCATGTTTTTACAGTATTAACAAGTACCGTATACACCATATACACCGCCGATATAATGTACCGTACATACCGCACAGCAGCGAGTGGATCAGTAGCAGCGTGTGGAGTGTGAGTAACGGCAATCAGTAGGTAACGGCAAGCCCAGGCAACCCGCGCCTTCCTCACGTCTAATTCTCGCGGCCGTCGGAGCGTAACCACGGTAACACTCTGCACTGCGAGAGTTTGCAGACTCGCGAGAGTTTGCTGTCTGAGGCAGGAGAACTTGTACCCGTCAGGTACAAGTAAAGTAGTGAAGTAAACAGGAGTGGGGTTTTCTGTACGGCGTAACGAATTAACGATATTAACAGATAAAATATATGGTAATTATATATGGTAATTATAAAATAATTATGCAAAGTGCTAACATTCTAATTCCCATATGTGCAAAAACTGGTGATACAATAGTGCCAGCATGCTGGATCCAATATGTGCAAGTTGATGGATCCTTAAATAAATAAATAATATTACTGTATGTGCTGAAAATATTCTAAAATTATTTCTATAAAATATATATCGTATATATACAACAGTAGATACCGTACTTTTTAACAAAGTGCTAGTGCATTACATAGATGCTGTGCAGCAGTGTGCACAGATTTAAAGGGGACCAGAATGGCAAAATAAATCTGCTGGAGGGGGGGGGCAAAGAAATATGGTACTGTTTGACAGGGGGATGGGATCTAAGAGACCCACAGGACCCCATCCCTGCAAAGGATCACACAGGATCCAGCGCTGCACATCATCAATCATAGGTAGCGTGTGTATGTGAAGCTGACGTTCAGGAAATGCCTCACTACTTATGATTGGCGTTGTGCAGAATGTAAATTTACACACCCCTGATACTACCTTACTCTTTTTTTTAATTTAAACTTACTGTAGGTAAAAAGTATACCACTGCAGTGTGACTCATCCTGACACTCTGATGCTGAAAAAAACTGCATTCATAAACGTACCGGTACTTACGGTATTTCCCTACTTCTGGTATCCCTACTGGATTTAAAACAAAAGCGTGGAGCATATACAGCTGCCTTCAAGTTGAAGGTTGTGGAATATGCCAAGCAACATGGAAATAGGGCTGCAGCAAGGCATTTTGGAGAGCCACCAACAGAATGCACAATACGAGAGTGGCGAAAAATGGAAGAAAAACTCAAGACATTATCAAAAAGAAAATGCAATTTTTGCAGCGGTATTGCTAAATGGCTAAAATTAGAAGAACAGGTGAAGGAATTTGTACTTAATCATAGAAAAGCTGGTATTGCATTATCAACAAAAATGATAATTATTCAAGCAGTGAAAATCAGCAAAGAGTTGCAAATACATGATTTCAAAGGAACAGCATCATGGTGCCAAAGATTCATGAAGAGGCATGAGCTTCGGATGCGAACAAGAACCAGGATTGCCCAGCGTATGCCAGACGATTATGAAGAGAAGATAATAAATTTTCATAACTTTATTATCAAACAAAGGAAAAGACAAAATTTTGAAATTGGTCAAATAGGCAACATGGATGAAGTACCACTCACCTTCGATGTTCCTTCAAACAAAACTGTGGAAGCAAGAGGTGCCAAGACAGTAACAATTAAAACTTCAGGGCATGAAAAAAATCATTACACCGTGGTCCTTGCTGTCACTGCAGATGGAAACAAGCTGCCACCATTGGTCATTTTTAAAAGGAAAACTTTGCCTAAGGAGAAAATTCCAAGTGGCATACAGGTGCATGTTCATCCCAAAGGTTGGATGGATGAAGAAGGCATGAAGCTTTGGATTAGAAATGTGTGGGAGAAGCGCCCAGGTGCTTTGTTAAAGAAGCCATCCTTGTTAGTACTGGACTCATTCAGATCTCATCTTACAGAACCAACAAAGAGAGAATTTCAAATGTGCAAAACAGAAATAGCAGTCATTCCAGGAGGACTTACATCACAATTGCAGCCATTGGATGTTTGCATTAACAAGCCCTTCAAAGCCTTAATGCGTGAAGAATGGAATAAATACATGTGTGATAAAAACCAACACGAAGTTACGAATTCTGGGCGAATGAAAAGACCTGGCATTTCAAAAGTTTGTCAGTGGATAAAGACTTCGTGGGACGCAGTTAAAGAAGATATTGTTATCAAATCTTTTAAGAAATGTGGCATAAGTAATGCTTTGGATGGTGAAGAAGATGATCTGATTTATGAAGATAGTAGCAGTGAAAGCAGCAGTGTTCATTGCGATTTTGAAGATAGCAGTGAAGATGAAGAGTTTCTTGGTTTCCCAGATAGTAGCGATTTCTGAGTAAACTTTTGTAAAAACAGAATATCCAAGTTTCTTTGTTAAAACAGTTGCTTTTACTGTCCTTTTACATTATTTACCTTATAAATGGTAATAATATTAATAAAAAAAAGTTCTGAGCTACCCTTATTTTGCTTCAAAGTTCTTTATTTGAAATTTAAGTTTTTTTCCTGAAACTTCCCTCTTAAAATGAAGGTGCGTGTTATACGCCTGTGCGTGTTATACGCCAATAAATACGGTAATTCAGCAAAGTAAAGAATGAAGTGTTGTGAAGAATTAGTGAAGAGGGATTTTGTGACATGTTGCACCAAGTTTCCCCAAACCAGTACTCTCTCCAGTGTTGTTGAACTTTGATTCTTAAAATTCCCAGCTAAAACACCAGATTGGAGAACAATGTTTTATACTATTCAGTAAAGTATAAGAAGCTAAAGCCAAAGCAACTGAGAAATGTTCCCCTTATAATCTATTTAGTGTAAAAAAAAAAATTAGTACACACAAACACTCATGTAAATTGCCACAAAAGTGGCTAACTTGCTTTGATGAAATAATTTTGAGTGGAGGATAGCCTATTTATTCATATCATATCTGCCAGAATATAGCTTAATATTTGAGCTACAGTATTTAGATATTAGATTTGCTCAGACAAATGATCACAGCCCGCGATCTAGCTTCTAGAAATTACAATCAGTTGATATTTAATGCACATCCTGCTGTTTGAAATACTACATGGAGGGAAATAAGAGTACTGACTGATACCCATTTCCTTCTAAACTGCTGTTATATACAATGTGTTGAAAGCGTAAAACATACAGTACATGTCTACATTCATTCCGAAAACAGCTAAAACAAATCAAAATAATTTATTTAAAAATTTTGAAAATATAATATGTGACTTTATATACTGTTATCAAGAAATAAAAAGCATTTAATTTTTCGGCCAACATATAAGATACAGTAGTAATTTTACCATGGATTTTATTATTACAAAACAGTTGGTTGATTGATTGATACATATACAGAATCATAATCTATGTGTAGACAACTACTGTACAATAGTTTCTATTGTGAGCCAGTGTGGAATAATGGTTAAGGGATCAGGGTAGAAACTGGGAGACTGGGAGTTCTAGTCCTGTCTTAGCCACAAAGCCAACTGGGTGACCTTGGGCCGGTCATTCTCTGTTAACCCTGGGAAAGAGGTAACTGCAAACAACATCTAAAAACCTTGCCAAGAAAACTGCAGAGACTTGTCCAGGCAGTTGTCAGAGTAACTGTTGTTGTTGCCCAGAGTTGTTGTGCAACGACAACAATAAAAGATTTAATTACACCTGCACTTAGGTGAGCACTAGCCCATTTCTGAAAGATTTCTTTTGGAAGGATTTTTAAAGAAATCTTTGCAAAATACAAAAAATTGCCAGTAATTTATTACAGAATATATACTTTTCTAAAAAGGGAGGAGGAAAATCAAATCAAACTGAATGTTATTAATTATGGCCTGACGTCCGCACTCTTAAAACGATTCTTTAAAAACAAAACATCTGAAGCTATGTGTCTAAAAATTAAGATATACAATCAATGAATAAGAACACTGATTATGATCCTCACTTTTATGCTGTAGAAGTCATCATTTGTTGATATCTGAAGGCTAAAGTAACAACTTTGGCACCATTGTATATAAAATAGCAATCCTTATTACCGTATATACTCGAGTATAAGCCGACCCGAATATAAGCCGACCCCCCCCCAATTTTACCCCAAAAAGTGGGAAAAGTTATTGACTCGAGTATAAGCCGAGGGTGGGAAATGCAGCGGCTACTGTTAAATTTCAAAATAAAAAAAGACCGGTCAAAAGTGCGAGGACCTGTCAGAAATCACCTTTTTCAGCCCTCTGGGTAGTCCTTTTGTGCATATGGACTACTCAGAGGGCTGAAAAAGTAATTTTTGACTGGTCCTCACACTTGTGACCAGTCCTCGAACTTACGACTGTCCTCACATTTTACGTTTTTGCCCTATCTTGTCACCATGATGAAGAGAAGCAGTTGTGAAATGAGTGACATGGTTGTTAAGAATGCTACAGTGGGCATAAATGATGACCAGTCATAAGTGCGAAGACCGGTCAAAAGTGCGAGGACCTGTCAGAAATCACCTTTTCCAGCCTTCTGGGTAGTCCTTTTGTGCATATGGACTACTCAGAGGGCTGAAAAAGTGATTTTTGACTGGTCCTCGCACTTGTGACCAGTCCTCGAACTTACGACTGTCCTCACATTTTACGTTTTTGCCCTATCTTGTCACTCCCACTCATTCTCTTTCTCTCTCCACCTCTTTCTCTCTCTCTCCCCCACTCTGACTCTCTCATTCTCTCTTTCTCTCTCCCCTCCCCTCCGCTTGCATTCCAGCTGTTGAATTCTTTGAAACCAACTAAAAACTTCGGGGAGTGGGGGAGAGTCCCTGTTGGGAAGAAGGGAAGAAGGGGAAGGAAGGCAGGAAGGCGAAAGAATGAAAGAAGAACAAAAGAAGAACGAAAGAAATCTTTCTTCTTTCCTTCCTTCTTTCTTTCTTCCTTCTTGCCTTCTTTCTTCCTTCTTTTCTTCTTTCCTTCTTTCCTTCTTTCTTTCTTGCCTTCCTTCCTTCCTTCCTCCCTTCTTTTCTTTCCTTCCTTCTTTCCTTCTTCATTCTTTCCTTCATTTTTTCCTTCCTTCTTTTCTTTCCTTCATCCCAGCAGGGACTTCCCCACCCCCCAAGTTTTAGTTATAGAAAGTGACAGGAACAGCCCGAGGGGATCCCAAAGCAGATTCCCTTGCAGATCTGTTCAGCTCCGGAGAACATCTGACTCTGTTTAGTGCTGGCTAGCCCAGCCGTCTGTGTGCAGGTGTGTGGCTGCGTGTGTCAGTGAGTGTGTATGTGTGCATGAACGTGTGGAGGGGGGGAAGGCTGAGTGTGGGGGGGGAAAGCCAGAGGCCCAGAGGGCGGGGGGCGAGAGGGGAAGAAACTTTGGGAAACTTTTTTCTCGCCCCTTTTTTTTTCTCCTCCCTTTCCTCGCCCCGAAAGGCCGGCGGGCGAGGCTGCTCTGGTTGCCGCGAGGCTGCCCGAAGCGTTCCTTTCTGAGGGGCTTCTCAGCACCCATGCCTCAAATTCAGTTCAGCCGGGGGAGGGAAGTGGGGAGTTGAGGCGGGGTGGGGGATCTGCGCCCCTCTCCCTCTCTCACATTGGAAAGGAACTTTCCGCTTCAGCTCCCCGCTTCCGAGAAGCCCCTCGGAAAGGAATGCTTCGGGCAGCCTCGCCTGCTGGCCGTTCGGGGCGAGGAAAGGGAGGAGGAAAAAAAGGGGCGAAAAAAAAGGATGACTTTGGATGTTGCTGGGAGTTGCTGGGAGTTGCTCCGAGCGCGGAGTTAGCATCTCCCTTGCTCTTCCAGAGGAGGCTCTCACCCTTTCTCAGCTTTCTCGCCTGTTAAAACTTTGGGAAACTTTTTTCTCACCCCATTCTTTTTCAGCGAATGCTTCCCCTCCGCGCTCGGAGCAACTCCCAGAAACTCCCAGCAAGAGAAGAGAAGGCAGCGGGCGGGGTTAGGGTTAGGGGAAGCATTCGCTGAAAAAGAAACTTTGGGAAACTTTTTTCTTGCCCCTTTTTTTCCTCCTCCCTTTCCTCGCCCCGAACGGCCGGCGGGCGAGGCTGCCTGAAGCGTTCCTTTCCGAGGGGCTTCTCGGAAGCGGGGAGCTGAAGCAGAAAGTTCCTTTCCAATGTGGGAGAGGGAGAGGGGCGCAGGTCCCCCACCCCGCCTCAACTCCCCGCTTCTCTCCCCCGGCTGAACTGAATTTGAGGCACGGGTGCCGAGAAGCCCCTCGGAAAGGAACGCTTCGGGCAGCCTCACGGCGACCGGAGCAGCCTCGCCCGCCGGCCGTTTGGGGCGAGAAAAGGGAGGAGGCGCCTGTGGGGGAAGGAAAGAGCGGGAAGCTGAGGCGGGTGAGGGACGGCGCTGGTATTCGGGGCCAGTACCAGGCAGCTGCGGGCACTTGCCATGGGCCACGCATGACCATGCGGTCGTTCGGCTCCCGCTTGCCTGGCAGAAGCTGCTTCTGCTCTTCTTCGTCGCCCGGCACCGACCCTCTTCAGCACTGGAGCCGCGGCTGCGACCGAGGCCAAATTCAGTGAGTGGCGAGCTCCAGCCGCGGCGGGCGGGCTCGGCGGCCAAAGCGCCCCCGGCATGGCTGGCTGCTCGCTTGCTCACCGGCAGCACCTTCTGCTCCTCTTTTGCCCCTCAGCGGCTCCCAGCAACTCCCAGCAACATGCCGCGGCGGCGCTTTGGCTTCCGCTCGTTAGGCATCGGCCGCCTCTCTGCTCAGTTGCTGGGAGCCGCTGAGGGGCAAAAGAGGAGCAGAAGGCGCTGCTGGCGCAAGCCTCCCTGACCCCTACAGCCAAAAAGGGGCATGGGGGAGGGGCGCCGCACCCCCCCACACCCCATTTTGGCTTTAGCAAGCCTCCCTGCAACCCCGGGAGCCAAAACGGTTGCAGGGAAAAAGGCATTTTTTTCGTGACCCGAATATAAGCCGAAAACTCGGCTTATATTCGAGTATATACGGTAACTAAAACCTACATCAAAATCTTAAATCTAGTCAGAATTCCAGCTGAAAGAAGAGAAAATTAGCTTGTGCCGCAAATCCAGATAAAACCTCCTTTGTGCCATGTGGCACAAAGAAATGCACAGCAGGAATTTGAGTACTGTATATCTGCCCTGCAAATATACAGTTGAAAGCAGTTAATATGCTGTATGTTTTTATAAATGCCAAATGATTGGGTCAGTATATAAAGAGAAAGGATTAACGTTCTTTGGAAAAACATTTGAAGTTTTTTGAAACCTAATATTAAATTATTTTTGTGCGTCTAAAAGTTGCTCTTTGCTCTTGAATAATTCTTTCCTCCTGGATAATTTTTTTACTCTTGGATAATCTCTTCCTTATGCCTTAATGCCTGGGTGTGTAGAATACTTTATTTTTTATAGTACTGAATAAGTTAAGAAGCCTATCATTTGATGGATCATCCCTACTACCTTTCTTGTAGATTGGACTAAAACACCTTATATCCCTGGTTTTGGGGTATAAAGGCTATCCTATTTATAAATAAGAGTAACACAGCCAAAATTGGTAGCAACCAGTAAGCAGGCTTTTTTTTTTACATAGCTTGCGGGGGCTGGGGGCTGGGGTGGGGGGATTGGAATTGACATCAATAATTTCTAAACATTTTACAAATTTTAATTCTTCAAGAAACATCCATTTCCAGGAAAAATTGGTGTTGATCTTTGCAGAAAAGTAGTAAGTCCTTTCTCAATGTGGGACAGAAGAAAACAATTCAATCCTTTGATTGTATCCTTCAAATGAAAGTCAGCTAGTCCAATGGAGTACTGTAGATTGGATTGGATTAATACAATGCATGAACCCAATCTCCACACAGGTTTATAGTTCAATGTACTATTCATGATGGTTATTCCAATGACTGATAAGTGTAATATTTGAACCAAGGCTGGGAAAAGCCATTGCTGAATTATTGGAAAGGACTAATATTTGTAGAAGACAGAAAACATTTGTTTTTGTTAGTCAGAGGCAAAACTGAAATATAACAAAAAAGATATCTGAGATTATTTTTCCCTAATTAGTGTATGCGGTTGACTATAACTCCAAGCAATAGTCACTCCCAGTCACTGGAATTCAATCCAGGTGGAAAACACGAGGTTCAGAAGGCTTGTCTAGACATACCCTGGTCTTCTGGGCTGCCAGATACAGATGATTTACTACTTATTCATTTGACTTCTTCCTGCTTTCTCTAACAGAGACAGCGCTACTGCCAATCATTTTTCTCACAAACCAGTTTATTCTAGTGGTTAAGGCTACACATTAGAAACCAGAAGACTGGGAGTTCTAGTACCATTTTAGGCATGAAAAACTGGATGCATTACTTTGGGCCTGTCATCCTCTCTCAGCTCACCTCACCTTTCAGGGTTGTTGTTGTGGGGAAAATAGGAGGAGGAAGGAGAATTAGGTATGTTCACAATCTTGAGTTATTTATAGAGTAATAAAGGCAGGATTTAAAAAATCTGCTGTGCCCAAGTTTGTAATCAGTTGGGTTATTAGTTCAGGTTTAATTAATCCTTTTAAGAAATGTCTTTGATTGAACTCTGAATCATGAGTTTGTGTAATAATTTTGTGTAATAGCTCATTAAAAAGAACACATGAAAATTAGAGATGATTATGGATTTGCTTGAGGCTTAAAAGTTTGGAACAGATTAGCTTCACAATTGCAGTTATGACAGGAGTTTTCTGAATTGCCTCAATTGCCATAGTTAGCTCATATTTAATATGTTTTTCATATTTTGAGATAATCTTCATGTTAAGCAACGTGAAATCCTTTTTCAAGAGGTGAAAGGAAGGCAGTTTTAGCAAGTCAAGCCATTGTGCCAAACCACACATGTACTGAATCATCGCTCAAGGCAGGATGTATCTCATTCAAATACATTACATATTTCTTGCCTTTTGGAAGATAATTTAAACAGAATTGCTAGGTTCTTTTAATGTAACAGAGTTTGTGATCAAAAAAGCAAAACAAAGCAAATTAAACTATGTTTATGTCAATATCATTTGCTACTCTTCTTCATACAATTCCAGCTTTGCAAACTCTACTTGCTTCTCGAGGGTCCAGATTATTTCATACATAGCTTTATAATTATGAGAAATATAACTAGTTTCTCCTTATCATTTTTCATCATAAGAAAAGTCTAATTTGGGGTAAAAGAATGCCTTGTCATCTATTGCTACTATTAGGTAGAAACTATTCTCTCTGTCTAAAAGGTAAAGGTAAAGGTTCCCGTTGCACATATGTGCTAATTGTTCCCAACTCTAGGGGGTGGTGCTCATCTCCGTTTCAAAGCCGAAGAGCCAGCGCTGTCCGAAGACGTCTCCATGGTCATGTGGCCGGCATGACTAAACACCAAAGGTGCACGGAACGCTGTTACCTTCCCACCAAAGGTGGTCCCTATTTTTCTACTTGCATTTTTTACGTGCTTTCGAACTGCTAGGTTGGCCGAAGCTGGGACAAGTAATGGGGGCTCGCCCCATTATGTGGCACTAGGGATTCAAACTGCTGAACTGCCAACCTTTTGATTGACAAGCTCAGCATCTTAGCCACTGAG
This sequence comes from Ptyas mucosa, assembly GCA_012654045.1. NCBI lineage: Eukaryota > Metazoa > Chordata > Lepidosauria > Squamata > Colubridae > Ptyas > Ptyas mucosa. The sequence continues at coordinate 23,799,401 of WNWU01000019.1, read as the reverse complement.
CCACCTCATCTCTCTGTCTACGCTATCTCTATTCTATAAGACGTTTTAAGTACATATTGTGAAAACAAATACATATTGCTGATCATCCCCAGATTTATCTTGGGATTCTGATCTACTTCTTGTCCACTTCTACATTATAGGATATGCTTAAGCTAGAATCTTTTCGGATCAGGCTAAGCAAGTTTATATATGACTATGGCTGACTTTATACAACCCCACTGAATATAGCCAGATTTATTTCAGGGTAAGAGTTCTCTGATTTGCAACCTTATACAGATGTTGGACTTTATATACTCTTTGCTGATGGTACATAGTTTAGAAATCACAAATGTAGTAATTTCCTATATTGTGAAGAACGTTTGTGATTATTATTTCTAAATGTGCTATTGGCCAACTGCAGCCCTGTAGACTTTTCACATCTCATGGGCATTGCTTTTGATTTCCAAATGTATTGCATTGTTTAATGTAATTTTCTATTTTAAAAAAGGTGGGTAAAGAGGCAACCAGCTACAAAATTCGGTCTGATTTTCTCAACAGCACTCGCTTTCTCTGCCTGCATCTTTTAAATGCATCTTTGAGAATGTATAAATATATTTAACTGAATAATTTTGTGAAACAAATTAACTGAACCCATCATGAACCCAAGCTGATAAATTAATACAGATGTTTTTATTTATTTATTTAATTTATTTGTTGCCCATCTCACAGCAAATGAATCTCATATAGCAATGGTTTTCTAAAACAATTTACTGAATAATTACATCTGATGGAATGAATGAATTCCATCAGATGTGATTATTCAGTAAATTATGTTTTAGAAAACCATCATTTACAAGATCTGAGATACAAACACAACAAATAATTAACAAACAAACAATATTTTGATTTAATTTGGCATTCAATTAAGGTTTATAGCACATGATTATTATCTGATGATGGAGAACAACATGTTTGGAGAACATATTATTGATATTTAGAACTGTTCTTGTTATTATGGGCATATATGCATATCATTTAAAACTAAAATATATGTCTAAAGTGATCATCTGTCTCTTGTATATTTCTGTATTACTGGTCCCTGTTTATTTTACATGGGCAGCTGGGATGTCCTTCACGTTTTGGGTGACCCCATTGGAATTATATACTCTTGGGATCCAGTCCAAGCATTTTTTCCTCATTGCTCCCCAGCACCCTCTCCTGATGAGGTAGAATATCAGGACTTGAGGGAGAAGTCATGATTTCATCCATCTAAACAAATCAGAATTATAAATGATGTGAAAATGCCATCTATACAGCTGCTATTTTATTATGATTTAGCTTTATCCTTTATTATCTTTATAACAATGAATCCATCCACATGTAATTTTTAAAAAGCCAAAACTACGTATTGAAAAATAAATGTGAATTTTAGATATACATAATGCATTTATTGGTATCCTTATGGTTGCAAATTTGAGCAATTGTTATTGCCTTTTACCCAGTTCCATTATTGCTGAACTGAGTATTCTTCAGTTTCACTTTCAACTTTACCCTAGTTTAATTCTTGGAAAATTTCGTCTCCATACAGTTGTTTTGGCAGACATTTTTCTTTCTCCTGTGCCTGCATAAATTATTCTAGCCAAGTATGGATTATAGACTGCATGTACTGAATGTGATGTTATTACAGCAGACAGTCAATAACTGTTAAGGGCAAATAGAGGAAAGAATGTGAGTCAATGATAGGACACATGCTTTGCAAAACAGCAGGTCACAAATATGGTCCCTGTCATCTCTAGATGGGCTCAGAAAGAATTATGTATGAAACCCTGAAGAACGGCTGCTACCTTGATAGTAGTGTAGAGATACATACCTATAGTCCTCTGGTTATGATGGCAATTGAGATTTCCATCACTAAGCAATACAATAATATATTTGGGCAGTTGTTGAATGAATGAATTTAATTTGAGCACTACCTAAATGAAGGTTATTCACATTGAGAATAATGCTTCCAAAACTATTTATAGGAATGATCAGTATAATCAACCAGGGATCATTGTAACTGTTAATCGTACAGTACTTGAAATTATTTCAAAATTCCTATAATTTGCTATGATTAATGGCAATATTTCTGGCTTTAACAGTTCTAGATAATACATTGCTAGTTAAAGTAATATATTATAATAATTAAAATTTATATTTTTGATAAATGGAAGACTAGAAGCAATAAACTGTTTTGAAACAAGTGTGTGCATATAGCTCTCAAAGGGCCTCCACATCTAATATATACTACTGTACATACTACTTCTGATGGGAAAATTGGCTAAATGAAAGTCGGAATAAAAAATTATATGGTATCATTTCCATGTGAAATGATATTTATACTAGCAGCCATGAACTAATTAAAAATATAGTATTCAGTTCAGTCCGAGATAAAAGATATTGGGTGCTTGTCACTGTAGATTTCTTTTCACTATGGAAATAAAGTAGCATGCTGCAATATAATATAAACCAAGATAGGAATAAGGCTTAATTAAATATCTTCGTGAAGTATTATCTCATTATACTTAGTATGAATGGAAGTAGCAGCTGTTCATGATATGGCATTATCAGATTTAATAAAGAAAGGTCAACATTGTAGTTTGTTACTATGGAAACAGAGGGAGTGAATTGTCATTTGGAAAATGAGGTGATGAACATTGTTATGGACATTGTGTATTTTTCAAAGGAACTTAAATACTGAACATAAAATTGCCATATTAAAGCAGATTGTTTTCCTGAGATGAATGCAAGTTATCTAAAGCCTGCTGACCACTTCATTCACTAAGTTATAAAAATGAAATGGATCTAATATTATTGATTTGATCCAGTATTAGAAAATAATTCTTAATATTTATACCATTATTCATTTCAGTTATAAGAAAAGAAAGCAAAAATGACATTTTGTTGCATTCCAAATCCCACCAATTGCAGCCAGCATAACCAGTGATTTTAAAAGGTGAGAACTTAGCTCAATGTTTGTATGGGCCCAACTACTATAGCAATATGATACCCTGAATGCAAGAAGAGACAGGTGCTAGTTACCCATCATCATAAAAACTTACAGGTGACTTTGTTCCAGTGACACACACTCAGCCCAATTTAACTCACAGGTGTTCGTTGTGGGTAAAAAATAATAGGGAATAATATGCACATAGAACATAGAATAACAGAGTTGGAAGGCACTTCTTCTAGTCCAACCCCCTGCTCATACAGGAGACACTCTACCAAGGCTGTCAAACTCGCAGCTTGTGGGCTGGACGCATCACACGCTGGCCATGCCCACGCCTGGTTTAGCAAAGGGAGAAAAAGTCCTGATACGTCACATGATGCCGTCGTGACATGAGTTTGACACCCCTGCCCTATACCATTCTGGACAAATGGTTCTCCAATCTCTTCATGAAAACCTCCAGTGATGAAATACCACAACTTCTGGAGGCAAGCCATTCTATTGATTGATTGATCTCACTGTCAGGAAACTTCTCTTTAGTTCTAGGTTGGATCTTTCTTAAATGATCTCAGATCTATTACTTGTTATCCTGCCCTCATGTGCTTTGAAGACTAGGTCCACCCCATCTTCTCTGTGACAGTTCCTTAATATTGGAAGATAGCTATCAGATCACCCCACTCCTTCTCTTTGTTATACTAGACATAATTAATGCCCACACCTTTTCATTGTATGGTTTAGCTTTCAGACTCCTTATTACTTTTGGTGCTACTCTCTGCACTCTAGAATCTCAACATCTTTTGTGTATTGTGGTGACCAGAACTGGATGCAGTATTCCAAGTGTGGTCTTACTATAAAGCAGAACTAATACTTCATACGATCTTGATACTATCCTGTTGATGTAACCTTTTTTTAAAAAAAAAATTATTTATATGCCGCCCTTCTCCAGAGACTCAGGGGGGCTTACAATGCGTTAAGCAATAGCCTTCATATTTTTATATATTTTTATACAAAGTCAGCTTATTTCCCCCACAAACTGGGTCCTCATTTTACCCACCTTAGAAAGGATGGAAGGCTGAGTCAACCTTGAGCCTGGTGAGAATTGAACTCGCAGTAATTGCAGGCAGCTGGATGTTAAATGCTGCTTTTGTAGGAGGCATTAGCCTCCTACGCCACTCAGGCTCCTAGGACTGCATTGGCTTTTTTGGCAGCTGCAGCATACTGCTGGCTCATACTTAAGTACAGGACCTTATTTTTCTCATCTCTGAACTACATCTTATTAGATAGGGCCCAATGCTCAAGTCTGCCAAAATCCTTCTGAATCTTGAGTTTATCTTTCAAAGTGTTGGCTATTTCCCCCCAGCTTAGCGTTGTCTGCAAATTTGATGAGTTCCCTTCTGTCCCCTCATATAAATCTTTTATGAAGCTGATGAAGAGTACTGTGCCTAAGACAGAACCTTGAACCACCGCTTTACATACTTCCCTTCATTTAGATGAAGTTCCATTGAAGTTGGTGAGCCACTTGTGAATCCATCTAGTGGTGATGCTATCTATCCCACATTGTTCTATATTACCAAGAAGTAGGCTATTGTCTGTTTTTTAAAATGCTTTCCTGAAGTTTAAGTAAATTATATCCACAATATTTCCCTGATCCACTAATTTAATCACTTTATCAAAGAAGGCAATAAGGTTTGTCTGGTGTGATCTGGCTTTAACAAATCCATATTGATTTCTATAATAGCTTTGCTAAAGACTAGGTGTTTGCAAATTCATTATTAAATTATCTTTTGCAGAATTTCCCCAGGTATTGATAGCAAGCTGATTGGTCTGTAATTTCCTGGGTCCATTTTTTCCCTTTTTGAAGTTTTGAGCCACATCAGCTCTTTTCCAATCACCTGGTATTTCCCCAAGGCTTCAGGAAGTTTGAAAGATTTTGTTCAGTGGTTCTGAGATCATGTCTGCTAGCTCCTTCAAAATATAGAAGTAATGGGAAGTAATCTGTCTGGTCCTGGCAATTTGAACTTGTCTAGAGTGGATAGGCGTTCTCTTATCATTTTCTTGCCTATTTTGATTTATATTCCTATTCTGTCTTCTACAATACTGTTTTTGATAGGTTAGACTATTTTTTTTCTTTTTGAGTAAAGACAGAATGAATGAATGAATTAAGCAGTTCCACTTTCTCCCCATATACCCATTCCTATTTGCTATCTTCTCCCATTAGTGGACTGACCATTTCCTTGACATTTTTCTTGTTTTTCACATGTTGAAAGAAACATTTTACAAATTATTTTTGGAATTTTGGGCTGCCACTCTGAAGCACCATTTTGGCCGCAAAGTGCTGGGCAAGGCCTGCACAAACCAAAACGGAGCTCCATTTTGGCCAGCAAAGTGCCAGGCGAGACCTGTGCACACCAAAACAGAGCTGCGGAGGGGCACATGCAGCTGAGAGGCTGGAGAGGAGACAGCTTGCTAGATCTTTGCATGGTAAGTTACCTGGCATGGTAGGTTGCAGGGCGGGAAGCAATTATTGGGGGCATGAGGTATTTCAGTAGGTCGGGGAAGTCCTGGATGGTCTTAAACAGGTGGTCTTTTCTATCACTAAGTCCCCATGGCCTTCACTACCTTGAAATACCTCATGTGCACTTAACGAACCACACATTTAATTAGTGAATGCGTAGGCGAAAGGAGGGAGTGATCGCGTTCAAGGTACGAGATTCACTTTCACAAATCCTTGGGCTGCGAATGGAATGGGCAGGTTCCATTCCATTCGTAACTTGAGGACTACTTGTATTTTGTTCTATTAGTAAGAACTATGTCCAGTATAGCTGACCCTCTGGTTCCCTCCCCTATCTTTTGGATGACAAAGTTATCTCCTAGATTCATCAGGAACCTCCTTTATATCCCACTTGGTGCAGAGTTCGTCTCCCAATTGATGTCAGGGTAGTTAAATTTTGATCTTCTAAATGAAAGTGGGATATAAATCAAGCAAGTAGCAATGGCAATAGTAATAGCACTTATATCCTGGTTCATAGTGCTTTACAGCACTTTCTGAGTGATTTACAGTGTCAGCATATTGCCTCCAACAATCTGGATCCTCAATTTACCAACTTGGAAGGATGGAAAGCTGAATCAATCTCAAGCCGGTCAGGATCAAAATCCTGGCTGTGGGCAGAGTTAGTCTGCAATACTACATCTTAACCACTGTGCAACTATGGCCCCTAAATAATGTAAGTAATGAAATCCCCAGCAGCCAAAGTTTTTTCTAAGGTATTCATGAGATTTAATTGGGACAGAGGAAAAGTTGTGTATCGTAGATATCAATTAATTTACTAAAGTATAAACTTGCTATCATTTCAGACAGACATGTTTTTAATTTTATTTTTACTAGAATAGAAAGTGATAGTATGGCTGAAAATAAATAATCTCCTTATCCCGCCTAGCTAGGGGAGCAAAGAATAGCTTAATATCTGCAATTTGCTTTGAACTTTACTGTATTTCCACCTTTTCTTTGAAGAGTGTCTGTCCCATTTTTTGTTTGTTTATTTATTAGACTTATATGGCTTTTCATCTCACCAAAGATGACTCTGGGCAGCATACAATAATCCAATAAATCAATGCATATATTTTTAAAAAGTCACATAAATATATAAACGTCAGGGCTAAAAGTGCTGGTTCAACTATTTATTTGTATGTTGCCTCTTGCCTTTATTATATTTGCAAATAATTCAAGACAGTGAACATATCCAGCTCACCTCCTACTCGTACTTTCCCCATAATAACAACCCTGGGAAGTAGATTGGGCTGAGAGAGAGTGACTGGCCCGAAGTCACCCAGCTCGTTTCATGGCTAAAGTGGGACTTGAACTCACAGTCTCCCACTTTCTAGCTTGGTGCCTTAATCACTAGTTCAAATTGGCTCTCATTATAAATTATCATATCATAATCATATCATATTGCATTTTAAGTATTGATCAGAGAAAGACAATTTGTAGATTTCTCTTAGAAGAAAAACAGTCTTCAACTTCCTAAATTAGACTAGCTTGTTGAAAAAATATGACAGAAAAAGGTAATTGCAAACCAATTCCATGGACCGATCCTGATAGATAGGTCCATGAATCATTAGTCTTGAATGAGACTTTGTTTGTTTCACTTAACTATGTACTCAGAAGACATTTCTTATTTTTAATCTATAAACATTGGCTGCAGCAGATATTAATAATAAGTATACCGGTATTTATGTGGAAATAGAGCACCAACAATTGAAGGGGGTAAACAGATGTCTGATTAGCTGAAGAAAATGTAGGTCTCTGTACCTGGTACATAAGAAGCTGTACTATACTTGACATAACTTAGTATTGTCAATACCAGCCAGTCATGCCCAAAACCAAGAATGACAAGTTGTGATTCTTCCAAGCTGATTTTGACAGCTACGTATAGACAAAATCTTGGCAGACTCTACCATCTGCATCTACAATGCACTCTGTGAACTATTAGGGAGGGGCTGTCTTTGTCCTCTTTCTCTTACAGATAATATCTGAACTCATTTGTCACTCCTCTGGAATGTACCCCTCCCTCCTGGGAATCTACCTTCTTACTACCCTGTTTTCCCCAAAATAAGACATCTGATAATAAGCACAATCGGGTTTTTGAGTGCATTTGTAAACTGTGGCATATGGCATAACATTTTGTATGGATTCAGCTAATTTATTGAATAATAGCAAAATAAATAGCATTTAGACTAACATAACGCTCCATAGTGCTTTACAGCACTCTGAACTGCTTACAATGCCAGCATATTGACCCCAACAATCTGAACTTTCATTTTACCATCCCTTGGAGGGATGGAAGGCTGAGTCAACCTTGAGCAGCTCAGGATCGAACTCCAGGCAGTGGGCAGAGTTAGCCTGCAATACTGGGTTCTAACCACTGCACCACCATGGCTCCTGTATAAACTATGGCTAGATGAATATTGCAACACTGATTGTTAATTTTTGGAATATCTGCAGAGTATCAGTCAGGAATATTTTTTCCAGTCTTATTGGAGGCACTAGAGATTGACCCTAGAACCATTTGTATTCTACAGCTGAGCTATGGCTTCCATGGACCAGGTGCACTTTGCTATGTTTAACAATACTGGAAACATTATTGTTCTATAATTACATAGGATAAAAAGCACACCTGCTGTCTGTTTATTTTAATCCACTAGATGTCACCTTTCCTTTTTATTTTCCTTTTGTTTGCCAGAATTCTTCATCTCTGCAAGTGGCATCATTAGACATTTGTAATTCTACAAGAAGGGACTGGGCCAATTATTCAGATGTTTTTTAGGGTTTTGTTTAAAATGGGAATTGGAGTAGAAAGCCTCAGGAAGGAAAAACACTCCCATTTCTATCTTTTAAACCCTCTGACTTCCCTTTTTCTGTAAAATGGCCTGACTCATCCTACCAGAAGTCAGCTGCAAGATAATGAGATTTCATGACTTTGGACTATTGGCAGAAGGAGGTTGGAAAGAAATGACCAAAATGGATGCTACTTGTTTATTAGAAGGCTCTCCAAATAGTGCCACTGAAAATTAGCCATTGATCACCAAATTTAGTTGGCGTGATCTAAGGGTGCTAAAAGCCACCGCTCACCCCTGACCTAGGGTAAGCTAATGGAGAGAAGTATCCAGTTTTGGAATATGAGAAACAAGCCTAAAATTATAACCCTATGCTCCCCTAAGAGTAAAACTCATTGCACTAGGTAAATCTTATTTTGAATAAATATTTACAAGCCTGAAATATTAAACATTTTCTACGTAAGCAAGAAGGAAGGAAGTAGATGAATGAGATGTAGCTGCTGAACAGTGATGGGTCATGGAAAAATTAATATGAATAGTTTCTCACAGCATGTTATGCCTGTCAACATTTCAGAATCAAAAATAGGGACAAGGTTATTTCAATGTGTCTCGCACATAGCACCAACGCACAACATTATTTTCAGTCCTATCCTCTCTGCTTCTCTGGTACTCTTCTCTATCTGGAGCTCTAAATGATACTGCAACCAAGCGAGATATCTACATAGTGTGTGGTTGGAATAGGGTAGATCCGGTTTACATTTATTTCATTTTTTTTACCCCAGAGACAGAGAAGGTTTTTCATCACAATTCCAGGAAAAGCTTCATATTCCATTTATTACAGCCAAAAATAAAGTAGCTGTACTAACACAAAATTTACTAACATAAACTCAGAAACTGCATATAGTACAATATTTGTCACTTTGCATATCTACCTAAAAACTGAAATTTTCAGATTGAAAAAGTTGTTTCTCTCCGTAAACATGAGTCACTTTAGATTCGATGGGCCTTCTGACATATGTCTATATTGGATTACAGCCATTGTACATAGAATTAAACAATGTATTTGCCAAAAGTTATGCCATCCTTTTTCCTAATCAATAAAAAACATATACTCAAAAACTTTTTGTATAGAATATTTGGATAAATTGCTACCTGTACACTGCAATGCTAAAATTCAGGTTTGAGAAAAAATTTGTTAAAGAAAGCTTATTCCTGGGTGGCAGTATTATAAAATTCCAGCTATCTTAAACATAATTAAATTGCACAAGCCATTTCTGAAAAAAAAAGAGAGAGAAAATCCTTTATCTCCCCTGTTTGACTTATTTTTATCATTAAGAACTCCCTAGGTACAACGTATTTCTGATTTCTATCTTATGTTGCAAGCAGCAGAAGTTTATCAAAGACAGCTAGGCTTACTCAGAAATCTCTCTACTCTGCTTTTGATTACTGCTCAACTAAAGAATAATTTCCTAAAATTCTTGATACAGAATAGCTATCCTTCAACTGCAGATTGAAGGCCAAGTTTTAAATTTAAATATCTGATTGCCTTTGCCTTTAATTGAATTCAAAAGATAATGCTTCTAGCAATATAAAATGGGCATGACTAGAAGAATAGGTGGAGAATAAAAAAGAAAGAGACTTCCACGAAGTCTTTTAAAGTTACTGTATTAACTTCAGCAATTGCGAATTTGAGATGGGGAAAGGGCAGTATTCACTGCAGAATGCACTTCAAAGACATGATTCATGCAAATGCATGGCAGAAAAATAATAGAATTACAAAATGAGAAGAGATCTTCAACTCCAATCCCTGCACCTAGAATCTCTGACAAAAACTAACAAACCTCTAAGATCTCTGGCAAGAGAATTTGCCACATTGTGAGTTGCATGGCAGATCACTCTTGTGATATGGAATATTCTTCCTTGTAGTTTTAACCCGTTAATTCTGAAATTAGGACCTAGAAGTCCTAATGGACTACAACTTGAGTATGAGCCAGCAGTGTGCTGCATCTGCCAAAAAAGCCAATGTAGTCCTAGACTGCATTAACAGATGGATAGCATCAAGATCATGGGAATGGTCAAGGAAACTAGGTATGTCTAGTCGTCTTAATGAAGAAAAGAATTAGGGAGGGCATGATAGCTGTCTTCCAACACATGAGGGGCTCCACAGAGAGGTGAGCATCGACTTATTCTCCAAAGCTCCCGAGGGTAGGACAAGAATCAATGGGTGTAAGCTCATTAAAGAGAGATCTAACTAAGGAGAAACTTCCTGTTATTGAGACCAATTAACCAGTGGAACAGCTTCCTTTTCAGGTGCACCATTGCTGGAGATTTTCAAGAAAAAATTGGACAGCCATTTGTCTGGGTTGATATAAGATCTCCTGCTATGGGAGGGGGTTGGACTAAAAGACCTCCAAGGTCCCTTCCAACCCTCTGGTGCTATGACAACAGTGAATAAATCCACCAATTTTTCTCTGTGGCAACACTTCAGATACTTGAAAGTTGCTACAGAGATAGTAGATATATTGTGAAGAATGGATAAGGACATGACATTGTTTTTTCAGTCCTGGTCTTATTATTTGCTGTGATGACAGAGTGGCAAAAATAGTGGCCTAGTCAGTTTAAAAAGGAACCTGTTCTAAACATAATCTTTCTCAGTGTTTATTAAAGTACAAAAGATGAGACATAGCAGCACTATCTCTGGAATCTTTATATAACATAGCCATGAGGTCCTGGCTAGAACATATATACCACACAATGGTGGGATTCAGTCAATTCTGTCCGGTTCAGGCGAATTGGTAGCGGCAACTGTGGTAGGCCCCGCCCACCCACCAGGACATAGTGCCGTCCTATTTTGCCATGTTTTGGAGGCCGCACACTTGTACGGAAGGCGCATGTGTGAGCAAAGAGCGCACGCGGAAGGCCAAGCATGCGTGGAAGGTCGCGTGTGCACTCACATTTGCGAACCATTAGGAAAGGTAAGTGAATCCCACCTCTGATACCACAGCATAGTAGACAGCATAATTTAAGAAGGCTCATATGCAAATTAAAAGAGGGAGTGGAAGAAATAGTATATATCAGGTAGCTGCATTAATATCAAAATAAATACAAAAGAGAGATTACAAAAGAAATCTACTACCATTGTTTCAGTGAAAAACATTTTCAATCTGTTCTATTCTAGAAAAACGTTTTGGATGAAAGAAACACTGATTTATAAACTTATTTGGCTCTGACATAGTTTCAGTTTGGTTCTATTAATTAGAAGAGTCTTCCATAATAAATGGAATCATATGCTCCAACTGTGCTGCTTGACAGAAATCACATTATGGCCTAGCATAATATACAATTGATGACAACATTTTTACCTGAGATGCCAGACATCTTCTCTCTTCCTTTCTGTCTGTGTTTTGTCTTCCTTATATACACTCTCTTGCATGAATTTGCCAATTTTAGTCATAGTTCATCATCAACTGCTGTAGATAGTTTCATTGTCAACCTCATTAGACTGCCAGTTATTTTTCTGACAGTCTTAATTTTAAGCCTGATTGATAACAGATTGATTGGAGCATTATTATTATAAACTCAAGACAATGTACAATACACCTGCCTCTAATTTTCCTCAAAACAACAGTTCTGTGAGGTGGTTTGGAGTGAGTTAGAGTTACTGGCCCCAAATCACCCTACTAGCTTTCACAGTCCTAATTTCTCATCAGTACCTTAACCACTACACCAAATTGTTTCTCTAATATCTGATAATATGTGTATACCAATCTTCATTATCTAGAACTAACTAGAATCAATATTTAACTTACTTAAAGCTCTTTAGCCATGTATAGAACTTCTATAGATACTTTAATTATGATGTATTGAATCTTAAAAATAATACTGTAGTGAGTACACATGGAGATAGGGAAGTGAAAATGAGACAAGAAAAGAAACTTTAGACAAAGTGCCTTTTAACAGAGTAGTAAGCAAGTTTACCTTTGTTAATTAGATAGCTTTATTGCTAATTAGATAGCTTTACCTTTGTTGAAGTAGCCACAAATAACCAGCAATTGGCTGCTAAAGTTAAAATGTTGGTCTGTTTAACCCCACCATAGTGCCACAACTTCCAACCAATTCTAACCAGCTAGGCTCACTTCCATTCCAGCTGAGTACTTGGGTGAAGAGCCAGGAATTTATCATCCTCCAAGAAAACTAAGGCAGGGGTGTCAAACTGGTGGCCCGCAGGCCAGATGTATCATGTGTAGGTCATGCCCACCCTGGCTCCGCAAAGGCAAAAAGCGTTGCGATATGTCACATGATGGCACGGAACATGATCAAGTTTGACACCCATGACTAAGACGGTATGTTATGACATACAAGATCTAAACAACTTGGGACTTGAATAAGACCTCCTTTACCATTAAACATTTGGCTAGTCATTAAAATATTTATTCATTAAATTTTTATGATGCTCATCTCACTTAGAGGTGACTTAGGCAACTTACAACCAAATAATTAGGAAATTGCCACTTCATGTACAAAAACTAAGCAGACAGTTATTTTATTCAGATACTACCGGTATATGCCATAGCTGCTTACAGATGGCATGCATGTCTACTGTAGTGCTCACACTCTTGAATGTTCTTCTCTGAAATTTGCAAAATAGAATAGAACAGAATAGAATAGAATTTTTATTGGCCAAGTGTGATAGGACACACAAGGAATTTGTCTTGGTGCAGATGCTCTCAGTGTACATAAAATAAAAGATACGTTCATCAAGAATCATAAGGTACAACACTTAACGATAGTCATAGGTTACAAATAAGCAATCAGGAAACAATATCAATATAAATCGTAAGGATATCAGCAACAAGGTTACAATCATGCATTCATAAGTGGGAGGAGATGGTGACGATCCCAGTTGAGTTGCCTGATCGTCAGAGGCTTCTAAAAGCATTTTTTCCTGCAACCTCTTGAAGTTGTAGAAAAAATGCTTCTAAAAGTAAAAAAAAAAAAGTTGACCACGCCCACCCAGTCACATTACCCCACCACCACCAAGCCACGCCCACAGAACCGGTAGTAACAAATTTTAGATTTCACCCCTGCTAAGATCCTCACAATTCAATGTACAAGCAATATTCCACATATAGAATTTAAATTATATTCTGACTCAGGAGTCCTTGGTTTAAAAACAGCTCATGATGTCTTAATTTACGCATGCACATATACTAGTAGAATCACTTTGCCTGTCTTGCACCATCTTATCAAGTGAACTTTCACACACTGAACTAAGGCTAAGATTTCAACTGGGCACTTTTTTTTTCTGCTACGCAATTTGTGTGGACTTTGACTAATGATTTTTATAACCTTTTAAACAGAAGATTGCCACAGTCTATAGTACACATGAGAAGTTCTCGATATCACATATTGAACCTACATATTGAACCTATTTGTTTGCTTTTGTTTCTTCATGACTTCTTAATTTTCTGTGTTTGAAAAGAGTGACTGATAACAGATGATAGGAGGCAGCCACAGATAAACAGTATTGTATGGGACATTGCTGATGTGTTAATTCTGGATAAACTGATAATAAAGGTTAAAATGTCATAAGAAAATTTAAAATTTTTGACAAGAAACATAACCTATTTCTGTCCAAGTAACAATCATTTCCTATACATATTCTGCTCTGATATCTTGTGATACAATTGCCCATGCATTATTCAGAGGGCAGAATTCTTGACATTGATTCACAAGGCTGAACAGAATGAAAATTATGTCCTGAATGTTATAAATCCATAACATTAAAAGATTCACTGGGCTGACGGTCTGGGGAAAGAATCAGACAGCTGATACTTGCATATACAGCATGACAGCTGTTACTAATCTTCTGGAAAAGAGTTGTTGAGTTTTATTTTAGGAAAAGAAGGTGTCTGTGCCTGTGTGTGTAAGTAATGACTTCTAAATCTTGATCTTAATTCAAACTCATTTCCACCTGCTTAAAGACTGCAAAGTCTTCTTAAAACCAGTGTCTACAAAAGATAGGCATTTGTTTTAAATAAGGTTGTTGGAAGGAAAATCAGGTCCGGTTCCAAGCCAGGAGAAAGATGCTGAAATAAAATGGAGGCAGGCTGCAGGAAAAAAGGTCTCCGTTTATTTAGTAGCCAGAAACATCAGTGACCATAGCATCTTTCTGGAGTGGCTGACAAAATGAGGTTGAGAATAGGTGGGCTTTTATACATTCTTTGGGGCTTTGTGACTGAGATGTCTGTTACTGTGCAAGAAGAATATGTCCTTTAATATTTTAATGGCTCTTGCCAGATTCCTATGGAGTCGTATAGGGTTCATGGCTGGCTCTACCGGCAAGAGGAGAAATGCAAATCCTAGGTGTTTTGTTTGTCTGAGCTAATCTTATTTCAGCTCCTTGCCTATTGTGTTGCTTATTCGGAGTTGGTGGCTGCTTTTTGTTTATGAATAGAGTGGCCCAGCTTTCTGAATGGATACAAAATCTCCATTCCTAAAGACTAGCCTCCTCATGCTTCTGCATGAGGCTGTTTTCCTATAGCAGGAAGACTGGGGCTGCTTTCTGCCTTTAAGAAGATGTCCTATTTTCCTTTAGGGGAAATATTCTATTCTGCCTATTTTTAATATTAAGGAGAAAAAAACAACAATATTTTATTCTGGGAGTGGGGGGCTTACCTACAATATCTTGGATTCTGTCAGTTAGCATGACTGATCCAAAGCTCAAACTAATATGCTCAAATATCTCAGAGAAATATCGACCAGTTATTATATGCAGTATGCCTTTTTCCTTCCATGTCTCGCTGATAAGTTAACTTGCAGACAGTAATTCTCAGATTGTGTGTGTGTATTTATGTGTGTGTGCACACATGCCTTTGTTTTTTGGAAGTGGATTCTGTGACTGGCCAAAGGGTTTTTGGAAGTGAGTGAGAGAGAGAGAGACTGGCCCATGGGCATTCAGCTGGCTTTATACTTCAGGCACAACTGGAAAGTACAGTTTTCCTGGTTTCCAGACTGATGCTTTAACCACTACATCAAAGTGGCTTTCCCATTCTTACATCCTTGATACTTTTGTCTACCAAAGATCCATTAACAGGTAAAAAATAAGATCTTTAGCATAGCTAAAGAAAAAAGAAAAAGAAAACAGTCATGCAGCTGGTCCATCCCAGCTTTACTCAGAATTTTTATTTATTTCTCAGAAACCTGTCAAATGTGAATACATTCAAAATTGTAAAGCAACATGGTCAAAATTTGCAATTTAATATAAAATTCCTGCATAAACATATCGTAATTTCTAATATTATGTATGAATAAAGAGAAAGGGAGCAGATATCATTGTTAACATTTTTAAGGATTAAGCTGTTTTTATATTATGGTGTGCCATGGATTGTTTTAACATGGTGTATTGAATAATTCATATTGACTAGGTTCATATAATGCATTTAAACCATAAAATATGATTTATAAATCACAAACACTGGAGCTTTCTAACACACAATTCTTAAATTAAACACATTATAAGCTGTATTAATATAATGTATGAAGCCAAGTGAAAAGATACCATCCTGTTGTTTACTGGTCATCTGGATTATATAAAACTCCACAACTAGGACATGATTGCAATGGCATTGTCTATTTGCGTTTTGCAGAAACTGCTATTACAAGCATACTATTTCTAATAATAGATTAAAATATATAGCCATTAGGAGGAGATATATATCAGATATACTGATGACCTTATCCTCACATTGGTCAAATCCCTTTTGAAAACTGTCCTCAATTTTTAATATAACTAAATTTTGTAATTTAAATGTGTATGGTGTAAAGATAAGTTTATTTGTAGCTGTTCTAACTCACATTATCTCACTTCATTGGATAACCATGGGTTCTAGTACAATGAGATAGGGAGAAAAATTTTCCCTATCCCCCCCATGCATAATTTTTATTCAATACTTACATTGAATTCCTCCCTTATTATTCCCGCAGCAAAATTAAAAAGTCACAAAAGCTGTGATCTTTCTTTACACAGGACTTGTGCTGACAATGCATTTTAAGGATAAAAACTGAGGTTATTGGCCTCATTAATTATTTTCTTATTCTAATTCACTTTATGTTCTTAAAATATAGCTATTGTTTCTGAAATAGTATTGTGATTGTTAAATTGTGATCTTTATGTAGGTTAAAATTTGGAGGTTAATTTTAATTAAGTGCGAATTGTACTAAACTTAACTGAATTTGACATTCAGGCTATTAATGATTATTAATGGTTCTCATTTCAAAACCTTATAAAATTACAGATTGTAAATGAAAATATATATAGTGGCTCACAATAATAATATTTTCAAATAATATCATTAAATTGAATTGCTTAGAATTCATCATCTATTTGCTGTGTTACTCTGATCTAAAAGAGCCATTGAACTTAGCCCAAATTCAATATTAATTGTAAAATTTTCTTTTTTCTCCCAAAAAAATATTAGGGGAATGTGGACCATCAGAAAGTAATTAGAAAAGGTGCAACTGTTTTAATTGATGTCTTTTCGTTTCTCTGCATGTGAATTTTGATTATTTTAAATTTGTTTCTTCAGATGAAAGAAAAAAGTAAGCATTTTAATAAATAATTCTGCTTCTTAATTACATTATTGGTATTGCTATTTTATTATTGTTCTGTTTTGAGTATTATTTCCTTCCTTCCTTCTTCCCTCCCTCCCTCCCTCCCTCCTGACTATTAAGACTTAAGTATATCAGCAGTTATTTATCTACAATGTACGATGTACAATAGCAGAACTTTGGCAATATAGGATTACATTATCCAAACACTGAGGCAGTCTGATTAAATGTTTCATATTTTTCATATTGTAGACTTTGAAATCATCAATTTTTATTTGATCATAGACCAGCAAATAGGCTTTGGAGTAATCACCTTGCAGGACAGGTTCAACTTCACTTTCTGCCAGAGAAGTTCAGGGAATGACTTTGAGTACTCATTCTCTCCCTCAGGCAAGCCTACCTCACAGCAGTGTTGATGTGGGGGGGAAAGCCCTGAGCTCATAAAGGAGCAATGGAATATAAATCAAATAATATCTCTATAAATACCTATTTTTCAGACTATATGGAGAAAAAACAGCAAAAAATTATTCTTGTCCCAAACAACACAATAAGACATGTATAAAATACCTTACTTAATAAACTTGAACAAATTTGGCTCATCATATTCAAAATATTTTTTAAATTTGTTTTTACCTATTCGTTGATTGCTATTTTTTGAGCTAATATAGCAATCTGAACAGGCTTGGGACGCAACTAGTACACAAGTTGATTATAAAATATTTCTCTAAAGTAGGGTACTAAGATTTGAGAGGAATGAGACTTTTAGTCTACGTAGGTAAACTGTTTTGATTTTTACATTTGATATGCAGGTGCAGATATCTAATTTATTTTCACATAGTTTATTTTGATATTGTAATTATTATTTTGACACTTTATTGTAAACTGACATTGGAAAAATATGAAGGGGGTGTCAGTAATAACAATATAGATTTTTCTTTCTGAAACAATTCCCCATCAGTTCCTAAAATTAGCCATTGCCTGACAAATGAGAGCTGTGGAAAATTACTTTTGTCTAAGTGTAATCCAACATCTGCAGTCTGCCTGTAAGTCTAAAAACATAGAGAATGAAGGAAATTAAGTTTATAAATCATATCATAAAACTTTCATCCCCCCCCCCCTGCTTGCTCCTGACTTATTTTTGATTCAGAATTTGAAAGTTCACCTGGAAAAACAGGTTATGCTCCAACCAGGGAATTCTGTCTGGGGTTTATGTTCTATCCATTTTAGTAATAAATTATTCTTGTACTTTTTGTGTTGAAACCTGGCAGGTTGAGGAACTAACTGGGTTTAAAAAAACTTTAAGAGGTGCAGACAGACAACATTTCCCAAGCTAGCTATGGAATTCTGGGAGTTGAAGTCCACACCTCTTATAGTTGCCACCCTTAAAAACACAGAGGTTTGCGGCGACGGAGCATCGGCGTAGGAAGGGGGGAGGGGGTTTAATCACAAACGTCCCGACAACGCACCTCCCGCAACAGCCATAATGCCGACGCTGCTGGAGAATCCCTGGAAGAGATGGGCGCTGCTCGTCGCCACACCTCGCAGCTGAACGGCGGCAACACCCAACCTAATGAGGGAGGGGTGGGGCAATGGCATAAAGGGCACTACGAAGCAGATTTTCATAGCGCCAATTTTAAACTGAATTACGGCTCAGCATTATCCCGGAGCCTATGCTATCATTAAACCTACTTCACTAACTACAAAAAAAACAACAGAGGTTTGTGTGTGGAAACAAAGGAAGCAAAAAATCTGGAAGCTGCTCTGAAGAAATAATATGTATGATCCAGGAGTCGTCACAATGTCCTTTCAGATCTCATCAACAAAAATAAAAAATGTGCATGCAAATTGTTCTCAAGGCTGTGGATTATTCTGATCTATTATTGGGCATGTCTTCCATATAAATATAATCAGAACATCAGGCTTTCTCATGCATCAGTACTACCTCCCAGAAGATCTTACCAGCTCAACCCTCTTACATTCTATGGCAGCTTTTGCAATATTAATTTCCAGACTGATGTACCATGTTGATACCAGAGCTCTTCCAATGTTTTGATTCTAACAGATCTGCAGCAGAGGTGAAATCCAGTGGGTTCTGACAGGTTCTGGAGAACTGGTAACAGAATTTTTGAGTAGTTCAGAGAACCAGCAAATACCACCTCTGGCTGGCCCCAGACTAGGGTGGGAATGGAGATTTTGCAATATCCTTCCCCTGGAGTGGGGTGGGAATGGAGATTTTGCAGTATCATTCTCCTGCCATGCCCACCAAGCCACACCATGCCCACCAAGCCATGCTCACAGAACCGATAGTAAAAAAATTTGGATTTCACCACTGATCTGGAGAATATTTATTGGCAAAAAGCTGTTTCCTATCTGTTGCCATTAGCTGGATCTCTTACCCACTGGACAAATGCTGATGCAGCTTCTCTACTATTTCGTCATAAGAGGGCTCACACAGACACAAAAGATAAGCAACAAGTTAACAAATCTTCACAAGTTAACAGGATCAAAATGATTTCATCCTGTGGCTGCATCTGCCTTCTTGACTCTTTTGAACCTACCCTTGTGGATACTTCTGGCAAACACAAGAACCCACTAATTGGATGTGCATGGTATGAAAAGTTAAAATGAGTTTGGATAGTTTGAAGCCTCATTGCACATATGCAGATCTAGCTAGCATGGCTAGTTCATGGTTGTTTAGCATATCACAAGAACCTACAAGAATGGGGAAAGTTGAATATATTATGGTTGCTAAGCACACCTGCAGGAAAGTAGGCTTTATAAGATTTGTTGTGCACTATTGAGCACACTGATTTCAAGAAAAGTTCACAGCTTATCTGAAAATATATTTTATTTATTTTATTTATTTACTGCCCAGTGCAGTAATTCTGCTCTGGGCTTCAATGAACATTGTTAACCTAGTTTACAGTGAATTTTTATTTTATTAAATAACAGAAGAACTCTTCTGGCATCAGTGCTTCAGATGGTACTGGATTTCTCTAGGTTTTGCTGGTTGAAGTCTGTAAGAGAGATTAATTACTCAAGAGTAGCAACAGACTAACCCCGGCAGGCCTGGGGCCATTGATCTCGCTGTTGCGATCTTGTGAGATCTGGCCAGGAATGGTGGGAATGGGTTTTAATGTTTTAATTTTTAAATGTTTTTATAATGGTTTTTTTAAAATGCATTGTAAGCTGCCCTGAGTCTCCGGAGAAAGGCGGCATATAAATTGAACTAATTTAAATTTAAATTAAATTAAATTAAATTGTTGTCTGAATACAATTCTTTTAAAATATATTTTCCTTTAAAGTGTTTTTCTGAATTTGGGTAACTTTGAGAAGCTGCAATCTAGATTTGAAAGTTCACAAAAAGGTAACATAGTTTCCCTTGTGGAACAATTTTTTATCCTCTCTGGGATATTTTCCAGGAGAAAAGATAAATTGGAGGCAAAAAAAAAATAGTTCCAAGTATATTAATAATAGCTTTAGAGAAGGGGGTTTGCCTACGTTCACACAAGGATCCTGAACAAGCAGCGACCTGGATTTGCACAATTTTTTAGTAACCATGAACAATCATGGCTGTTCTCATCTAATTTCCTGAGTCATAAAGATTGCAAAAGAATGGTATTAAATTTTACAATAAGCAAATCTGTAGAATCAAGATGCCCCCTTAAAGAAACCTAGGCATTTGCCTAGAGTAGCACGATGGATAGGAGCAGTGGCTTGGGTGAACATTGGAAAGCAGAAAAAGGGTACAGAAAATATCCTAACTCTTTGTTGCCATCTGAAGGTTATTAGGATTTTGCTATTTACATCTGGTACTTGTAGCATTGGTATAACCTGCTGGTACCAAGCCATCCCCAAGAGATCACTCTGAGCTACACTGCTGACATTTGTCCCTCAGAGTGATTAATATATGCAAGCCTTGGACACCAATGTAAGCCTTCTCCTTCAAATGAAACTACTTGCCTTTTAACTGAATACTTATGATAGAAAAGGAAGCACCATCTATCTTATGGCTCCAAGAGCTCTATTTCCCCTTGCTAGAAACAAGTAAGCTACCTTAGAGTTAATCCAATCTCAGAAATACTGGTGTCCAGAGAAAGTGAGGAGGGCCCCTCTTCTTAAAACTGAACGTTGAATCCAATTGCACTTTGTTCCTGTTCACTGTCCCCAAGTACTTTTTTAAAAGAAGGGAAATGTTTACAACTAACAATGATGTGGACCTTGACCCAGTAGTTAAGATGTTAAAGTGCAAGAGATAGTATTTCAGTTAAAATAACTCTCCCGAGGTACAAAAGGGGAGTAAAGTTTCTAGTAAAGTTCAAATGTGCTTGCTTAGTTCCAACATGCTAGGTCTGTTTCTTATGGCAATTTTGAGATCAATGTCTAATTTAGAGCATATTAAATATTTCCTTTCTTCATCTCAACTTAAAGATTGGTGGACCATTTGGTTCAAAGCTTTGACTAAAACAAAAAACAAACACAGGATCAGTGCAGACTCCATGCAAAGTCAATCAACCATATGTACACTTGGGCAACTCCCATAAAATAGCAAAAGAAATAAAGACCTTGATGAAATACAAATGGAACCGCCAAACATTTCTCTTGAATAAATATTTATTTATATATTTCTGCAATTTGTCAAGCAGCTTTAACTTGTTGAAACAAATGCCTTGGCAGAATGCCTTACCAATCTGTTCTGTCATTTGAATCAGTACCTGCAATATTACCCAATAAATGGTTTTAAATGGTAAACTTAATATAATTCCAAACAGAACCTTTTTTCAATATTTTGTTTCATGCTGTCTGCTTTAATTGAAAGATGCAGCCCACCAAAAAAGAACCCATAATTTTTGCTGGTTGAAGTCTGTAAAAGAGATTTTACTCAAGAGTAGCATTTGAGGAGCTAGACTGATAGTCTTGCCTTCTTGAAACTACTGTTTGCTTTTGAGTCATATGACTGCTTGATCCATCCTTCATCTGAAATATTTTAGTTCATGCATAATATAAATCTTGAGTATAAAAATGCAGGTGCTTTCATTTGGATTCCTTCATAGAGCTTGGCCTTTGTTTTGATAGTCTAAACCAGGGGTGTCAAAACAGAGGTGAAATGCTCTCGGTTTTGGACTGGATCTGGTAGCGATTGTGGCAGGTGGTTTGGAGAACCAGTAGCGATGACGTGAGGCTCTGCCCACCCACCCGGGTGTTGTTACTTCCTGCTTTTAAAAGGTTAAAAAAAAGGCTCTAACGATCGTGCGCCACAGCTGTGATCATCACTCTTTTTTTTACCTTTTAAAAGCATTTTTTTACAACCTATTCGCCCAAATAGTTGTAAAAAAATGCTTTAAAAAGTAAAAAAAAAAGTTGGCCATGCCCACCCAGTCACATCAATCACCCCCCCAAGCCATGCCCACAAAACCGGTATTAACAAATTTTACATTTCACCACTATGTCAAACTCTCAGTCTGCGGGCCGGATGCATCACACGCTGCCCATGCTCACCCCCAGTTTAGCGAAGAGGGAAGAAGTCATGATACATCAGGTGACGTGAGTTTGACACCCCTGGTCTAAACGGTCTCTTCCAACTCTTTTTAACTAAATTGTCTTTTTCAAATTTAATCAAAGGCTCAATGCATTTAATGTTGCATATATATAAATGATTCTTTCAAGTAAGTAAAAGATGTATAACACAGCCTCATGATCCATGATTTAAATCAAACTACATGTGATGTAGTTTGATGTAAAAATGAATTACTTAACTTTAGGAAAAAAGTAATCAGACACTTCTAATCTGCATGGAAGTCTCACTGGGTCAAGTCTACCATTAAGCAAAAAGAGATGGCAATTACAAGCATCAAGTTTGAGAGTCCCATGAAACTGCAGCATCTTTTCAATTATTTGTTTCAGTTATTACATACAGTGAATAATGTTGGGAAATGGGAGAAGCATCTGTCTCATTGTCTACATAACAGGATTGGCTTTGGGAAGCCAGGCATCTTGATTAGGGAACAGCAGCACTCTGTTTTGCCCCATGCTTTGCATAACTGTCCCATCACTGAGGACTCCGATCAGTTTGCTTTTAAAAAGTATTCTCCTTTGGTATGTTTTGCTTCTCCTATGTGCTACTGATTGTAAATATCACTTTGGGAGAAAAAGAGCAACAGATGAAACACAGAGAGCTATTATAGGCTTCTAATCCAGATTGGAAGCTATGCTGATGCGATCTCCTGCTTTCTCTTCATGATCAAAACAGTGAATCTGAATGTGCCTGTTTAAACATATGACAATGCATGCAGTTTGGCCTTCAGAAGCCATACAAAGCATTGTTCTTATGCCAGTTTAGATTAAGACCTAAACATGAGTCATATGGGGAATGAAATAGGAGTGACTAATGCTACCTACCTAATTACACTTGACTAAATGTAACCCTGCATGGTACACTCTTGAAGAATTGCAAAATATGCACTCTAGGCCAGGCTATCTTTGAATAATAGAATAACAGTTGCTAAGGTCCTTGCAGGTCTTCTAGTCCAATCCACTGCTCAAGCAGGAAACCCTATACCATTTCAGACAAATGATTGTTCAATCTCTTCTTAAAAACCTCTAGTGTTGGAGCACCACAATTTCTGAAGGCAAGTTTTCTGTCAGGAAATTCCTCATTTCTAGGTTGGTTCTTTTCTTGATCACCTTCAGGTGTTTTGGAGAATAGGTTGACCTCCTCTTCTTTATGGCAGATATTGGAACATTAGTATGATGTTACCCTTAGTCCTTTTCATTAAATTAAACATACCCAATTCCTGCAACCATTTTTCATATTTTAGTCTCCAGTGCCTTAAACATCTTTGTTGCTCTTCCCTGGAGTCCTAACATCTTTTTTATATTGTTGTGACAAAAACTCGGTGTAATATTCCAAGTGAATCTTACCAAGGCATTATAAATTGGTATCATTTCATGTTATATCCCTGTGTTAATGAAGCCTAGGACTATGTTGGGTTTTTTGGCAGCTGCAGTAGACTGCTGGTACATATATTAAGTGATTGTCCACTAGGATTCCAAGATTCTTGGAACAGTTACTACTATTGAACAATGGATTTGCCAGTCTCAATTGTGATTGTTATGCTAGGATTACCTGTAGTTTGTCAAAGAATCATTCTCAGAACCCTCTGAGACAAAGAAATGGTTGTTCCTCAGTTCTAAAAGCTATCTGGCCGAGTGAAGATTTCCCTAATCCTAGTCTAGCCCCTTATGGAAATTTAATATGTGAGTCCACAGTTGTTAATACACCATTCCCATCAGCCCTATAATGGTGAGAATTGATGGGATTTGCAGTTTTGCTGGGCTACTTGCTACTGACTTCTGCTTCAAAGGATAGCCAACCATGACTTCCGTTTGCCCACCACTGATATAACTAGTAATCCAGGATTATGTTGCTCTTCAAAACATGCAAATTTTCCATATTTACCAATTTAGTCTCTATTTTGTCTTTCCCTGTGTCTAACACATTTGTAAAATATTTGCATTAAAAATTACAACTAGTCCATTTTAGAAGACATTCTACTATATATCCTCTTGCCAGGATTGCAATGGCATCTCTGTTGGGCAGGTTACTGGGGAAATCTTTGCTGACTTCTCCAGTAGCCACTTTACATGTACACAAACTAGTGGTTATGATGATTAATAGTATTGTCAGAATGGCCTCACTTAAGATTTACTTGACCTGTTGACTTTGCCCTGCCTGTTCATTTCTTTCCTATCTGTTGACTTTACTCTGTCTGCAGATTTTACCCTGATTGCTGTCACACATTTACACTTTTTTTACTACTGCTGTTGCAATGTTTTCTCTCCTCCCCAATATAGAGGAAAAACTAATAATTTAATAAAAATGAGAACAGAATGCTCTTAACAATCATAGAAATAGAAAAGAAAGCGATCCATTCTAATTGCTTGTACAATAGAAAATCTTGCAATTGCAAATTTCCTGACTGATGTTCAGGCTTTTCCTTAAGTGTTTAATTAAGTTCTGATGATTCTTAAAATCTCACTGAAGACTGTATCAAAAGAGATAAAGAAAGCAGTTGCATTTCCACATACAGGTAGTCCTCAACTTAAAATTACAATTGACCCCAAATTTCCATTCTTAAGCAAGGCAGTTAAGTGAGTTTTGCCTCATTTTAAACCTTTTTTTTCTCCACAGTTAAGCAAATTACTGCAGTTATTACATGAATCATGTGATCATTAAAGGGATGTGGCTTCCCCCACTGACTTTGTGACTGACTGGGAAAGTTACAAATGGAGATCACATGACTTCAGGAAAGTGCTATGACAAAATCACCATCAATCAATTGTATAAGTCAACTTATACAATTTACATCCTGTGATAATTTTAATGCCATCAAACAACACCTACATATCTCAGGTCCTTGAGAAGGGCTCAGTAGGTGGATAAAAATACCAAATCCAGTCTAAACATCTGGCTAAATGTGTGACCAACCTTAATGATATAATTATAATAAGCATAAATAAAACGTTAACAAAACCAAATAAAATATAAGTAACAGAAAAATAAATTAAAAGTGGCAATAACAAATTATTTCAGATATTTTTTGGACAAGTTCTGCATAAGCAGCTTATGGAACCTCAAAAGGAATGTTGCAAATATTAATTCTAATGGAAAGTATTTCTCAGCAGCTGAGAAACAGTACACATGGCCTCACTTGCCCTTACTTCACAAGACTCTAATATGGTTAAAAGCTTCTCCTTCCAAGAACAAGGTAGTGGGCCAGATGAGTTAATAGAAGATGGACTTGGGGCTGTATATGTTAATACCAGCATTTTAAATTGAGTTGGAAATGGGGAGGGATTGAAACGCAGGAATAATCTAATATTCACCGGTACCTGAAACGGTTCCCAAAATTCATTTTCCTTAGCACCAAGTACTTAAATGCCTACTCCCATCTCCACAATCATTTCCAAAAAGGGAAAGCTGTACAATAGTTATCAAATATGGCTAGATTGGGCACACAACACTGTCTCTTTCAAGATTGCAAGCATCACTCGTCATAAAGAGGCACTGATAATTTCCTGAACCCAACTAATTACACCTTCCTTCTATGCCCTAAAGGAGACAAGAGCAGGGATCAAGAGCACAGGTGAACTTCCAGTCATACTGCCTTAGAAAGTTCCATTTTAAATCTTCCATTTGCTATACTGTGTACATTTTACAGGGTTTATTTAAATCAAATGTGCAACAAGCAGTCAAAGGCGGGAGACAAATGTTTTCCGATTTAACACTACAGTGTATTTTATATCCTTCCTTCAAATCGGCCAAATACAAACGTTTGAGTTCTCCCGACGTCATTCGTGATTTCGTCCTACAGCGGCAGCACGAACGTGAGAGGCCAGGAAGCCCAGTACCTGTATATTTTAATCTTTGTTTAGCCTCGGAAGTTAAATTACTAAAGCCAAATAGCCAATATGGATCTGCATAATAAATTGCCTTGACATTATCAGATGGCCTGAGAACAAGACCGTGAAACGTTGGCGAGGCTAATAACGGTGGCAACAAGGCTGTAATTCTATCAGTTGGGCAGTGCCTGAGCAGAGGACACGCTGGCGTTTCATTTGCAAAGCATATATGGTATTTCCAGGCAGCTTCCTCCTTTTGCTTTCCTTCAGCCACTGCCGCTGGAGCTACTTCAACGGGTCGATTGTGTCAGCGCCACCAGCCTCCGCTGCTGCTTTCCACCAGCGCCCGTGACCCTACGCAAAAAGTGACCGAGAGTAACCCTTGCGCTGTTCTCTCCCGCGCGCGTGCTT
This sequence comes from Ptyas mucosa, assembly GCA_012654045.1. Classification (NCBI taxonomy): domain Eukaryota; kingdom Metazoa; phylum Chordata; class Lepidosauria; order Squamata; family Colubridae; genus Ptyas; species Ptyas mucosa. The sequence continues at coordinate 23,772,679 of WNWU01000019.1, read as the reverse complement.
CCCCCACCTCTCACCGACACAACCGTTTTAGAACGTAATAGAGCCAGCCCCTCGCGCGCCACCCTGCGCGAACCAATGAGGATTCGCTGCCGCGGCATACGGAATGAGGATGGTCGGCGGCGGCGATTGTGAGGTGCGCCAGCTCGAGGCGGAAGGAGGGGGAGGGGGAGGCTCATCACGGAGACTTGGGCCTTGTTCATTGGCTCGGCGGGGCTGGTCCGCCCAAGGCTGGAGTTAACGCGTCGCCCGCAGAGGGGGTTCCCGGCACACACGAGGAGCGTCGCTTTACCAGCTTCCCCTCTGGCCGCAGTGGTGAGTTCGGCAGAGCCGACGGGAGCCGGGAAAGGGGACGGAGTGTTTGTGGAGGGAAGAGCGGGTGGGTTTGGAAGACGAGGGTCCCTTTTAGGATCGCGTTGGGGAGTCACCCAGGCTGTGGCAGAGCAAGCGAGGAAGGAAGGCAGGAAGGAAGGCAGTCCTTTCTTAAAGAGGAGCGGGATCAGGGCCGACCCAGCGCGGGCTTGAGGAAGACACCCGGAGGTGCCTGTGGGAAGCAGGCGAAAGGCTTTGGAGCTCAGCATCAGACCCGAGAGGCCTGCTGCATAGTTCCAGAATTTATTAAGAGGGTTAATCCTGCACGATTTTATACCGAGATACTCGTATGCAATTCGTCTTCCCGCTTCCACAGAAACCCGGGTTAGGCCGGTAAAGGCTGCAACTCGGTGTAAGCTTACCGGCGAGTAAGTCGCGTACGCGGTGAAGTGGGGCGAGCTCGTTTTTGAATAAATGTTTCTGGCTGTCTTGTGTATCCACTTCTTACCTTGTCATAACCTGCCTCAAAGAATGTTCATAGTTGCATATGATAAATGGTACTTTCTTGCCACATGTGCAAATTTTAAGCATTATTCACTCACCATGATGCTTTCTTGAGTTGATCCTTGAAGTGTCATCCTGTGCATATTGATTCAAAGTAAGCTCCATTATATCAGTTACTTTCCTTGGTAGTAGTAGAAAGTAGGCTTAAGGTCACACTGCCAATTACCTAATATGACTTCACAATTTTTTATGCATAAGTTAATTAAAGAATTCTGTAATTTTTAACTGCATTCATATGTGATTGTTTGTTCCTATTTATATAATCAATTGTGAATATACAAAAGTAGGACTTGCTCTATTCATCCAAATAGCATATGAGCATTTATGCACTTGTGCCAGTTCTATTCTTACTACCACTACTGCAAACTATCATCACTGATATGAGCACACATGGGATTACATGGCCAGAATCCAGAACTGCTTTAGAGTAGTTAAGAGAAACAGTTACATCAATTTAAGATACAATATGATAGTAAATGGTATCACTGCAGTAGGTATATAAAATATTTTAGAAGAATAAGAACTTTTTAAAAAATTTTCTCAAATTCAACTTTGAGACTCCATTACATTTTTACAGCCAAAAAAATAGAAGTAGAGGGTCATATTAATTATTTTTTGCTGTGGCTAGTTGTAAACCTATTCATAAAATCAATATTAATTTACGACTGGGGAACTGTGTGGTCATCTCATTGGTGTTTTAGTGCCTCTGTATGATTTTACACAAAGAGGCTTCTAGGAAAAAAAATAATAGTGAATAATTTTCTCTGTCAGTATAACAAAGCCAATTATGTAGCTGAAAATACTGATAGTAAACTACTTTTGGAAATATTTAATTAGGTAATCACTTATAACTTTCAGCAGTGGCTACTAAGGTATAAAGAATTTTCTGAATATCCTCTTGGTTAGATGATTCTAACTATCTTGCGATTACTTGTCAGACAAGTTTCTTTAAAAAGTTTGCCATCAATTTTGGATCATTGATCTGTAGATTCCTGTAAACATCAGGAATATGCAACATATGGCCAACAGAGCCTTACTTTTTTCAGAATTATACAACAACATATATATTTGATCTGTATCATCAGTGTCAATCTATAGATATGTTGCATTTCCAGAATGGTGTTTAGCTTCATCTGAGTTCTTCATGGTCATGTTAACATTCTGATGAAGAAGAAATCTTCCGCATTAAGATATATAAAACCTGAGGCTCTGTTCCTGAATTGCTGCATTATTTTCAGAGTTTCAGATTCATGTCATCTAAATTCAAAATGAAACTTTTGGATCACTTTGCTATAATTGAGATACTGGAATCAGAAAGTGTGCACCAATGTTTGCTTAGAATTTAGTTGCATCTCTTTTATATTAGCATGTATCTTATGCTCAAGAAATAATTCTGGTGAATCTACATACAAATAAGTGATTGCTGTTTCTGATCTCAAATGAGTCTTTTAATATCCATTCATCATAGAGGTTTTGAAGGCATGGTTCTTACAGCCTAATTCCCTTAATTCTTCATTTGATTAGGATTTTTCTTCCTGATTTTTTCTTCTTGATGTATTATCTAACTTGCGTCCCCAACCCCCAGTCTGTGGATCAGCATATCAGGAACCGGGTCGCAACAAACAAGTGAAGCCCCATCCCTGGTATGCAGGTAGCACAGAAAACCATGCCTCCTTCTGATCCGCAGAAAAATCTTTCTCCACGGAACCGGTACCTGGTGCCTAAAAGATTGAATGCCACTGATCTAACTATTCACTTTTAGAAATGCTATTCATGTTAAGGAATTTATTTTTAAAAAATGCTTATTTTTAAGAGAACCAACAAGAGTCAAAAAAAATTTTTAAAACAACCTTCCAAAAGGATTCTTTTATTGGATGGCCATAATAAAAGCAGAAAAAGAATGATGTAAATTACCTTAATCCGCTGCTCTATATGCAAAGAGAATATATTCCTAGACTGGGGGCCTTGCAGACAATCACCCTATCACTTTCCATTTGGGCTGCTGTAATATGTTCTACATGGGGCTGTGGAGAAAGTCCATTTAGAAATTTGTTGGTCCAGAATGTGTGGGCCATGATGGGGCATACCATGTTATGCCCATATGATGCCTCTGCTCCATGACCTGTAGTAGTTGCCTTCTAGCATCCAGGTACGATTCAAAGTGTTGGTTACCACCTATAAAGACTTTCATGGCATAGGCCTGACTATCTGAAGAACCATGAGAAAATTGATAATTATCCTGGTTGAAAGAGAGAAACATTGCAAACAGTTCTTTTCTATTCATATCAGAAATAATAGACTAGGTAAACTATCATACATACATGTTTATAAGTTCATCAGTGTATAACCCAACCCTTGAATTTTTGACCATGATATTGTAAAAAATGTATCACCCATGGATAAACTGGTTCTTAAGATTTTTGTATCCTTTAGTATTCACTATTGGGTAATCCATGGGTTTCCATTTTTCACGTATTTTGGTTAAAAATTTGACTGTCAGCTTAACCTCAGTTGGCCATATTCACAAGTATATACAAATTATATAGGTACTTTTAAAAAGTATTAAAGTATGAACTCCTGGATAACCATATCTATGTATATGGAAATAAATTTAACAGGTCAAACCTAATTTTGGCACCTAAAATTCTTGTTTTATTTACAAGTATATACAGTATGGTAGGTTTATCCTCTAGCGTTAAATTACAAAATCCATTCTACTCAGCCAGCAGTTGTGGACATGCTAGTTGTCAGCAATGGTAGTTAAATGCATTTCAGTGTTGTCTTTTTCAGAGAGGCAAACACTGGGCCCAAACATTAAATAACAAACTAGCAGTGGTTGGATTTGTGTAACATACAACATTAAAACAAAGCCCATGATGCATTAGAGGTACATATAAACTTTGATATACTGGTGTGTATATGTATGTATGTGTACACACACACACACACACACACATATACCCCTATATCTATATATACCCTGTTTCCCCCCCCCCCAAATAAGACATCCCCTGATAATAAGCCCAATCAAGCTTTTGAGCGTATGGCAATAAGGCCAAATGCTTATTTCAGGGTTCAAAAAAATATAAGACGGTCTTATTTTGGGGAAACACGGTATATTTCTACTAGTAAAAGCATGTAGGAACTTTCTGTTTTGAAAACATGCATGCCTCTAAAAAAATATAATTCTTTGCCCCAGATGATAGTCCTCTGTGTGCCCTTTTTCTACTGCATTTGTCCTTCAGTTGGGTTTAGCATGGAAATACTTACTGTTGGAGGAACTCAATGAGTGCATTGGAATTTCTCCCAAATGCTTTCTGAATTGGATTGTTTATAACAATGTTTTCAACTTTATGTCTATGAAAACACTAAACATCAATTTGTCCATGGAGCAATATCTGTGTAGCTCAGTGGATTCTGTGAAGTACTCTATTGGTGATCCTCAATAAGGTATTTATATTTAAGGCATGCAGAAATAGTGTATGTGAGGCACACTTTGCTAGTCAATGGCCAAAGTAATAATTACAAAAGAAGTCCATTAGAGGCAAAAGAATGACTATCCTCAATTTTGGTATACTGAGATAAAATGATTGAATTATTCATCAGATGTTTTTTGGGCTTTGGGATTGGAGAAGCCTATGAAAGATTTAGAGCCAAAATAAAATAAGATTTTGTTCTAGTTAGATTTATGTGTTACTTGGATGTGTCATTACAATAGTTAAAATGTTGGAATCTTTATTTGGAATTTAGACTTCTTGGGCCTGGTATTTCTAGACAAGCTGAAGACAAGCTGCTTCCCTTCACTAGCAGTAAGAAAATTGGTTTGAAGTATTTTCTACTTTGATAGAATTATCACCTTTTATTGATAGGTACTCCAAATGTTAAATGTTGCAGACTTGAATTATTTTTCATTTTATTAGCATCTCATGATACCTCTCCAAAAGCTGTCATTTCATTTGGTTAGTAGGAAGAATGATAATAACATTAATTCAGTGCTTACTGGAGGAATTCAGCTTTTAGCCTAATTCAGTCTAAGAATTGCCGCTTTCAAGAATGTGCAATCTAAATTCTTAAGGACCATATTTCAAGTCCCATGATGTGTTCCTAATCTGGTATTGAGCCATGGGGCTAGTGTAACCAAATTGAAATTCGTATTTACATTCCCTCAATGGTTGCATATATCCCTCTTCCCTGTAAGCTTGACACCTGAGATTTTAAGTAATGACTTTATTTCATTTTGAGGTAGGATATTGTATGAGAAATTGAAATGTTGTGTTCTCTCACTATAAAAATATAGTAGAAGTAGTCCATCATAAAAAAATTAGTCTAAATTATGCTGGAACCTTATGATAGTGTTCCAAGTGCTCATATATGCTGCTTAACAATCTGTTAGAAGATTGCTGAAGATCTTTTTTGAACATTAAGGTAACATTTGCTCTTTTGTGGCCAGTTTTAGAGCTTCAGATTTAATGGCAATGCTATTTCATCTTTCCCATTCCCTGCAATTCTGTTTTAAAAAGAGCTAATATTCAGGTCTGCAGCTGGTTAGCCGGCTGGTTGCTGGCAGAATGCTGAGCTAAAAAAACTCCACTTGTCTGAAACAACATTTCAAGAACAATTGCACTGAATGAACCTTTGCAATCTTTGAGTTGTAATCATTGGGAGAACTGCAGGAGTTTGGAAAAGGTAGACAAATACACGTTGTAATTTACTTATAATCAATAATGGATGTTTAAAATTTGCAAAAACTTAAAATGATTTTATTCAGAAAATTTATACAGCTGTCTTATTTTTAGTACATAATTCTGTGCAGGAATCATACAAAGACAATATGAACATCTATGTCCCATTACAATAATGCAGTTCAAGGAAAATGTAAGAAGTGAGACATAAAAATTTGAGACACACAGTACAGATATTGTGCTCTGATAACATCCTGACCCCAGCAGCACAATTTTATATTTTGCTTAAGTGTGACAATATAATTGCCAGTAAAGCAAATCCACAGTAATATTTTATATATTCATTTTACTGAGAAATTAAATGATTATGCAAAAGCTGGAAAAGCTATTTTTTGTATTATATAGATTTTGCCTGATAAAAGTTAAAACACAACTGAAAGCCATAGAAGCTTTCCATGAAGAAGTGGATTTTATAATAGTGTAATAAAATTAAAAGTGTCACTGGTAATTTCCGTGTCCTCCAGTTTATGTGGGCAGCTTTTATTCAATACCATTATTCGATTTCAAAGTAGAATGCATATTTTCCATCTCTTCAGAATTCTATTGATAGATTAAAAGGTTCTTTTTTCACTAGGCTCCTGCCCAACAGTAACATTAAAACAGCTTGTTTATTCTAATACATCCCATTATTTATAAGAATAAACTTCAAAGAATCTGAAACATGCTGTCAAGTTGTGTTAACATCCAGTTCCTCTTCCATAATTTTATTGCACAACCATATTTTTATCTTCAGTTCTGAAGTTTACAGACTGCCTTAAGATTGCTGATTATTAGCTACTATGTAGTTGAATAATGGATTTCAATGAGACAGTGCACTGTTGCAATTTAATCTTTTTGTATGGCACAATATGATTACTGAGATTAATGGCTAAAACATTTGAAAATGATTTAAGAAAGTTTCAACATAACTTGAATATATAATTAATATATATATATTAATCTGTTTAGTTGAAAGTTGTTTCCTCTATTGAAATTTTTAATAGGCTATATAATAACTCTTTGTAGCTGCCTAATAAAAAGATTTTAAAACTTTCCAATATCACTACAAAGCTTAATTCAAAATATGTAGAAAATTATGAAAAGACAGGTTGTAAAACACAAACTGATTAAAAGTCTGTACCGTATCAGTCAGCATAAATAAAAGTTTGGAGAATAGGAGATGCAGTACAAAAAAACCTGAAGGGCACTAGGTTGATTAAATATACTGGGTCAGGTTTTCCAAACTGCCCATACTTGCAACACTGCATTTCTGTTCAAAAAACAAAACAGAACACTTCGCCAAATTTTTAATTCTTCAAAGGAGAAATATCCCCTCCGCCCAAAAAAAGACTCCAGCACAAATCCCTTTTCAACACTAAAGCTGCCTTACTTATCTTTAATAGCGAAGTGCTGTAGCCGCGCTTGAAAGCTGGGTTTGTTATCAGTGCCTGAATCTTCCGCCGGGGGCGCTTCCAGTGCTTGGGCCGAGCAACGTCCGATACGTCTTGGCTTGGAGCCGCGCGAGGAACGGGCTGCTACTTGGCCGCCTTTGCGTGAGTCAGAAGTGGGGGCCGGGGAGAAAAGCTACTAGTATGGAATCGCGTCACAAGGCGGATTTTCCGTTTCCACAGCAACTCCTCTTCGGAGGCTGCGTTTAACCCCAAGGTAGAGGAAATAGATGGCTGGGCGCCTGCCTGAGAAAACGGAGGGTGGGAAGGCTACCCGGTGGATGGGAGGAAAGCGGGAAAAGCTTGCCGCCCTCCCGTCCACCGGGGGCTCTCAGATAAAGTTTACCCATAAGCAGAGAGCTGCAGTTAAAAAAAACCCCGACATGAATCTGAAAGGTGCTGGATAATAGCCACTTCTCACCCGCTTGCACCACGTATATAAACAATAGATTGCAAGAAAGCTGACTAGTTTGAATCGTGCTATTAAAAAAAAGAGCACTAGAGGGCGGTTGTTTTCTCTGAAGGTACTTTTAATTCACAGTATAAACTTTCCCAATTAACCATTGACTTGTGTTAATCCTGAAAATTTAAAGAATAAATATAGGGAAGATTTTAAAACATTTACAGAAAAGCACCCCTCCTCTGATCCCTTATTTTTTGTTTTTGATAACTTACTAGCATGCTGCCCCTGGACATGTTTCCCTTTTATTATCCAATGAAGACTAACCATTTTTATGTTTAAACCCATTTGGGTTCAAAAATTAACATTTTTAGTTGCTTGTCCTTGATAGCAACCTGCCATGACTGCAATGAGATTTAATATTATGGAGTATCACAATGAACAGTAGAGTTGGATATTATTAAACTTGTTTTTTTTTCTGTATTACATCTGCTGAATCAAATATGTTTAATTTTTGGACAACAGACATGTTTGCTGATTTAAGTTATAGCAACAGTTATTGTGGTTTTATTTTTTAAGTTCTATACTGCCATTGAATAGTGAGATGTAGTCAATAGATGACATTTTGTGCCTTCAAGTCAATGTTAACTCCTAGTGATTGCTTGGATTAATCCCTGCACTTTTCTTACAAAATTTCAGAAGTGCTTTGCTATTGTCTTTTTCTTAGGGGTCAGACAGACGGCTGGCCCAAAGTCATCCAACTGGCTTTGTGCTGAAGGCAGGACTGAAATTAGTCTCTAAGTTTCTAGCCTGATGCCTTAAGCACTACCCAAGCCAGCTCTCAATATATTACTACATTAAGCTATATTTAATACATTTTTGTAAGATATATTTGACATAATAGAGCTGAATTGGATTCCTTTAAAGTGCATTTAATACTGTCTATATGGAAGGTTAAATACAAATAGCCAGAAAACCTTGATGTAATCTTATTCTCAAACTAACCCTAGATTTTTTTTTCAATTAATCAACTCAACTCAATTTCAATTCAACTAATTTAGCTATAATTACAAGGGTTTTTTTTACTACTTTCCAAATAAGAAAATGTGCACTTCCATATAATATGCTAAATAATGACCAGTAATATATATAGAACTCTTAAAGGATATCATAATGTATTTCCCTTTGATCTTTACATGCATTAATGTTTGGTCCGCATTTAATCATTAGAATCCATAACTACAACTTTTGTTTCAAAAATATCATTTTAAACATATGGTTTTTGAGAAGGTGGGGAATTGTTTTAGCATTTTAAACAGCTTCCAGAAATGTGCAACCTGATCCAACATGTTTCTACCATAATGTTCTGGGATAGTAAGGCCAGCAGTTTTCCAGCACTGTCCTACAAGATGCCCTTGGAAATTTACAAAATAGCCCAAAAAGTGGAAGTCTAATATATAGATATATTAACACATAGATTATTATAAGTAACATAATTAGCTGTCTTGGTGACATGCATGTTATATATTAATTTATGCAGAGCATGTAAGGCCATTTTACAATCAAGCAGATTTGAGCAGATCTAAACCCCTTTAACCATTCATTTAACCGAGTGGTTTCTTTGGCCATGCCCCACCTAAGCATCTCTAAAATCTTGATGCCACCCCCCCACCCCACCCCCCACCCATGACATATAATTCTTACTTTACTCAAAAAGTGAATTCTACTCACTTGGAAGAAGCCTAAAAGGCCATTAACCTGGTTTAAACAAGGTTCAAATTGCCCTCATTAAAATTCAAATTGCCCCCCTGTGGGGCGTGGGCCCCACGTTGGGAACCACTGATTTAACCATATTGTGTTAGTGAACTCTTGGTACTATATCAAGTGAATTGATGAAGTGGCTGTCATAAAAAAAATCTTAATATATTATGCTGCAGGAACTAAAACTATTACTGTATATGCTTGTGAATAAGGCAACCTGCAGTTATCTTTTAACCAAAGTATAAAAATGTGGTATCCTGACCCTCAACATTTTTGCACGTAATTTTCATAATTATCTGGGGTGACACATTTTTCATGGTAGTTTGGTTAAAAATTTGAGGGTTGGCTTTTATATACAGGTAATTTAAAAAAGTTAACAATTAAAAAAAACGATTTTAAAGTACCTGTACACCAAATATACTTGCTGATAAGCCCATCTGCGGATAACTAAATCCAATTTTGAGCTGCATTTTGAGATCTAAAATTCATAGCTCACGCACAAGTCAATTTGGTAAATAAGTTAATAGGACGAAGAGTTAAAGATTTCATAATAGTTGAAATAGTTGCATTATTTTTAAAATGAATATATAGTTTAAACTATATAATCATAAACAATAATTTGGTTGTTTCCATTTCTTTGTAATCCAGTAAAATGATTTTGTCAACATTGTCTGTCAGTAACTGCTTTGAGTCCTTATAAAAGCAACCCCTTTATCTTCTCTCTGCTTTTCCCCCCAGAATCTTTGATTTTGCTTTATTTAAAGACTGTTCCAAAAGTGCTTTTCAAAAGTCAACTGGACTTTTTTGTTTTTTCTTGAAGACATTTCCTTTCTCATCCAAGAAGCTTCTTCAGTTTTGAGAACTGAAATGAGCCTTTTGAAAAGTAACTTTGGGACAATTATGACCTGGATGAATGAGAATCTCCATAGATATATTTTAAGGACTGTTGTCTTTGTGTTAACATTTATAAAATAGTTAGGCTTTATAAAGCTTCAGTGTCTGTGCTCCCTATGAGGATCTGGTTCATTTATTACATTTATACTCAGTGACTGTCTCTGGTTATGGCATTTTATAAGATTATACAAACAAAATACAGTCTGCCTAAAGATAGAAATATTTTTTTAAAAATACTGTGTATAAAGCAAAACAAATCCACGTGGGAGGAAAAACTTAAAGCTGCTAATGTAAGTTTTTTCTTCCTTATGGTTTGGGTCCATGGACTTTAAAGAATTAGAGGACCACACCTGTACTACAGAGTGATACAAGAAAATATCTGATAGTACAGGGAGTAGTGGGAGAGGGAAGGGTAGTCAAGTCAAAACTGAAGGAAAAGACATTTGGATGTGTGGAAAAGATGGAAAGGTTTGGTAGAATGAGACTCTGAGACTGACATAATTGGAGTAAGAAGCAGCAGAGACTAACAGTCTTCCAAGCCTTTCAAAGAGGGCAGACTAGCTACAAACCAGCCAGTAACCAGTAATATTTTCCATGATTTCTGTGAATTGAATTCTGTGATTTCAGAATTCTATCTCCTCTTGAGTGCAGCTTGTTCATTGGTAGCTTTTTACTATGCATTGTTGGAAGTCTGATAAAAATACAATTGTTCAGTAGTTTGTTTGGTATTGAAATGTAAACTGTTCTTTCTGAGCCCTTTTTGAGGGCTTTATTTTACAAATTGCATTTTTAACTAGATCAGGGTGTCAAACTCGTGTTGTCACAACATCATCACATGATGTATCGCAACTCCCCCCCCCCTTTGCTAAACCAGGCATGGGCATGGTCAGTGTGTGACTCATCTGGGCTGCGGGCTGCGAGTTTGATAGCCCTGAACTAGATCTTTGGTAAGATTTTAAAGGGTTCTGCCAGAGTTTTATCAGCTTCTGCAGCTTTATTGCTAGCTATATTTTGGAAACCCAATTAACTTAATTTTCAAGGACTAATTCAGTGATTAAACTTTCATATCTCATTGATTTTTGGCATTTTTTTGTACAATTCTGTTATTTGTATTATCTCTTCTTTGTATAGATAATCTTCATTTAGTGACCATAGCTGGGATCAACAATTGGGTTGTTAAGCAAAGCAGTCACTAAGTGAAACTGTCACTCTGCTTATCTTATTTCAGCTTTGCTTTGCTTTACAGACCTGTGTAAATGCAATGATTGGTCATAGAGTTACTGTTTTTCATTGCTGTCCTAATTATGAAGAGTCACTAAATGAGGTAGTCACTAAATGAGTACTACCTGTATTTTCTTTCTCCAGTGTATATCACATTTCTCCCTCAGCGTCTTTGCATTATTTATATAAGTATCACTGCCTTTTCCTGCTGTTTTCTGGAACCCAGTGTTTAGTTGAGCAATTTTTTCTGTCTCATTTTATTTTCTGTCTTTTGTCAGGTATTTTTCAGTCCCAGGCCATTTTATCTTCTTTTGGTTTTCCATCTGGGGATATATAGTTAACTACATGTTCAGTATATCTTGCCTAATAATCTACCACTTAAGTGTTTCCTTATTTTAAATAATACTGCATCAAAGAATTACATCAATTATACATACTAGATCACAGAATCAAAGTTAAAAGGGGGCATTTAAGCTGTCAAATACAGTTATCTGCTTAGTGTTGAAAATCACCTAAAGCATCCATGGCGTGTTTTATCCAGTCTCTGCTAAGAAGTCCACCACTCTCTGGGTATTTGGTTCCTTTTGTAAAACTGGTCTTACTCTTTTTCCAACAGTCCAAATCTGCTCCCTGTTACTTAAATCCATTATTCATGTCCTGTACTCTGAGATGATAGAAAACAGGTTTTAGCTTTCTCTATGATGCCTTAGGTCTGTCTTCTCAAAATTGCACATTCTTTGTATCTTCACTATTGCTTTCCTAAATTTGATTATTGATTGTTGCTGTTTTCTATACCTATTCTAATCTATCAAATTTACAGATGACATAAACTTCGTGAAATAATATCTCAAAGTTAGAGAAATGGGGAAACAATAACAATGAAATGTAAAAAAGATACTGTAATTATGAAATCTTTTACTGAGGAAAAAATAAATTCAGTTATAAGATGGAGAATATCTTCCTTGACAGCAATATTTGTGAAAGTGAGTTTGGAACAGTTATTTATCACTAATTAAATATGAACCAGCATCAGGTTGATTTTACAAGAAAGGAAAAGAAAAAGCAACTGTTTTCAAGTATAGTTTTCAAATCAGAGAAGGTAACTATTTCACCTGATAATGCATCCAACCCATAAGTATTCCATTTTGGGCACCAATCCATAGAAAGATTTTTTTAAATGGAATTTAAGATACCGCCTCATTCTTTTTTTTTAACAAAAAAAAAGTATAGTAATACAGGACTTTAAAAAAAAACTGGAATAACATATGCATTCTTTCAATCATTTGATACATTTTCTCTCTGGGATTTCTCAAACATAATAGATAACAATTATTTGGCCAAACCATGAGCAACTTCCTGTAATACTCCATAATTCAATTTTCTGGCTTCAAAAAATTAAACCAATTCAAAATAAATAGAAATTCCATAACTAATTCTTTCAATCTAAAGTTTCAGTTCTGCTTCTTCAGTTTTTCAGAATTGATTGTTAGAATTGTATCTTTTTTAAAAAAACAAATCGATCCTGTAAAGAAAATTAGAGTTATTCAACCACTACAGATTTACTATTTTTCAGATTATCTTCAAAATAAACTGAAAAATAATGGATTATTAACTGTTCCATGAAAATGTCAATAAACACTAATCAGTTTATTTTGGAGACATCTGAAGAAGGGTTTTTGTTTCTCTTTTTATCCCTTGTCATTGTCTGAACTTTAGCTGTTCTAGCATCTCTATAATTTAGGATTATGAGTACTGTTCTTTGCTGACCTATCTTATTTCTCACCTCCTATATGTATGTTGTTTTTAGATCTTTATTCATTCTGTATTGTTTGTTATCGTTTTCCCCTTCTTTGGTACTCTTTTTGCTATTGTGTTTTTAATATCCCTTTTTTAAGGAACTCCCCTGAATCTCAAATTCCTTTCCCATAAGCTTCTCCTGCCATAGAATTACTTTTGCTCTGGATTTATTAAAATATGTTTTCTTAAAATCCAGTATACAAATTAAACTATAGATGTCCTGTTTTCATTCAAGCGTATTCACGTATTGTATGGTTACTATAAAGTTATGGATAGCATAGTTTGTAGAAAGACAGTTGTTGTTAATTTATGGCAGCAAAAAGTAGAAGAATATTACAGTATTTTTTCCAACTAAGAATTTTATTAAAAGGTATACACTTTTGTCAGTTGAGAATGTGATGAAACAGCTCATGGTAGCGTTTGTCTTTTAATAAAATTTGTCAATTCCTGATTGTTTTGTTTGGCAGAATTTGTGACACATCAATAGAGGTCATCCTCAATTTATGTTTGTTTAGCAACTATTCAGAATTACGATAGCATTAAATGAAAAAAGTTAGGAACCCTTCTTAAATGTATAATCATTGCAGCAACCCTGCAATTGTGATAAAAATCCAGGCATTTGGCATTGTGTCAATCGTTATGTCTGCCTCCAAAGCCACAAAAAACAGGTGGGCTCTTGCATGGTTTATGAAGCCAACAGGAATTACATTCTTTGAACTAATAGATCACGTGAGCGTCTTACTTAATCACAGCAAAGACTTATGACTAAAATTTTGGGCTCATTTGTGAGTTGTAAGTTGAGGACTACCTATATTGAGATAATCAAAAACATAAATCATTGTTACTACTTGAAGACTGGAAAGTACCACCCATATAGCCAACAGTATTGCTTTTATTTTTCATCTGCTCCTGATGTATTGTTCATTCAAATACGTTTTTGTGCAAATGTGTCTATTTTTAACATGAACTGGAACTCTTCTTTTTCTATTGCTTTAGTCTCTCTTTTAATAAATTTGAATACAATAATTAAAAGATACAGTCATGTGAGTCATCCTACTGTGAATTTTTCTTAAGTCACGTTTGCTTTTCTGTACTAAGATGTTAAGCTCATCTTTCTTATTTTCCATACTGGGAACATTAGACAATGAAGGTCAGGGACTTAATAAGCAAATATTATGTTTGTTTATTTTTACTGAATGTTTTAACAGTCTTCTTCCTAAATCTTTATCTTAGGTCCTTGGTTCAGCCTTTTCATTTCAGTTCCCACAGAATTCAGTTTGAAGCCTTCCTGATCAAAGTCACTATGCTTCATTAAGTCATATCAATTCTTATGAGAACAACCCACTTTGGGCCAGTAATCCATTATTTTTAAAGTGTTCCAAGAAATAAAGACATCTTCAGTTTAGTACCGTTTCCCAATACTCATTTGTAAGGAACTTTTTAAAAAATCCCCAGTGAAATTCCTGTCAGCTCTCCCTATTTATTTATTGTGTGAGCTTGCATTCAGGAAATTGCTGCCACTTGTTCCTTCTAAAGTCTCTGCAGCAGGAAGCATTCACTTGATCATCTTATGGTAATGAGCACAAACCAGGTTAGAATAGTATACTGTTAATCCCTTTTAGCACTAAATATTTTTTCAAGAGGGGTTTCTCCTCATTTTTTGGAATATTAGAATTCACATGCCTTTCTAAATGTGAATATAGATCTTATCTAGAAGTTTGTATATTCTTATTGAACTTGAAATGATATAGGTAGCTGAAACAAGAGGGACACAGAAGAGCTTATAATAAAGCCAACTTCTTCAGATATGAGAAGCACCAAAATGTTATACCTTTAATTATTACAATCGGTGTTTGTAAAGCTCTGATATGAATTATGGCTGGCTGAAGACATCTCTGAAAATGAGAGGAGGCAACTACTGTGAAAAATGAAAGACCAATGAGTAGATTGGTCCATTGAAAATCTCTAGTTTCTCTGGAGAGAATTGGAGATAGCCCAGAAGTGCGCTAATGGCAGCTCCTCATGAGAAAAATCATAAAACAGCAGTCTTTCACACGTTTGAGTGCAAGGACCCAAGCAAGATAGTATCTTTGCTCTCAGCAGTTGGTGGAGCCTTTAATAACTTTAAAATGGTTGAAAACTGATTATATTAGTTTATGGTTTGGGTGATGAAGTTTCGAAATCACTTTATTAGTGTTTTGTTGCCTTTTCTACTTATTTCTGTTTCTTTTATTTTCCCTTTTCTGCAGGTTCTGAACTTTTGTTTTTCTTTTTGTATTGTATTTGTATGAATTCTTATTTTGAGCTAAATTGAGAACTAGTTCTGATCTCTGGAATCTTTATAGATTGAGGGAGAGAGAAATATTTTACTAGAACTCTAGCTGCTCCTTCCATCAAATGGGACCTTGCAGCTTTAGGTTTCTGAACATTCTCAATGATTTTGTAGGTTTAAAATGCTTAAAACTTTATACCTGCCACCTCCGAAACTGCAAGCAATTATTATGTACAATTTTACTGTGAATAGGATATTTTTCCTCCTTGTAGACTCTTTTCAGTTATATGGGTTATCCACTAATATCATTTTACATGTGGTAATTGCAACCTTTTATCTGTGGACTGAAAATCAATGTATCCCCTGATTTTAGTGTTTGTTCCAAGAATTCATTAACTTACAACTTGCTTAATTATTAAGGTTAATTTTAAAATCTTAATATGAACTTCTCTGCTGTGCTTGTTAGTTATAATCAGGTAAAGGAATCCAAAGTAATTAGTGGGTTAAGAAAACTTCATAAATATTATTTTGTATCAATTTAGGTAAAAAATTTTATTTCTGTTATTGATTGATTGCTTATTTCATTTTCATTTTTTATTTTTAGGTTTGCTCAGTATTTGTGAACAAACCAAGTGAGGCTGAAGTGTCTGGAAATTGTTTCCCTATTGATACCAATCATAACAATGACAAGTCAGTTAAGGTTTGTGTTGACCCTTTGTGCTTTCTTTGAAGTTAATTTATCTTCATTAGGTTATCCGGTGAAAAAATGAACACATTTATTTGATTTATGTAGCTGTCCATCTCGACAAGTGATTACATGGTACATCATAAAATATAAAAACAGTTACAACAATACAAAATAAAATAT
Organism: Ptyas mucosa; assembly: GCA_012654045.1. Classification (NCBI taxonomy): domain Eukaryota; kingdom Metazoa; phylum Chordata; class Lepidosauria; order Squamata; family Colubridae; genus Ptyas; species Ptyas mucosa. Next base: position 23,756,424 of record WNWU01000019.1, on the reverse strand, counting down.
ATGTGGCACCAAGTAAACTATTACTATGGATGGTAATACAGCTAGGAAATGGCACTCTTAACACACTTGAGATCCCAGGCCTGGGCACATAAGCTAGTCTTCACAGCTTTGCAAAAGGCAGCAAGGTTGGGATTGTTGTTTTTTCTATTTCTTAGTTAACAAATACATATTTGAAAGTAATAGAGGTCATATCTGCTGTTTAATACTGTATGGAAATAGCAATAAATCAACATTTGAGAATGCAGGCAGATAATGCAGTATGGTATCACATTCTACTTTATAGCAGAGAATATTCAGAATTCTCTTCCAGATTCCCTCCCCAAATAGGAAGCTGTGCACATTAAAAACTCTTCTCAGCTGCTCATACTCCAGAACAGTTCTCTTCCCTCATTAGAATGGTTGCCTCCTTGCCAATGTTTAGGAAAACCAGTAAGACTTAATTTAAATTACTTTAAATTTAAAAACCTGAGATGGGGAGATGGGGAGACCTTTTGCCTAGCTCAAAGACAACATAGTAAGTACTTAGCATGTCTTTCTGAAAATGGCGATCCGCTACTTGGAGGCTGGATATGTATGTGAGAATATGCTACTAATAAGAAAACCCATTCCCAAATAACTACAATTTTTACAATGGTCTTAAGACTGTTTCTTAACCTACTTTTATGCTATCAGTTATTTATGAAGAGCGAGCATTCACTTTTTATCAGCTGAATGTATTTTTATATATTCATTGTCAATTACTAATGCACTATTTTTTCATTCTCTTGCAGATATCACAGTAAACATTAATGCAAGTTCTAATGAAATTGACCAAGGTTTAAAGGATACATGATATAACAGTATGGCTTAATAAGCATGGTGAACAAGTAAGATGTGGTGTTTTTTGTGATTAATATAATTTCTCAAAAATGAAAAGTTTTCCTGGCTTAAGATAAGAAGTTAGTTGTGGATCTATGGTCCTGAGAAGGCATATTTATTTTATTCATATTTTTAAACTTTCCTTACATTTATGGTCGCCATCTGTTCAGTTGTTAAAAAAAGTTTGTGTATGTGTGCCTATAACATCCTAACTTTAAAACAATTATAATTACAACATATATTCTGACATTTATAATGATGTAGCCTAGTAATTTCTCTAAAATAGAGATCATTTGTCATGTTTGAAAATATACTGAATCTGTCACAAATTTGAGCATTTATTTCTTTTGACTTTAAAAAAGAAGACATGGAATTTTGTGTAGCATATATTATGGATTGATAACTAGGTGTAATAAGAAAAAAGCAAGATGAACAATTTAATCAGGATAGATCCAGGCAGTAATTTGTTCAGGATTCAGGTGAATGTAACAATTTACCATATTTTTCAGAGTATAAGGCGCACCGGAGTATAAGACACACCTACTTTTTTTGGTGAGGAAAAGAAATCTGCCTCTGCCTCTGAGCAATTTTGCCTCCTTGCAGCAAACAGCAAACAGCCTGCTTTACTTTCATTTTCATTTTCAGCATAGCTTGATTAGCACAGGGAAAAAAAATCTGCTCCAGCAATTTACCTCTTTGCAGTAAGCAGCAGAGCCTTGCGCAAAACAACTGAGAGCAAATCAGCTGAGAGTCGGGATGCTGATCCAATCAACTTGTGCTAATTAGGCTGTGCTGAAGCTGAAAGGAGCTGTTTTTTTTTCTTGCTCTTTGCTTGCAAGGAGGTAACTGCTGCAAGGCAGGGGCCAGTGGGTGGGCAGGGCTACTTTCGGTGTATAAGACGCACCCAAAGTTTCACCCCTTTTTAGGGAAGGAAGAGGTGCATCTTAATACTCCAAAAAAATATGGTAATTTGTACATTATGCTAAGCTGAGGTTTGCTAACTATTGGATGAATAACACTAGGTGATTTCACACATTTTGCATGAGCCCAACTTCTGTGATTCATTCAATAAAACAATGATTATTGGTTAAACAATATATGAATTAAGCCACTGAAATACTTTTTGTATTCCAAGCTGCTGAATCTGAAATACAGTTCTTGTATTTCTGGTAAATGGAGAAAAAACTAAGAAACATAAGAAAATGCCAAAAAAAAGGGGGGGGGAGTTGAGAAAAAAAATCTCAAAAAATCCATTCAGTAAAAAATACAGTTGCTTTGCATCTGAGGATTAGAAACTTTTTTCATTATTTACATTAAGAAAATTTATATAAATTTAATTGATGAAGAAAAATTATATATTCACTTTCTCTCCCTCCCCCCCCCTCTCTCTATATATAATGCATAAGGTTTACATATTGTTCTCCCAGCAGGCTGCGGAGTGGGTCAGGAGTGGGATGAACCAGATGGTCTGATCGGATACTGAGTCTATTTGAATTGGCCACGCCCCCTCACGTGACCCTCCTCTCCAGTTTTTTAGACTCAGTGGATCTGATCAGACTGTAAAAAAGGTAGCAATACAGGTTGACTTCAAAAATAATAAACCAGGTCATAATATAAGATCATTTAGTCTTTCCTTCCAAACAGAATTGGTCTTATTTGGAGCCTATGTGCTCATCATAGTTCATCAGTTAATGGTTTCTAGTAACAAGTGAGAAGGAATATAAATGTGATGGAAACAGGTAAGGATACTGCACAATCCCAATTATCCAATTCATTCATGAATTGTAAACTAGTTTACAACTAGTACCAAACTCCTGAGGCTTAGTAAATACCGTCAGTTCTCATATCTAATAAAGGTTGAGATATTGGGTATCAGGCAGGTTAGCTTAATTAAGTAAATATGGAACAAAATACAGCAGCTTTGCCTTGTCTTCCTTTTAATTGCATTTCATAAAAATATATTTGTTTTAACCCTTAGGGCTATTATTATGTGACACTATACTTTGTTCCTATTTCAGGTCTTCATTGGTTTTTATGTGATACATAGGACTTGTCAGGTTCTTCTGAATAAGTTACAGTCTTCAAAGATGGATACAATGAAGTTAAAGCATGATATTAATCCTCTTCTTCTTCATATTATAAACTTTGGAGTTTTGGTATACACATTTTTAACTTTTATTCCATGGTATTTATTTTCTGGATCAAAATATATCATAACCAAATCAAAGCAAATTAAAGCAAAACCACTGAACAGCACACCTGGAAGTGCATATAGATCTGTTAATAGTTTGCATTGCTTAGCATCTGTATTATATCCTGGATGCGATACCCTTGATAAAGCTTTCAGATATGCTCGAAGTAAATTTAAGGACAAAAATCTCCTGGGGACAAGGGAAATATTACAAGAAGAAGATGAAATCCAGCCATCTGGAAAAGTTTTTAAAAAGGTAAACAGTGTCTATTTTTTTATGAGAAAGAGGGAAATATTTATAGTTTTATTCTCTATGACCTGGGAACTCATTATCCTGCAGTTCAACTTCATCTATGAGCCTATTGTAACTCTAAAACAATTATAAAAGGTTAGTGAGGCAGGATTTACCTTTGCCAAATCAATGCTGATTTTCCTTTTTTTTTTATCACCTTTCTACCAATTTCTGAAACAGATTTTAAATTGAGCAACCTGCAATTCCCTGTATTCCCAGTGAATCCCTTTTTAAAAACTGATGTCACATTTCTTATCTCCAGTTTGTTGGCACTGAGACCAATTTGAGAAAGAAATACGTATTTTGCTAACAGATCAACAATTTCACTTTTGTGTTCTTGAAGAATTCTTGGGTTTGTGTGATTTGGATTTGATGCTGTGTTACCTTTTGTGTGGACTCTCAAGATTGGAAATGGGATAGATGAATTTCTTCTGAGATGCCCTTTACACAGAGAGCAGCATAGGTACATGTGTCTTAGAGAGTCCACAGCTTTCCCCTCACTGGGGATTGCTGCTGAATATGTTTTTATAATGCCCCTGCGGAACTGTGGGGGATAGTGTATTCATCCCAGTGAGTTTGCTATTAGCTCTTATTAACCAGTCTGATTTAAGATGAAGTCTGAAAACTAGTGGAACCAGACCCACAAGGAAAAAAGAATAAATAGAATTTCATGAAAGAAGCTCTGGCCCCCATAAAACCAGGACTTGTGCTAAATTGTGAGGTACCTTTTTTGATGGAATTTGAAGCTGCAATGATAACTCGTATAAACGTGAACTGGCCAGCAGCTTCTAAGGTATTAAAATGTGCAAATGTGGACACCATAAATAAACTGAGAAATAACCTTAGCCAGAAAGATCTTACAAGCTCTGGAAATAGTCTCCCTTTGAATGGAAGTATCTTAAGACAGCCATATAAACAAGTGTACATTTTATTTGTTTTGTTTAATTATTTATTATACTACATTTATTTTTTACAAAACAAGGTGGAAAACATGCTTAATACTCTTTCCGCCTATTTTCCCCACAACAACAACCCTGTGAGTTGGCCTGCGCTGAGACAGAGTAACTGGTGCAAAGTCACCAAGCCAGGTTTCATGCCTAAGGTATTAAAAAGCCTACTGAACAAGCACAAGTTAGTTAAATAACTTACGTTTTATACTTAGTTACAAGTTAGTTATAAAATAAGTTAGTTATAACTTATCACTTGTAACTAATTAAAAAACATAAGTTTTATAGCTAACTTGTGCTTGCTTTATGTTTAACTTATTTTATAACTAAATTTAAGATAAATATTAAAATTAAAATTAATATGTTAGAATAGATGTAAAATTAAGAAGTTAACAATACATGAGAAAGTCTATGAAGGAATAAAAACATATTTTTCTGCTGTAAGGAGGATAATAAAGTAGGCTTCAGATGTGCCTCATTAGGAAGAATGCTCCATATAAACATACTGTATGTTTATATATTATGTCCAGTTTTATGATTCAATGGTTTTAAAATTGTGTTGAGGAATTTTAAAACAATGTGTTTCTGGTATGGATTAAAAACAAAGCTATCTGAATAAAATTGGACTTTGTGCCAGTACATTGATCTGACAGTAAATTTAAATGTTACTGCGAATAAGTTTATTGTTTGTAAATGAATAATACTGCTTAAATGATATTTAATTCAATTACTATTAATCTAAATGATATAGCATGTAGCACACACTAGAGGGCACAGTTTATCTCTTTATCCTTTTCAAAAGCTTAAGAGTATACGGATTGCTGTTTTATATATGTATATACATGTGCATTCATGTATTAGACCAACATACTAAATATTGCATTTAAAAGCTGATTGGCTCTGTTATGCTTAGCTGCCTCTCTCTCAGTTGGTATTGTGATACTAAAAGAGGAAGAATAAATTTAAAGGGCTGTGCCTGGATATAAAGCAGCAATGCAATTATCTTGTGCAATCGGTCCAGTAGCCTTAGTTTCCTTAGCTGGAAAAATAGATGCCAAAACAAGAAGTGGTTTAAAAATCAAATTTGTAATCAGTTTTTACGTTTGAAATAACCTGTTTAAATCTTAAATATTGAACAATCTTTTTAATTTTATATCTAAATTACCTTTATTAATAATGCATGCTTTTTGATTTCTTTGAAACGGCAACATTGAAATGGAGAGGGTCATACAGTTTGTAGATTAGAAGAATCTGAACAAATAGCAAAATTAGAGATTTTCTCTATCTCTTATCTACTGCAGTTAGGTGCAATATATCTTCTGAAGAAAATTGCACAGAGAACTGGCTGTGTGATAGATTTAAAATATATAAAAATTGTATTATGTAACTCAAATAGAACTTATGGATCATATAGCATAGTATGCTGGATTATGTCAGTGAAGAGCGTGCTACACTTTTAGAAATGGACTGGCAGCGTTACTAAATATTTGCTGTTTTTAAGCAGTCTATATCGATAATATATATCATTTTCATATTTCATAGTTGGAAGGCAAAAATATCTTACTAAAAAGATAAATAAGGGTATGTCCAATTGATTAGTTCATTCATATATATATGTCCAATTGATTAGTTCATTCATATATATAAATTATATGAACAGTTTTAATTATATAAGTTGCTTTCTGGTGCATTGTCAACAAAAATAAATTTTACCCCCTAGATTTAAATTTTGATAAAGAAGAAAAAACAAAGGAGGATGACTAAAAGGCAAGAAGAAGAAGAGCACAGGGGACATAATTACAGAACATATTTGTATGTGTCTGTATGTGTAGTTTCTACATTTAAAATGTTTATAACTTTTTTCAGGTGGTACTTGGAGAATATAACTGGCTATCATATGATGACGTTTTTAAAAAAGCTAAAGCATTTGGTGATGGATTAATAATGCTGGGCCAAAAACCAAAGACCAACATTGCCATCTTCTGTGAAACTAGAGCAGAATGGATGATTGTAGCACAAGCTTGCTTCATGAACAACTTCCAACGTAAGTATGTGCACAGTAGTCTTTGATATTTTTCTTCTATGCCTCTGTGTGTAAGCTTGTTTAACTTAATTATCCCGACATTCAAAGAGAATCTACAATCTGGAGAAATACTCATCTGGGAATTCTGGGAGCCATAGTTCGAACCTACCTAGAATACCATCGAAGGGTTGGCCTGCATCTGTAACATTGCTGGCAAATAATCATATTGTTGTTATTATTTAGGAAGATAAGCTTTTAGGGAAATAAAGGAAATCTAGATAGCCTTTTTGCAATTTCTTTTCTGAATTCTGATTATTATTATTTTTTAGCAAAAAGAAAATAAAGAGCTTTTTTTTAAAATCTACTGTTCTTCCAGAATCTGGCACTATATAAAGAAAGCAGAAAAAATATAATAATGAGGGAGGAAATGAGGTTGGTTGAATGATAATGAAATGTCCCAGTTCCATTTTTACAGTCATTCCAATTACCTAATTAACAGATAGGCAACCTTGGAGCAGCACTGGGTTATATGGCATCAGGAATTCTCGAAAGTAGAGTAAGCCTTTAAAGGAGTCTTTGAGTTCAAAAGAAACTCAAGAAACAGATATCACTCCCCCCCTTATTTATGAAGAAACAGATATCACTTCCCCCTTTTTCCCATACATACTTTCTGGAATGCCGTTCTCTTTTTCAGGGTCCTACATGGTTTAAGACTGCAGTCTTCTGCCCACTTCTGTGGTAATAATATTTACTAAATCCTGATTAATTTGGAATAAGAATACAATATAGTAATTTGACTGTGAGAATAGTTTGGTGTAATGGTGAAAGATACTGAACTACATGCTGGGAGATCTTCCTAAAGCCCAGGAGCCAGTTGAGTGATTTTGGGCTAGTTTTTCTCTCAGCCAAAAGAATTTCCAACACAACTGTGTGGATTTGTCTGTTAGTCACCTGGAGTCAAGACTGAGTCAAAGACACACATAAACATATAATTTGCCCGAAGTAAATTTTCAGCTCTGGACATGATATTTTTAATTTGTTTATGAAGGTTCTTATAATTTAGAAGCTTGTAGTTCCAGCTGTGGTTTAATTAAGTAAACTGATTTAATCTGCGTTTGAATAGCAAAAAATTGGACTTTTCACATGTTGAATTAAAGAGGAATAAGGTAGTTTGATTGTAATGTAGCTTAGTACAGAATAACATCCTCATCCACAGTAATATTTTTGTGGTAGAACTCCATCTAAATAGGTCGGTTGTGAAGTATGGACAGAAATTAATTAGTAAACTTGTAATCTGAAACAGAAGAGAAAAAGACTTGTTTACTCTGACCTGTTCCAGACAGAATGAATTACATGGGCTGATGCTGTATAAAGTCTGATATGTGCTCCCATATTCCTCTTCTTATCTATATATAAAAAAGCTAAAATCACTCACACATTAATCACGAAACCTCCAGAACCGTAAAGCCTACAAACTTGAAATTTGCCATGTATGTTCCTCTTGGCTTCTAGGTGCTCACTAAGAAAGAATTTTTCGAAATGACCACCTACTAATCAGAGCATTAGTATTTCCTATATTATTATTACCACGCTCTGATGCTAAGGAGTTCTACTCTTCCTCCCCACTTGAAAAGAAATCTGTTCCAAATGCAAAACACAAGCAGAGCAGAGGAGTTTCACGTTCAGTTTTACTTTCACAGCAGCAAGCAGCTTTACTACAGAACAGTTGAGCTAAGCCACGCCCAGCCTTTTTCCTGTCTCCTTCTTGCTCACATAGCAAATACTGTTTGAGTTTCCAAACACCCCTCAACTCTGTCACACACTGACAGGATGCTAGCCAGATGAATACCGATGGATGCTGTGGACTGGGACATTCTGCTCCCACTCCCACTCTGTTCCAACTGCCAGTTGCCTTATATTAACACAATCTGATGCTAAGGAGTTACACATTCTACATTAAGTTTCAGGCTGTAAGTATCAATTTATCAAGCCCAAGCACATAGTTTTGTAGTGAAGCACGGGCATCCAGCTAGTATGTGAATAAACAAAATACTTAGTTTGCTTAGGATTTTGACTCAGGAGAGAGAACTGAAGTTATGCCAGTCCTCCCGGGTAAACCAGACAAGAAATACCACTAGATGAACTAATTCCACTTTATTGTAAGGCTACATTAACAAAATCTTGCGAGTCTGAAAGTATAAACTTCCCACCTCTACTTATAACTGCTTGATCTGTCAGAGTAAGTCCTTCCTTAATTTCTTTCTCTGACCGTTAAATTGTTTCCTAGGCAGCATAACTTTGATCTTATCCCCAAGGTCATCCACCCATTCCATTACAAGTTAGGAATTGAAACATAATTATTCCCTTTATTTGGAAATTAATATTGTGTTTGAACTAGCCTAGTATATTTGTTCAGGGACATTGCAGACCCTACAGTGAGTTACATTGGAAGTTACTGTGTTGACTCAGTGTCAGCTATAAAGAAAATCCTCAAGAGGGTTAATAAGGAAATGACAGCTAAGAAAGAAATCAAAGTATTTTAATAATATTATATATTTCTTAAGAGAAAATTTGGCAAGTTTCTCTGTCTTCAGTAAATGTAACTTTTCAAAAAGAGGGTTCTATTTACAGTGTGATAATGTAATGAAACAATGAAACATCTGGTATAGAAATGTTTGCGATTATGATTTGAATAGTATAACAAGAGAGATAGTATTTAACTGGACATTTGAAGTTCCTGAGACGTGCTTCAGCTCACAGCATGACACAGCATTTGGTGATCCCAAATTAATGAACTTGGCTGACTTACTTGCTGGCAGATGGAAGCATTTCCGTACACTTTTCACGTAGACATCTTTTTAAAGTCAAGAGTTGACCAGTGAAATACAATGAATTAAAATTTATTTAGGTTTGCACAATAAATTTACTTGTTATTACAATGTTTGTTAGTTGCTAATTTTTAAAATCCTATCTTATTTTTAGCATAAAATAGCACAAAAATAGTATATTTTTAAACCTACCTTGATATTTTGAGAGAATTATGTACGCATCGGTATTGAAAAAGCTTTGGTCCTGGGGACCAACCCTGATTGGATCCTGGTACTGAATTTTGTTTGAGAATTGTGTTACTGTACAAAATATTTGTTTTATTCTTTGAAGATAAGCAAATTGTCAAACCTTATAATTGTTGTGGCCTGTCAGCGGCCTGTGCGGATTATAGCTGATTCTGACAGTGAAGAGGCTGGTGTGATGTTGCGCCAGTAGCCTGTGCAGCTGGCACCCAAGTCAGACAATGAGGAGGCTGGAGAAGATATGATGCCAGAGGCAGGGATTCAGCCAGGGCCTTCAGAACCTCCAGAAGTTCCTTTAAGTGAAGAGGACAAAGAGGAGGAGCCTCTTCTCGATGCGTGCAAAAGACAGGAGTGGCTCCTCAGGAGGAGGTCTCCCCGAGAGTAAGGCTTGGGGCTAATTGGCCACTCCCTTAGCCTATTTAAGGAGGAATGCCGACTGAAGCAAGTTGTAGGGAGCAACTTTAGTTCACTCTACTTCACATCTGGATTCTCTGCACATTGCTTCTGGGCTTTCTGCCAACCTTCGTAAGATTGTGATTACTTTATCTTTGGTTTCTTGTAGGCTGTTAAGAAAGCTTATTAACAGCCTTTGTTTTGAAAAAGACGAGTTATTTTAGTAAATTAAGTTTTGTACAAACTTTGTGTGTGCTGTGTTCTTTGGGATCCGTAGCTGGGGCAGAACAATAATAAATTGTTATTTATAATAAATGGAAATACAGCATTCACACTCTCCATTCATTTTCTTTTTAAATATGTATAGGTTGTCCTTCACTTATGACCATCATTTAGTGACCATTCAAAGTTATGATGGTGGTGGAAAAAGTGACTGACAGCTGGCCCTCATACTTACTATTGTTGCAGTGTTCCCATGTATTCATCATCTGGGCATATGGCAGCTGGTTTGCACTTATGCAGCTGCAATGTCTTGCAGTGACATGATTGCTATTTGTAACATTCCAAGTTGGCTTCCGACAAGTGAAGTCAATGGGGATGCCGACAGAAGGTTGCAACTACCTCCTGTCGGCTTCCCCATTGACTTTGCAGTCACGTAATATCTTATTTAATGATCATAGGTGTGGCTTTCTTTATGACCATGGTAAAAAAGATTTAACAATGATTTCTTTTGGTCCTCATTGTGCTAGAAAGTTGAGGATTACATTTATTATTATAATTTTAAGATTGATAACCATTTAGTTGTTGACGGCCAACCTGACTATATATTTCTGCAGCCAACTTTAGAGCAGCATTGAGCAAAATAAATTTTGCTGTCGCAACTGGGAAGCAACCTTAAATACCTCTCTTCTGATGCTATGCATAGCTTTTCCATTAGTTTTCTTTTTAACCTGAATCACTGCTAGAAAGCAACAAATATTAACCTAATGGATTTTACAGGTATAGTTCCTTGTTACTTTTATTTGTGACATATGTGCATAAAAAGGCTATGGGCAGTGCTAGGTAGCAACTCAGTAGACCAGACTTCAAACATTTGGATTGCAACTGTTATAGCTTATCTTGCCTCTTGTTCCATAACTTCATTGGGCCATGGACTTGATTTTGTTATCCACTGATTATTTTTAGTCCATTCATCACCATTTTTCAGTGTTTATATACAGTTACTTAAGAGATTTGTTGGGTTTTTTTTTTTTGCTATCGCTTGCTGAGAGCTGGCTAGGAAAGTCTTATGTTTCATAATAGGGGTCACTGGAATAAGCACAAGCAGCACATGGAAACTAACATTTTTGTACTTTCTTCTACCAAATTAAAGAAATGTGAATGTGCTTTGAAACAATTTGGAATTGTATTCTGTACAAAATATACCTTTTGCCCCAGCTCCTTGTTTCCAAAGTAAATAGTTTTATCATTACCCTGGAACAAGTGACTTTTGAAAACTACTCTTCTTCTAACATTCTTTACACCCATGTTCTTGGAAATAAATGAATGGTTGTCTGGAGATGACCTGCATTGGTAGTGCTATTGGCAAAGCAATTGATGGAAACTATGATCTTTCTTATTGCACTATCATTATAGATAGTATTCAATTTATGTCTGTAATGAAGCCAGAAGTCAGAAACACTTAACAACCTTCTTACTAAGTGTAGCTGCAGTGATTCATTTAACAACTGTGGCAAGAAAAGTCATAATATGGGGCAGAATTCACTTAACTTATCGTCCTTAGTAATGGAAATTTTGGACTCAATTCCTGAATTTCTAAAGTTTTTGCAGTTGAAACTATTGAATTTAAATCACTGTTACACTGTGTTCGTATTCACACTGTGTCATACATGTTTAATATATTCTGAATATTTGCAATAGGTAATGTATTGTTTCTTTCCCCTTTATCATTAGTTGTCACACTTTATGCTACTCTGGGAGGTCCTGCAATAGTGCATGGATTAAATGAAACTGAGGTGACAACCATTATTACAAGCAAGGAACTGATAGAAACAAAATTGAAGGTAAATATAGCCCTCAGGTATATCAAATTCTTTTATCCCTCTAATATTGTGGAGGAAAATGTTACATATGGCTTATTAGGTGTCGGGTCAGAATGTTTGTGGATTCTGTTGTTTTGTGTTTTTTATTGTTATATTGCTCCAGGTTGTTATGTATTGTTACTAAACTTTTTGAACATTTTAAATTTGTTGTAAAACATCCAGAGTCTTCTGGAGTGGGAAGCCATAAAAATTAAATAAATAATAATATAACATCTTTCTTCTTTTCTGCTTTCTAGAGATTTTGTTTTCTTATAAAATAACACAAATACAAAAACATGGATGGCTCTTATGCAGGAAAAGTTGATTAATAATTTCTGTGGTCCCTAAATTAATGCTTAAATAATTCTGATATTTAGATGTGTTTATGTATCATGCTAAAGAATAATGTAGTTATTTTGTTTTAATTTAGCATGATATGGAAACCCAGCAACACCATGTAAACTATATCTTATGGCTTAACGGTTTATATGAATCCAGTCCATTGTGTTTTTTTTTTAAAAAATATGTATCCTAGAGCAAACAAGGTCCTACTGAAAGTGCCAGCATAATCTTTTGCATTCCTAGATGACTAAGTATATTTACCTCTTTATTTCTACTTGGTACAGTGCAGTTTATATGAATGACACAGCATACTGTACCTATCTATTGTTCTTGATAGCCATTTCATATTAACTAAGGCTGCACAGCATTTCAGAGTTGAAGGTAGAAAGGTGCTCTGCTATTGTTAGGACCTCTCTGCAACTCCTGAAATCTAATTCCATTTTTCCAGGGTTATGCTGCAATTATAGAAGGCAGTTGTATGATCCCTGGAAAAGATTCAGCTACTTGAAGGAGTGGCAAAGAGATTATACATTAACAACCCTGTGTAGTCCAAAGCATCTTTTTGCCTTTGCGTCGTAAGTGCCGCATAGACCTGATGTTCATAATATATATAACTTACATGCAAAGGAAGAGTGCAGGCAACTTTGAGCAGCTATCTTATGAATGCTGTGTTATGTCCATTAATCATTCCTACAGTGTAAGCAACTTAAAATGGAAAGGAGGGAAAGGCTGGTAGAATTTAAAAATGACAAAATGGGTTATTATCTGTTTGTACCCAGTGGAACAAAGCATGGAAAAATCATGTCATATCTGAGGATTTTCCCATAAAAGGACAGTTAACATCTTTTGAATATTAGCTTCATGGGCCAAAAATCTGATACCCAGCATGTATCTTTGAATAATCTGCTATATATCAAAACAGATAATATGCTGCCAAATGTTTTTAAAGATATCTATCAAAGAAGGTGTCAGCAGTAGAATGCACTGAAGTAGATGTGATTATATATTTTAATGTCTGTTACTTGATCTTAAGCTGATTATAGTTTACTTGCTCTTAAGATGATTATAGCTTAATTTAGCAGATTTTTAAAAGTCTATGCGCTATGGAGATTCTAAGCACTATATATGTTTCTTCTCTATAGTATATTGTTTCTCAGATTCCTCTACTGCGTCACATTATTACTGTGGATGGCAAGCCAACATCATGGTCTGATTTTCCAAAACGTGTTATTGTTCAAACTATGTCATCTGTTCAAGCTATTGGAGAAAAAACAGAAAATAGTATGTACTGTTCAATCAATTGATTTTTTTTCTTATGGTGATGGAATAGAAAAGGCAAATAGAGATTGAACAAAAAGTCTTTGGCATATTTCCAAATAAAGCTATTTGAATCCTGGAAAACTATTGCTGCTGAATGCTATCAATATTGGACTAGCAGGACTTAAGTTCTGACTAAAATGTAAAACAGCTGTGAGTGTTCCTTGGGAGAGGGAGGAACCAAGAGGGAATAATAATTAAAATGAATATGTTTTGGGTTAAAGCTTCATTGCAAAGTGTATCCAAACAATCATTCATATAAATACATACACACACACACACACACACACACACACACACACACACATTGTTATATCATGCCAATTCTTTAAAAGAAGATATCAGTTGAATTCAGTTCTTTGAACAGGGCGCATGAATTTAGCTTCAGCAATAGGAGTGTTGACATCAGATTTCTTGAGGGTCCCTTCAGAAATAGGTCCACAGATGCCTACTAGTGGAGGCCAAGATATATGATAACTTTGATCTGAAAGAAAACAATGCATTAACAGAGCATGCTTGGGCATACATGTAACTTCTGTTAGCAGCTCCTTAAAGTGTCTATATCTTTTCCTAAGAACATGTGGCTAACACTTATTTATCAAGCTCCTCTACAAAAGTGCAGTAAACCTAAAACAAATGTACTTATTTCTTTTTGTTGATATCAGAGAGGAAAACTAAAAAGAAAAGCACAAGAAATAAATAAACAACATAGTATTTATTTTGGGTTTTAGCAAAAAAAATAAATAATAAAAGTAGCATCCACGTAGAAACAAAACTAGACAAAATCTTTTCTTCAGTAAAGATAGTTGATTTCACTATCTCAACCAGTTCCATTAACTTTACTATCCATTCATTGTGCGAATCTATAAGTATTTCCATCTTTGTGCATACAAAAGTCTTGCTGCAGTTATCATATATAAAAATAAAATCTCATGTTTTTCATCAATCACACCTAAAAGAAATACCTACAGGTTTTTTTGTATATTTATTTTAAAAATTCTCTAAATTAAACTACATACATGATCCCAATAATTCTTAGCCTTCTTACTCATGCAAAGGTGATAAAAGGTGTCTTCAGAGTTCTTATATTTCCAGCATATCTTTGACACACCATTATATATATTTGAAAATTTATCAGGTATTAAATATCAACTTGTAAACAATTATCTTTCTAATTACACCCTTTTCCTTCCAAAATAAGACATCCCCTGATAATAAGCCCAAGCAGGCTTTTGAGTTCATGGCAATAAGGCCAAGTGCTTATTTCAGGGTTCAAAAAAATAAGACAGGGTCTTATTTTCAGAGAAACATGGTAGCTCAAAGTGAATTTCAGTCCTTTATTCCACATATTCTCCCATTGATCTAGCATTATATTATATTCAAAATTTTGCCCATTTAATCAGTTTGCCACCTTCGGTTATTTATAAAAATAAGGTGGAATATAAATAAATAAATAACATTCAAGTTGATGTCTATTGGCAATAACATGCTTATTAATTTAGGGGTTGGGTGTTTAGAATTGTCCATTATAGAAATATTGTATAATATTTAACGTTAGATCAAAAGGTTAATTGATCTAAATGTATTTTATATTTTAACTATATATAAAAAAGTTGGAAGTGATCCTTTTTTCCTTTTTAATTCCCTTTTCTTTTAAAAAATTTTTCATATTTTTTCAGAAATTTAATAAAGTATATTTAAATTTTTTTTAAAAAAAAAGAATATCATGGAAACAGTTTTTATTCTAGTTTCAGTGTGCTATTTCAAAAGGCAACTGGACTTTTTTTCCCCCTTAAGGATAATTCACTTCTCATCTAAGAAGCTTCTTCAGTTCTGACTGAAAAGTCTTCAAGAAAAAAAAAGCAAGAAAGTCCAGTTGCCTTTTGAAAAAGCATCTTCGGGACAACAATGATCTAGATGACTGAGAATCTCCATAGATATTTTTTTATTCTAGTATGACTGCTGAAAGCTTACAAGGCTATGGATGTGTTGGCTGTTGCTTTGTCAAGAAAAGGAAATTGGTTATATCTATTAGAATGTGTATGTTTGAGGACAATTTAAAAATATTTTTATCTAATGAATATTTATGTTTGTACCTTTTCTTTTTGTAAAGCATCTTCCAAACAGAAGTTGAAACCAGTATCATCAGACATTGCAGTTATTATGTATACAAGTGGTTCTACAGGAGTCCCAAAAGGTGTCATGATCTCTCATTGTAATCTTATTTCTAGCATAACGGGGATGGCTGAAAGGATTCCAAATTTAGGGTATGTATTAAATTTGTTTTAGGGGTTTAAATAGCTTTTATATTTCTTTACAATACTATAATAAATGATAATGCTTTCATTAAATCAGGATTATAATAGAAAGCTAAATAGTAGAAGAAAATCTGACTGGAAAGAATGGTTTCTTTTCAGTTGTGCTTAACTACTGTTAATAAGGAACAGTGCAAGGAGAAAAGCTACTTAACAGAACTGTAAACAGTTTCTATTGTTAAATGCATTTAGCTTCATCTTTAGGGACATATGTGCTTTTCTTTATACATAAAAGAAAATGCATCTTTTATCCATATTGTTATGCTTTCTTCTGTTTGTTTTCTTGATGCAACAGTATGCCAAGATGTGTTTTAGAATATATTATCGTCTTAGCAATGAGTTGGCATAATTTGACAAATACCTTAATTTGTTTTCAGAGAGAAAGATACCTACATTGGCTACTTGCCTCTTGCTCATGTTTTAGAGTTAAGTGCTGAACTTGTTTGTTTGACCCATGGTTGCAGAATTGGTTATTCATCACCTCAAACTCTAAGTGACCAGGTAAGCTTTTTCAACACATAAACATCTCCAAATATGACACAGTATTTCCTAAATACAAAATGGAAGTGTTTGTTTTATTTTTTTACAAATCAGTGCTCTTTTGTATTTCTGACAAAATATTCTTAGCCTATTTTCTGAAGTTACAGTAAAACTTTTTTTTTCTTTAGTATAGGCTGCATTGTGAACAAATAAAAACAGATTGGATAAGGGCAACACATTACTTTGTCTATTTTTCTTTCAGTCATCTAAAATAAAGAAAGGGAGTAAAGGTGATGTGTCTACATTGAAGCCAACTTTAATGGCAGCTGTTCCAGTAAGTTGATGTCTGCAACTTTAACATATTGTTTAATATATGTGGAAAATATTTGTGAGCAGTGTGTGAGCTTTGTGATTATGGAAAGTATGTTTTTAAAGAAAAAAAAGCATATTTATGTATTGTATGCTTAGAACCTTCTTAAAAATGCATGAATAAAAGAGTGATTGATTGCTTCAGATTGATTGCTTCAGGTAAACAGAACCTGGAATATAAGGGAGTCAATTTCCAGGGACCAAGTTCACTGACCCAATGAAGAAGAAGAGCTAAAAGACAACATAGTATTTAAGAACTTTTCCTTCTAAATGGGCAAAATCATGACATAAGAACAAGAAATAGCTTAGTTATTACCCTAGGAAATACCCTAGGAAATGCAGGTAAAATGCAGATGAATCCGATTGAGCATATCTGGCTTGGTAGAATACTTGAAAAAATGGTTGAACACATTCAATCTGGAATGAACCTCCAAAAAGATAAATGGAATTTTAGGTGCATCATTACCATACAATACTCCTACATGTTGTTGTGATAGAGTAAATGTATAAATACATTGCAGTTTATCACTGCTTGATGTACTTTATTTGTACAGCTAGGAAATCATGGATTGAATATTGAAAAGAATGTCATGAATTGAGTGGGTACTAACTAATTAAGAGTTTTAACTATTCCGCTAAATTTTGCTTTGGTCAAAATCTAACTCAGCTACTGTATCTAGTTCTAGGGAATATATTTTAAGAAGAATTTGGACAAATTAGAATGGGGACAGAGAATGACAGTGAGGATAATTGGGGACTAGAAATTAAGCTTTGTGAAGAAACATTGAAGGGAATTGAGAATGTTGATTTTTGAGAAGAGAAAACTAAGGGTATGTATAATACCCTTCAAATACATGAAGGGTCTTACAGAAAAGACTGAGGTTTTTATTCCCCAGGACAGAATATGGAAGGATAAAGGATATTCATCAGGATAGGGGCTACTACGGAAAAATGCATATTTCCTAGGTTCCACTAGATGCAATATTTAAGGAAAGGAATCTGGATTGTGCCCAGTTTATTCAACTGATGGGGATACCATCCTGCAAATATTTTTTTCCTCCAAACATTTTTTATTAAGTATTATAAAATACAAAAGTAAGTAAAAGAGCAATGAGGAGGGAAGGGAGAGGGAAAAGAGAAGCAAGGAAAGGTAGGGAAAAGAAAAGAAAAAGAAGCATTTACTTCTGACTTACTTTGCTTTTCATTCCCATTTCAGCTGTTTGCGCCTTTTCCCATGAAAATAAATATGATTAATTTAAGGTGCTACAGAATAACTAAAAATGCAATATTTTCTAATTATACTTTATGCTTCATATTTGTATACTATTAATGCATTAATAGGTTAAAGAAGTAACTAATTAAAAAGAAAAACTGTACAACTTTAGTAAAAGAAGTTCTGTTAATGACATTGATGTATGGAAATTATTTAGGCATTTATGTCTTTTAAACATTTGAGTTGCATTTAGGATACGTGTATATATAGCGATACATTATTCCATTCCTTTCTAGGTAAGCATACCTCAGGAAGGAGATGAGAGAGGGAAAGGGGAAATGTAAATTTTAATTCAATCAACAGTGTAAAAAAGCTTTATAAGTAAATTGGAATTTTTAGAATAGTTTTTGTACCTGACAATCATGTAAAAAAAAATATATAGAAGCAAAAAGCAGTTTTCTGTGCTCTGTGATAGTATGCATTCATCTTTCCTCTGTCTTCCAGGCTTTCAAAGGCTCCCAATCATACAAAATGTATAAATAGTCATTATAGCCTTATGTTAAAGTAAAGTAATGTGAATGTGAGAATAGGAAAAAAATTGGGACCATTGTAATAATTTTTGATTACATTCTTTTGCAGTAATAGTTTCAAAGCTTTGCCTTTTATCTGAAATTGTATTCTTATATGTTTGAATGTTCAAATTATTGGAAAATCTTAAGTTTTTATCTAATGTTAAACCATATAGTACTCCTCCAGATTACTGTAATGGAATAAATGTATAACCCACTACAAATTATCTCTGCTTGATGTAATTTATTTCTATAACTAGGAAATCATGGATCGAATCTACAAAAATGTTATGAATCGAGTTAATGAAATGTCCAGTTTTCAGCGCAATTTGTTTACTTTAGCTTATAATTACAAGATGGAACAGATTTCAAAAGGCTACAGTACTCCAATATGTGACAGGTTGGTAAGAGAGGTTGATTTGTTTTTCTCTAAAGAGCAACATTTTTATGAAGGGCTGCTAGGCTCCAAAAAAGAGCCCATTTGGGAAATGGTAGAAGTAAGCTTATAAAACAGTTACGTTATTTTGGAAAGTTACTTCCAGCTACACTGTTTAAAAGAAAATAACTTATTGTATAAATCTGTTTATCTGTTTTTTGCTGTAACATATATTCTTATTAGGGTGTGTTCTACTGAGAAGAGGATAATTTATTTCTTGGTAGCCATGTATAGGATGTAATTGTATTTTTTCTGAAACATAATTTTGCAAAGTTAGTTAAATCTTCTGAGTAGTTTTATATGCAATGCCAGTTAAACTGATGTTGTTAAGTAAAAGAAACAACTTCTTTATGTTCTTCTTCCTCCCCACCCTCACTCCTCTATCTCTTTTAGCCTTGTTTTCCGGAAAGTCCGGATGCTGCTAGGTGGGAAGATACGGGTCTTACTGTGTGGAGGAGCTCCACTTTCTGCAGCAACTCAGAGATTTATGAACATATGTTTTTGTTGTCCTGTGGGACAGGGCTATGGCCTGACAGAATCCTCTGGGGCTGGAACAATAACAGAAGGTGAGTAGTATTTGTAGATCAACACGGCAGTAGATTGTAACAATATAATTGGGTGTTATCAGCATACTGGTTGATATTATTTCAAAACACTGACATTGCTTTTGTTAGTTCAGAGACATGATAAATTGCTACTGAAATTATTTCTGAATTTTTTGATTATATTTTATTTTCCTAAATTTCAGTTTGGGACTACACAACAGGCAGAGTGGGAGCACCCTTAATTTGTTGCGAAATCAAGCTGATGAATTGGGAAGAAGGTAGGAAGAAACTTTAATGATTATGTGATGGTTCTTTTGGAAAAGGTTGAATACATTAACATATCAGAAAGGCTTGATTGTTAGTAGCAGAAATGAGGGCAGGTTCTCTATTTAGTTTCTCTGAGTTCTAAGCTAAAGCCTCTCTGAAGCTCATTAGATCTACCAATCCCTTCACCTTCCATACATATGTCTGTGTCTTAAAAGCAGTGGCTTTTTGTGTAGTCACTTTTTCCCTCAGTGATTCTTCCTTGACTTCAAATCCACCCTGCTGAAACTGTCCATTGTCACCAACGGGGCAGCGGGGGATAATCTTTATGGTAATATGATTTACATATCATATTCTTTTCCATCTGTATGTGGCACATCATCAACATTGTCCCAGAGTGAGACAGCGTTCCTGCTTTTGTTTAGCACAGATAAAACATTTCTTAACGGTTGGAACCTTTATGGTTGGAACCAATAACTAACATTTGCAGGACATGTGGGCATTATGTTGATGACTTCCTGGGATGGTTTTTTTTTTTTTTTTTGTATGTGTTTTTCTTCAGTAATTTTGGGAGGTTTTAATTTTTTTAAAGAACATATAATACAAGTTTTGTTGGGAAATTAAAGCACATTTTCAATAATTTTGCTATCAACATTTGATCGGACATGGTTCTGAGCGGTTAGGTTCCAGCCCCAGAGGATTCTGTCAGGCCATAGCCCTGTGCCTGTCCCTGTTTTAGATTCTGTTTCGGTCCTATTAAGTTTAAGACTTGCACCTCGAACTATCTTGTTCTAGGTTTGTATAGTTCCCACCAGCATGTTGTGAAATGCCTCTTAAATCCTATCTCATCAAAGTAAAGGGGGAGCTGAGATCCTGAATCTCTTACTAAATTGCAATGACTGAAAAATCGGTAATTATCTCTTTTCCTCCAACATAGGAAATTATTGTTGTTAGTTGCAAAGTCATGTCCGACCCATTGTAACCCCATGGACAATGTTCCTTCTCATTAGGTGGCTAAAGTATTTCAGTTTCATCTTCAGGATCTGGCCTTCTAAAGACCAGTCAGGGTTGATCTCCTCTAGGACTGACCGGTTTGATCGCCTTGCAGTCCAAGGGACTCGCAGGAGTCTTCTCCAGCATCATAGTTCAAAGGCCTCAATTCTTTGGCACTCAGCCTTTCTTATGGTCCAACTTTCACAGCCATACATTGCAATTGGGAAAACCATAGCCTTGATTACGCACTATTGTTGCCAGGGTGATGTCTCTGCTTTTTAGAATGCTGTCTAGATTAGCCATAGCTTTCCTCCCCAGGAGCAAGCGTCTCTTAATTTCTTGGCTGCAGTCCCCATCTGCAGTGATCTTGGAGTCCAGGAAAATAAAATCTTTCACTATCTCCATTTCTTCCTCATCTATTTGCCAGGAATTGAGAGGGCTGGATGCCATGATCTTAGTTTTCTTACTATTGAGTTTCAAGCTAACTTTTGCACTCTCCTCCTTCACCCACATCAAGAGGCTCTTTAGTTCCTCTTTGCTTTCTGCCATTAGAGTGGTATCATCTGCATATCTGAGGTTGTTGATATTTCTCCCAGCAATCTTAATTCCAATTTTTGATTCATCTAGCCCCGCCTTTCTCATGATGTGCTCTGCATATAAATTAAATAGGCAGGGCAACAGTATATAGCCTTGTTGGACTCCTTTCCCAATTTTGAACCAATCAGTGGTTCCGTGTCCCGTTCTCATTGTTGCTTCATAGGAAATTAGAGATTTTGAATTTTTCACCTCATATAATGCTGATGCCGTTAGCGCAAATATACCAAGGCGAATGCTCATGTCACACAAGTTCAAGTAGTGCTCCCACACTTCTTCCGGCCCTTGTTGGTGCTCCGCGCACCTCGGTCTCTCAAGAAGATGCTTGACTTCCTCTCAGCCCCAAGACACTGGCTGGCCCATGAGACGAGAGAGAGAAAAAAAGAGACAGAATCAGAGAAAGAGAGAGAGAATGAGAGACAGGGAAAGAGACAGAGAATGAAAGAGAGAGAATCAGAGAATCAGAGAGAGAATGAGAGAGAGAGAGAGAGAGACAAAATGAAAGAGAATCAAGGTATCAAATTCGGTAATATAAAGAATGCATACAAATCTGGGACCATTGCTTTCATGTAATTAAAATATCAATGATTTCTTATCAGTTCTATTTGCAAAGTTGTGACAGCTATAATGTCTTTGTGGTTAGCAGCAATTGAATGATTGTAATTTCAATCTATACTTCTTGAAAACCTCCTCCCAGCAAAATGGCGGACGAAGCTTCACCAGGGCTCTGCTTAGGGTCATGAGGGGAGGGAAAACAGTATCACCCTGTATTATACATGGAAAGTGGGATGACCGAATAGGTCATGGGTTGTCTGGTTTTAATTTATTTATCAAATTTATATGGCTGCCTATCTGACACAAAGTGAATTTGAGGGGCATACAGTAAAACCAACAATTTACACATGTGCTAAAACCATTTAAAACATTTCAACTAATATTAAAACCAAGATCATGAGAGAGTTAAAATCAACATGTTATATGTGTTGTAGCTACTATGCAGGTTCTCCTGCTGTCAGGAGAGGCGTTTTGAGGGCTTTCTGAAAGACAGAGAATTAGCATCCAATGTGTGTATGTTGACAACTTTATAAGAATTATCAAGAAACTATAAACATTTGCATAAGTACCGGTATACGAGGTCCCACTTGTCATCTTCAGGCTGGTGTCTTCAGCTTCGTGCTTGTGCGAGCAACAAGCACGAAGCTGCAGACACCAGCCTGAAGGTGACGAGTGGGACCTTGTCAAAACGTCGCCAAGATACTCTCAATCTTACACAGGAAAAGACCCGAATACGCCAAGACGTGCATATCGTAAAGCCTACAAACTTGAAATTTGCCAGGTATGTTCCTCTTGGCCTCTAGGTGCTCACTAAGAAAGGATTTTTTGAAATGACTACCAGAGCATTACTATTTCCTATATTATTATTAACATGCTCTGATGCTAAGGAGTTCTACTCCCCCTCCCCACCTGAAAAGAAATCTATTCCAAATGCAAAACACAAGCAGAGGAGAGGAGTTTCACTTTCAGTTTTACTTTCACGGCAGGAAGCAGCTTTAATACAGAACACTTGAGCAAAGCCACAGCCACGGCTTTGGCTCCTTTCTGTCTCCTCCTTACTCACACAGCAAATACTGTTTCACTTTCCAAACAGCCCTCTGATGCTAATGAGTTCTACTCCCCCTCCCCTCCTCAAAATTCCAAATGCAAAACAAGCAGAGGAGAGGAGTTTCACTTTCAGTTTTACTTTCACAGCAGCAAGCAGCTTTACTACAAAACAGTTGAGCCTCCTTCCTGTCTTCTTGCTCACACAGCAAATACTCTTTGAGATTCCAAACACCCCTCAACTCTCTCACATACTGACAGGGTGTTAGCCAGATGAATACCGATGGATGCTGTGGGCTGGGCATTCTATTCTCCCTCCCCCTCTGTTCCAACTGCCAGTTGCATTATATTAACACAATCTGATGTTAAGGAGTTACACATTCTACATTAAGTTTCAAGCTGTAGGTGTCAAATTATCAAGCCCGAGCCCATAGTTTTGTAGCGAAGCACGGGCATCCAGCTAGTATGTAATATAGAAGCAAAGTACAGGCATGATACATGCTGGCAACTCGGGAGCAGATCGGGAAAGCTTCACTGACACATGCTTTTTTAATATATATTTTCTGCACATAAATTTGAACATTTTTTTTAAAAAAAAGCAAGATGAGAGATTACCAATACTTTTTGCATGTTTATTCTATTTCAAGTAGTTGTGGTTCTTTCACTAAATATTGCATTTTAAAATTATATACTTCAAACATGATCGATAAATATTAATTGAAAAGAATACACAGAAGAATTTGCTGGCCTTAAAATCTTATTTCCATAATATTTGCAATGACTTTATCAAAATTCTAATAAATTATTTTTGCTGTTTATACTTGGATCACACAATGGAAAAATTTAGTCATTGTTAATAAGATACATATAAAAGGCTAGTACTGTGGAGCTGGCACTCTAAAAACTGTGATAACAGTGGCTTATATGGATTTAGCTAAAGAAGCCTTGAATTCAAATATTTATTATAGGTGCCATTTTTGGGCCTATTACACCTGTTTTTCATAATTTGTTTGTAATTACATAATTACTGAAAAATTTAACCTTTGTTTTTACTTGTTTATCTTGAATGTTTTGGGAATGGTAGAAAGAAAACTGAAATTGCATTTTGATTCCATGCGAAGTCAGCCCTTTTTGGATTTATTTTTCTTGAACAGAATTTATAGATTGATAGAACTTCATTTCATTTCTTAGCCAACCAAGCAGATGACCAGTGTTGAATGATAGAACAACAACCTCTATGTAGGATGCTGAAAAGACAACTGTCCATTCATTGTTTAGAATTATGCTTGCAGCTTTAATTGTTGTATTACACAGTTCACTATGTCTAGTTGAATCATTTGCACAGTAACCACTTGTACGTGTGTGATTCCATACTTTCTAGTCCATCAAAGTGTTTCATTGTAAAGCTCCTCCAGTCCATATTCTCAGTGTATCCTTATTGTGTTGCAGTTTAATGCTAGCATTTCCACGCAACATTAATAAGCAACCTGCTTGGTTCTTTTTCCCACTGGGAACAGCTACAGAACCCATGTGTTTATTACTTACCTGTATGAACTGGTTGTTCCTCTCCATAGAAGTCAACATTTAACGATATACCATGCCTTCTTTTCCTTTCTTGTTTTCTTTCATAGCAACACAACATTCCTGTTTATATATAATAATAAACTAAAACTAGCACATTGCAAATTGGAGTAGCTAGCTACATCATTGGCTGGAACAGGAACAAATTTATGGAAATCCTGTCTTACTGCTTTGTCTATGTATGGTAGTGCATATATATGTGTGCATTTTTTTAAAACAAATGTGTCTGTATATACAAATTCACTCGTGTTGAATTTGAAACATATCTGTTCTATAGGTGGATACTTTAATACAGATAAACCATACCCTAGAGGTGAGATTGTTATTGGTGGTCCAAACATATCTATGGGATACTACAAAAATGAAGAACGAACCAAAACTGATTTTATGGTTGATGAGAATGGAGAGAGATGGCTCTATACTGGAGATATTGGGGAATTCCAATCAGATGGGTGTCTAAAAATTATTGGTGAGTGTAGTGTGCAGAACTTAACGTAATACTTTTTGCTGCAAAATCATGTCACTATGGTAATTTGGTTACCATGAACAAATGGTTCATTTGATTCTCTATTATTTATTTGAATATATTTAATGCTAAGTATATGTATGTTTTATTGAGAGTTCGTTTCTTGTTTAAAATTGCATTTACTTTCAATATGTTGGAGACTCAGTTTGGTATAGTGATGAAGGCATCAGGCTAGAAACTGGTAGTCCAAAAGTTCTAAACCTATTTTAGGCATAAAGCCAGTGGATGACCTTGGGCCAGTCACTTTCTCTCAGTCCTAGGAAGGAGATGATGGCAAACCACTTCTGAAAAACTTTGCCAAGAAAAATGTAGGGATTTGTCCAGGCAGTCTCCAAGGACAGGATTGAACAGAGGAAAACAGAACATTTGATTCATTGGATTTATTAAGGCTCTCCCTGGAATAGGCCTTTAACATTAGATTAGTTTTCTCTAGCTGAAGCACCTTCCAAATATATAGATTTAAGTTCTCAGAAATCCTAGTCAGTGGTGATTGGTAAGAGTTCTGGGTGTTGAACTCAACACACTGGGAAGAGTGTAAAACACAATTTATTAAATTTTCTCATTCTTACAATCAGGGTGACTACTCAGTTGCAGAACAATGTTGTGTATGCTTATTTAGAGGTAAAAGTCTATATTTTTGTTTTCTTTTTGCCTTTTTGGACAATATAGTATCTTTTTGGATATTTGGACAATATCTTTTTGGATATTTCTTTTTGGACAACCCTCTCTATTTACTAGATAGTGTTTTTGATGTAGTTATTAGATTAAATCTGAGATTATTGGAGTTCTGGGAAGATACACAGTGGGCAAGACATTGCATTCACTTCATTATTTTAATATATTGGGTTAATTTCCAAGTCAGTATTCATTTGACAGAGTAGTTTATGTTTTAACTGTGGTTTACCATTATGTGTAAATTTATTTACAAAACTCAATTTAGCATAAAACCTAAGACATTTTGGACTTGTTAAATGCATATTGCCGTAAGTTAATAAAAGTTGTCCTATCCAAATTTGTTAAATGCTAAAAGCAGAAATGAATAGTAGGACCATCATAAATCTAACCTTTTACATATAATTTTCATGTTGTTTATTCATTATAATATTCATTTTAATTTCCCATTCAATAGATCGTAAAAAGGATCTTGTAAAGCTTCAAGCAGGTGAATATGTTTCTCTTGGTAAAGTTGAAGCAGCTTTGAAGAATCTTCCCCTGGTAGATAATATTTGTGTATATGCAAGCAGGTAAAGCAGTATAACTTTGTGTTCATTTTTGCATGAGCAACAAATATTTTCTAGAAATGTTTTTCTTGGTATTGTATGTTTTTATGAAAAACAGTAATTGCCTTTTAAACCTGTTCACATTTTGTAGAAAAAATATATTCCTTTTGGCTGTACTCAACATTAGGCACTGTTAGGTTACTTTAGTTAATGTTGAATTACTGTCTAGAAATGGCCATATTTAGCTGTTTCTGAAAGATAGTTGTTGATAAGTTTTTTCTCCCAATGCCCCCAGAATCAGAATTTTTATATGATCCCTCAACTTAGAGCCTGTTTGCTTCTTACAGCTGTATATACTAGAAGGAGACTTTTTTAAATCCTGAAGTTCTCCCTCCCACAGCTATCTCACCGGGCAGGTTCCCTAGAGCGTCTTGAAGCCCTGACTCACCCATCACCTTTCTCTGCCCTTTTAGGAAAAATAAAGAGCTCCAAATAGGAGAAGTAGAGAATAGATTTTTGCCTGAGGAAAAAAATCATGTTTCTGCCTGACTGAGTTTATTTTTTGTTTTTCATTTTGTGCTTTTAGTTGATAGAGCATTTAACTCTCAAATTCGCAAATCTCTTTTGTCTCTTCAATAATTACAGAGGTTTAACAAATTACAATCCACTAGTCATTAGATGAAAAAATATCTCTAACTTTTCCTGCCTTTCCTATTATTTTGTCATTACTAGTCTAAGACTTTTCTATTCTCCCAATTTAACATATTTTCATTATTTTGATGTCCAAATTCTGTTTTGTCATTTTGGTTTTATGAGACCTTGCAGTTAAGTTCCTTGTAGATAAGGTATCTTATGATAATAATAATAAAACTTATGATAAATTTTTATTTATATTATTTCAATTTTGTATCATGTTTTTTATTTTACATTCTTAATTTTATACTGCAAAGTGACTAGAGAAATTATGTAGCAGTATAAAATTATTATTTAAAATATACCAAATGTTCAGGCTGGATATGGCATTTTTGTCTACCTATCGAGTCCTTTCCAAGGACCTAGGATAGGCAGATGTGGATGTTTGATAGCGTTACATGCTCATAAAATTTGGGGATGCCACAAAACTTGAGGAATTGCCCTGGAAGACAGGCTCAAGGTTCAAAAGAATCTTGAAAGACTTCACCTTGGCCTATCAAAAAATCGTTTTTCAGTGATACGAAATACAAGGTTCTACACTTAGGAAAAATCAATTGCACAAGTACAAGAGAAATGGTACCTGGCTTAGCGATAGTACTTTTAAGAAAGACCTGGATGACTTGGTGGATCATATAAGTGTAAGCCAGTAATGTCCTGCAACTGCCAGAAAAGCCAGTACAGTTTGGGTTCTTAAAATAAAGGTATAGTACTCATAGTGTTGTGGTCTGCCAGCAGCCTGTGGAGCTGACAGCGGAGTCGGACAGTGAGGAGGCTGGGGAGGAACATGGGCCAGTCCTGGAGTCTGGGGAAGGCCCAGACGAGAGCTCTGCGTTGGAAGCAGAGATGGGGCCAGGGCCATCTGGGAGTTATGCGCGGACTCCGGAGCCACCAGAGTTGGACAGCAGAGAGGCAGAGGAATAGGAGGAGCCTGTTCCTAGTGCATGCATGCGCAGAGCTGCCAGAAGGCAAAAACAGTTAAAACAAAAGGGACCACTCGGGAGTAAGGCCTGGAGATGATTGGCCCCTCCCATAAGACATAAAAGGGAAGTGAATAGGACATGACCTTTTGCAGGAAGCAATTAGTTCATCTGGTCGGTAAAAGCTATGGAAAAATTCTGTTTGACTCTGTGCTAAGTTTGGCCTTGATCTGCGTGTGGCAATTAGTTCTCTGGCAGCATTCCAAGGGAGATAAGGTGAATGTTTGTAAACACTCCCCTGCAAGACGCCATTAGGACTGGAAATGACAATAATTCACAGCCGTATGAACTAAAGAGGTTTGCCGGCACTACGTTTGTGCTGTTTAATTTCTAAGGAAGCCTAGATCAGAACACTTATTCTCTGGAGCACCCAAGAACCAGTGAGTGAAAGCTTTTTAGTTAGAAATTCAAATTCAAAATAAGGAATAATTTCCTGACCGCAATTCAGCCTGCTTTCTGAAGTTGAAAATGCTATATCACTGAACGTTTTCAAGAAAATATTGGATATATATTTCTCCAGGATGGTATGAGGATTTCTGTACTGAGCATACTGTTGGATGAGAAGGCCTCTAAAGTCCCTTCCAACCTTGGCAGTTAAAGGAATCTTCTATAATGCCATTCTGTTGCTAAATATATCTGATTTATAACCAGTGTGATGGATTTCCTGCATTTTTGAGGAACATAAAAATAATGGATTAAAAACTGTGAAAAAATAGGAATGCTGTCACAATTGAAACCTTTGTGACTAAAGTAATATTTCTTCATTATATTTGGGAGGGGGGGAGTTTTTAGAAAAATATATAATGAACATGTAAGAAGATTACTAACATTTTATAAAACAGATGAGCAACTTAATTATGAAATTTGTACATATCTCTTTGTATTAGTTTCCATTCTTATATCATTGGATTTATTGTGCCAAATCATAAAGAACTTAAAGAGTTAGCAAGAAAGAAAGGATTCAGAGGAACTTTGGAAGAGATATGTAATAGTTCTGAAGTGGAGAAAGAAGTACAGAAGCTTTTAATTGAGGCTGCTACAACAGGTAAGTTACCAATTTTGTTCAAGTTACCATGTAAAACAAAATGATTAAGAATTCATGAGGATTCACTAGTATCCCCTAGAGATATTCTGAAATATATTCTTAAGATTTATATTTATTATTATTACAACAGGATAGGGACAAACACATCCCATAAGACTGCTCAAACTTGTATTTCAACACCCTGTTTCCGATTATGACAAAACCAGATGATTTCAAGAAGCCCACAGTCAGAATATGAGAGAAGCACCCATGTGCACAAAATAGAAAAAGTATTTTATTTTTAACTCAGAATATTGAATCTTGGAAGTTCTACCAAATATTGGATCACCTATGATTCAGCAGACACAAAAATTGTAACCCTTTTTTATGTGTGAATCAGGGGAAAGAGCAAGATTCAGAAGTAATCTCTTTGGCTTCAAATTTATTTATTTATCAATCAGTCATGTTTATATAATCTGAGTGCTCACTGGACAATAAGAAAACGATGTAGAAGCTGTTATATTTTGCTGTCAGTCATCCATATTTTTTTCAATACAGATTGGTAGCCTTATTCCTAATTTTACTTACATTTTAAGTACAGTCAGTTGCCCTGGGTGGATAGGTTTCATATTGAAAGGAATGAGAGGGAATGAATTCTGAACTCTGAATTTTGATCTCTCTCTACACATAACCCAGGGAAATGTCCAGTGTGGACTTGTCATGTCTTTCACTCTTGGTCACATAGGCTAGAAAATGCTTCTCAAACCCAAAGGTTCAACCACTGCATGATTTTACAGTCTGGCCTGCAAATTCTCCTGAAGTTCACTCAAGAGTATTTCTAAGAAGAAGAAAAAAACAATGACAAAACACAGCTTATTGTGGCTGTCTATGCATTGTAAAAATTCTTCATAAAGAAAGCTGAAGTGCAGAAATTGCCTTGCCTATAAATTTCTACTCACAGGGATCTAAAGTACCTATGAAGGTTGCCTCAAAGTCAAAGTGGTAACCAGAAACCTTAATACCAGTCCTCATTATTCCAGCTGAAGTATCTATTCAGCATTGAGTCCAATAGACCCTGGAGATTGTTTCTTCCTTTGGGGCTAGTTCTCTAATAAGTCTTTTATTAACACAGGTTCAGAACAGCTGCTTTGTAGCACATGCTATTTAAATGCCTGATGCTTCACTTCATAATTCTACCCAGATACCCCTGCCCCCACTTCAACCTATGTCTGGAGCAGTCAGGATGTAATTATTTCTTCCTGCTGTACACAGAAGAATGCAAAAGATAACACCCATTGCTTAAAAAATATTAAATAACTTCCAATCTGAGCAACTAAAACAGAACACTGAAAATACTTCAATCTGGAACAGTCAAGTTTTTAGAATAAGACATCAAAACAGCCTTTTCAATTGATATATAAACAATATGAAAATATTTCTGTGCACAAGATAGTGCACGTACAAAATATTTTTCAGTGCCATCCTCCTGTTACTATTACTTACTCAGATGCAGATTTTCTTTGAAATAAGAAATAGTCACTATGAGAACTGATCACAAGGCCAGATGAATGCATTCCAGGTTATTGAAGGAAGTTTAATATACTGGTAGTCCTTGACTTATGATCACAATTGGGACCATAATTTTCATTGTTAAGCAAGGCAATTATAAAGTGAGTTGTGTCTGATTTTGTGACCTTTTTTTGCCAGAGCTATTAAGCAAATCACTGCACTTGTTATGTGAATCTGGATCTTCTGATATACTTTGCTTGTTTAGAAGCTACTGGGAAAATCGCAAATAGTAATCACATGATCCCAGAATCTGTAACTATCATAAATTTATGCCATTGCCAAGCTCCCAAATTTTGATCATGAGATCCCAAGGTTGCTGCACTGATAGTAAGTGTGAGGAGTGGTTGTAAGTCACTTTTTTCAGTGCCATTATAACTTTGTTCACTAAATGAATGGTTATACGTCAACAACTACCTATATCGTATTATCTTTAGGAAATTCTGGAAAAATAGTAAATAGTCAGACAATGCCTCTGTTTTTAAAATGGAAAAAAGATCTAGGGAACCACAGGTCTCATACTGATACTTTGAGATAGTTTAGAATTTCAGTCCTGCTTTAAACAGAGAGCCAGCTGGGTGACTTTGGTCAGTCTTTCTCTCACATCCTTAAGAAGAAAGCAGTGGCAAATTACTTCCAAAAATATCACCAAGAAAACTTCAGGGACTAATTCAGAAGTCAAGAATGTCTTGAAGGTATCCTTCTCCCCATCCCAAAAAAGCCTTTGCAATAATTCTGTTACAGACTAAACATATGCCAGTAGATGTGGCTAAACAAAAGCATATTTTATAATATAATTTTAAATTATGGAAATGTCCATTTTATTTTGAATTGATCAAGTTATATCTAGACTTTATGGTTGGATATGGGTACCATAATTAAAAATAATTTAGGTAAATTCAAAATAATTCAGAAAAATGGAATGAAAATTATCAGAGGACTAAAAATCAGGTTCTGTGAAGAGATATTGAAAGTAGTGGGGATTTTAATCATAGGAAGCGAAGAAACAATATTGCCTGGATGAAACTTAAATCCTCTACTCCAGCTCCCCCAACTTTTTGGGCGCCAGGGACCGATTCCATGGAGGGCACTTTTTCCACAGACTAGGAGGGCATGGTTTCTCATGCTGCCTGGATCCTATGTGTGTACAGATGGGGCATCACTCACTTGCTTGGCCCAGTTCCTGGGAGGCTGCAGAATGGTGCCAGACCATGCCTGGGGTTTGGGGGCCCCTGCTCTACTCCATTGTCCCAGGATGTGGTCTACCAAATAATGCATTTTAAGTTGTAGAAGGTAGATTCTAATTGAATAAATCAAAATATTTTTTTTCTAAAATTAAAACGATGGAAACTGTTACCCCACTACTTTGCTAGATATGTTCAAAGAGAGGCCGGCTAGCCTTCCATCAGGGATACTTTAAATAGGGATATTTTAAATTCATCCACTGAACTTGGTACTGGACTTGATTGTGCAAATACTATACTGCATTCTAACTTTTATGATTTGACTTTTCTCGCCGAGTTTGTGTAAGAGCTTTTTAAAAACTTGGGTCCAGACACTTCAATAGCAAATACTACACTGTATTTCTTAAATCTTGCTGCCCTCTTTATGATCCTAAATTTTAATACTATTTCAAAAAAAGAGAAAATGTTCTTTCCCACACTATACTTTTTTATTTTTAAAATATTTGTAATTGCCATGTCCCTGATTCCAGGTGAAATAACCCGGAGGTTTTAGATACCTCTCATAAACCAAAGTGTTAAAATTTAGCTTTTATCTTTTTCTGCATCTATTCCAAGTTTATTAGCATTTGTTCCAGGATTATAATAACCTTTTAAATATATAATTTGTAAGCTAAAATTTTATCCTTCTGTTACAGCTAATCTGGAGAAATTTGAAATTCCCCTCAAAATTCGGTTGTCCCCTGAACCTTGGACCCCTGAAACGGGTTTGGTGACAGATGCCTTCAAACTAAAACGTAAAGAGCTTACTGCACATTATCAAGAAGATATTAATCAAATGTATGGAACAAAAGTAAAATAACTCATCCCTCTCTTTTTCTCTGTTTGTCTTTTTTTTTTTTTTTTTACTTTATATCACTTTGCTATGGTGAGCTCAGATCAAATAGGAAATACTTGAACTCTAAGTCCTACCACTTGGGACCAACCTTAAAACATCTCTCCTTCCTTTCAGCATATGCTGTTACTTCTGATAATATCACCATCTTTAAACTGGCAGGATTAGTAAAATTCTAAGACAGCAATTTTTGTCTGTCTTCATTTGTTCCAGTCTCTTGAGCTATCTTGTTAATGTGCGGATTTTCCTATAAGTCCATTTGGACTACCATGATTTTGAAGCCTCAAATTTTTAAACCGGATTTATAGATCCTATATAATGTTCTGTTTATTTGTAACTTTTTTGAAGTTTGGCTAAATAGAGGAAGAACTTGGCTATAAAACAAATTATTATTCTAAGCCTTTTTTACATGCATATTTAAATATTCAAGAGCTATCAATGTGAAATTATGTACAATGAAATCATTTATAGTTGAAAATCATTGTTAGCCTGAAGATGGAGGTTATTTGTTGCTGTGCAATTATTTTGGATCAAATTATAAAGAGAAATTGTCTGAGATTTTGACTAAGAGAGAACAACTGAAATATATGCCTGACAATTTCCTCCTCCGTATATATTTTATTTTTAATCTCAGATAAGGAAAATGGTCATGGCAAATGCTGTATGTGTGAGAACACCTGAAAATAAAGTATATCAATATTTTACTCGTGCAGAGTATGCTGTCACATAGAAAATGTTACATCTGTGAATCACCTACCTAACATGGGCAATTCACTTTTCAAAATGCATTTAGACCATTTAACAAAAAAAATTGAATTATCGAAACTAGTGAGAACTCAGTTTTAATTGAATTACATTTTGATTGGTAATGTGTTTTACTCAATGGGTCTTTTATTGTATTGATTGTATTGTTTTACAGTTCAGACCTATTCCTTTTACTTGTGTGTATAAATCAACAGTTCAATTAAATAAATTTAAAGTCTATTATGGCCATTTCCTGCATGAGTCACCTAAAATGGATCAGCATTCTTGCATACCTTTCAATGGGGAAGAGGGTATGGTAGGGTGGGAAAGTTCCCTGTATCAGTTTATAATGGATTGTGTACTTGGAGTCTATTTCCACTGAACCATTGTTTGTTTTTATATTCTTTTTGTTTTAACTGTCATGAATGATGATAGAAGTGACATTTTTAATTACCTGGTTATAGGAATCTTGGTTGTATTATTTGGAAAGAATGTTTGTAAACAATTCTTACTAGTTAACTATGCTTGTGGACATAATTCATGTCAATTTTCTTTGGATTTCTAAACATCGTTTTATGCACTATGGTCCTTTTGAAATAGTACTGTAAAACGTTTGGCTTTTGACCATCTGCTGTTGTTCATATAGAAGTTTTTGCAAAAGCAGAGCAGAGCAGATCTGACCCCAAACTGGGAAAAACCCAGGTGGACAATGGAAGTGTGTTTTTCTTGTCATTCAAGAAATGGTGATTGTTCTCTTCTGCATGAGTATCTTTATTTCAAGATGATTTAAAGTTCCACATATATAAGGTCTAAATATGAGCTTTGTTTATCCAATTATATAGGCAACTTTAGAACATGAAATATATGTTATCATATGTTATTTGCAAATAGCAAAATGCTTTTATTTCCTTTCTGTGATGCAACAAACTAGCACCTTTTGATTTTTAATCTGTATCTGAGTAATGTGGCAATGATTATCAAATTGTTTTGAATACTGTCCAGCCAACATTAAGTACATTAAGTACATTGGCTTCAGTTGACAATTTAGTGCTTGTTGTTTCTTCTTTTTCTGTCTGAAATGGTGGATTTTCAACTCTTTAATTTTGCATAGACTGTGCTATTCTATGCTTGCCACAATAGCTTTTATTTGAAAAACAATACAATTTGGTTGCATTCTAATTAGAAAGACAAAAAATGTGTACAGTGGAACATTTTCTTCTAATATGCAGAGATTAGAACAGGAAGTTATTTATAATGTTAATGCTTTATTTTTTGGAAAAGTAATCAGTACTAAAAGTGATCTGTATTGGGTTCCAGTTCATGAAAATGTTATTCTACTTACCACATGGAATGAAATTGGTCAGTGAAAAAATACAAATTTAAATGTCCGATAATTAAATCAACAATGTGTGGGGTTTTTTTGTTAAAATTCACTTTAAGTATACTTTGTAAAAAAAAAAAGAAAACTAGGTGTGTGTTGTAAAAAAAACTAATGGATATTGTCTGGTTTCACATATTTCTAGTTCTATTGTATAATAACTGGGTGTGACATTTGGATACAAACTAATCATCTGTTTTAATATTTGGGTTCTATAGGGTTAATCTCTCACTGATATTTCTAGAATTGTTTAAATTTATTCCTCCATTTGAAGGATTATGTGAGGACTTGAAATATGTAATGGGAGAAACTGCACATTGTGCTCTTCCACATGTTTTCAAACCCAGACTTCCTTGTGTAGAGGTTTACAACAAAGGGGGTGTAGGCAATTTATGGGCTACATAGAATGGGCTGCAATATACACCTTTCTCTCCCCCTATAAAACTTTGAGCCATTATTCACTTACAAATAGGTTTACACTTTAAAAATGCTCATGATGTAATTTCCTCTGTTGAGGTTCTTCACATGGAATTACAATAGGAAATATCTCATTATTACTATGTAATGTTTTTATGCCTGTGGTTTTTTGATTCGGGTAATAAGCAGATTTGCTGTATTTATGTTAAACCCTTAGACTTTACAGATGTGTGGGATCATTGACTTTTTCTCATTGGAAAGAATTCGTTTTCAAAGACTAATTACAGCAATAAAAGTGACTATGGTCTTCTTCCCATTGACTTATTGCCAGGGTATATTTACTTCATGTTTCATCTCTACAATATGTGGACAAAAATACAATAATGGGGGGAGGGGGCAATCACATGCATGTTTTTTGCCTTGTTGTCTTCCCTTTGAAAACTAGATAAGAACTGAAAGGGTTGTCTCTTCGTCAATAGAATTTCAGTCTCTGGATGTGGGTATGCTGCATGAAAGAGTCAAAGCACTACTTCCACCCAATTTTAGTTCATTTCACTTAGATGGAATCCCATGGAAATTCTGTTAAAAATAACTATAGCAGCAGTTATCATATCCTTAGTGTCAGAAAACAGTTTTCAGTGGGTGCAGTTTAAAGATAGGCTACTTCTGTTTACCTCAGG
Organism: Ptyas mucosa; assembly: GCA_012654045.1. Classification (NCBI taxonomy): domain Eukaryota; kingdom Metazoa; phylum Chordata; class Lepidosauria; order Squamata; family Colubridae; genus Ptyas; species Ptyas mucosa. The sequence continues at coordinate 23,720,650 of WNWU01000019.1, read as the reverse complement.
GGAAACTGTCCTTTAGCAGTAAAATATTTTGCTGGATTTGAAAGCTATTTTGCCACAATTGCTAAATGCAGTGTGCAGTTAAAACCTTAATGAAGCCCTATACCTGTGTTATAGGTTCTCATTTGCTTTAAATAAAGTTAAGAAGAACATATTGAGTTGAAACACAGATGAGTTTCATCCATTAAAGCTTGAGATTTTGTGCAATAACTCAAAAAAATTGAAATCCTTTGAAAATTACATAAAAATAAACAAGCTTGTTTTTCTGCTTTTCATTTCCACTTATTTTTATTTTTCAAGTATATTCATTGTTAATGTTCTTTTATATTGTAAAAAATTATTTGCAACGGATATCTTCTAACCAGGTAAAAAGAGGGAAATTTAAGGCTGTACCCATATTACATCAAACTAAAATGGAACTGGATGACCAGTTGTTCTAGCAACTGGTTATTTAATGTAAATTCGTGGACTTGTTTATTATTCTGAACTGCCTAAAATGTGTCTATTACTACAGAGTTTTATTGTATAATTATTTATTTTTCATTGGACATTTCATTGGACATTGGACAAAATAAAATTGAGTTTCACAAGTTTACTTCTTTCTTGTGTCTGAGTTTCCACTTTAGGGGCATTAATTCTAATCCCAACATCCCAGAATGGAGTGAGCAACATGTGGCCTTCCAGATACCTTCAACTTGCACAAAGAATGAATTTCATTGTTTTAACGCCCAGGTTATCATAATCATTATATTAGTTCACATTCTCTTTTCCCATGACTCATCTTGCTGGTGCGAGCATTAAAGAAGAAAAAAAGTGGCTTGAAATAGTTCTTAGCTCAAACAAATGCCTATTGGTCAGATCAAAAAAATATTTTAAAAAGTAATCTAATTTTTGTAAGTTGAGCATTTTGTTTTAAATTAGCAAGTTGCTGTAAAAAATGATTACTATGAACCAATACCAGATTTAGTGTAATGAGGACTACAGAGAGATAGTCTTTTACAGTATGGTATAATGGAGACAATAAATGAGAAAAGTCTTTGGACTTACTACAGCGGTACCTTGGTACTCTACTGCTTTGAAAATCATTGAATCTGGTACTCAATGCATTTTGATGCAAGAATTTTGTCCCGGTACTCATTGTTTGCTTGGTACTTGATGCACAAGCTAGAATTTGGTGTTGGCTGCCTTGTGACATACTACATTATTCCTTATGGGGAAAATTATTTGATACTCATTATTTTTGATACTCATTGCACCTCTCAGAATCAATTAACAGTGAGTATGGAGGTATCACTGCAGACCAGGTAGAAATCTTATCAGTGACTTAGATAATTAGAGAATTTTTTTTGCCAGCATGACACTATAAAAATGTTTTCTATACCTTTTTTGAATAGGTCAACGATGATGGCATTAAGGACTAATTAATAGGTTAACGATATTGACAAATCACAATGGCTGGATTCACACAATATGCTAAGCCAAAATTAAGTAAACTGCTTTATTGCTTATACAGTATATGAACTTAACTTGCCTTGAAAGCAAGCTAGGTTAAAAAAATGTGAATTCTATAGCTATAGTTATGTATATGAATGGTACAGTATTTTATTTTGTGTCAAGTTACATGGTCAAGTCTATAATTTTTTTTGCCTTAGCTTTTTATCTCAAAAAAACTGGCAAGAAAAAGATGTGCATTATTTTATATGAACTTTATTTTAAGGTTATCTTTTGAAACAATATTCTGTAAATCTTGATGCTGATGGAGATTGTGCAGAGAGCAAACCCACTCCCTTCTAGCACTGAAGATGTTACCTAGTTGAAAAATGAAATGTCTGCAAGAAAAGAAGTTAAGTGAGCACCAACGTTGTTGTCTGTCAGCAGAGCAGAGTCAGATGAGGAGGAGGTTGAGGGGGAGCCTTTGGAATGCTCTGATGACGAGGCAGAGGCAGAGCCGGGGTCTTCTGTTCTCCACCAAGTTGAGAGGCAGCTGTCTTAGGGGCCTGAGCTGAGTGAGCAGGAGGAACAGATGGCGCCCATCCCAGATGCGGCCATCCCAGAAGAGGAAAGGAGAGGAGAAATTGGAAAGCAATAAGCCGGCTCTCGGGGACTTTCATTTGTGACTAATTACTTTTGGTTTTTTTATCCAACGTGAACAAAGATTGTTCCTGCCCTGACTTAAATAAAAAAGGGTTTGTGTTACTTGTGAGTAAGCAGTTTCTCATTGCTTGTGAAGGCTGGATCAGAACAGCCAAGGGCCCCATAGTTCAAACCTGAGCTATAAATATTTTCTATTGTGCAATTTGGCAGTGTTGTTTTTGTATAATGACATTGATTTTCACAAAAAGAGTTCTAGCCCTTCTCAATCTGTCTTCAAACTCGTAATTGGCAACCATGGTCCAACTTATCAGAGAATAACAAAATCATATCACAGTTTAATATTGAGTGCTATAGTATGTCTCTTGTAAGAGACTGCAACACACAAAACATATTCACACATGCTTGTACCATATCCTATAAATTTATCAGGAAGCTGCAGCTGTTAAAACAAAATTTATTTCATTACAGGTAACAGCATTTAAATGTAATGGTTGCTAAGAATGTCTTAAACAGCAATTCTGGTTACTCTGAAGGATTCTACTTCAAGTTTGTTCTAATTCTCAGATCATATCAACTGATTCTAGTGACTCTAGGAATCAAAATATTTTCTACATTTTCCTACATTCCTACAAGCAATATTAAGAGAACTTGTCCTCTTGCCCTTTTGCCTTAAATAATCATCTATGTGCAAAGTTCCTGACTTAACCTTGACATAAACTGATGCGTTTACTCCCAGAGCATGCCAAGAGGTTAACAATTTAATTATTTTCATCTGTTACTGGCTCTTTCATATTTCTTTTAAAAATTATTTCCACCACAGAAATAGAGTTAATATTTTTTTGAAATAGTGAATGAGCAAGCATATTTAAGTGCAAAATGCAAAATGCAAAAAAAAAAAAAAAAAAACCCAAGCCAAATCCCAACCCTGGTGTTTCTGTTATCTGTACCACTTTATTTCTAAAAGTGTAGGATCGTTACTATCCTATGTGTACGGAGAATTATTCACATTCATGTGTGTCAGGAATCTTAAGCATGGGGTTCAGTTTATTTGGTTCTAAGAGCAGTAAAAAAATAACATACCATATAGAAGATAAAAATCACACTGAAATGTAATCAGATACATAGACTGGAAGTCTCTTCATGTTGGGGAGCTGAGGTGATGCAGTGGTTAAGAGTGCAGTACTGCTGGCTACTTCAGCTGACTGCTGACTCAGTTCAGCAATTCAAATCTCACCGGCTCAAGGTTGACTGAGTCTTCCATCCTTCCGAGGTGCGTAAAATGAGGATCCAGATTGTTGTGGGCAATATGCTGACTCTGTAAACTGCTTAGAGAAGGCTGTAAAAGCACTACGAAGTGGTATATAAGTCTAAGTGTATTGCTATTGCTATTTATATAAAAAAGAAGCATAATTTGTTGTGTCAAATTATATAGAAACTGGGAAATTGCGAGGACTTTTCGCCTGGTCTTCCAGTGAAACGGGTACATGGGAAGCTAAGGAAAGAGAAATATTAATTTAATAACGTCATAAGAGTACTGTTTAATCCAGCATTTAATTCCTATGTGATTCAGTTCAAATCCTGCTTGTAAACGTATCTGATTTGCTTTGTAAAAATAGATACAGTTTTTATCTGATTCCATTTAACTCTGTTTAGGATGTTAAAGTTATGCAGAAGGATGTTGTCATTTTCACAAGATAGTCTTCAATTTACAACCATTCATTTAGCAGCCTTTGAAGTTGCATGGCACTGACAAAAAAGTGACTTGCAAGTGGTCTCACGCTCATGCCCATCACAGCATGCCCAGGGTCATATGATCAAAATTTGAGTGCTTGGCAACCAGCAGATATTAATAATGGTTGCAGTGCCCAGGGTCGTGTGATTGCCATTTGCAACCTTCCAGACAGCTTCTGAAAAGCAGAATCTTTGGGGAAAGCCAGTTTGGTTTAACAGATAAACATAATTCACTTAACTACTCTGTGGCCAATTGTGGCCAAAAGTCATAAAATTGGGTGTGACTCACTTAACAACTATTTAGGAACAGAACTTCTCGTCCCAGTTGTGGTTGTAAGTTGAAGACTACCTGTATGTTTAATACATTGTCCATATTTATATTATAAAACCTCTTTGTCAACTATAAAGTGCACCAATTTTTAAATGCATTATTATTACATGGTCTATGCCACAATGTAATCTACATTCAGCTTGGTGGAGGAGCAGGATATTTATACTTTGGGATCCATGGTGCTTTCTCAGTTTGGGTAATGAAACGTAAAAGAAAAACAAGATCACAGAGCACTAAGGATTTCACAATTCAACCCTGAGCTACAAATATTCTCTTCTATCAAAACTCATATTTGACATGCAGTCATTTGTTTAACAGATAAAGAAGTGAAACTGAAAATGTATTTAATACAGTTAAAGTTTGTACTTTAACTTTAGTACTTAATTACAAGTTTCAACTTGCATGCTTAACAGTTGAACTATATGGAAAAACCCCTGGTTTTACCAATGGCACTAGGATTTCCAAGTATTTTCTGTAATATGTTACTGATAAAATCAAAACATTCTTCAGTTCTCAGCATCTGGCCAGCTATTTCTCCAAAGTAAAAGTTAGCTATCATAAGAAAGATTCTTCCCAGTAACTTGTTGAAGTTCAGTAAATCAGAAAATATTTTTTTAAAATTATAATTAAACCAAAATCAGATCTCCCAGAAAGAAGTGTTTCCTTACAGGAAGTGATCGAATGAAGAAACACTAAAATATTGCAAAAGATTTTATAGAGAAGTAAACCATTTTTCTGTCTCCTTGCAGGCAGCTGTTACATGTAGTGATATCCTCATTTTTGAGACATTTCAGGCAAGTATGTATTAAAAAGAGTATTTTTGGAGAAGGGGAGGGGAGAGATTAAATTTGCTTCCTCGTCTGAAGGCAAGCCATAAGCATAATGTCAGCATGATGGAATCTGTAAAATTAACTGGTCTGTCAAGCCTGTCAGAAGCACTGCAGTTAAGGCTACAATGTTGAAGCCATCCTGCGTTAATCCTCCTCTTAGTCAAAGCCATGTTCAGTAAGTTTCTCCTGGAGTAAGAATTGTTTTGCCATTTCTATTGGTCTTTTACCCTTCTAAATGTACCTGCTTGCAGAAAACATGCAACCTCATGAATACATAATGAAAAATAATAAGTGCAGAGATGATGTTGCCTATAAATCTCTGTGAAATTGCATTCTCTACCTATAATTATTTTCATTGCAGAATTGAAATCAAACTTGTAAAAACCACATTTTTAAATGAACTCTGCCTTGCAAAGAAGTACAATATGAGAGGTAGATTATAGATTTTAGGGTAAGGCAGAGAATCAGCACTTTGCAAATCATAAGCAACCCCCCTAAACAGCTGCAAAGTACTTCCAGTGTAGTAATCATACATTATTAAGGTGACTAACTATTCCCCCATTACCCCTCAAAAAACCAAATAGAAGTAAAAAACCCCAGTAAAACCCAATAATTATAAAACTGGTGGCAATCAAAATATGATACATTTTGCAAGTAGCAAAACAAAATTCAGACACATTCAGAAAAAAATGAAATTACATTGGTAGTAACAATCATAAATAAGAAGGATCTGAGTCCCTTGGAAATACAGCAAAACAGATTAAATTTCAGAAATTCCATCACATGGAGCAAAAAAAATTGTTCAAATGGGGTACTCCATAATTTCCCTTTGAGAACAGCTCTTGTGAGGGCATGGCATCTTACAGGGTTGTTGCTCATCTGAATTAGGGAACCATTATTTGGCTTAGATATTAGGCCACTTTAGGGGGGAAAAAGTGAATGGCTGCCCAAGAATACATCTTTGGGTAGGGCAGCCAACATACACAACCAAAAAAACCCAAACTAAACTATAAAATCCCTCACATATGGCACGGCGTCAGCTATATTACATCATTTATATCCTCTTCGTTCCAAGGAGGGTAGTTCTCAGCCATCAAATACAGTCTACCCCATATCTAAATATTCCCTTTATTCCCTTTCCTGGATTATTTTATATTTAAAAACCAATTATATACAGCAGTAAGGACCACACACATTTCTGTACTCCAGCTGTTCATTGTTTATATTGAGCATCTAATTGTGTGCCCCTGGAAAATAGCTGACTGCAATTTAAAAACTACAAGCAAAACTATGAACATTGCATAGGATTAACAAGAAGCTTTTTTAAAAAATATACAATTCTAAATCATTCAGCTGAAAAAACCAAAGAACAAGACCAAAGAATCAAATAAGACAAAACAGCCTGGAGGATGCACGTGACTGAATCAGGAGATCATTAATATTATTTTTTGAAGGGGGAAAAGGGCAATGTTCTTTTTGTCTTAAAGATGTGATACATTCATTCTGAAGAACTGCTCTGTTAATCCAGATGGATTTGAGAACTTCTTCCTGGTCTACAAACTGTTCTGTTTAGGGAAGATTACATTAGTTACAGAGAATCTTGGATGAAATGAATTGACTTAATGGAAATAGCATTGGCCACTGTAGTGACTTTTGTTATATCGCTCAAGGGCAGTCTACCATTGATATCTTTTAGAACTGCTTGAAAGGATTGGAATATAAGTACCATTCTGCAGGGGTTCCATGCCTTCTTAAAAAGCGGGTTCCAGCTGTTAATCCCCAAGGCTGAGGATTCAGTGATTGAGCTTTTGATCCCTCCTGTTCCTCTGTTCTTGCCCCAATGTTGTTAAACATCTTTTGTGTTTCTTTGAGCAACTGGTTCTGGCAACAGCAACATTAACACTCTACCTTCAGAATGGTAGCCTGCTTGCTGATGAATGACAGCTATTTCAAGATTGTTAACATCTTTACTACTGGTACGAGTGGAGTATTGATTCCTTATATATTTCCAAGTACCGGTTTTGTTCTATAAAGTCATACACAGCTGGGGTCAGGTATAGTATAGGTGGTACCTGGTTCAATAGTAGTAACTGCAAGAGGGATCTTGGAGTCCTAGAGGACAAACACTTAAATATAAGCCAGTAGTGTGCTGCAACTGCCAAAAAAGCCAACACAGTCCTAGGCTTTATTAACAGAGGGATAGAATCAAGATCACATGGTATTATTACTTACCATAATGCCTTGGTAAGACTACACTTGGCATACTGCATCCAGTGTTGGTCACCACAATATAAAAAAGATGCTGAGACTAGAAAGAGTATAGAGAAGAGCAAAAAAGTTGATTAGGGGACTGGATGCTAAAATGTGAAGAATGGTTACAGCAATTATGTCTAGTTTAATGAAAAGAACTAGGGGTCACATGACAGCAGTATTCCAATATCTAAGGGATTCCACAAAGAAAGAGGGTGAACCTTATTTTCCAAGGCATTTGAAAGCAGGTAAAAAAGCAATGGATGGAAACTAATCAAGGACCAACCTACAAATAAGGACAAATTTCCTTACAGTTAGAGCAATTAATCAGTGGAATGACTTTCCTCCAGAAGTTGTGGGTGCTTCAACACTGGAGGTTTTTAAAGAAATTGACTATCATTTGTCTGTAATGGACTCGGGTTTCCTATCTGAGCAAGAGGTTGGACTAGAAGATTTCCAAGGTTCCTTCCAACTCTGTTATTCTGTTGCTTTCAGGGCCATCTTCTGGAGAAGAATAGACACATCCGCTATAATTAACCCAAAGGGGTTGTATTTTGCATTACTGGGAGGTCTTTCTAAAATGGCATTGTACATTTGTTTACTTATTCCAAAATCAGACAAGCCAGGATCTGGGGGTTCTGCTGCTTATTTTGGTGAATGGGACCCAAGTTTTCAGCTGCTACAATCTTTTTAAAAATCTATGTGAATTCTCTTTTAGTCAGCCTGTTTGAAGTTCACTAAATTTCTGAAATAGATTAAAGATCAAGGAAATTGAATAAACAGGTTAGAGCTTGAGCAAGCTCCAAAGATCCTCCCACCTTCTTCTCTTGCTAGTTATAAATTAATATTTTACATATTGGCCAGGTTCGATACTGCATTGAGTTAAGGATACAGAACTTTTCTCAGCCTTAGCCTCAGCCTCAGGGCTGTATTTTGGCTTTATGCCAGGGACTCATTCCAAAAGGTGACTTACTATTAAAATATATATGTAATTTAATTTAATTTAAATGCAAGTGTAATTAAAATGAATGTAAATAAATAAATTGCAGTTGACATAATTGCTCTCTTCTTTTTAGATTATTTTCTCCGTTTTCATCCAATTTGGAACATCTGATTTGATAGAAACTTTATGAGGGCTCTATAGAGCTCATTTAAAGCTTTTAAAGTCTGCGTACAGCTCTGGGATCATTTGAGTGTGCACTTCTGTACTAAGTCATGGTTTCTTCAACCATAGTCTTTGGAATAATCTGCAGTGATTGGGTTCACATCTCATGCTGCATCAGAAACCATATTTATAAACCACACAGATACAGATGAAACATATGGTGTAACGTAAAGCAGGGACTTTGGATCCCAATTTCTCCCCTCCCCCTTCCCAGTAAGCCCCCCAAGTCTGCAACCTCAGAAAAGGACAGAAGCTGCAGTCTTATCCTTTTCCAAGAATTTTTGAAGCCCAGTAAGGAAAGAAGTTATCTCAGAAGAGCAGACGAGGTCATTCTAACCTTAAACACATACCAGATGTTTTATTTTCACATCCCCCCGTCCGAAATGCCTTGTCGTACAGCAGTTCAAATGGATTCCCACCCGCTGGGGTTTTCCTGCCACTTGCAAATTTCACATGCAATGTTTCCACTGAAACTTTCTGTGAGCGTTCACAAGTTTTAATATTTTCTTTTACTTTTTAAAGAACAACATAACATTTTGCATTATCTATGTCTGTTTAGCTTAAAGCCCAGTGCTGAATGTATTTCCCATGGACATAATGTTCTGCTTGGTGATCCCTGCCCTGCCTTTTACTTAAGTGTCACTTGTAACACTTGCTCCAACCATGAAACGGCCTCAACGAAGAGAGAAGGGAAAGGTAATACTGGTCAGAGTAGGAACAGTTCCGTGAAGGTGGAAGCAAGTCAGGCCTTTTGTAATCCAAGGCCCCACTATGAATGAATAGTAAGGTGGTATTTATCCAGTTCGGACCAGTTCAGGCAAATCAGTAGTGGAAATTTTAACTGGTTTCCCAAACCAGCAAATACCACCCTCTGGCTGGCCCTGCCCCTGCCCGCCTGTCCGCTCTGCCAGCTCCGCTTACTTCCACCCCACCTCAGTTCCAGCTGGCAAAGAACCGAGCCGGCAGTGGCGGCTGGAGGCTTCTCACACCGAAAAAGAGGCAGCCCCTGAAGCAGGGGTGAAATCTAAATTTTGTTACTACCGGTTCTGTGGGCGTGGCTTGGTGGGGGGGGTGGTAATGTGACGGTGGGTGTGGCCAACTTTTTTTTTAATTTTTAAAAGCATTTTTTCTACAACCTTAAGAGGTTGCAGAAAAAAATGCTTTGAAAAGCCTCTGACGATCCCAGCTGAGCCACGCGATCATCAGAGGCTTTTATTTTTTTACTTTTAAAAGCATTTTTTCGGCCGAAGAGGTTGTATAAAAAATGCTTTTAAAGTAAAAAAAAAACAGCCTCTGATGATCGTGTGGCTCAGGTGGGCATGGGGGGGGGGCGCAGGGATTTTTGCTACCGGTTCTCTGAACCGCCTGCCGCCATCGCTACTGGATCGGGCGATCCAGTCCAAACCGGGAGCATTTCACCCCTGGCCTGAAGGCTTCTTGCACCAAAAACTACAGGCTGAAAAAGAGGCCTCAAGTCCCATTGCCACGCACATGCACCCCATTGCCTGTCTCCCTGTTTCTCCAATTTTTCTTCCCTATGAAGGAGACTTTTGTTTTTGGACATCATTTTCCAAGTGCTTAGGATCTATTTTTGTGGAACTTTTGACTTCATGTTATTACCATACTGTGATAGTTTGCTTCATTTCCCAAGCTGTTCTCAATCAGGGAACATGAATGAAAAGACTGGCCTTTTTGGTTGTGGCCCCCACATTATGGAACTCTTTACTTGCAGAGGTGGCTTCTCTGCCTTCTAGTAAAGACAGTTAAACAGCTCTGCTCTGTGTACTTTCAGCTTGAACTGTCTTGAGGTGTGTGTGTGCTTTTGTCTTAACTATAGTTTTAGTCTTTGGCTTCTTTCTTAGAATATTGTCTGGATACAATCTATGGATTGGGCAAAGACACAAAATCAAGCACAAAATCAAGCAACAAAACCTGTAAAAATTAAAATTGCTCCAAAATGAGCCAAAGGCTGCCCCTCAGCCCAATCCCAAATTATTCAGGGACTTCTCTCTTTTGAAAAGGCTATTTGAAGGGTTGTATTACCGTTTGGAAGACAGAAATGGGAATCTTTTGCCTATGAAGAGCTTTTGGGTTTTCCTTATATTTGTCTGCATGTCTCACTCTCAGTATGTCTTTGGTTCTAAAAGTGGAGAAATCATATATTATTCTCTTGTATTCCCACTGCCGTTTTCGCTGATCATAAACAGATGGCCCCAGAAAAGGCTAACACCGAGTCAGCTGCAAGTACAGAAATGAAAAGCCAGTGGGAAATGAATGGGGACTAACTTCTTAGAATCTACTAAATCCTGGGAGTTGATTCCATTAGTCCTCCTTGACTCATGACAAGAGAGAATCCAGCAAATAAACATAGCCGGAAAAGGATGATCTTTTTCAAGGGGTTAATGCTGATGGCTTGTAATGTACTGGATGATAACTGTTCAGTTTCCTGGGGAAAATGTTTGCTTTAGTTTAGATCCTATAGCAATAATGCATCCTTTGAAAGCATTTTTTTACCGGAAATGCTGTAGAATACGATGAAACTTAAAAGAGTTATTTGGTGGGGGGATGGGTGGGAATTTTTCAGCAGTATTATCATAAGATATAAAACTTCTTTAAAATAATTGTTGTAGTCATTCAAAGTAGATGATGTGAATCTATGCTATTTGTTTATTTAATTTGTTTATTTATTTATAGTTCATGTTTCTGCCCATCTCCCTCAACCCTCATATTGAGTTGCAAATATTGGTTTATACAGTAATGCTGTTTGCCTTTTTTGTAACATTAGGGAATTGCGGAAAGGATCATTCTTTTTTTTTTTTAGCAAAAGAAATTAAAAGTCAGAAATCATACTATAGCAGTTTGCACTACAAAATGTCATAGCGCACTGGGAGTGCTAATTGGAAATGCCCATAAAGTCATCAGGATATCATTACATTATGGTGATGGTCCATAAAGTCAGCAGGATATCACCATAATATGGACATCGCCATATTATGGGTATCAAAGCTTAGTAAATGGGAAGTTTACCAATAAATACATGGAAAGTTTACCAAAAAATAAATTATAAGAAAATATTTGAAAAAACCTGGGAATACATGCTGACTCAGAATGAAAGCTTCCTTTGCAATGTTCTATTCCCACAGTAGGCAATCAAGAGCTTAAAGATTGTGAGTGGAATGGCATGATGTTGGTCATGTTTCTCAGGAACTGGCATTCAACGGTATTCTGCCCCTGAAGCAGCATTGGAAGCAGCCACAGAAAGCAACTTTTCTGTGAATTAATATGTTTGTTTAACTTAGTTTGAAACCTGTTCACTTTGCTGTTAGCCCTTATTCCAAAATATAGAAACTGGAATGAAAGGGTGATAGTATGGCTCCAGAAACAATTTTTCTTCTGTCAGATGCAGACAGTTGGAATGCATGATGAAACATGTGTAGAAATACAGTGGCAAAGATTGTTGAGAAATATCCATTCAGATATTATGGGAACCTTTATAAAAAAAAAGTGCAAGCAATTACGCAAACATATGAGCCATGAAGTTTGCTCAATGTTTTTTTTCATTCCATTGCTCCGAGTATATTCCACATTTCCTCTTGGATACTAGAATAATACCTTTGACTCAAAGCAGTCTGATGAGGGAGCTTTGTTTGAATGAAATTGTCCACACTTCTTACTAGCATGCAATGATAGGATCAATCTTTTGTTTTATGTTGGAAAACCATGGAATAAACACAGGATGCGAAGCTACAAAGAAAGAAAGAAAGAAAGAAAGAAAGAAAGAAAGAAAGAAAGAAAGAAAGAAAGAAAGAGAAAGAAAGAAAGAAAGAAAGAAAGAAAGAAAGAAAGAAAGAAAGAAAGAAAGAGAAAGAAAGATCCAGAAATTCTAGATGGAATTGTTTTTGTTTGTTCTCTGCCTGTCTTATCACAAAATTTATGAATTTGGGAGTGTGGGGAGCAAAGGAGGAAGCAAGGAGTAGTTCCGGCAAAACTGTAGTCCCATGAATTTTACTAAAATGTTCCCACTATAGCTAATTGCATTTGTTTTTGTTACAGCTGGATTGCTAGATTGTCTATTGTAGCAATCTCCTTACCACCCTGGAGAAAAGCTTCTGTGTTTATTTGTTTTTCCTTTGTTTATTCAAACGTAGGCAACATAGTTGGATGAATTTTGACTTTCCTTACTCCAATAAAGTTCTGTTAAGCCAGAAAATGCACTGGGTTACACAAACATTTAGTATTAATATTTAGTTTATTAACCTCCTCCTCAACTTTTATGCAATATTTTGATGTGTATACTATAAGCATATGTATAAAAAGGCAATTATGATAAAAATTGTCAGTATTAACAGCTAACAACATCATTATAATGGTGGGGTTATTATAGTAAAAGCAAAGTAAAGACAAATAAAACAATGCTGCATTAGATTTCAGTGGTATGAATCCAATGTCAACAACTTTTGTGCAGGAATGCATGATAGAGGACAACTTTTTTTTTTAAAAAAAATCCCATTATTCAAGTGTACATCTTGCATTAAAAAGAGAGAGTGTGCAAAAGTTCTGGAAAAAATATGTTTTTGTAGAAACACCATTGTTTAACATTTAAAGAACAGTCAAGAATTATTTAGATCTTATCCTAGGGGAATTATGATGCTATCATTGAGGAATCGTCATCTGGTAAGAATCTAAAAGGTTTTCTCATATACTTTTCTCAGAAAGTGATTCAGCCAAGGCAACATCTATATCATAAATCCAAAATATGGTTGATTCTCAACTATTTTCATATATTGAATCTAGATCATTGCTTGTACTTTTGGGGTGGTTTGTCCGATGTGCAGTTTCAATAACAGAAAACAGACAGGATTATGGCAGAGAGTGAATTCTTACATTTGCTGTCTGAAAATACAGTGAACAAAAACAGCTGCCAAACTACATCCATATTTTATTAAATAGTGATATTTGCCTCTCCAGCTAATTCATTCCTTTAAGGCAGCTAACAGTACAAATAATGAAAACCATATAAAGCAAGCCAAGTGAAAAGAAAAACAGAAAAGAATTTACCCTTATCGAAATTCTTATGCAAAAAAGAGAACTTTTCATTTTCATCTAGATCAGGGGTGTCAAACTGGTGACCCGCAGGCCGGATGTGTCATGTGCAGGCCAGGTCCATCCCAGCTCCGCAAAGGGAAAAAGGTCATGAAATGTCACGTGACGGCAACATGACACCACAAATTTTACACCCGTGATCTAGATAGTTTCTTGAGTAGCTTCCATACTAGGCATTTAGTCTGGAAATGTCATCATTCATATTTTAAAGTCCTAATACAGTGTCATTCTGTTTTTAAGGCATTATTTGTGACAATTAAAATAATATATACAAAACTGCAATTGTATAATTAGTCTGTTCAGTGAAAAAATATGGAAGCTTTTCAGACCTTTTTTTTCTCACGTTCAATCATGTCCAAATCTTGGAAACTGGCTGGACAAATTCCTGAAGTTTAAAGTCTAAAGAGAAAATGTATTAAAATTACAGTAATATAATCTAAATTATTTCTAAAGACAATTCATTTCTTAGTATTTCAGTCTTTCTGTTTCCTGTTTCTTTTAATGGAAACTATATTTCACAATAATTTTACTAGTATACTGGATGGACTGAGAAGAAAAAAAATTGCTTATTCTCCAATAGGTATTAAGATATTTCTTCAAATATCAGTCATTTGCAGGAATTTGGGAGCTCCTTAGTTTCCATGAAGATTGTACTCTGAGACACTGAAAGCCAGTGAATTGTCCACAATGTGACAGTCAGCTCAATAACAATGGAACACAGATGCTCAGGGAGACTGGTGAGACCAGTAATGATAGCAAGGCATTGTGGCACCTTGACCTCTGTGAGGATTGGAAATTCTGAAAGCCAGGATGAAATCACAGATCCTACCACTGGGAAATCACCTGTCCTTCAATTCCAGAAATATTGCAAAACTATCTTTGCAATATTCCTTCTGAAATGATTGTTGACTGACTCAGTTTTCTGAGTTCACACACATTGCCAGAGCATAAGGCTATTGCACTTAATTCAGATTAATGTAGTGCTTACATGGGAAAGGGTATTTGAGAGGTCTTGTATAAGATATCACTTTTTCTTGCTGATTAAATCTTTATTTATAATCTTCATTCCAATATTTATTTTAGACACTTTATTTATTTATTTTAGACACTTCATTTTAGACTATTTAATCAATTTTCTAAAATTGCCTAAAATTTCTAATCTTTTCTCCTTCCTTCCTTCCTTCCTTTTGTAAAATATAGTACGTTTAACTTATTCAAATCCTTGACTTCAGAAAGTCTTTTTCAATTGTACTACTTTCTATTTGCTCTTCCTCATTCTTTTGAAATGATTCATGATTCAGTTTCCTTTGGAGGCTTGTTTTTGGTATATTTCTATTTAAAATGGGGTGTGTCTCCTTTTTCCTACATTTTTACCCCAATAAGCAGTATTTTTCCCGCAGTTCTTAAAAATTCACTGTTATTATATTGTAGCATCAGAAGAGAATTGAAGATAATACAGGCTATTCTGAAGAGGCAGTCTTAATAATAAGTTACTATGGTCAATATGTCATGTAAGTTGAAAAATTTGGTGAATTTTCATTTCCCCATAAAGAGTGAATTTTTGTACAAATACTATTCTATAAGTAGAATGGGCCTTTTTAACTCTTCAGGGAGTTTTCTGCTTGCTCTATTGGCTTCCTTCCCAGACGGTTTCAACTGCTTCTTCAGTTCTTCTTCCTCCTCTTCCTTATTTGATGAGGAAGAACAAAGTGCTGCTGGCTGATCTTTTTAAGACTTTTTTTAAAATAGGAATGAAAAAAATGATTTCTTTTAGAATACTGAGATTTTAAAGTGGGCTTCTAACTAGTTGACAAATGTGTCCATGTCACAAGTCTGCATGCTCAGTTTACATTCATTGGCAAAGCCATTGAACAATCTGAGTCCTGAGTGGTGCAGTGGACTAATTCACTGTTATTAAGATCAGCTGCCTGCAATTACTGCAAGTTCGAATCCCACCAGGCTCAAGGTTGACTCAGCCTTCCATCCTTTCTAAGGTAGGTAAAATGAGGACCCAGATTGTGGGGGCAATAAGATGACTTTGTATAAATATAGAAAAGTATGAAGGCTATTGCTTAACGCCTTGTAAGTCGCCCTGAGTCTCCGGAGAAGGGCGGCCTATAAATCAAATTTTTTTAAAAAAATCTACCAAACATCCTTACAGCAAATTGTGTTGTACAAATCCAGAAAGTGAGGTTAGTTTAGGATTCAGTGTGAGGAGGTATAGTCAGATATTTGGATTAATTGAATAAAACCTTATTTAAGTATTTAAGACACATAAGAGAAAATATTGTGTGGTAATTATTCCAGAGCAAGATAAATTGGATTACTGCCAAGAGCAGCAACCAAGACTGAAGCTATAACCAAAAGTTTCATCACCCACTTGCCACAAGGGGTGAGGGCAAGGGGGAAATCCAGCAGGTTCTGACATGTTCTAGAGAACCAGTAGCGGAGATTTTGAGATTCTTTGAGGAGAACTGGCAAATACCACCTCTGGTTGGCCCCAGGGTGGGGTGGGAATGGAGATTTTGCAATATCCTTTCCCCCAGGAGTGGGGAGGGAATGGAGATTTTGCAGTATCCTTCCCCTGCCATACCCACCAAGCCACACCACACTCACCAGTCATGCCCACAGAACCGGTAGTAAAAAAAAAATGGATTTCACCACTGAGTGAGTGTATGCCAGATTTGTGCTTCCTTTTATTCTAAATTCCATCCAAATAGGGTGTAAACATTTTACAGTTTGTATAAGCAGTCTTCAGTCCAGGATTTCCCCCCCCCCATTTTTATTTTATTTATTTATTTTGTTTTTTATTTTATCCTCCCTACCCACCCTTCTACTAGCCAAGAATTCAATTCTTGGTTATTCAGCAATACCAAATTCCATTTCATATTACCTTTCCTTTAGAGATATTATCTAAATTAGTCAACCATTAACCATCTGATTCAGATAGTAAATTGTGAAGTTAGGACTTCAAAATAAAAATTAAAAAAATCAAAGTATTTAATAATGGGGACTTTATAATGAAAAACAACCCCCACACATATTTCAACAAAGTTAAAAGGCATAGTGAATCATATATATTTATTAACGAACCAATAAGTAACAGAAATAAGTTAGGCATTATCTAAATTTTCAGTGCCCCAACTCTGTGAAATTTAAAGTGAAAAATTCTACTTTTTCATTACTTTTAAAATCATAAATTCCCGAATTTCTCTGAATAAAATAGTTTAACTGACATAGAAATCCTTAAGCAATGTAGTTGCTTTGGAATGTAGGATTGACAGAAAAATTCTTCCATTTAACAATTCATTTTGAGTTGAATGGTCTTCCAGGATGATAAAATTTAGAACATGTGTTCCTGGTTGCTTTATTTAAAAACAAACAAAAAACCACCAAAGTCTTGAGTTTTATATCCTTCTTGAAGGTAGCTACTGAAAGTACAAGTGGTTTGAAAACTATTATTTCCTCATTCAACTCCTGCCCTTTAATATTGCTGATATGGCACATAGTTAGATAATCAAT
This sequence comes from Ptyas mucosa, assembly GCA_012654045.1. Taxonomy (NCBI): domain Eukaryota; kingdom Metazoa; phylum Chordata; class Lepidosauria; order Squamata; family Colubridae; genus Ptyas; species Ptyas mucosa. The sequence goes on along the minus strand of WNWU01000019.1, from coordinate 23,703,627 downwards.
CGTTGAAGAATGTAGAACATGCTGCCATGCCAGGGTTGCATTTTGGAGGAATAGATTTTATACTTGTATGGATTTTATATAGTTTTAACCACTGATCGCCTGTATGAAGCCAATGGTATATTATAGAAATGCTATTCACTAAGTAAGTAAATAAATAATAAATATATTTGTGCATACTTGTTAAAGGCTTTTTACTAATTTGGGGGTATCAGCTACACTCCTAATCACTGGCCTCAAGTCTGCTTAGAACTGTGTTAAAGTAATACAAACTTTGTGCATATCAAAAGTAATAATCAGAAGTTGAAATATTCATTAGGAGCTTACATTTTAATATTTTATGTATCTAAGCCAAAACGTTGCATTTTCCTCACTTTTCCTGAACAAGCTGACCTTCTGCAACATAGCCTTGTCAGGGTTCCAGCTTTGCTTGTGAATGCCAAGTCTGCTCCCTCTTAGGCAGACTCTGGACATCCCTTCCCTTATTTCCTGATAAGCCAGCTTTTCCAAGCAGAGGAGAAAGACTGAAATCTTGGCTTATCTTGAATGTGTAAGAAAATGTAAAAACTATGCTAGATAACAGCCCTTCCTTCCTAAATTCTTCATTTCAGAAACAAAATGGAATTGTGGGAAGTACATCATCCTTTATTAGCATTAAACATCTGAAAAATCAAAACTTTTGGTTCATCTTTTGCAAATAAATCAGAAATTTACAAACCGTGATCTATTTTCTCCTGCTTCATGTGCTTGCAATACATTTTTCTATACAAATGTGTGTTGGCTATTGAAAGGATCTGCTGATTATTTGGTTCCCATGGTAACATCACCTGTATTTTGTCTAATAAAAGATGCTGATGATTATTTTCACAACCACCTTAGGCAATCCCATTTTACAACCACAGTTGGGTGGAACATAGTCCAGGTTGCAACTCCAAACCATTTTATGCTGCTTTATAATACCCATTAAAACCACTTTTACTAGACCAGCAAATCCCATGACATCAAATGTTTCATGGTAGTATTGTAAACTGAAGCATTCTAACTTTAACTCTGCAAGTCTCGGTGCGCCTTTTTGTTTAATCCCAGCCCTTTGTTTAAAGAGATGGATTAAATTTAAGATTTGATAGTTTTAATTTAAATGCAGTCAAACTTTTCTGTAAATTATAAAGGCCATCTGCAAGAGTACTAGGAAGGAAGCAGTGCTTACACATCACCATGAAAGGGGTTTTCTGCTGATGACAATTCACTGCTTTTGGCAGAACTTATTCCCTGTGCATACAAAGCAGTGTTTAGCTCAAGTCACATAATTCATCCATAAAGTGTCTGTGCTTGACCCAAGTTTTGTGTCCAAACTTTCTAGCACTGGCCTTTGTTTAGGAAAGAATGACTCAGCCATCCCACTGTTCTTCATTTTACAGAGGTGTCAGGAATTTAACCAGTTAAAACTCTGAGGCCATTTCAGTTTGTGGGCTGGCTCTAGCATGAAACTATTATATACTCTGGGTCACGTGGCATAACATTTCATCCAAGCAAGTCTATTAATTCTGGCAGCAGCCAGAGAAAGTTTCAGAGCTCTTGGAATCCGGCAGATGTACTGTTTCTTTAGAGCTTTGGGAAGCACGGCATTATTTGCAGGCTCACGTAAGTTGTTGAACTTTTTTTTTAATTAGTCTAAGGCACTGAATATAATAATGCTTTTCCATTGTTCCAGAGTGATAAGATATGCGAAGCTTCACTACAATAACTGGTTTGGTTGAAAACCAACTCTGTCTCTCCTTGAATTTTAGAAGTGCTTTTCAGTCATTCATTGCCATGTAGTCTCTTTGTAAGGAACTCTGATGTAAGGGAATCTTTGGATATAACTGGAAATACTGCTTAAAAGGAAATTTTAGTTTGCAAAATTCTGTAGTTTTGAACTAAATGGTCCAAAAATCATGATAATTTCCATTAGCACTTAGGCTGTGTAAACCACGTTATCAACTTGTCTTAATACATTTCGTGGGGAAGACTGAGTAGGATGGCAAGAAGAAAAAAGGAGAATCAGTGTAGTATAGTTAAAGTTTTGAACTTGGACTGAAGAGAACCAAATTCAAGCCTATTACCTGCTCATTCAGGAGGTAGTGAAATTATTGTTTTGGGAACAAAATTAAACAACATTTTTCCAATCTACTTGTAAGTCTGTTAGCTGCTGTACTGTACATATTTTCATAAAACTGATTATTTACATTATAATAAATTATAGTGGGGCTCATTACCACTTTGATCTCATGTTTTACATGTAAATATTCCTGGGTTCAATTTTTGCTGTCTTTAGTTTTAGATGTTCAGGTAGCTGGTGGTAAAGACTTGTGATTTTGAAAGTTGTCCAAATGAATTAACACTAGGCTACATAAACGAAGAATAAGCTTCATTGATGTATGAAACAGTTTATTATGAAGCTAATTCCCATGAACTCTTTTCAAATGTTCTTAGATGATCAAACTGTTTTGTCCTGACTAAACTATTCGTCTATCTCAATTACCCAACAAATAACTATACATTCACATATGCATTAGGATTAATTTCCTATCATCAGTGCTTGATATTCATGCCTTAACCTCTTACTTTCTCCAGGATCCAGTCTTCTTCCAAAAGCTTTGATGTTTGCAATGGATCATCCTAATACAACACAGTCCCTGCCGGCTGTTGAAAACTCTGGCTCTGTTGCTTCCCTGTCTGAGAAAAATGGAGGTAGTGGCAATGAATACTTTTATATCCTGATTGTCATGACCTTCTATGGAATCTTTTTAATGGGAATCATGCTAGGCTATATGAACTCCAAGAGGAAAGAAAAGAAATCTAACTTGCTGCTGCTTTATAAAGATGAACAGAGAAAATGGGGACAAGCTGTAAAGCCTCTGCCAACAGTCTCGGGACTGAGGTCTGTCCAGTTTCCAATGATGATCAGTATGCTGCAAGACAGCATGGTACCAGCTTTTTCCTGCACCTTGTGTTCCATGGAGGGAAACAGTGAATCTTCTTTGCCAGATGTTCACCTCACTATTGAAGAAGAAATGCCTGTTGATGAACTAGGAGAATCGACGGAAGCAGCCCTCCTCAAGGACAGCAGTGAAGGCTCTTCAGAAAGCATCCATCAACATTCCTAGCATTTCCAGGCTCTGAAGACTCAACATCTTTTGAAAAATTATAATCAATTTTGCTTCTGGCACTGATCCATCCATCATCAGGATGGGTCATTATATTGTTGGAAGATGGAAAGAAAAGTAATAAGCCCAAATATAATGTATAACAGAATGGTTTTGTTACTAAAAAGAGAGACGGATTTTTTTTTTCTCTCTGAAGGAAATATCCTGGCTTCTCTTCATCTTATTTCTGAATGTACAAATGTGAAAGTAGTGGTGATATGTATATGACTATTTTATGAATAACCAGTGATTTGATAACTAATGCCATGAATATTTTATCTTATTAAACGTCTCAATGAGACATTTCTAGTCTCAAAATGACTAAACAGCAATAATACAGAGCAAAAACCGATCTTTGCTCAATCAGTGTCTAAGCGGCAGTCCACTTGAATGAATTCCTAACTTTCAGATATGTATAATCGTGTAGAAGAAGTAAGTTTATACTGATATCTGAGCAGCAACTGGGAAGGGAGCATGATAATGAAATGGCATGAAACAACAGCACTTGTGACTCCAAGTATATAGCAACAAACAACAATTACCGCTATTAAAAAAAAAGTTACTTTTATCCCAAATAGAATGGATGTGGAAGTAAATCCTACATTAATGTAAATTTCTAGATCAATAAGCATTGTACAAAACTGATAAGTTAGTTCTGTTAATCAGCTCAACATCCTGTTCATTCTGAACGAGTCATGAATCACAAAAAGACCAGGGACTATAATGCCCCATTAAGATATAACTGCACCAAAAGCAGGCCCTGTATGACCACTCGGATGTTCTTGGTCTGTAGCTTTCATCATTGCAGCTCTTCATTAATCCATAATGAGTATAAAACATTGATCACAAACATGGTGAGTTTCTGGTTCTGGGTTTCTGGTTCTGGATTTCTGGTTTAAATAATCATTTTAGGAAGTATTCAAACCATAGCTCAAGAATTTTTTAATGATCATTAAACGTTTACATTACAATACATTACAGTATTTTACAAACACATTAATTTAAACATTACATGGGTTTTAAAAAGTTATACAGTACATGTAACAGTGATCCCAAAATTCATTACTTCCATCATGCATTGCATTGGACATCAACACTGGGCTTATAAGTATGAGAACAGAAACACTGCCAAAACTCTGAGTTTTCCAAGTTAAATAATGCAGAAAGATATGTATTGCCATGGGATACAGTCTGTGAAAACAGAAAGGGAATAGGCACAAATGAGGTAAAAGTCCTACTTTTCACTTCTATTTTAAGGCATTCGTTCTAATTCTAATTTCAGTTTCAACAGAGCTAACCAACTTCATTGATCAAAGAATATTATCATTTTGTCTGTCTGATGTCAACAAGATCATTATGTTATAGGAACCTTATTTGCTTGTTCGTTCATTGGTGAGTGGCTACAAATCTCATTAAATGCAATAGATGCATTGCTATTATCTTTGCTGATCATCTTATGAGAACAATCTTGGGATTTCTATATTACAAGAAGGACTGTTTTCAATATTCGTAGATGCCAAACTATGTTTGGCATTTTGCCTGGAATCACTTGAATTCTGAAATTGTACAATTCAAAATAATAAATGAGTTGATATATTTTTTCCATTGCTTTTTCTTCATTGATTATGAAACAAATGTATTGGTGACTCTCTATTCTTTTCAGCTTGACTCAAAAGTGTGTATATACTTTGATACCACACTGTATATATTTGAACTGTATTTAAATATTTTTTCATTAACCTTCATTTTATTTAAATAAAAATATGATAACGTTTTGTTATTTTTATGGAATGATTATTCAGTGACTAAGGTTTCTGCAACCAAAACTTTCTTCTTTTTTACCTTCAGCAAACCATTTCCTGGTAGTTTCCCATACTCCTCATAGGAGTTATGGGACCAGGTTCATTTTAAGTAGCAATATCAGCTGTGATTCTTCTAACACATGTCATTCATCCAGGAACATTTCAGACTACTTTGTTCTTTAAGTCTATGACAAGAATGCTGTTCAAAACAGAGTTTGTGTGTCTAAACCATTTGTTGTTTATTTGTTTGCTTTGGCCGTTGTGATCAGCAGTAAATGGTAAGCCTACCATGTTAGGTTGCAGAAAGCCAAATAAACACTAAGTGACAACAGAAAATACAGATGACTTTAATCCTTTGTTGTCATCTCAAGGTCAGTTAGATTTTTGCAGTCCTAATATACTATAAATGTGAAGTGGTTCAATGTATTTTGTTAGTTTTTCATGAGCATTGCCATCATTCCCAATGGCCTTTTCTGCAATTCTCTAGCACGATAGATTTGGATTTTTTTTTAAAAAAATTAAGAATAAGTTCTATAGGAGTAACCCTATCTCCTAATAATTAGAATCTAAGTTGCAATTACCTTTTCGTGCTATTGCTTGCTCATCAACCTGTTATTAAAGACAATATAACACGCTGATTTGGGGCCTTGTGATCAAGTGGTAAATCCTTAAAATAAACAAGGATTCTTTCATATGAAGGAGGAGAAACAAGAATCAACTCATTGCTCACTTGTAGAGGGCATGATATAGTATGTAAATCAGGTTTCCCTGCCTGGAGCTCTCTCTATGTTTTGGATTATAACTCTGCTTAAATCTATGTAGGATGGATACTTCCAGTGCACACATTTGAATGGCTATACTGGGGTAAGATGCTTTAGGCAGAAAAAAACTTAAATAGAAAACATGTGACTTTTGGTAAAGACTGAGTCAGTGCACTTGCTAAAATACCTTTGATTCAGTTTTTTGGCTGTGGCAAAGACTTGACGGGAAAGCCTGCAGTTAGAAGGCAATAGTGCAATTTGGATAGAAAGTTCTCCACATGGCTCTATCTAGAGGACAGTACCTTAGAAAACTCTACCGGAAACTTTCCACAGAAAGACTCTACCAGTTTGAAAGCAGCTTTGAAACTCTGTGATCCCCTAGTGCCAGCAGCGTTCAAAAACCAAGCCAACTGGCGGTCATAAATTTGAAACTGCAGTAAAGTCCTCTGTCTGTCTCTGAAATACTATCTCTGGGGAATTCATGGGGAATGTGTCTCTCACTTGCAACCCTCCCTCCCTCCTTCTTCTGGTTTTCAGGCCTCTCAGGGGAAAGTTAGTTTGACCCGTTTGCAGTTTCCTCTCATAGAAATCCCTGGGATCTTTTTCCGCAAATGGCCAGACAATGCACATTGTATGAAATAAGTAAATGGATATGGGTAAGCCAAAAGGCATTTACTTCAGCCACTTTTTCACAGGGAAAGGTCAGTGAGAAGATTACTGTCTTGCAGCAGCTAAGGTCTTGACAGCGATTTTTGCTCTTTGTTCTCAGTGCTGTGAGGTTATCAGAAGAGAAAACGCTCAGGAATCCTCTCCAAACCGCTTTTGAAGCCCCACAGACAGGATGCAATAATGGTGAGGAAGGGCTCTTACTTTTGAAATGGAGGCAAGAATGGCTCAGATAACCTTGAAAGGCCAAGCTGGTGTGAGACTGCAGCCTGACAAGGCCAGCCCTTTCTTAAAGCAAACTATAACAGCCGGTGAGTCTGGTATGCTTATTAAATGTCTTTTGCTCAAAGATGACAAGCACGCAGTCGGCAGCCAGCATCTGCAGACTTTCAGGATGAGAGGGAAGACATGACTAGTTAACCCCCAATTTGGAAATCTTCCAGCAGTGGGGGAAGGTGGCGATAATGCTGACACTGAAAACCTGGACAAGGAGAAGCAGAAAGTGGGATGCGGGGAATCAGCAGGAAAAAATGTGATGTGCCACTAAAGAGCAGTGATTTCTGACAGTTTCTGTTCTTCATAAATAGGAATGGACAGTCCATAGAGTGAATAATTTTAACATAATTAAGGGATAGAAAAATAGTTACGAGACTTCAGCATTCTTGAACTCATACTAGTTTCTTAGGATAATTGCATTTAATACAAAGCACACATTGCTTTATCCAGCTATGAGTAGCTGATGAAGAAAATATGATTATACCAACAAAGATCGTTAATTAGGTTACACCAATGTTTGGTCCTTTGCTTGCTACATCTTAAAGTTTTGTTTACTAATGATCTTATACTTTAGATGAAATGATAATCTAAAATTATTTTAGTTTTTAATTGTAGGTATATTTTATGCATACAAAATCACGCAGAGAATATGCAAACATAAAAACTAATGGGGAAGACATCTCTTACAAAACAATCATAACAAGATGAGCAGCCACTGTAAGTTAAAATCCACTGTTTGTAGCAAAGAGATGCCTTCGTTCATTTTCCCAGGAAGCCAATTTGCATATTTAACTTTGTTTAAAATAATGCTCCATGGTTGCTATAGGAAACGTAGGCAGCAGTGTTCATGGTCTCAGACCTCTCTTCCTGCAAGACACGTCAACAGCATTTTTCAAGCTATTCATGAATGCCTGTTGTTGCAGATGCACTAGAAATAAATAAAATGCCATAGGTTATACCTCAGGAGAAAGGGGAAGGAGAATAGAGTTAACCATGCAGTAGTTTAATAGCACAGGTTTTCGGAGTTCTCTGTCATGCTTCACTAATGGATAAATGACAGAACAGAAAACAATGTAAAAGACTCCAAATTTACATAAATTAATATGAGTTAATGGTATAAGGTTCACCTTACATTTAATTAAAATTATATGACAATTCTGCTTTTGCTCTTTAGATAGGTATGGAAAAATGTCATTTGCTTGGGGCTGATAGTTGCTTAAATGACCCTAGAAGAAGTCCCCACTCCAAGAAAGTCATAGGCTGGTCACCCAGATGCTTCAATTCTGATATTTTAAAGTAAGAAGTAGCATTTTCTTTGAGTGCAGAACCACCCTAAGGCAGAAATAGGCAACAGACCACATGTGGGCTGCATAAATTTCCAGGCTTATCACCACTATTCACAAAATAAACAAATTTTATTGACAAAAGGTCAGCTTGTTTCTGGTTTTTATGAGTGGAAAACAACATCTAGGATATTTTCAGTTAGGGCACTATCTTAATCTCTACCTTAAAACATACTAAAAATATAGAAGTGTTCTTATTGTGATGCCACAAGACCTCAGCACAGCCTCCTGAGATCCTCCATAAACTCAACAGGCTGAGCTGTGGCCTTACTCCTCATATATTGCCTGCTTCCTGCTTTAAAGCAAAAGTGGGCAATTTTTTCTTGCATACAATTTGCTATTTCCATTACCAACACAACTGTCTTTGTTCTGGCTTGCAGCCAGATGCCAATATTCTTCTTATTCATGTCAGAATGAATGTCTTCTCTCCACCTCTCAAAATCATTAGCCAGTGAAGTTCTGTTATCCACAAAATGTATGTAACTTTGGGATTATTCTCATAGAGTAACAGCTCATCGTCATGGTGGTGTCAAGTTTAGTCATCTGTAACAACTTGCCTTTAACTTTCATCTGCTACCTCTCCAATCCTGGCTTGAGGGAAAAAGTAGAGAGAGTGAGAGAGTCTCTCCCAGGGTACTTTTCAGCAGGTTCTGACAGATTCTGGAGAACTGGTAGCAGAAATTTTGAGTAGTTCGGAGAACCGGCAAATACCACCTCTGGCTGGCCCCAGAGTGGGGTGGGAATGGAGACGTTGCAATATCCTTCCCCCAGGAGTGGGGAGGGAATGGGGATTTTGCAGTATCCTTCCCCTGGAGTGGGGTGGGAATGGAGGTTTTGCAGTATCCTTCCCCTGCCCATGCCCACCAAGCCACACCACACCACACTCACCAAGCCATGCCCACAAAACTGGTAGTAAAAAAAATTGAATTCCACCACTGGTCTCTCCTCACTAGATCTCTGCTTCATTGTCTGGTCCAAAGGCCCAAATCAACCCAAACAGCTGATAGAACCTATATAATCATCTCCCTCTTCTTCTTTCCCATCTCATGTCTGTTCATTATGCTTTAGTGCTTGTGTTATGCCTGTCTAGTGTTGTTGGGTTGTTAAAGAACACAGATATAATGTTATTCATGAAGCCTTTAAACTTGTGTTTTTGAAATAAACAGACTATCCTAATGCTTAAAATAAAAAGCCCAGGAGAGACAGACATGCTCACTCAAAGCCACAGTGCCTCATTCTTACCCAAAAGCAGCATGGAAAATGACATTTTGAAATGTTTATGGGAGCAACATGGCGCTCCCATGTGACACCCCTCTGCACGAGCTGCACTGGCTCCCAGTGGTCTTCTGGGTGTGCTTCAAGGTTTTGGTTACCACTTTTAGAGCGCTCCATGGCTTAGGACCTGGTTATTTATGGGACCGCCTACTACCACAAACAACCTCCCACCGGCTGGTACGCTCTCATAGAGAGGGGCTCCTCCGGGTGCCGTCAGCCAAACAATATCGACTGGCGGCCCCCAGGAGAAGGGCCTTCTCTGTGGGGGCACCCACTATCTGGAACGAGCTCCCCCCAGAGATACGGAGGATCCCGGATCTGTGTACTTTTCGCCGTGCTCTTAAGACCCTCCTATTCCAGCAAGCCGGCCTGGCCTAACTTTCTCCCCTTTTCTTTTAAATTTTTTTTAATTTTTTAAAAAACAAAATTTTAATCTGTTTTATATTATTGGGATTTTAACTGTCTCGGGCTAAATTATTTAATTTGGTTTTAATTATGTCTTAACTCTTGTATCCATGTATTTTATTCTGTGCCTGTTCACCGCCCTGAGTCCTTTGGGAGTAGGGCGGTATATAAATCTAATTAAACAAACAAACAAACATTGAAAGATATTAGAATGCAGACCTAGTAAAACTGGTTGCTTAAGGGGGACTCTAGCACTATAACACTCAGAATAGCTAAAGATAGCCTTAAACTGTCTTCTTTCTGGAGAGAAAGAAGTTCCCTGAGGATGGGCTTCAGCATGAATCCAAAAGCTTGGAAGACTAAAACTCTGGTCCCAGTGACTGACTCAGATTGGATCCTGTCTCAGGTATAGGTTGGACAAGATGAAGACATCCTCATAGGAATACAGAAAAAAAGAAGTTGGCAGAGCACGTTTGTGTAGTGGTTAGGTGCAAATGAAAAAAAGCTGATAATCACATTGTACTGTATTTAAGTGTAAGAATTTGATAGATTATCCAAGAATTGCAATGGTATTTTTCCCCCCAGAGGAAAGAAAACAACAAAACATGTAAAAACCATTTCTGTTTCATCTGTTTGAACGACAATGGTAAAAAGTACCATTTAAAAGTAGTATTAAACAGATCACTTTTTCTGTTGAAGAAGTTTTCTCTTAATTTTGATGTTTGGGGATTAGACGATTAACTGCATACTGCAACAATGAAAATAATAAGAAACTAACTAATGATGCAGTTCAGTTAATGTCAGTCAGCAATTCCTGAAAAGAAATTTAATAAAGAATATCAGCCAAAATTTATATATTATACTTTAACATAGCTGATAAATCCACAGTATTTTTCAAGACGAAAAAAGAGAATGGAATGAAAATATGCTTCTATAACATATATCTTATTTGACTGGAAACAGGAAGAGGAGGAGGAAATGGCAGAATAGATTGGCATAAATGTTTGCATCTGTCCAGAATAAAAATAAAAACAAAACACACTATTGAATATTTAATTGGCAATGATGAGAAGCAAAGCTATTTCCTGGATGCTAAAGTAATTTCTTCAAATATAATAGGAATTGTGAGAGTAATAACAAACTTAGACTGAGCTTTCATCTGTTCTCAATAGTGAGGTAAATTTAAGTTTTGGAGTGCTGCCACATCAGACTATATATAATAACACGGAAACGATGTTTGGATCTGATGAAATACTTGCGTTCAAATCCAGAATTCTTTTTCCATAGTAGCCAACCCAAATGTCTCTTTCAAATCTGCAAGCTTCTGATAAATAGAATGTATACATTAAAGTGTTTCTCTATTTGAAAAAAAAGAAAAGGAAGCTATATACTGAAAATTAAATAAGGAAGAAAATCAGGCTAGAATACTACTGCCAAGAAGAGCCTCAAATCATGAGAAATACCCACACACATCCACAGTCTGAAGTGATACGATCCAAAGTGGTTCAGAGACAATTATGTGTTGAGATGATTTCCCCAGCAATGATATGATATTATTGCTAGAGGCCTATTAGTATACTAGATTCAGGCTCTTCTTGTAGTTCTGATGTTTCCATCAAACTGGGAATTATTTTGGTAAGCAAGAAATATTGGTGCAGAAATAGCAACATTTTACTGATTGTGTTGAGTCTTCCATGTAACCATGAAGTAGGAAGATTTTTGGTTAAGCTTACTTCTAAATTCTTGGCTTCCCCAAATGGTTAGACATAAAGACTGACCTAAATATAAGAATGTAAGCAGCTTGGAGCCTGCCACTATAATTTCTGTGTCAGTTCTGATTGGCTGTGGCTTCTTGGTGAATAATACACTACAGATCTGCAAACAAATACATCAGTCAATTTAATCAGTTAAGTTCCCCTTCATTGTAATTATGAAATCAGAAAACTTGGACAGCAGATAATGTGGCCATTGGAAATGCCCAAAACATATGGATCATTGTAAACATATTGCTACTACTTCTACCACTACTTCTACATTTTAACATTAAACTAATTTAAATGCACAATATACTGTACAATTATATCTAGTATTTTAAAGGTTATAAGTAATTGTGGTTTGCCACCCCAAATGAAGTCAGAGAAAAGGAACATTTACTCTTGTCCCTATAATATTTTCTTGGTCATTGTGGGAAAATATACACATTTTTGAAAAGGGATTTCATTTGTGTGTTTAAGTCAGAGTTGACTCCTGGAAACCAATGGGACAACTCCTTGCAGTTTTCTTGGCGATGTTTTTAGTAATGATTTGTCATTGCCTACTTCCTAGGGCTGAGAGAGAGTGACTGGGCTTCCTATGCAGAACTGGAGCTCATGGTCTGTCAGTTTCTATCCTGATGTTTTAACTATTACATCAAGATGGCTCTCTTTTGAATAGGAATGAACCTGAAGAAACGTAAATCAGTCTGCCCTTATTTTGCATTGGTTGTAATGGGTAGAATGCAGTAGTGGGTTTCAATTTCGGCTGCTACCGGTTCGTTTATGGGCGCTTGCACGCTCGCAAGCATGACGCTTCTGCCTAGAGACATCTGGGTGGGTGGGCGAAGCCTCCCGCCACTGCCGCTACCAGTTTACCCAATCCGGGGTGAACTGGTAGCAACCCACCACTGATAGAATAAACAAACTGCCCCTTTTTATTCTCAGAACATATTGGAAAAGTTATAAACAAGCTCCTCCTCTAAACCATGTCCTATGCACCCTTTCTTCTCCAATCTGTTGCCCTCCATATTGTATGTACTGGAACTTCAACTGGGAATTGCTGTTCCCACACATCTGGGAGATACTCAGTTGGAAAAAACCACTGTATTTTACTGGAATTTGTGGAATTCCATGCTGCTGCACACATTTGAATTTTCACAAATTGTACACCCCTCAGACGCTATACTATTCAGACAGAATAGTTTCTTAGACAGAAGTTAATCCTAGAATGATTTATAAAAGTATGTAGAAATCCACAGGGACCTCACATTTGTCTTAGTTTTGAAATGCAATAAAATATAATGTTCTATTAATTGAGCTTAATATAGTAATGACTCACTTGTCCCACTGTTTTCAGAGGATCTTTCCTCAATATAACATTTTGGTCTAAGTCGAGGTGAAATGCTACCGGTAGTAAAAAATGCTACCGGTTCACTGAACTGGTAGTTAAAAAAATGTAAAAAAAAAGTTCCGACGATCAGCTGAGCGACGCGCAATCATCAGAACTTTTTTTTTTTACTTTTTACACAACGCGCATGTGCGGGCAGCAAACTGGTAGCAAACCGATTCAGATTTCACCACTGATCTAACTCAATATGTCTGCTCCAAAGGTCCTAAATGCACTTGTTGACAAAGAAAGATAATCAACTGGCTCTGATAATTGAAAATAGTTTTTATAAATCATTATTTCAGACAATAGTTTAGAACTTTAGCCGAAGCATGCTGTATTTGTGGTTACAACATAAACTGTGCTTATTACCACATGGCAAATGCATAGTAATTCAAAACTGTGCATAGCAAGAAACCATTACAATGTCTGTCAATAAATGACTAGTGGTGTGTACCAACAGATGATCCAACTTGAGTAGTTATGAATTTGAGTCTTCAGCATAAATAAGGAAGCTCAGATATGGGTATATTCAGTTTCATGGTAAAATAGACCCAAACAGGTTGGTAAATTATTTTTAGAAACTATGTTAAAGGAAGAAAAAATGTGCATCTGCTTAGAGAACCATCTTCCTTTTAATTCTCTATAAGTAGGATTGATAAATCTACGGGTAGCGTTTTTCTTATCAACTGTAGCAGCAAAAACTCTAAAGTTCTTGTTAGTCTTAGTATGGAGAAGGTCTGTTGCATTGACTGTCTTGTAGTTATTACAGATAACGAGTGGAATGAAGTAAAAAGCCAATTTCACTGCTATAAAATTGGTAAGATAACCAGAAATTCAAGCCAAGACTTATAAGAGTTAAGCTGCCAGAGTTCTGCCTGGATGGGTAAATCTTAATTTTTCTCCCACATTAAGCAAACAATATTTTTTTATGGATAATGTTTGCAATAATTTTTAATTAAATGAACCAAATCATACACTTTCCCATTATAATTTTTATAACAGTATGAAATCTACTAGAGATACATTTTTTTCCTCTCTACATGAATTTAATAGTCATAATAATATTATGGCAGCAGATCTACAAAATGATGCAAAAGTAGATTGAAAGTAGCCTTTCTCCTTTCTCAATAGTTGTAACTGCTATTCAATATGAAAAAAACTTCTTGGTAACTGAAATAACTGATTTCATCTTCCTAATGCCAGTTTCTCACAGTAAGTCCCCCCCAGGATTTCTCTCATGCCTGAACCCCACGCCTACTCAAGCCTCAAGAACTATAAACTAATTAAATCAGAATTTTGCAGGCTGGGAAAGAAGAAACACAACATGTGATGTGTTTTTTAAAAAAATGTTCAGCTAATATATAGATATCTGGGTTAATATCATGCCAAATAGATCACCAAATTTGGTCTATATGGTAAGGGATGGCAAGATTCAAATTGTGTTGGATCTCTGGGTTTCATACACTCAGGATTCATAGGGGAAAGGTTCAAATCTCAAATCTGTAGAATCTCAATCTCAAATCTGAGATCTGCAGATTCATAGTGGAAATGTTTTGTCACTGAAGACACATGTAAGGTAACGATTATGTTTTTAAAACTCAGGCATTGCTTCTGCCAAAGGACCTAGAACCCTGCAATATACGCTGTTTCTTTTCTCTTAATATCAGTGGCTATCATCTTTTTTCATTTGGTATGCAATTAATTGACAATCAGTGAAATGAGTTGGAGGCAAAGACTGAAAAGATTTTGGGTTGGTTGTGCACAAAATAGTTTTAAACACAATAGCCTCATTCTATGGGCCAATATTTATTTGTAGCTGAATGTATTTTTGTGTCGACAGGATTGGACAAGATATCATACCTGTGTGTATAATAATTAATGGATATTGAAAGGCTAAATACATTGAAAACTTACCATCTTCTTTGCTTTGTCTGGAAAATTTACACATTATTTCCATGCACTTTATCAAGAATATTAATTGTTTGTGAAAGATCATTTAGAACTTAGATTGTCATCAAGACTCTCATTAAACAAATATGTAAAAGTATTCTGGAAACAAAACATGGCCTTTTTGTGTTTTAGAAAAGAATGTCAAGTTGCATCTTGAATAAACAGGCCTGCCTTATTCCTATTAAAAAGGCACAGTTGCATCTACAGGATAATGTCAGGAATCATTGAAGACGAACTGGAAATACAGTAGATAGATTTTCATCTGATGTAAATTCCTTCTGCTTGCTTACTCTTGGACTGTTTCACGTGAGCTCCTGCATGTGTTTCGTACGTCACTGGAGAGATACTGGCAGCAGTTGGGAACATTTTTTTAAAGAAGCTCTTAAGATCAAATGTGAAATGCAGCTTAGGGAATGATTAATTAACACAAATACACAATATGGGTCACGATTACAAAAATCTACTCCATCTGTAGATCCTTGCATGCGTACATGCTTCTTTCTGGAAAATAAACCAGTCTGGCTTCTTTCAAGGAGGAAAATGCTTTTTGAATCCTACACACTTTCTTTTTAAGAATCAGGGTAGAGGAGTTAGTTTAGAAAGAACAGCTAATGTTAAAACTATGAAGGGTTGTGCTATTTTGTTTCTAGGAGT
Organism: Ptyas mucosa; assembly: GCA_012654045.1. NCBI lineage: Eukaryota > Metazoa > Chordata > Lepidosauria > Squamata > Colubridae > Ptyas > Ptyas mucosa. Next base: position 23,688,169 of record WNWU01000019.1, on the reverse strand, counting down.
TTACCAACTCTGAGAAGAAAAAAATAGAGCCCCCATAACCTGATTGGAATCCATTTCTTCCACTCTATAAAAAGCAAAGATCGTAGCCATTTTGTTAGCATATTTCATTTACATGAACACTTAAGCTCAGGTCACCAACAAATACCTGGGCAATGTTGATAAATTATAAATGGGATGAGGGGTTTCATTCTGTCTTTCACCTCCTCTTTCTCTAGAGACTTTTCTCCAGCCCAAAGGCTTTTTATCCAGCTAGGCTTAGTTCAGTTCTTGGCAGCTGGTGAGAGAAAAAACATTTGAGAAAAGAATGTATACTATATGTAAACAGTAATTGATGGAGGAATAATAGCCTTGCTTTGACTAATTTTCAGGTCTTTCCCACAAATGTTTTAATGTACAGGTGCTTACTAATAACTACCCTCAAACCTTTTGGTACCATGTAGTATATTTAATATGATTTTAAAGTAAATTGTAAATAAATATGCAAAAGTTATTATACCTTAACTAAATTCAATTGATAATAATTGTAATATAAATTTAGCAAAGTAAGAAATTAATCATTTTTATTTTATATGAGGTACCATATCTAACCATAGCAAAATACTAAGGAACTGAAGTACATCTTTCTTCAGAATCATGGTATTCAAAATGTGGGAAATTGTACTGCTAAATAAACCAAGAGCAAATATGTGGATGATTTGTTTTATACTTGGATTAATCCACCAGCTTCTGACTTCTGAATTCTCTCTGTCTCACTGGGGAGGGAAAACATAGATGAAGCAAAGGCATATACTGTATGAGAAGCAATAACTGAAATGAAGAATCCAAAGAGGTAAGGATAATCTGAATTAAAACCATTGAATTTGATTGCCTATCTGGGCACTAAAACACATTCTTCACAGAAATCCATTGGTGAAATGGAATGGTATGGGGATGCAGGGGGCGTTTCCCTTTTGGATGAATAGAGCAAATCTTTAGTCCCATGATGGCGAACCTATGGCACGCGTGCCACAGTGGCACTTGGAGCCATGTCTCCTGGCACACCAGCTCAGCTTCGGTGCTAGGAATCTCTGGAGGCTGGGGACAGCAAAAAAGTCACTTCCTGTCCAACTGGAAGTTGGGCAATGGGCCATTTCGGGCCTCTGGAGGGCTTCTGAGGGGATGGGGAAGGCTGTTTTTGCCCTCCCCAGATGCATAGAGAGGATCTGGAGCCAGGTGAGAAAGAAAAATGGGCCTACCGAGCCATCGCGTGCCAGGAGCGGGAGAGGGGGGGTCATGCTCACATACACGGGGCGGGGCGCATAGAATTATGGGTGTGGGCACACGCATGCGTGAACCTCCCCCGTCCCCCACTTCCTGGCACGCAATGGCAAAAAGGTTAGCCATCACTGCTTTAGTCTATCAAATACCAGCAATACAGTATTCAAAATATTTCTTTGATATGGCGAGGAACCCATCACAGGTTCCTTCGATAGTATTAAACTACAAATTCTAGCAGTCTTCAAAATAATGAATGCTATAGTTGACAAGAATAGACTGCTCATTCCATAGTGGCTAAAGGAAAGATGTAAGCTTTGAATTTTTGATTGCATAAAGAGATGTTTTTTCTTCATTTTCCTAAGATATGATATGGCAAATTATTTTGTTATGAAAATATATAGTTGTAATTCTGCTATCTTAGAACTGTTGCATAATTCTGGAAGTACTTCAACCATTTGATTTATTTCCACAAGATGGTGCAGTAGAGCTAATGATCTTTTCAGCACACAGTCTGCACTTGGGAAGGAATATATGAAAAATAAAAACTGAACAAAAACATTCTTTTAGAATATTTTGCTTTGAAAATAAAACAGCAAAATAACTTATTGTTTTGATTCCTTTTCCCCAGCCATTACTATAAGGACCTCCAACTGTATATAATTAATGTACATCCCATTTAAAAGGTTTAGTAGACCTTTTATATATTGAAATTATTTATTTTAACACATTTCTGTTTATACAAAATGCACTTACACATGACAACAGATGTTAGGATATGTTGTGATTCTCATTGGAAATTACATTCAATTCCTTCATCAACAGAGTGGCAGATCAAGCTGACAGAGGAAAGCACTAATATCAAAAATATCAATTAAAAATAAATTTAAGCTATCTTTAATTTGGGAGCCATTGGTATATTATACAGACATCTGAAGTTTGGGTTTCTCTTATTTGATGATCCATATTTTTAAAAATATTTTTCTGTCTTAGTTGAGTATGCACATAATATATGGACAAACACAAATGCAAGATCGAATGCAAATCTTATATATTTTATTTTTATCTTTTTCTTGGGAAAGTCAGACTAGTATTTATGAATATCACAAATTCTGTTCCCATAACAACAACCTATGATAGATGGTTTGCGCTGGGCACAAATCAGGGGCACAGTGATATAGGAAAAATATTTCTTTATGTCCTGATTACAAGTAGCACAGAAGCATTTGGTTAAACCCTGTGAGAAATAAAAAGTGATGTAAAAATGGGCCTTTGCCCCATCCAGCAAAATTATATATTCTTATGTATTCATAGTTGCATGACAGCAAGTTCTAAACATAATCTTCTAAAAAAGATCAGCACTCAAAGACCAACTTCCCAGAAGCCTTCAGAGAATTAGTTTGGGAGCATATGGATATCACAGCTAGGTAGCAACTAGGCACTGACTTTTGTGGGTCCTGCTTTCTTTAAAAATTATTTAGAATATACATATTACAGCAAGTCCAAAAGCAATTAATTGAAAATGGTCTAAAACAATTATAAATGTGCAAACTGCAGATAAGCAAAACAAAATCTGAGCAATTTAACCAGCCAATACATCTAGTCTTTACAACAATATTGCAAAAGAATACAAATGATAAGAAACATAACAATAAATCAGGAAAAGAAAAAAAAATTAGATCTTAAACACAAAATTAAACATGCATTTAGAGGGAAATACCTATTTCCCCAAAGCTTCACAATGCAGGTTGTCTTCCTTTTCTCGGTTCTTTCTAATATAGGTTAGTTGTAGTATTTACAGTAAAGTTGACACTTTCTCAACTATTCAGCAAACTTTGGTTCTTCTGCCATTTTTCACTAGGCAAGGACATCAAGATGACCTTATCTCATTTTAGAGATAAGCAAGCCTAGTTCTGGGTCTCTACGCTAGATAGGATATGAACATATTGTGGAAAAAAACAATAGCAAATCACTGTCATATTGTTTCCAGGAAAAATACACGGATGTATTTCCTAGATACTGAGTTCATCTTGGTAGAGACTTATTTTTTTACTATGATCCATTTTTTCTGTAATTTCCTGTAATTAGCATGAGTAGAAATGAGAATGAAGATTTCACAACAGTATCCATTTTGGAGATTAAATAGAGTGCAGTACTGGAGTGTTCTGAAGTACTCTTCTGTTAGCACCATTTTCATGTATAATAACCAGCCTACAGATTTTGCTCTGTAGAACCTTAGCAGAACCCTTTTCCATTGTGCAAATATCACTGCCTAGAAAAGTTATTCAACTATTGTATCAACGATTATTTAAAAAGATAACTATATGCTAAATATATATATATATACTAAAAATAATTCCCACTGAGTTCAGTGGCAGTTTTGACCAAGTGAATCTATGCTGGATTGCTATTGTATAGATAATGACGCCTAATTTCCAGAATCTACTCTTGATGATTATCAGAAAAACTATTAGTGTAGAAGAAGGGAGAAAAGGGAAAATACCACGCAAAGGTCAACTTATTCTGGCTCATTTTCCAGAAGACTGCTACAAGTTTACATTGCTTAACAGCTTGTAACGTAACTGGTTTAGCTAAAATCAGTAGGCACATAAACAGAAACATGCTGCAAAATGAATTAAACAGCTTCAATCTTCTAAAGGCATTCAGACTAAACAGTTTGTACAAAAGAATGGCATTGTGAAGGAATCACTGTAATTTTCTTGGAGAGTTTAAGGTGACTAAACCCAATCCAATCAGTTCTGCAACAGCACCAGAAAGTCTGGCCATGATAGGAGTCGTCGGGAGCTGTCATTTAGCCATGTTTTGGAGGGCCTGAGTTTTCCCTCTCATAAGGAACAGCACTCTTAGCTCAATCTAAAATGCTACAGACGTAGACACTTTGAGCAAGTATATGTGTCTGTTTGAATATCTGCATTTAATATACATTTTTAATATTTAAAAGGGTTAGGCTGCCATTCTGCTTGAGTATGTTTTCTTTCCTGGCTCTGTTCTCTATCATCCTTCAGCTGGAAAAAGTTTCATGGAATTTCAATGGAGGAAGAAATTAAACAATTCATATAATTTTTCAGTGTCAAAATATTGAAATGTTTACCTTAAGACATGAAAATATCTTTACTGTATAGAAATTGCAAGTAATTGGCAAAAGAAAAACAGATGATTTGCTCGTGAATCTTTCTCATTCAGGCCAAAACCTTCTACTGATTACAAGGATAATATTTTGTGAAAATACCATTGGTAGGAGATTATATCAGTAGGAGATGCAAGTTGACCATCGCTCCTAACAGGAATACTTCCATGTGGGGCATGGAAGAAGCAGCTTCAAAAAAAAAAAAAAAAGGAAGGCCCAGTTTTTTTTATCACATCCTCCTGAATACTTGCCTTGATTGCCTCCCTTGCTTTAAAGTCCCAGACTGACCCAAACTGAATCTTAAATCCTAAATTAAATCAGGCTGCTTTAAATCAAGGAGTAATAAACTAAGGGTTATTTGTTGAATTCTGATTCCCAGAATCCCTCACTATATGTTATCCTGATTAAGGGCATTGGAACTATATAGCCTTGAGCTATTGTCTCAGTCTGATTCTGAGGATGCACAAGGTACTTTTTTTCCCATACAAAGTGACCTTGACCAAATAGCTGTTGTGTGAGAAAAAAAACAAAAAAACAAAGCTCTATTGATCACCTGGGCTTTGTAGTCCAGATTCATAAACCCCAGAAAACAAATTAGAAATAAATGATTGATAAGTCTGCTCCTGGTCACATAAAACTCAGTGGTTCTGTGTGAAGGAATGAAGGACTAACCTTGAGAATATGGAAGGAAGGAGTGATCCATTAAGGAGTTCTTGGTGTGCCTCTTTGTTGACCTGGTCTTATTTGAAAGACTGACACTCAACAATTGCAATGCTTTGTGGGGAACTATTCAGCATTTTGTGAACCGATAGCATTTAATTCTTTTCAACCGAGAAGTTGTAGGCATATAGTCTTAAGTCTCTTTCTCTTTGCCACAGAATTTAAGTGACCATGGAACATATTCCTACTTATCCTGCAATTTTTCAGCCTACTCACCAAAGATCTCTATAATAATGACAATTGAAGTAGAATTAACCCACCAAAACTAAAAAATTGGGAACCTTTTGGATCCGTATTCCAAAAGCTTGTGCTAATACAGTCCTCTTGAACAATCTCACCCTGCATGTATCCGTCTAATATTGGTGGGTTTGATGCCAACTGAGTAGAGTTGCCCTCCACTATTTTTTAAAAAAGTCTTGCTTAAAGAAGCCTAGCTTCCAATGTCCCATATAAATTACTCTGGTTGAATGTTATCCTTGTTATGACCGAGTGATTACCAAACACAATTCAGTCCTGAACAAACATATTTTATTAAAACAGCTGATAATTAATTAATTCATTTTCAGATTAGTCCCAAACAAATTCTTCATATCCAGTCCTACGGCCTTATCACCAACCTTTGATGTCTTTGGCAACCTGCCAAAGGCTTTTCTTGGGAAAACCCCCACAAAGTTCAAGAGACACTGCCAAGAAGCATTGGAATCAATGTTACTTTTCTACAAAGAACCCAATGGCTCCTTGCTACACTTTTAAGCCTTATGGGAGTGGCCAATCATCTTCTGGCCTTACTCCCGAGTCATCCTTTTTGCCTTAGTTGCTCTTGCCTTCTGGCAGGTCTTCGCATGCGTGCACTAGGAACAGGCTCCTCCTGTTCGTCTGCCTCTCTGCTGTCTGCCTCTGGAGGCTCCGGAGTCCATGCATTGCTCCCAGATGGCCCTGGCCCTATCTCTGCCTCCAACGCAGAGCCCTCATCTGGGCCTTCCCCTGACTCCAGGACTGGCCCATTGTCCTCCCCAGCCTCCTCACTTTCTGACTCTGCTGCCAGGTCCACAGGCTGCTGGCAGACCACAACAATCCTGTATCCTCTAAATTTATTTAGCTTGCGTATCATATCCATTTGATTAAAAAATAAAAAGAGAAGTTAAACAGCTAATGGTTTCTGTTAACCAGCAGGATGCAAAAAGATGCAGTTTTATAAGCTTTACTTATTACTTGGTTCAAGTCAACAATTTTTGACCTGAAGAAGTTGATTAAAAAAAAAAGTTTTAATTTGTTATTCTTTTTAAAGTGATAAATCAAATGTTATACTTGGTATATCTGGCAGCTTCATCAATTTTCTTAAAAAATTAATTGTAAGGACATCTGTAAAAACTAGCACACTTGTAATGGGATAACCTTTCAGTCTGACAAAATGGGTTGTAGTCTGCAAAAGCTTCCACAGTGAATAATATTTCTAGTACAGCCTTCCACTATACAGATGTAAAATACTAAGATTCCCTAGAGATAGAGCTTCTGCCAATGTTGCCTAAAATACTGAGTTGCTTTTGCTGAAATGTCACTTTCTTAACTATATTTGGATTAAAATGAAAGCTGCTGCCAAGTCTCCTATACGGTTTTCTGGGAAGAGCCATCACCGAATCTTCTGTTTGAAAGGCTTTGCTCTGCTGTCTTGTTTCTAATATAATTTCTGTTCTGTATAGTCCTATATAGCAATTTCAAGATTTTATATCATTTTGGCACCATCAATAGTTTGAACAAGCATAGAGCAACATGCAATTCTTGCCCAAACCCAACCCCCGTCCTCAAGGTCCATAAACAATACCAACAAATTGCAGAGTTCCTAAGCAAAAGAATGGGAAGTTTATTACATAGGGAATAGTTACATTACTATTCATTCATGTAACTGCGTGTAAAATATTGAGTATATTAAAATTAATTAAATGAACTTAGCTTTGACTTATTCTTCCCTACCTCTTTATCTTACTTGCTCCTATATTTTTGAAGTATGACCCACAAATATGGATATGACTCAGTCCTTCAAACATTGTGTTCCCGTGCTACCTTAGGAGAACTTTCTCAGACCAGAGACCAGCACAGAATTACACTGAAGCACTGAGTATGGTTTATTTGCAGCACTAAAGCACTAAGACAGAACTAAAGAAGACAGGATTTACCCCACTCCTTTTTAGCATTGATGGTGTTACCTAATTGGCTAAAGAAACATTTGCAAGAAAACAACCAAGGTCAGAGAGCACCAAGCACGCCACAGTTCAACCCTGAGCCTCAAATATTCTCTTCTGTGGATATACGGTATACACACGTGTAGCTACAACAGCAAGGTAATTACATGATTATAGGTAACAGGAAATATTTGATTAGATATAGCACATTGTGTACCCAGAGGTGTGCTGCTGCCAGTTCGCACTGGTTCAGGTGAACCTGTAGTTAAGTTTATGCGCAGTTCGCCAAACCAACAAATGCCACCACTGGCTGGCCCTCCTGTCCCACCCTATCTCACCACGCCCCTTTTGGCTGTTGGCTAGAGTCACACTCATGCCCAGCTACTCTCTGGCTCCTTCGCTCGCTTGCCCAGACCACGTGGCCCAGATGATCTGCGCACCTCACCCACTTGCCTGCCTTTGCTGCGGCCTACCATGCTGGCTACCCAGCCCAGCTAATATCCATGCCTCTCCCATTCTGCTTACTGTGGTTGCCCGCGAAGGTAAAGTGCTCAGCCAAAGGGCTGCCTCAGGGTGGACACAGCAAGGCTCGGCTATATTTTGGGCCTGGCTCTCGCCATTGGAGCAGTAGTAAGTCCTGGCACACAATCTACTCCTCAAGCTCCCAATACCCAAACTGGTGAGCTGGAAGAAAGATTCTCCATCATGCTGGTGAGTACATATGGACCGAGTGGGCTTTTTGCTTCCCCCCCACCTCCCCATCATGATCCAGCGTGAGGCAGTCAGCCGAATGGAGGTGGAAAACTGGGCATTTCCATCGGCCCTTTTCTTTTTTCCTCCCTTGCCTTCTTTTGCCAGCATGTGCCAGTAGGCTCGGCAAGCAGCTGTGATCTTTAGATGGGCTTTTATTTTGTCAACCCAAGATGTGGGGGGGAAGGGCTCGGAATGGTACATAGGAAATCACCCTGTCTCTGCAGCATCAGCTGACCTGTGCTGCCTCACCTTGCCATAAGTGACGTCGAGTTGGCCACATCCACCCAGTCACATGACCATCCAACCACGCCCACCCACCCACCCAGTCATTAGAGCAGAGAACCAGTTGTTAAAAAATTGGCAGCCCATCACTGTGTGTACCTAATGAGATAACTGCGACCATTAGGGTGTAACTATGAAACAATGAGGCAGGACTACAAAGGCAATTAAATTTTGAAAGAATAGAGGGACAGTATTTCATGAATATAATTTCTTTCAAGGGTGTAACTTTCTTTTGCTTTCCCAGAACTCTGCTGCCTCCCAGGATCTTTTCCTAGTTTATAAGCTTTATTTGGTGTTCTAATGTTTTATGACTGAGCTGACAGTTTAGTGCGCCTGGGAAAATGTATTTGTGACCGGAGGGGGGGGTAGTTGCCTACAGTAATTTGACCTCATTTAGCTGAGTAAGTCCTTTGCTTTCCTTGGAAGATGTATTTGGGTTAGGGTCCTTTAGTTTGATCCTTCAATGTATAGCTCTACAACTTTGAGTTACGAGGGAAATCTATAGATCAAATGAGCAGTGATCACTAGGCTGATAATATCATTATGTTTTAATTGCAATCACTGCATTTATTTGCAATAATTTATTTGCATTTATTTGCAACTGCATATAGGAAAATACACTCCAAAACATAAAACACAGAAAACATAGATAATTTCCAATAACTTTCCCCCTTCTCCGTTGCCAAATCTTGAATTATGCTATTATGGCATAATTCATATTTCTTTATGGTATTTTGGATAGCTTCACTTAGTAAAAGTTTTCCTTCTTGGTCTTTTTTTAAATACTCAAATGTAGCACCTTTAGTTAACTTACCTGTTCTGTGTTCAACATATAATCAAATAGATATGCAACCTGTACGCAACATGAATTTTAAAATAAAAAACGGTTGCTATGGGATAATCCAGAATTTAAAATCTGATTAGAAAACATTTTATATGGAAGATTTCAACAATATTTTTACTTTAGATTAACTGCTAGATGACAATGAGGAGTTTTTATCATATTTTATGTTAAATACCATTTGTCCATTGCCACCCACTGGTGGTATTTAAAACAACAACTTTTACTGCCATTTGGACTGGTGCATTTTCAGTTTCCAAACCCACATGCTAGAAATCACCAGTAAAATTTGTGAGGTTAAAAACCCAACAATTAATCTTTATTTATAAAATATTTATCAATGCATCAATCTGATATGTAAAATTTAAAAAAGGAATTGAATACAAAGTAGATATCCCCTCTTTGTCTAAATGTCAATATCCAAAATTTCAACTGATATTAGATTATGGCTTACTCAAGAAAAAGTATTTTGGATCTACTGGACATCATTGCATTTGTATGGAAAAGGAATGAGTCACTCAGAATATTGTTGGAAATGCAAAGAGAACAATACTGTATTAAAAAAAAAATTCAATGTCCTTTTTTCTAGGAAGAAGTAATTTCATATATTGATTTTGAAACCAAGATTTTATATTTTCAGATGTCCATGTTCTTTTGAATGGTATACATATTATATGGAAAGAGATGACTGGACAACAAAAGAGATTCTCTGCCTTCCTTTATTGCTAAAAGACTAATTTTCCAATATTGGAAATGTAAATTTATGGCCTCAATTACTCAGTGGACTGAATACCTGATGTTATTTGCAAATTACAAAGATATGCTTACCAATATAGACTATATATAGATAAGTACAATGAAGCTCTACTGAAACTGTTTTTGTAAAATTTCATATAAACATAACCAGTTAGAATGATTAAAATTAAAAGATGCAAACAAATTGTTTCCCAATTGCAAGGGAAAGAAGGGTGGAGCTAGTTGAGAAATATACATTATTTTCTGAACAAAAACATGCAATTCTGCTGCCATCATAGTTTATAAAGCCTGCTTTCAAAATGTACACAGCACACTGCTATTCTTAAACTAGTAATAATGTAAAGTTTCTGATATTTTTTGCATGTTATGAAAACAATTAGAATATTGTTTTCTGCTCAAGTTCTAATCAAGGAAATAAAAAGGAGAAAATTGCATCCCGATCAACACTGGCAAGGCAAGCTTTTGTATATAAATAGGGAGCAAACCCACACTATAATGTACAGTAATGATGTCACCTAATTTAGTAATGAAATGTCTGCAACAAATAATAAGCTCAGTGATCACCAAGAATCCCACAATAAATCTGTTTCTCCAGTTTCTTTGCTGAAGACGTAACGACATATGTTTCTTAAATAACAATAGACCAATAATGAAAAAAATACACAAATGCGGCTGCTCTCAAAATACAAATCTACAGACTCTAAATTAAGTACCAGGTAGTAAATATGTTAAATATAGGTTTGTATAAGCTCATTACTAGCAAAGTTCTATTTTTTAAAAACAGATTTTAGTTTCTGGAATAAAATGACACTTTGAATGATGATGTGCCATCAAGTCACTTTCGCCTCCTAATGTCCAGATTTTCTCCATGACAATCTATCTCTAACCACAGTCATCTTCTTCTCTTGATATATGTTTTGCATATAGGTTGAATAAATGAAGGGAGAGTACACTGCCTTGTCACAGTCCTTTGCCAATCTGCAGCCGGTCAATTTCATCAGGTTCTGTCTGTAGTTGGCTTCCTGACCTGTATGTAAGTTTCTCATGAGGATAATGAGCTGTTTTGGGATTTTCATTTTTCTGAGCATTCACCACAGCTTGACACGATTGACACAATCGAAGACCTTTCTATAATTGATGAAGCACATAGTGCTTTTGGGTATTCTTTGGCCTTTTCAACTACCCAGCATGCCTCAACAATAATGTCTATGTCCCTTGGCCTTGTCTAAAGCCATCTCAAACATCTGGCATTTATTTTCCCAGGCAGGGTTTTAATCCACATTGGATAACCCTAAGCATGATTTTGCTAGTACTTAAGGATAGTGTACAATAGTTTATACACTCTCTTAAGTCTCCATTTGGAATGTAGATTGACCTCTTCCACATTTGGCCACTGTGCCATTCTCCAGATTTGCTGGCATAGCTCTGGTAGAACCTTGATGAATTCTTCTTCTGTTGCTTGCCATTTATCAGTAAATATCCTATAATTTGCTGTAGCCTTTCGTTTCCTGTATAGCAGCAGCAGCATAACCTAGACAGCCCAAAGGCTTTAATCTAGTCAAATCATAATAATATGAATATCAAATTATGTAGTATTAAAAAAAGATTTTCAGCAATTTCTCAGTAGCACATTATGTGCCACCCAATCTGAGGGTGACACCATCATCTGGCACTATATCACCAATCATTTCATATTTTCTATCCATGAGGTTTTCTTGATAAAAAAAATTACAGGAGTGATTTACCATTGTCTCCCTCCAGACAGTATGAATTGATACCTTTGCTATCGTCACTAAAGTGATCATTTGCATCTAGCATCTTCCTATGTCACATACTATACTGCATGTGTGTAGTGAAGTTCTCATGAAATAAACAATAGAGATAGGAGAAATACTACATTTTGGTAACGTGAAATTTGTTTCACACAGATTTTCAGTTGTTTTGAAAATGTTTTAAACTGCAGCAAGAATTTCACCAACATTCATAGCAATTTTGCTGCAAGGTGGGGAAAAAAACATCAGGGAAATAATATACTGTATTCCTGCTTTCAGTATGTGAAATTAAATATATTTAACTTAGAAATGAAGTAAGAGTTTTGCTTGATATTCTGAGATAACCCTTCTCATGGTAACTGATGAAATTGAAAGATTCAAATGTGATTGTAAATAATGCTAGTATAGATACCACTATATCTTAGTTAACAGAATATGACAGTCCTAAAGATATTAGGTGGCTCAGTGGCTAAGATGCTGAGCTTGTCGATCGAAAGGTCGGCAGTTCAGCGGTTCGAATCCCTAGTGCCGCGTAATGGAGTGTGCTCCCATTACTTGTCCCAGCTTCTGCCAACCTAGCAGTTCGAAAGCACGTAAAAAAAAAAATGCAAGTAGAAAAATAGGGGTCACCTTTGGTAGGAAGGTAACAGTGTTCTGTGCGCCTTTGGCATTTAGTCATGCTGGCTACATGACCATGGAGACGTCTTCAGACAGCGCTGACTCTTCGGCTTTGAAACGGAGATGAGCACCGCCCCCTAGAGTCAGGAACGACCAGCACATATGTACGAAGGGAACCTTTACCTTTTAAAGATATTATATGTGCTTGTGTAAGATTAAATAATATGAGAGGAAGAAGAAAAAAAGAACACTTAGTAGTAATCTACAAAATTGACAAAATTATTTCATACTGCATCTCGCTGTCAATCTCTGCTGCTGATACTAAATTATAACAGGTTTTACTGTCATTTATGGCAACTAATATTGACTGTATAGAAAAACATTATGACTGAAGTTACAATCTAAAAGCACTGTTACACTGCAAAATATGCTCCTATCTGTTAAGAAATGTTGATCTGTCTCTCCCCCTTTTTAGAATCCTACCCTGAAGAAAGACAAGGTTAGTAAGAGACTAAGAAAGGTAAAGGATGGAGCTGAATCTTCCCTACTGCTAAGCCTCCTTTGCATTCACCATGCCAGTTCAAACCAGTTCTGTTGGTAGGAGACTCTTGCTGCTGCTTTCATCACTATGGCAACCTACACCGGAAACAGGGGTGACACTTGTAGATTTTTTTGGACGTTCTTCTCCTGGGCATTGAGGTTTTAGTCTGAATCACGTCTAAGAAGATACACGCCATTTGGCTGTGGTTTGCTAGCAAGGTTAAGCAGTAATATCTTAAATCACTTTTCCTTTGTGTGAGCTGTTTTCCTTTTCTAAAGATGGAGTTTGAATTCAAATGTCATATTAGTTATAGTTTGGCAAACATTCAGAAAGACTGAGAAAACATCAATTAAAAATGGCAGTGTATTTCTAAAATGATCGAAAGCTAATTTGTCTTATTCTAGCATCCAAGCCACACCCTGGGAAATAAAGATTACACGGGTACATTTGCATTAGCAGTCCTATTTTGTGGTAACATTATGGATGATCCTAGGTCTATTTTTAGGAAACACCAGGGGAAAAAGCGTGTATTCTTCAAAGACTGCTGGAAACATTAAAAGCTTTTAAAATGATAAAAGAGAGGAAATGAATTACTTAGCTATCTCATAAATGTTAGTGACCTATCACTATCCCATATCTGATCTGGCAGACAAATGGTGCAGATTTACTTGGCCAGCTCATCCCTATTGCTCTGCTGCAGTATTAACCATATACATGCTTTTGGATTTTACCCAATCATACTTGCTTTATAGCAGATATAATATAAATAAACAGAATATAGAATAGAATATAGATTTTTGAAAGCCAAAGTTATAGTTCAAAATACTTGATATTTTTTTGGTATAAACTTGAATATTTATATTATCTTTTTTAAAATTTGTGAATAATTACAGTTATGATCATGGTATACCTAGCACGATTCATGATTTTTTCCTCTAATTTTTGTAATACTGTTTAAAGCAGTTTCTTGCTAGAAATGTGAGAAGTATAGAGTTTAATTCTGCTTTTCCTAATTAGACAAGTATCTAGTAGTCAAACATCAGTTTATACCACCTGTAGAAGTAATTATCTTTTGATTCATGGACCTTAAGAATATTTACCTTTTCATTCCATTATATTTAAAAGTTATAATTAATGGAATAAAGTCCAGTAGGTCTTTAAATCAGGGCAGAGGCAGAGAGAGAAGGAGAAGGGCAACATAGCTAAGAATAAAAGAGATGGAAACTGAGAAGAGTTTGCTAAACATAAGTGGTAATGTTAACATTTGGTTGCAAAGATACTGCTTAGCTTAGGTTTTTTCTCTGCAGTAAGCAAAGAGGATGGACAGCTTTGAGAGACGTTGGTTTCAACCAGCCAACAATGGAGAGAGAGAGATTATTGCTCTCACCAGTGAAGGAAATTTATTTATTTATTTATTTTATGCAATTTATATGCCACCCTATCTCCGAGGACTCAGGGCGGCTCACAATGGTAAAATGCATAGTTACTTATTAAAAATGATATAAAATTAAAATCTAATTTAAAACAATTAAACAATTAAATTAAAAACCCTCCATCAGTCCAGGCTACGGAACAACCAGGTCTTCAACTCATGGCAGAACGAGCGAAGATCAGGGGCCATCTGGAGCGCCAAAGGAAGTTGGTTCCAGAGGTGGATGAGCCCACAGAGAAAGCTCTCCCCCTGGAGGTCGCCAGCCGACACTGTCTGGCAGATGGCACCCTGAGGAGGCCCTGTCTGTGGGAATGCACCGGGCGATTGGGGATCATTGCTGGCTGCAGGGGGTCCGACAAATATGATCATTGATCATTGATCATAGGGGAGATCAAGGCTTGAAAAACCAAGGGGAAAAATGGGCAGGATCAGATAAGGCTAGATGGAGGAAATGGGAAGATCAAGCAAGGTTTTCAGAATCTGAGAATGAAAACAATGTTACAAATATTATCAGACCCAGATGTGACTTTTGGAGCATCTTGCCAATTAAATGGGGAAATTTAAACTGTGTATTAAATTCTATGTCCTTCAAAAGCACTGTGTCTTTAAGATTGATTAATCTTCAGTGAATGGAGAGAGCCAAAGCAGTTTGGCAAGGTGTGTGTGTGTGTGTGAGAGAGAGAGAGAGAGAGAGCGAGAGCGCGCGCGCGAGAGAGAGCAGTTCAGAGTATGAATTTGTATGAATGCAATAAAGAGAGAATTGCAATTGGTTAGCAATCTCTGTTGAGCTGGCTTTCATAAGGCAGGATTTGAACTCATAGTATTCTGCTTTCTAGTCTGGTGCCTTAACCACTAGACCAAACTGGGAGTCCCAGAAGTTGTCAGAGGTGTCCTTAGCACCCATATGGGAAAGAAACAGATTTGTGATTTTTTAAATTAAGGGGCTGAACTTGTGTCTCAGGGTAATGTATAGCTCCCAAATTTTGGCGGTGGTTCCAAGAATCTTCCTGAACTTCTCACGGAATAAAAATTTAATGCAATATAAGTGAAAGTTATTAAATGTATGACAAATAATGTCAATTGTAATAAAGTTTGAATAGAAGTGCTTCATGATCCTCCTCTGAAATAGGTTTATTTTTTCCAGACCCTCTCAAAATGTTTTCGGTTCAGAGGATTTACTTTTGAAAACCACAGGATTGCTCTTGGAATGATAGTGTCTGGGAGGCTATTCCCTCATGGTCCAGAGGGGAAAAGAAATATTCTGGAGTTCTCAAGAACATTTAGTTTCCAATCATCAAATGTTACACATCCCTAAATGAATGTCTCTTTTGTGGCTCCCTGTTCACTTCTTTATCCTGACTCTACTTTATTATCGACAGTTGGTTGTTTTATAGCTCAACCATATTCCGCTGACAACAATTCTGTACTGTTTAAATACAGGCTATGGAAGACTGACTGCTTGCAAGGAGAACATTAGGGAAATCATGAAGACATGCAAGTGTACTCCATAGATTCTGATTATTACAAAATCAATCTTCTCATCTATCTGCAAACTTACGTACTTCCCTCCTACCTACCAATTTGGAGAAGGATATTCTAGAGTAGTAGCCTCCAACCTTTTGGGCACTAGGGACCAGTTCTGTGGAGAGAGGTTTTTCCATGGACCGGAAAGGGTGTGGTGATGGGGCTTTGCTTGTTTGCATGGCCCGGTTTCTGCCATGCTGCGGACCAGTGCCAGTCCACAGACCGGGGCTTGGGGACCCCTGTTCTAGAGGGCTAGTGTTCTTGGTTCAGAAGTAAAGAGAAAAAAAAAGAAACTGAATCATTATTTCATTGGATGGACACATAGCAAAGTTATAGATCTGTCTAAAATATTTTGGATGAGTAATTTTGATTTATTTTTTCCTTGTAGTCAAGAGCAGTAGCAACAACAGACTGAGACCGTCTCCATTAATACAGTAAGTACTCAGTTCTCACAAATGTTCAAGTTACTGTTTTTGCAAAGAATCTTGCAATATCACAGTAAGTCTGACACAAAACGATGTGTCAGCTAGATAGTTTAATCAAGTTAAAATTAAAAACATTAAAACATTAACCCTGGTATCTGCAAAACAAGATACACAAGTGCTCTTGGTGCTCTTTTGAAAATGGTGCTCTTTTATCAAAATTGAATTGTCCAGAGGTTGTTACCCATTCCTGAATTCTGCTGGATTAGTGAAAACACCATTTAAAAAACCCATCAGTCTACTTGTCTTCAGTAATGAGCAAGCATATTTTGCACTTGCCCAATTGATCACTTTTAGCTTCTTTAAGTAGGTGTGGTTAATCTAACCAGGAAATTACTAGGGCAATAAAGTATAGTTATATCTGCTGCTGAATTTTGAAGTTTATGACTTGTAACAAACTAGAGTTTGTAACAGCTTTTGGATCTAATTATTGGTGATCACTAAACACTATTTGAAAAATGCTAGCTTAATTTTGTGTACTAGTGTATTTGTGAGTATTTTAATCATAAGATTCAATATACTTCTATATAACATTGTTTCTACGCCACAGTACTTTTCACATAGAGTTATTGTATCTGTTATTCCTCCCCATTTCCTTCTTTCTCTTGGAGCCTAGGAATATGATCCATTCTATTTTCAAATTGAGAAGACAATCGATTGGGCTATAAAATGGAATGGAGAAACTATAATTATGCCTTGGTACTTTAATTTGGAAAACATAACATCTAGTTAAAATATTCAACATAATCAAACTCTTGTGATAATGGCAATGACAGAAGATGAAAGGATTTCTCATCATGGTAGGAAAAAAATCCTCATAAAGGTTAACATTGACTTGTCTATACAGGTCAATGAACAAGGGGCTTTCCCAGTGCTACCTCAAGGGTATATGGCTTCCCAAGGCTGTATTAACTATGACATAACTTCCCACCAATACAAGGATTTGCATTTTTAGAATGCAAGGAGAATGGAAGGAGGGTCACCACTGATCTTCTATGTTTTGGCATCCTAGGCCAGCCTTTAGCCTAAAGCTCGCCTTCTTGTGTCTCCAGATAATAAAATTAAAGCATCAGCCTAGAGCAGTGATGGCTAACCTTTTTGCCATCATGTGCCAGGAGTGGGGTGTGTGTGTGTGTGTGTGTGTGTGTGTCGCGCACATGCGTGCCCACACCCATAATTCTATGTGCCCTGCTTCCGCACATGCACACGTGACCCACCCCTATAGGACCGGAAGTTGGCAGATGTGCCATTTCCGGCCTCCAGAGGGCCTCTGGGGGATGGGGAAGGCCCTTTTGCCCTCCCTAGACTCCTAGAAAGGCTCTGGAGGCTGGGGACAGCAAAAAAAGGGACTTCTGGTCCCACTGGAAGTTGGCAAATGGGCCGTTTCCAGCTTCTGGAGGGCCTCTGGGTGGGTGGGGAAGGCCATTTTTGCCCTCCCCAGACTCCTAGAAAGGCTCTGGAGGCTGAGGAGAGCAAAAACAGGCCATGCCCACCCCACCCGCCCCCAGGACCTTTGGAGGCAGGTAACAGCCTGTTTCCCTACTTCTAGTGGGTCCAGAAGGCCAGAAAATCAGCAGGCTGGCGCATGCCGACTGATATGGCTACACATGCCACCTGTGGCATGCGTGCCATAGGTTTGCCATCATAGGCCTAGAGCCTAGAGTCTGGTTTGCTTGTCAAGATGTTTGCATTAAAATGTGAGTCAATGCTCTTCTACTCACAATATATTTGGCCTTGCTACCACTGAAGTCAAAGCTACAGAGGATTGCATATTCATTAAACTCATGGAAACTACTTTCTTGCCCTCTGAAATTCTTCATTTTGGTTCCAGTAGGCTTTATTTCTGAAAGCATATTAGTATTTTAAAACTGTGTTTTTGAAATTATGATGGGAGTCAGTGTTGGTAGCTAAGCAAAGGTTTGTAAATAGAATGCCACATATAAATGATTTTCAACATTAATGTTTCACCATTGATATTTCAGCCATTTACTTACTTTCTCCTGATAACACCATGAGTTCTAAACCTGCCTTATGCATGAAGCCAGCTGGGTGACCTTGGGCCAGTCAATTTCTCTTCAGCCTTACAAAGGAGGCAATGGCAAACCACTTCTGGAAAACCTTGCCAAGAAAAAGGCAGGCTCTTGTCTAGACAGTCTCCTAGAATTGGACATGAACACAAGAATGACTGATTGACTGACTGGGTGTATATGTGTGCATAGTGCGTATTCTTTATATTAATAGCTTATACTTAAGGACAGTTGGTATTTCTCTCTAGGGCTCACTGACGCATGCATTGTGAAGTGTATGTTTTGTGGGATATTTTCAAATTAGCAAATCATTCAGTCTCTCCAAATATTATTACTAAGCAGAAAGCAAACAATGTGACCAGCCTCCAGTAGCTTCTAATAATAGAGATGATACATCTTCTAACATCAGAATGGTAATATTTGGGTAGATGGTGCAGTAAATTTTATATGCTATAATAAAAAAATGATATGCCTGGGTTCGTTCATTCATTCATTCATTCATTCATTCATTCATTCTACAAGGCTAAATGGTAAAGTCATCTCCTATTATTGATAAAATTTAACAGATATTATTTATACAATAATTTTACTATTTAAGGACCAGAACATTTCTTTTCTGAAAGGCTTCCATTACAAAGAAATAAGATGCAGAAATCCTCATCCATTAGAGTTATATCTTCTCCATATTTTTTTTTCTTTCTTGCCTCTCAAAAGATTTTCTTTATAGCCTTTGCAAGAAGGACAGACAGATAATTGAAGGACAACCATTTTTTTCCTCCAGGCTTTTATCTAGGGTCAGTTACAGTGTAATAAGCCACTATTGTACCATGGGTCCATTTAAAACTAGTGGAAAGGTGCCATAGGAGACTCTCTGTTTGTCTTGTGGAGTGCTAAGACTGGGAAGAGCCATTTTGTCTTGAGGAGAAATAGTGGAAGAATGACAAAAACTCTGCGGTCTCGGAGAACATTCTTTTCATCCAATTCTTCCTGCCAAAGATTCCCACTCGTATTCAACATGCACGTGTGGATTCAGTTTCCCCACTTTGGCGTGGGAAAACAAATCTTCACACTGGATAGTTTTCAGCCTCTTCGTGGTGTCCAGAGTAGTTTCCCCAGCTAGATTTACTATGTGCAAAGTTGGCTTCCCCTTCAAAACCAACTTCAAACACATTGGTTTTTATATATACTGCAATAAAATATATAGTCCCCAATGCTGTTTGCTTATCCAGGTTTTCATAGTTTTGTACAAGGAAATTGACCAATAGTCTGAACTTCAGTCTCTACTTGTATTATACTCTCACTATATTAACAATCATGTTCTCACACTAATCACCATTCCAAATATGTCTCATATTCATTCATTTCTGCTTAAAATCTTCTCTGTATTTTTTTCCCTTTCTTGTCTCTCCAAAGATTTTCTCTATAGTTTTTGCAAGATAAACAGACAGATAGACATTAGCATCATTCTGATAGGGAAAAAAATTACTGCATATTCTCTCAGTTATTTCCAAACTTCAAAGAATTGTGCTTAACTCTCTTCACATATATCATTAATTTAGAATTTTCTATTCTTTGGCTATAATCAAGTTCAGGATGTTTTCTAAACTGGGTCTATCTTTTTTCACAATTTGATGTATCATTTCCATTTTTATTGCTTTACTATTTTAAACTCAGTTGGGAGAATAATACATGGCTAAACTGTATAAATAGCATGTCTCCTGAAATGTTGGTTTGACAGTGTAAAATACATTCATTAAAATGTGTTAGTCTTAAAAAATAATTAGATTTTTTAAAATGCATTTAGTATGAGGAAATTAGTCACAGAATATTGGAAAAGCTTGAAGGCTTTCACCTGGGATCAGACTCTTGGAGTAAAAACTTCCATTATAGCAATCTGTTCCTGTGCAGAGTTAATAATCATTTTTTAATTCACATAATCCTGAATTAAAAATATTCAATGAGATTGTTGGCCATAAGACTAATCTTCAATGTGGAAACTTTGGACAGGGGTGCAAAATTCAAGGCCCGTGGGCCAGATCCATCCCACAAGGTGCTTAGATCTGGCCTGCAGGGCCATCTTGGAAACATTGAAGGGCCAGTCCTCAGTGCCTCTGCCAGTGAAAACAGAGCTTGGGAGAACTCCATACAGCCTTCCCAAGCTCTGTTTTCACTGGCAGAGGGTTGCAGGAAACTGTCACAGTGGAAAATAGAGCTCGGAAGCCCATTTTCGCTGACAGAGTGCTCAGGCACCACAGGGTCCCCTGACATGAGTGACATTGAGCTGGGCTATGCCCATCCTGGCCACACCCATGCTGGACCCCTGAGGTCAAACACAACCCTGATGCAGCCCTTCAATGAAATCGAGCTTGATACCCCTGCTCTAGAATGTTGCTACATTTCGTGCATGCATACTTTATTGTACAAAAATAAGAACCATTCAGTTGGTCCAGAGTGCAACAGAGTAGGTAGTTATGTGTATGTTTCCTTATGACCATTTAATACTACTACTGTTGTGGTCCGCTGGCGGCCTGCAGACAGTGAGGAGGCTGGGCAGGAACATGGGCCAATCCTGGAGTCTGGGGAAGTCTCGGATGTGGGCTCTGCATCAGAGGCAGAGATCGGGCCAAGGCCATCTGGGAGTTATGTGCAGACTCCAGACTCTCCAGAGTCGGACATCAGCAAGGCATAGGAACAGGGGGAGCCTGTTCCCAGTGTGCATATGCACAGAGGTGCCAGAAGGGAAGAAAAGTTAAAACAAAAGGGTCAACTCGGGAGTAGGGCTTGGAGATAATTGGCCCCTCCCATAAGACATAAAGGAGGAGCAAAGGAATGTGGGCCTTTGCAGGAAGCAACTGCTGTTCGTGCTGGCCGGTTTCAAGACTGCAGCTCCATGTTGGCTCTGTGTTCCATGTGGCCTTGCAAAGTTAATTGCCAATTAGGTCTTGGCAGCGTGTCAAGGGAGATTAAGGTGGGTGTTTATCAGCCTTATCCCGAAGAACTGTAGCAGACTTCTATCAGACTCTTTACAGCTATTTGGGACTCATCTGTGAATGAACAGATTGAAAATGAACAGGCTCTGAATGAGCAGAATTCACAGTCGTTGAAATAAAAAGAGGGTTTTGGGGACTCATTGTATGCTTTTATCTTATCAGGAAGCCTAGGTCAGAACAACTACACCCCAAGCTACTCTAGCTCCCAATAGATTTCTGGATGTGATTCAAGGGCCTGGTTATTACCTTGAAAACCCTATATGGCATAGGACTGGATCACTAGAAGGACTGTGTCTCCCAAGAACATCTGTTCACCCCAAATGCTCCATACTCCTTCTTTTAAAACTTGTCATTTAATGGGACCTAGGAAATGTGTCTTTTCTATAATTGCCCCTGCTCTCTGGAAAGATCTCCAATAGATACAGGTCCCAGGTCTTCTCACCTTCAGGAAAGTTGTTAAGATCTGACTTTACACCCAGGCCTGTGGGGGCCAGTTAAATAGGAATCCGTTTCTGATTTTTTAAAAAACGTGTTTGGTTGCCATTTTATGTGTGGTATTTATGTAGTGTATAATTCCCTCCTTTGATTTATTGTTGTTCTTATGTTATATGCAACCCAAAGTGGATGAATTGGATAATCATATATTTTAAAATAATTAGATTTTTATCATGTATTTTATTTGAATTATATTACATTATGGACATTCATTTAATTGTTGTGTGTTTTAATGAGAAAAAGTGATGGGAACTTCCCCATGTATGAAGATGATTTCACAGCATTACTTTTAAAGGATAAACTCACTTCTATACTTGAGGATATACTTTTTTCTGCTCTGGATTAACATCATGGTCCAGGTTTTGCACACTATCAAGAAACATTGACTTTTGTACATTTGATTATACCAAATGGCCAGTGGTATGAGAAAAGCATGAATAGAGAGAGCAAGGAAGGGACTCCTTTATTCTCCATGTGTCCATTACTGTATTCCTAACTGGAAGATTGTAAGGATTACTTTATCTTTCTCTCCAATATGAGACAGAAAACATACTTTCTATCTCATGTAAAGCTTATTTGTTCTTTTGGAGCTCATGATACAGTGCTTTTAATAAGCTTTGTTCTGCTCACCAACATATATTACAATAAATTGAAATAAATAATTGCAAGCTGAGGAGAATGACAATTATATGGTTTTCCATCTTGTCAATTGTTCTGATTTTTCCAAAATTCAACAATCACATATCTACAAACTAAATGGATCTTGAGTTGTACACTTTCCTATTAATTAACAAAAAGTGGGAAATGCTCTTTGTATTTGGAAATCAGCAGTGAGAGGAATAATTGTGGATAAATTAAAATGCTTCTGCTGATTTTGAGAATGAAAAGGGTAGTAGTGGGTTAATATTATCAGTCCCACTTAAGTAAAAATACTTCTGAATAAGCACCTTTAGTACGCATGTAAGAGATGAATACGTTTTGCTAAGGAATATGTAGGAAAATCTGTAAAACTCTGCATATCAGGACATAGTGTATGCACTAAATGAAAGGAAACTATCTCAAGATAATGATAAATAGGGGTAGTCCTTGGTTTACAAGGGCAGTTGGGACCAGGACTGCCATTGCTAATAGTTGTGGTTATAAAGCATGATGTAATGTGACTGCATCACTTAGTGTTGGCCACCCTGGCCATTTCTGTTGCTGTTGTAACTCAAGGATGCACAAATTATTAAGCAGCAAGAGGCCAGGTAAAGTGCAGGATTGCCTTGGGAAAGAGGAGGCTCTGGGAGGTCTAGTAGAGGCCACACCACACACAGGTTGGGAGGTGCTGTGGACAGAAGAAAAAGCATTGGCACCTTACCAGACAACCAACTTACTAGACAAGTAAACAACCTGACCTCTCAATTGAACTGGCTTGTGGAAAGCCAGCAATGAAGGTCATAAAAGGTGACCACATGACCACACCTAGATCATGATTGTTGAGTCCTCGCACTTACGACCAAGTCCTCGCACTTACGACGGCCGGCTCTGATTGGTTAAGATGCATGGACTTGCCGGCGGGAGAATACTGTGTTCCCATTGGTTGCTTAGTTTGACAGCTACAGTATAAATAGCTGTCAAACACCTAAGCCCTGTTCTGTTTTTCCTGTTCAGCTTCCACAGCTATTGTTAGCAATAAAGAGTTCCTGTTTGACCTAACCTTGTCTCGCCTCAGATAGTGCCCAGGTCGCCCTACAGAGCACTGGCGATGAAGGATGGGATCCCGGGTGTGAGGAGACAGGTGGTCAGCAGCTGAAGTCAGTAGCGCTAAGCCAAGCCGCTAGCTGAGTCACTTAAACGACGAGACGTCGTTGAGAGCATTTCTGACAGGAACAGAACCCGTCCTTGTAAGGATGGCACCTCCAACATTCGCTCCCTTCAACCAAGCCACAGAAACTTGGAATTCTTATGAGGCACGGTTCGAGTGTTTCCTGGAAGCGAATGATTATACAGGGCTGACCAGCAGCCGGAAAAGGGCACATTTCTTAAATGCCTGCGGTCCCGAGATGTTCGCAGTCGCGCTGGCCCTGCTAGCCCCTGTCCCTGTCCAGTCAGTACCATGGGAGGTCCTGAGGGAAAAACTGAAGCGCCATTATGAGCCCACACCATCACGCATCGCACGCAGGTTCACTTTCAGGCAGATCCTGCAGGCAGAGGGAGAATCTGTCAATCACTACATCACCTCCCTCAGGACTGCTGCTTTGAATTGTGAATTCACCGAACTTGAAGACTCCTTACTGGAGCAGTTCGTCTGCGGTGTGAGAGACCTGAGGGTGCAACGCCACTTGCTAGAAAAGAAAGAGCTGACCCTTGCGACGGCCATTGAGGAGGCTCAGGCTTGTGAACTATCAGGCAAGTCCACCTCAGAGATCCGTAAGTCACAAGCTGTTTTTCCCGCCAGTAAGCCCAGCACCGTCCACTCTGAAATGTTTGACCCTGAGGGAATTGAGGAAGATGAGGACGAAGTCAGCTGCCTCAAAACCTTCAAGGGCAAAAGAAACACCACAGACAAGGACTTCTCAGGGTCTCCTTGCCAGGGTTGCGGTGAAATGCACCCCAGAGTGGCCTGTCCTTTTAAAACCACTTTCTGCCGAAGATGTGGAAAAAAAGGGCACTTGGCAAGAGTCTGCCGGGCTAACCTGCAAGGCTCACAGCCAAAACCCCCGAGAAGACCGTATCACAAACCAAACAGGTCGAGTGATGACTGTTTTGCCATCTTGAGAAGCAACAACGTCCCTGCGGTGTCTGCCCGCCAGGCCAAAATTAGCTCCAACAAAAAAATTTACATAACAGTAACCATTGAAGGGGCACCTTGCCGTATAGAGGTCGACACGGGATCTTCTAAATCCCTGATCTACTGGACCACCCTGAAGAAACTGGTGCCAAAATTACAAAAAAACGCGCTTCAGCCATGCCAAGTACATCTCAGAGACTATCAAGGAAACGACATCTCTATCCTGGGTGGCGCCCAGCTCCTGGTGGAACACAAGACCTTCACTGGCAAACTACCCCTGCTCATCGTCCGAGATTCCCTGCCAAGCCTGCTAGGGCTCGACTGGTTTAGCGCCCTGGGACTTGGCATAACTGGCATCCACTCAACCAATCCAGATAACTTTGATGACATCATGGCCGAATTCGCAGACGTCTTCGACGATAAATTGAGTAAATATAAGGGATCACCCATCTCCCTAAATTTGGACCCCCAGGTGGCCCCCATTAGACTTAAGCCCAGGCGGGTGCCTTTTGCACTCAGGCCCCTGGTTGAAAAAGAATTAGACAAACTCATAGCCCAGGGGCTACTAGAACCCACTGACCACGCCCCTTGGGAGACCCCTATAGTATCAAGCCTGATGGGTCTTTGTGCATCTGCGCTGATTACAAGAGTACCCTAAATAAGGCGCTCCAAGCCCATCCTTACCCGGTGCCCGTAGTGCAACACCTGTTGCACTCATTAGGCACGGGCTCCATTTTTGCCAAGCTGGACATGGCACAAGCCTATCAGCAGCTCCCAGTTGATTCAGCCACAGCTGCAGCTCAAACCATTGTCACCCATAGGGGGGCATTCAGGTGCCGCCGCCTCCAGTTTGGAATAAGTGTAGCCCCGGGCATCTTTCAGGGCCTTATGGAGCGACTCCTGCATGGGCTGCCAGGAGTCATTCCATATTTTGATGATGTCCTCATCTCTGCCCTCAGTCATTCTGACCTCAAAGACAAATTAAGAGCGGTCCTACGCCGTTTCCAAACTGCTGGACTCAAACTTAAGCGGGAAAAATGCAGGATAGGGGTGGCACAGGTAGAATTTTTAGGTTACCTGATCGATGCCAATGGCATCCATCCCACACCTACTAAAGTGGCTGCCATTAAAAAGGCCCCCACCCCTTCCAACAAAACGGACTTACAAGCATTTCTCGGCCTCTTAAATTTTTACTGCTCCTTTTTGCCACATAAGGCTTCTGTGGCAGAACCCTTGCACCGCCTTTTAGATAAGGGCACACCTTGGCGTTGGGGCCCCCGGGAAGCTGCTTCCTTCGCAGCTGTCAAATCCCTTCTGACCTCTGAGGCTGTCTTAGTGCAAAACACTGACAGCCTTCCATTAGTCCTTGTTGCAGACGCTTCCCCCTTTGGAATAGGAGCTGTCCTAAGTCACACCCTTCCAGATGGCACAGAGGCCCCCATCGCCTTTTATTCTAGAACGCTCTCCTCCACAGAGCGCAATTATGGCCAGATCGACAAGGAAGCGCTGGCTGCTGTGGTGGCCATCAAGCACTTCCATGACTACCTGTACGGCTGTCCTTTCACCCTGGTCACTGACCACAAACCCCTCTTGGGCATCCTGGCTGGCAACATACAAACGCCCCAGGTTCTTTCCCCCCGCATGTTGCGGTGGGTTGAATTCCTAGCTGCATACTCTTATACCCTCATTCATCGGCCTGGCAAACATCTGGCCCATGCCGACGCCCTCAGCCGCTGCCCCTTACCCATCTCCGTCTATGACCCCTCTCCTGCAACCCAAGTCCTCCTCATTGAGGCCTTACAGTTACCCATCTCTGCCTCTGATGTGGCTGCCCACTCAGCCAAAGACCCTACCATTAACACAGTTTTAGACTGGGTGTGCAGGGGATGGCCGCAGGGGCCAGTAAGCCCTGAGTTCAAACCATACCACATTAGGCAGCACGAGCTATCTGTACAGCGAGGGTGTTTGCTGTGGGGGAATAGAGTGGTTGTGCCAGCCAAACTCCAGCAGCAAGTTTTGGAGTCTCTGCATGAGGGGCACCCGGGGATAGTTAGGATGAAATCGTTAGGGCGCAGCTATGTCTGGTGGCCAAAATTTGACCAAGTGGCCGCCCAGTGGGTCGCAGGGTGCCAGCCTTGCCAACTATCCCGACCTTTGGCCCCTGCTGCTCCAGTCAAAGAGTGGGAAATGCCAAAGTCGCCCTGGTCAAGACTCCATGTGGACTTTGCCAGTCCCTTTCATGGGCGAAACTTCCTGGTGGTGGTAGATACCTACTCGAAGTGGGTGTAGGTTGTCACCATGGCATCTACCACAGCAGCAGCCCTAATCAGGGCACTACAGAGACTATTTGCCACACATGGGTTGCCCGATGTCATCGTCTCAGACAATGGCCTGCAACTGACTTCCGCGGCTTTTCAAGTTTTCCTGGCTGGCCACGGAATCCGGCATGCCAGGGTGGCACCATTTTGCCCGGCCAGCAATGGCCAGGCAGAGAGGGCAGTGAGGTCAGCCAAAGAGGCTCTCTCACATTTTACCAATGGGGACTGGCCGGAGAGAGTGTCTCGCTACCTGTTGGCACAGCACGTAACTCCATGCCCTTCTACCAACAGGAGCCCAGCAGAACTTCTAATGGGCCGACGGCTCCGCACTGACCTCGACCGCCTGCACCCATCCTATTCCCCGGAGAAGCCCCCAGACTCAACCAGCTGCTACCGCAGCTTCAATATAGGGGACCCCCTCTACGCCCAGAATTTTGGGGGGGATCCGAGATGGCTTCCGGGGACTGTCGAACAACACACCGGTCCCTACTCCTACCAAATCCGGCTACCCAATGGCAGACTCTGGCACCGCCACCTAAACCAACTTAGGGGCCGAGTGACATGCCTGTCAGGAAACACCACTGACCCAGATGACCACGCAACCGTTCCAGTCCCTAACTTCACACCAGAAGTCCCTGACTCAAGCGCGCCACCGGAGCCCAACTTACCTGATGAACCGAGTCAGCTGCAGGACGATGAGGCCACTCCCGAAGTTCTGGATGAGTCGCCTGGAGTTCCGCCGGCACTACAGACACCTCCTACTTCTTCGACTGCCGCCCCCGAACTGCGTAGATCTAGTCGGACGCGCAGGCGCCCAGCATACTTAGCTGACTACGCCTGCTCCGTCCAAGGGGGAAGGGGTGTTCAGTCCTCACACTTACGACCAAGTCCTCGCACTTACGACGACCGGCTCTGATTGGTTAAGACGCATGGACTTGCCGGCGGGAGAATACTGTGTTCCCATTGGTTGCTTAGTTTGACAGCTACAGTATAAATAGCTGTCAAATGCCTAAGCCCTGTTCTGTTTTTCCTGTTCAGCTTCCACAGCTATTGTTAGCAATAAAGAGTTCCTGTTTGACCTAACCTTGTCTCGCCTCAGATAGTGGAGCCCGGGTCGCCCTACAGAGCAATGATCATGTGCTTAGGAAGTGCCACAACAGTCGGAACTTATGTTCCACCTCACATACATTTTTCAGCACCACCATAACTGAACAAATGGACATAAACCGAGAACTACCAACGTATGAACTAGACCCAACATTTCAGCCAAATACTGAACTCACTTTGTTTTTCATATCTTTTCCTAACTGCCAGCCAGCATTAGATACTGCCTGCTGTTTCATACTTTTACCAAGTTTGAGGCAGGGGTGAAATCTACTTACCTTCCCTATCAGTTCAGAAGGTTAAAACCAGGAAGTAACAACCAGGAAGTAATGACATCCAGGTGGGTGGGTGGAGCCTTGCACTGCCACCACTACCAGTTCACTGAACCACGTGCCACCACCACTATTGGTTCACCCGAACCAGAGCAACCTGATAGCATTTCACCCCTGGTTTGAGGTACCCTAAACCTACTGAATTTTTCCCTTCAGGACTTTTGGGCTAATCAAGCAGTGTTTACTGTTATTCGTGATATTCATGAACAAAGCAACTTTCTCTCATTTAAAATATTTACTATTCACCAGCACCCCCTACCATTTTTAGAAGCTAAGAAGAAAGTCTCTATGAATGCTAACCTTCAGTTCTAAAGTTTGGGGCATGGGTCGTAGACTAAGAGACAGACTAATGGTGTTTTCCAGTACTAGCATTGTGAATTAAGTTG
Organism: Ptyas mucosa; assembly: GCA_012654045.1. Taxonomy (NCBI): domain Eukaryota; kingdom Metazoa; phylum Chordata; class Lepidosauria; order Squamata; family Colubridae; genus Ptyas; species Ptyas mucosa. Next base: position 23,659,441 of record WNWU01000019.1, on the reverse strand, counting down.
AAGACTTGCATGTTTAATACATGGCAATTCTTTCAACAATATTTCTGTGTAGTGAGGTTATATAAAATTCATTTGCAATGAGATTTTCCCCCTTGCCCTTGCTTTTCTCCCAAACATATTTAAGCTATTTATTTATTTATTTATTTATTTATTTATTTATTTATTTATTTATTAAATTTATATACCGCCCTACTCCCGAAGGACTCAGTTGAACGAAATATACATGTAATAAAGGAATTGAAAAAAACCGATTTAAAAATACAATTAAATAGTTAGGTTCGGATATAGAATTGATATATATATAATAATCTATATGACAATAATATATATGACAAAATAGATATTGTATTTAATGGAACACGAAAGAATGATGAATTTGATTTTGTTAATAGATACTGATTTTATGAAATCACTGGTGCTATTTATTAAAAGGCACTATGCAGTTATTCCGTTTTTTCTTCCTTTTATTGCTTCTGTGATAATCAAAGAGAAGATGCAATGGGACACATAGAACGTTGCAAATGCAAGATGGTATCTTTTGGATGAGCATCAATAAATTATATAATTGAGACATAGTGAAAAGGATCATTGTCATCACATTTTACTAATTATTTGATTGCATTTATTTACTTTTCTAGTGATTAATAATACCATCAGTAAAAACATGCATTTCTATTTCACTTATGTTGCAAAATATATATTTTGAAAGATTGTAAGAAATAAGTGGTACAGATAGGGAAACCACAGGAAAAAATGGATGGATAAATTACAAATTGAAATATATAAGTAATATATTCTAAAACTTCATTAGAAGCTTATAGTATTATAAGTTATTTCATATCAATTTTCTTTTTTTTTAATATTAATTATCATAAAAAGTAAAATACAAAACACACAGACACATAGACACATGCACAGTCACACATATATATGAAAAATCAATAAATAGTTTGAACTAATAATTACACTAATCTTAAAATTCCTCTGTTAACCATCTGTTATTATATTTAACAGGTAGAAAGTCCACAAATGGTTACACTCTCTTATAAAGCTGTCTAGTCCATTATTTTTAATCAAGACAGTTAATTGCGCCATCTCTGCCAGTTCAGTCAATTTCAAAATCCATTCTTCAACAGTCGACATCACTTTTTCTTTCCAGTGTTTGGCATGTACAATCCTAGTAGTCATCACTATGGGAAGGAATAGCCATATCAATTTTCTAATCAAAATCCATGCATATAGTAAATAATGCATTAAATTAGTATAATAAATTATGTATCAAATGAAAAGACAAATTCTAAAACCCAAATTTTGGATATAGCTTAATTCCATGTATAAGATTATAATTCAAAATTGTTCCCAATCACAATTAAATTCTATGTCATATTTATTTTTAAAGAAATATTCCAGATACTGAGGTCTATTCCAATAATGTAGTTAGACTTCTTTCAAAGAGAAAATCAAAAATCTTTTCCAATAAAAACATCGCATATGAAACTAGGATCCAACCTACCTATTCCATTTCCAACATTTTTTGGAAAAGGAAATATTAGTTTTAGCAGTCAAGATTGAAATAATGCACCAAAGATAAAACAGCAATTCTAAGTATAACGTTTGAAGTAAACTTGATATTCTTCCTTTGAATTCCCCGCTGTTGCATCTCTGACTTATTCATATTCTAAATTAGTTTTCTGGGAGATTTTTAAAAATTTTTTTAGAACTTTTCAACCCAGTGAGATAATATTAATTTCAGGGATGACGTTAGACTTATTGCAGGAGGAAACATTATTGAAAACTCAGAACAGCTACAGAGAGAGTACAATTACAAGACATTATCACAAAATTACATTCCTTCTTACTTTTTTCTGTCCTGGCATTTTCTGTTTTTTTAAAAAAGAACTTGGTAGAGGGAAATTCAACAGGGCACTCTATCATAGTAGCTGTATTTACATTTTGGAAAAAGCAATAAACTGTTGAAAAAACAATTTGATATCCTCTCCTTGCACGGATCGAGTATTTAATTATATTTCTTATTTTGCAGTAGGAAGTGTGGTAAGATAATAAAATCCATACCATTGATCAAAATGTCCCAGCCAAAAACATATGAAACAGAACACAGATGACAACAGATTAACCGAGTTTACCTGGAATAACATGGTCTTTCTATCTGTGGAAATTTGATATAATTGACTTAAAATTAAATCTCTTAATTGAGCAAATGGACCATTTGTATTTTTTTCAATATAGATTTTTACGTTTTATATCTGTGTTTGTTTTTTATATTGTAGTTTTTATCTCATTGCTGGACGCTGCCCAGAGTCACTTATGGTGAGGTGGGTAGTTACAAAAAATTGATAAATAAATAAATAATCTATATTCTTATGAAATAAGGAGTGCTATCGGGAAAAGGAATATTTCCTGTTGTGGGCTTGAAGTGAATTAGGCTGCAGAATTAGATGGATATTGAAATAATTGTTATATGTACCATAAGAGTTTGTCTAAAGTTTGGATTTTCTTACACAAGATGCTAAGTTTGAAATCACTCTGTTTTATGAAACATACAAAATATCAGCATCCGCTCTTGCCAACATATGAATTCTCTATGCTCCATCTGTTGCTGTTGCTGTGGAAAGGATTTTAATGCTATTTATTTATGGTTTTTAAAGTGTGAGATTAATGTGGGCAGGAGTCTCACGGAAAAGGTGAATGCATCACAACTCAGCATAAACAAAATGTGGTTTATGACTGCATTTGTTGTTTTAATGGAATTGTTTAACCAGTGTTACAGTCTTTCCCCAACCTGGAGAGACTATAACTTTCATTGAGAAAGAGGGGGAAAGATAAGTTGACTGAACTGAGCAAATCCTATCCTCCATGTTTGGAGCAAAAGGACAGCTATTGTTGCTATAGCAGTGCTGCGATGGGGAAGAAAGGAGATTGATGGATGATATGCAACAAGCAGGCACCAATGATTTCATTGCCTGGTCTGGCCAAGAGGATTCATTATCTTGTGTTGTTCTCTCAAGTTCTTCTCTAGTACAGCATAGGATATCAACAATCACCACATATGCAATGCTATTGTCTCATTATTTTCCATTAATTTCCCAATGTTTGTGATTATTTTAATTATTCATATAACTAAATCAGGCTGAAAGGCATTTAAAAATTCATTATAATCTTATGAAACCCAGTTTAGTGTTGACATTAGGCTAGAAACTGGGAGACTGAGTTCTAGTCCAGCATTGGGCACAAAGCCAGTTGTGTGACCATGGATAATTTTTCTTTAGCACTAGGAAAGAGGCAATGGCAAAACATCTTCTGAAAGAGTTTGCCAACAAAACTGCAGAAACTTGTCCAGTTAGTCTCTGAGAACCAAACACAATTGGACAGAAGAAAAATATTATATTATATATTATCACTATATATTATATAGTAGCATACATTATGGCACTAGAGTATATTACTAAAATATAGAAAAAATTTTTATGGCATGATCATTTTTTGTACTTTATCTCACTTTAATTTTTAAAAATTAGACAAAAAATAATTAGAAAGCAAAAAGCAGTCACTAAACATGGAAGAATGAATGCTACTAGGCTTTTAATGCTTCCCACCATAGATCATCTATCCCACACATTTTGGATATGGAATAGACTTGAATATAGATACTATTCCACCACAAAGCTTGTGTACAATTTAATAAAGTATGAGAAATATTTATATAAAAATGAGATGGAAATATGCAAGAAGATTATAACTAAACAGCTTATGACCAGGCAAGCAGCAACAGAACAAACCAGTAATTGGTTCCATAGAAGTGGGAAGAGGAGGGGTTGAAAAGGATGAGAGAACACGGTTGCCTAGTTACAAAGTCCATTTCAGCATTTATTCTCCTATCTTCAGTCCCTTCAGTCCCTGCACATGGAAACAAATCTACCATTATTCAGGAACGTTGCATAGTTACAACCTGCATGACATTCCTAATAATATATATATATATATATATATAAAACTTATAATAAAAAGAAATTACAGCTGCTGTACCATATAAATACAGCCTTAGGCTGATACAATGATCATATCTTTGTTAAAGATACACAACTGTAATTACAAGGGTGTTTCAATAAAACATTCTCAGTAACTTCAGCAAAATTAAATTATTGATATTCATTTAATAAAAACATTTACATATTGCTTTCCCTAATCTATATCAATGTGACTTGCATTCAGATAAAAGCTGGTAATAAAACAATTAAACAAATTCATATAAACAGTAAAATGGCAGGTGCTCCTTAAATTTCTGTGAACTAAAGCCTTCAAACAGTAGACTTCACCACTGAGAAGGTCAAACTCTGGCAAGACAAGCCGACAACCTACAATTCATAGAAGTCACAACTCGATCTTTCTGAATTATCTTAATTCAGCAAAGCTGTCTCTTGGTATCTTGGGTTCAAGTTATTTAGGGATTTATACTTCGCACAGATGTAATTAGCAATCTTGCAGTCACATTCTATACCAATGGAATGTGCTATTGCTTGTTGAATGTGCTACAGCTTCTGGTTGAATAGAAGACATGTATAATATTTTACACAAGGTAATGCTTCTTTCTAAAGTACAATGAATAATTTTTAATGGTACACACATTTATATACTTTAAACTATTATTAAAAAAACCCATCATGCTTAAAACGAACAAAGCTAACTTCCAAACTAAATGAACAACTAAAATATAAAAAGAATATACAAAATGAATTATAATAAAGAAAAATTGACACAACTCAATTGCACTACTCTGAGTGGCTTGCCAGAAAAAATGAAAGCTGAAAGAAAGATTTTTGATTTTCACATTTCATTTTTAAATTGTTATAGTACATCTGTTAGTTGATGAAACTCTTATATCAATGTAATATTCTCTTTTTTTGTGTTAGTATATTGTTTAATAAAACATTAATATTACACTATTGAAATGTCCCCATATGGATCAATGGATTTATCAATATTTTAATTATGTATGTTATTTTTATCTATTTATTTCTTTAAAAATACTTTTTGCTTTCAGAATAATTACAGCTATGTTTAAAAAATATTTTATAATACATGCAGCTAGCAGGTAAATGTGCATGCTAAAAAGTGATATACAGTAATATTACAATTAAGTAAGGAGGGAAAAATAAAAAGGGGGGGAAACTGGAAAATAATTTTATTTACAAAAAGGTAAATCCATTGCACTGATGGAAAATTCTTCCATGCTGTGTTGAAACACGTAATACAAATATTGACATATTACACATATCAACAATGTATTGACATGAAACTGGGTATAACCTTGCAGAGTTCTATAATAAGTCTTTATAATGACATGGCTGGAATTACTTCATGACATCTTCTAGATGTGGAGATTCTTCATAAGGATAAATCAACGAAGATCTCTTGTCATCGTCACCTCCTATCTCATTTTCTCTTTGGAGGTGAAACTTTCCAGTGAACTAGGATATTAATAAAACCAAAATTTTGAGTAAAGAGGGTAAAAAAAAATCTAGTTTATATGGTTGGCTATTATCCCAGATTTATCAGAACATCTGTCATGACTGGAAATAAACAACAGCTTTATTTTAAAGTTGTACCTGAGGTGGGCAGCCTTGGACCATGTTAGGCCACAGCATTTCTTTTTTGGAGGACCCAGACACTCCCAAAAACTTCCAGCACATTCCCATTTGATCTGCTTGGAACTCCATCTTACTAGAAAATGACACCGCGCTTTCGGAAAAAATTTACTCTCTGAGTGGACAAGAAGCTGCTATGGAATTGTAACATAGAAAATTCTTTTTTTCTGGACTGAATGAGACTGAAAACAATAGCAGCCTCCAAGAAAAATATTAAAATTCTTGGAAATACAATTTCAATCCAATGTAACCTTAAAATATGAAACAAATGCTTTTTTTCTTCTGGAGTGAAGCTGCTGTTTTAATATATAGTATTATAGTAATATATAATTGTTAATATCTACTTGTTCATATTCCCAAGATAACTTTGCCACTATTTTTCTTTTTCCCACAACATGTTTCAACTTCAGTGAACCAAATAAAAGCTCTGTTTTTTTGACTTACATGGTTTCTCTACTGTCTTTTAATGTTTTCATGTAAAGCAGCCTAGATAACCAATGTAGAAAACAATTTTAAAATATACTTAAGCACAAGTAAACAAAAGCAGCAGGATAATTCTTCATACTGAATACAGATAAAAATCAAAGCAGTGCTGTATAGTTATTTTGCTTTGGACCATGAATACATTTAAAATCCAAATATCTTTGTTGTTTAAAGGTGGGTGAATTACTGTTGATTTTTCTTTTTCTTTTATTTATATTTTGCCTTTATTATTATTTTTTTTACAAAAACTCAAGGCAGTGAACATATCCAACACACGCCTTTCTCCTATTTTCACCACAACAGCAGCTTACTGTGAAGTAAGTTGAACTGAAGGACAATGATTGGCCCAAGCTCACACAGCTGCCTTTCATGGCTCAAGTAGAACCTGAACCTGTGATCTCTTATTTCCTAGCCTGGTGCCTTAACCACTTGACCAGGGGTGTCAAACTCGCATCATCATGGTGTTGTCACATGACGTATTGCAACTTTTTTCCTTTTCACTAAACCAGGCGTGGACATGGCCAGTACGTGACACATCCGGCCTGCCTGCCGTGAGTTTGACAGCCCTGCACTAGACCAAACTAGCTCTCATATTCTTGATGAGTATACCTCTTAAATTAAGGATTTGTGGGGGTTTTTTAGCTTTCAAGTCAGTCTTAACTCCTGGAGTCTGCCTGGATAAGTCCTTACAATTATATTGGCAAAATTTCACAAGTGGTTTACCATCGCCTCCTTGTTGATCTGAGAGAGTGACTGGCCCAAGGCCACCTGGCTTTATGCGAGAACTCATAGCTTTAACCATTATCACCAAAGAGACTCTTTAAGTACTATAAATAAATGACTTCCTCAAACTTCAGTCTGGTTCCCACATTACAAAGGGACATCCAGTTTGGAAACAGAATTATTTACATTTGAATATAAAGAGTCCTTTGTAGAGGTTACTGCTTAAAGTAATAGAATAGACTAACAGTCAACATATGATGACTGTTGAGTGGCAAGATTCAACAGGTACCAGCCTCACTAAAGTATTTTTAATTAGCTGTAGTTTCTCACTAATCTTCCAAGTATGAAAAACACTATAATATTTGAATTAGGAAATCATAGTAGCTATTAACTTTGTCAAGAAGTAGCCCCTCATTTCAGATTTTTTCTTTAAGTACATATATTCTATGGGCATCCAAAGACAAGAAGATCAATAAGAACTTTTTACAAATCTCATTCATGTTTTCTTGATTAGATACAGATATGCAGCAAATATCCCTAGCATTGGGTTTATTTACAAGAATGCTGATCGATGTCCATTAGTTCTAATAATGACCGCAGTCTAGTGCTTTGAAAAAGTAATTTGCAGTAAGAATATCCTGAGAGCTTGGTAGGAGAGATGAGAAACAACCTTTGTAGTTTGTGACTGGGCATTTTGTAACTAGCTATACCCTTTACATCAGCCATTTTAAGGAGAAGAAGATACTTCCATCACAGTCACCACCTTTAAAGCGCTCCATGGCTTAGGACCCGGGTACTTACGGGACCGCCTACTACCTCCAATAGCCTCCCACCGACCGGTATGCTTCCATAGAGAGGGGCTCCTCTGGGTGCCATCGGCCAAACAATGTTGGCTGGCGGCCCCCAGGGGGAGAGCCTTTTCTGTGGGGGCACCCACTATCTGGAACGACCTCCCCCCAGAGATTCGGCGGATCCCGGATCTTCGTGCTTTCCGCCGTGAGTTAAAAACTTTTTTGGTCCATCAGGCAGGCCTGGCATAATCTCTCCCTCTTTGTAAGAAAATTTTAATTTCATAATCCAAATTTTTAGATTCGGGATTTACATATTTTAAAAATAACGGGTTTTGAATTGTTGGGGCAATCATCTAATTCGGTTTTAATTGGTTTTTAAATTTGGTATCTATGTCTTTTATCTTTGCCTGTTCACCACCCTGAGTCCCTTCGGGGAGAAGGGCGGTATATAAATCTAATAAAAAGAAAAGAAAGAAAAGAAAGTCAGTTTCAGACAACTCACAAAACATGTTCTTAAAATTTCAGATGCACCACCTGGACCAAAGGTTTATCCATGCTTACCCTTGGGGTGGGCAATTGAGGTCGATGTCATCTAAGACAATTTTTTAAAACTAAATTTTGGGCTATTAAGCTACTTCAACACATGCTGCTACGATGTATTTATTAGTTTGTATCCTACCTTTATTACTTTTACAAATAACTCTAAGGTGGCAAACATATCCAACATACCTTTCTACTTACCTTTACTATAGGGAGTGCACATGTTTTTGCACATATGCAGATCGTCCATTATGATATCCAGACGGGTGGGCGGAGCCTCCCACCACTTTGATAGAACCGGGAGCAACCCACCACTGTTCCTTCTCCTATTTTCTCCATAACAACAACCCTGTGACTCTAGGCATTCCAGTTGCAGGTCAATTCATATTTATTACTGCAAATCTATTCATTGTTAGCATGCAGTATTTATTTCCCTGTTTCAAGGATGAGAGTGAGTTATATTAAACAATATTAGATAGAAAGTATAACAATACATGCCAGCGTATACAGAAATGATGACATTCTTACCAGGTATAATGCTCTAAAGACCTTTTCTCATCTATACCTAAGAATGGCACCAAAGTGCTTTGAGAAAACATTTTTTTCCATTTTTGTAGCTATATTTAAGGATTCAAGATGAAGTGAGCTGGGCAGCAAACAAATTGAATAAATAAATAAAAATAAAATAAAATAAATTCAAGACAAAAGAGATATAAAAGAATGCAATGAACTGTGCAGGCTAGAGATTTCCTGATTGCTTGGCCATCTGCCTTGTTTTACTTAATACAGTCAGAAAACATCAGATATCTTTTTCTTTAAATCTTGATATTCTTAAGATTATAATCCTAGCTGGGTCCACGAGACCTATGCAAGCAGCACTGATACACTCTGAATAGGTGCCTTGAAGTAGATCAAAAAAGATTGATTCAATTTTGGGCTGTGCCTCAGTTCAGTTAGATGAAGCACTCTGACTCAGTGCCTGTAGTCCTGGTGTCAACGAGATTGCTTTCATATGGATTAGCTTTCAGTAACTTCAAGGCACTGTTTTATTTTGCAGAACACCCTTAAAGGGGTGCATCAGTCATGGCATCAATGTAAGGTCCTCTTTTGACATCTTGCAGAGACTTTTAAAGAAGTCTAGAACATCCAGTCATCTGAACCAAGCAGGACTGGCAACTAAATTGACCACTAGCTAATTGTCCTCAGAGTCTGCCAATAATTTCCAGCTCCCAGAGCTTCCAATAATAAATTAACATAAATATTTTAATCTCTCCTCAATTAACATTCAGTAAAATAACTTATTAGATTTTCCTCCTGTCGCTGTCCCACAATCCTTTTAGCTGCTTAGTAGTTTGCCAAGAAATTCTTTATAATAGGCTGTTTTATAGGAAAGCGGATGTGGCGCTAAAGGAGCATTCATTCTGAAAAAGAACAAACAAATGCTGTGTGGCTGGCATCCTCAGAAACCTATGTTGCCCTCAAACATACTTCCAAGTGCAAATATGTTTACTAATGGCATAGCATAGCTTTGTGAGCTGCATTGATTGCCAGTCTGTTTCCGGGTCACTGCTTGTTACTGCTGTCTTTTTTTAAGATATTAGCATACATGTGATTTCATATACCCACTCTGGCTGGGATGGAGCTAATGAAGAATTTAAGACAAAGAATAATGACAATAATCAGATGACCTAGCAGCATTTACCTTTTTAAGGCCATCTTCCTCCCACCTTCATCTTCAATTAATATTGAACAGAATCCATATAGGAACTAAATAAAGAAAACATATCTCCATGAAAATACCCAACACTGAACCCAGGCTAACTGTTGCATCTGATGATTCCATATTCAAACAATCAATCCTTTTAAATGCTAACTGATCATTTACTAATGTAGTGGAGAACTAGAAACAATATCCGTGGAAATACCGTCAATTAACACCTGTCTGTTAGCCTTGTCATAATTCTTATAATTTACTATGTAGCACTTTATGTGAAAACAAGGACCATTTCTTTCTTTCTTTTAATGACTTCTTTGCTTCTTTATAGAGAAGCTTTTTCCAAAGTAGCCTACAGGGAAGGAGCAAAGAGAAGCAAGCAACGTCACAACACTGTCTATGCCTGTGATGTGCCTTTGTTTGTGAAAGAGCAAGAATTCCACAGATTGGCTCTGTTGGAAATCACAGTGTGATTTTTTTTTAAAAAAAGGACAACACTATGTTGTTTTTTTAACTCACTCTCTGTGAAATCAATATTTGGCTTCATCTCTCCATGAAATGTACTAAATAAACAAATGAAATGACAACCTTCCCTCTGAAAATCTACTAAAACTGGATTAGATTCATTTCAGTCTCAGTTTTGCTTGCTATTCCCTGCTAATCTTCCTGGGGGGGAAATACAGCATTTCCTTGTCAAGTCTGAAGAGATCTAGACCAGCAAATGAAACCTTCCAGCCTGAAGGGACAATCCAGTTTGTCCATCTCATTAAATTGTACTTCCGAAGAAATGGGGGCACACCCATGAAATGGGGAAAAATGTACGGAAATGAATGCAATCAACACTAGGCTCACTAAAGCTGTTTTCCCATCCCCATTCCCAGTGGCTCTATCCCTGCGATACCGAGAATGCTGGTTGAGCTGGCACAAAATTAGAATGATCCTAGAGGCAATGCAGCAGAAATCACCTTTATTGCAGGAAGGATTAGTTCTTTATATTCATGAACAATTAAATGTCTTTTTGTACATAGTGGATTTGCAGCTAGACAGAAGAGTAGGGGGATTTAATTTGGGGACACCAGCCAGTCTCCTGGCAACAGCTTTTCTGAGTCTCAACAATTAATTCCAGATTTATATGGTTTAGTTAGCATAAAACTGCTGATGTTAACTGATGTTAACCCTTTGTATTCAGTTACTGGGTTCTAAAAACTTGCTGTTTTAAGTTCCTTGCTTTTTAAAAAATAACTATTCTTACATGGCGGTATATCAGTCAACCGTTCAGTAGGACAAAATAAAATTTCTCCTTGTGAATGCAAGCAAAACTGCAGGATTGCCTGTTTCAGATTTACTAACAGAAAGAGCTCATATTCCTTTAAACTTATGTTTGCAAAAGAAGCTTTTTATCATGCAGTTGTCTGAGTGTCCTTTCTCTATTTTCACACTCGTTTCCTCATTTTTTTCCTTCCAAGAAATTCTGTTAAATAGAAGGGTTGAATAAAGAACTACCTGTACACTGACCATAGGAAGATTTCTTTGTAGGATTTATATCTTCATTTGGATAAAGAAAATAAATGTAGGTGATGAAATGGCTCCTAATATCAGCTGGATCTTCAGAATGATGTAAAAAAAAATGTTAACCAAACTTCTCTCTTTTCTATTAGCAATAAGTAATAAATAGATTCTAGGGAGTTTATCTAGTTTTTTTTATATTTGCCAGAATGTAAATTTCTGAATGTAAACTAATTTTATCACTTATTCAACAGCGATGGGATAACTGAGATATTGTCCATCTCATATATTATTATCATTATAATACATTTATTTAGAACTACATCATTTAAGCATTTATTGGGCTTGATTGCAGGAGCCATTTATTTGTCTGGTGCTTGCATAATTCACATGGTGAAACCATCAATGCAGGATGAAATGAGAGTCTTATCCTTTGGCTGGCTTGTTGCAAAACCTGGTGGCATTTTTGGGAAAGAATGACTGACCAAGGTCACCCAACTTGTTTCTGCAATAAAGCAGAACAGAGTCTGGGTTTCCCCAGTCTTAGCCAGCATCTTAAATACATGTCTTTCCCTCCCCCAACCGCTTCATTTTTCAAATAAGTAAACACATATAAGCTGAAGAGTTTGATACATGGGTCAGACAAGTTGTATAAAATCAGAAGAAATATACAGTTTCAAGTCCCAATTTCTTTGCTTTCCCATTTTCCCTTTATTCTGATAGATATTTTCCCCTTGAGTATACTGCTCGAGCAGAAAATTAATGTTAAACTTGACATTTCTATTTCATTGTATTCTCTAAGCCACCCAGGTTATCCCACTTTGAACCCTGTTTTCATGCTTAAACATTATTGCTGAACATTTGTGGAAGAGTAAACTGTTCCACAGAGCTAGAAGTCAGACGGGGACACATAAGTTATCAACTTAAAGCATGGCTGCTTAGCCTTCCCTTGAATCTATCCAATGAAAGGAGCATGTCACAACTTGGTGTAATTTCACTGTTGATCTCTGTTAATGTTGGAAAGTTGTTTTCAACATTCTGTCAAAATCCTATCTGAAACTTAAATCAATTATATCATATCCTGTACTCTGGAACAAGAGAGATCAAATCATAACCTTCTTCAGGGTGACATCCTTTCAAGTATTTGAAGTGTCCTATTATATTCTCCTTTGTTTTATTTCAAAGTTGCCTCTACCAGGTAGAATAATGTTCTTTGCCTTTTTCTGAACATGTTCCATTTTTAAAATCCTTTTAAAAGTATAGTGTGCATAGTTGGACATAATACTCAGTGTTAAGTCTGATCAAAGTTGAACAAAGTCACAAAATTCATTGTCATAATTTGAAAATTATACTGATTTATTTTGTTTATTGGGATTTATAGACCACTGCTATTTATCAGCATTCTAAGTTGCTTACTTTTCTTTTTTTACAATAAAAGAGTTAAAATGCAAGAATAATACAACAAAATAACAGAACCACAACTTTAAAATTTTCAAAAAGGACAAGAAAAAACTAAGCCATCAGGAGTAATAAATCTTCAAGCAGAATCCAGGTTTGGAGTTCTAACTTATATCAGATCCCTGTTATAATTGATGGTTTTGATTTTTTAAAAAATTTGATTTATATGCCGCCTTTCTCCGGAGACTCAGGGCGGCTTACAATGTGTTAAGCAATAGTCTTCATACTTTTGTATATTTTCTACAAAGTCAGCTTATTGCCCCCACAATCTGGGTCCTCATTTTACCTACCTTAGAAAGGATGGAAGGCTGAGTCAACCTTGAGCCTGGTGGGATTTGAACTTGCAGTAATTGCAGGCAGCTGATGTTAATAACAGTTAATAACACTGCTTTAGTCTGCTGAGCCACAACCATGCCTACAACTCCATTCACATTTTTTATAGCCACTTCATTTTCTAGGCTCATATTAAATTCATATTAAACTACTATTTGAAGTTCTTCTTAGAAATACCATCAGTAAGCGGGGTATCCATAATCCTTTATTTAAATATTTTATTTTATTTTCTAAATCATTCTGCTAATTTTAGCCAATGTCTTTAACTTTTGAAGATTTAAATATTTTTTTCTCCAGCCAGCCAAGTTTATTTCATATGTAAATCTGATAAATAATGTTTTGAACTAGTTGATTAAGTCATTAATACTTTTATTAAAGGGTAGAAAACCCAAGACTGATCCACATGATATTCCACTCAAAACATCTCTCCAATCTGATGCAGAACCATCAATGAACATTTTTGAATATAATTTTAATCTGATCGTATGCATTTGTCATGCCATCGAGCCTGCATTTAAGCAGCATGATTAGCAAAACGGGACTATATATATTTATTTGACAATGTTTATAGATCATATCAGTTAAAAGAAGTATAACTGTAGAAAAACAAAACATATATATATGCAGTAATTGCATATATATATATGCTTTGTTTTTCTACAGTTATACTTCTTTTAACTGATATGATCTATAAACATTGTCAAATAAATTCATTTAAACAACTAAGCAGGAATTGATTGATTAACATATAGTATAACTCTTCCTCCTTTCTTAAAGCTTCAGTTTCTTTAATTGCTATATTCCAGTCACTAGAGTCATCCCACCAAGTCTCTGTTAAATTTATATCCAATTCATAACTAAATGTCTGCAGTATTTCCATAAGCTATTAAGAAATTTATCTGATTTTTTAAAAAAATAAGATTACATTTGTCTGACAGCATTTGGCCTTAACAATTCATGTTGACTTCTGGGTGATTACTGCATCATTTTGAAGATGCTCCTAGATCAAGTTCAAAATATTCCCATGTTTTGGTTCAAACTATCTGATTTTTACTTTGCTGGAACATCCTTTTCTACCCTTTTGAAGATGAGGACAACATTTGCTTTCCTGTCGTACTTTGACACTTCACCATTTCTTTAAGATTTCTCAAAGATAATGCATAAGGGTTCACCCAAACCGTCAGCTATTTATTTCAGCTCTACAGGATATAATTCATCTTTCTTAAATACTTAAAGTAAACAGTAAAATAAAGATATAATGGCCATGCTTCCTTCTATCAGTTAAAAATCTTGCTGTAGAACAGGACAACCTTTTTTTTTGTTAAAAAAGGCTGAACCAAAGTAATGCTGCCTTTTCTCTGTTGCTCATTAGGATTTGCCATTCTTTGACTATCTGGCATACTGACTCTTTCTTTTCCTTTTATTTTGAACTTATCTAAGAAATGATTTTTATTATCTCTGAAATTTAGAATCTTTTTCCAACCAGAGTTCATTCAGAGCTTTCATTTTCCTTACGTTAATTCTATAGTTCCCAGCTGTCTATCTGAACCTCTTTCAGCTTCAAGAGTACATATCCTCCTCTTTCTGTTTTACAAATTTGCCACTAAGTTTTTTGTATAATCGGATAAATTTTCCTACTAACTTCCTTTTTTTTACCCTTAAAAATCAAATACTCTAGTATTATAAGGCGACTTCCTTTCTATGATTCGATTTCTACCTCTTCAACCATTCTATACTGCTTAGAAACAGACAGGATAGCTGATCGTCTTGTCTCTTCCTCCAAGAGAATCAGGACTTTTTTGGAAGGCTCTTCCAACAGGTTTCAAAAGAATTTAAGTTTCCATTACCAAAGAATTTATGTTTCTGTTACCATGGCTTCGCTGTTAATTTGAAAGTTCTGAAGTTCATTTTTGAAGACATCCACATCTATATCTTCTCATTGGTTGGGTGGACAGGAGTATTAGAACAACAACAGTGTTCTTATTTTTTGTCAGTTTATTTTAATTTAGTTTTTGGCAGTATTGTCAAGTCCATTCGTTTGGATTTTTGAGAAGGAATGGATATTTTTAATAATATATACTGCAGCTTCTTCTTCATGTTTATTGTTTGTATTCTTTTGAATGAATTACATCTTTTAATTGATATAGTCCAATCACAGGAGTCATTTCATATTGTCTCCTTTATTTCTGTGTTTGATTGCTAATTAGCTTGCTTTTATTCCTTGCTTTTTATGTCTATCCCTCAGTAAAATGTAAATTGAAAAAACTCTTTTTGCTTCCCCTCCCCAATCTTTCTTTTTGCTGACATAAATACATGCCCAGCTTATGTCGCAAAAAAACCCCTTAACGCATTGTTCGTCCTTCTGAAATAAAACAGCATTATTCACTGATGGAGATATACCAGCAAATTGGTAAAACATTCTTCTAAGGATATTCAAAAATACTTAGAAGAGGCCGTGTTTGGAGTAGTCTTCTGAGCTGTATATCAAGCAGATTTTTTTTGAAAATATTTACTTAATGAGATATTAAAAATGTACTGCAGGAAACAGAGGTCAAGATAGCCACATGCTGACTTTCCTCTTTGCCCTTCTCATAATGTTTTCACATTTAGCTCAGATATTATTGCAACATTAACATGATAGTTATGGTATTTGCTCACATTGGTGGTTTTGCTGGAGGCATAAACTTAAAAAAATTCAGTACGAGGACAACAGGTTACTGATTATGCAATGAGGGGAGTGAACCTGAGACAAGATTGATTTTTTTCAGAAACATTACCTTATTCTGTTCAGGGAGTTGGAAAGAATTCAGTGGAACATCTAATGGATTTCAATGGGACCTGAATATGTTGGGCATATGTTGATTAGGGGTATCTGAAAGCCCAGAGTAATGTTTAGAGATCCTGAATAGACTCATCAATATAGAAATCTGTGGGGATTCAGCTCAGCACTGATCTTTCTGAGTCTTGCAGCAAATGTGTCAGACATAGAGAATAGGTGGGCTGTTCAAATTCAATCAGAAAAACAGGCCATAGCTATGAGTCACTGGTTAGATCAGCCCTGACTCACACTAAGCCCTGCAGTGCCAGGGCTTCATAAATAAAAAGTAGCAAGAGGAAAAGAAACTCAGGAAATGAAGAGCTTAACCTCCTTTGTTTCTTTGGCAATGTAAAAAGGAAAACAAGAAGGATGGCATGATGTATCATGTATATTGAATTAATCTTTGGTGTTTACTTTGACCAGTGTTAGCCTATGTATTAATGGTTCAGCACTTATTGTTTAGCAAGTGATTTTATTTTATCTCTATGCTTACCTTTCAAGGACAACATAATCTGTGTGAGCCTTGTTTTCTCTTCAGATTGGAAATACTGTAATGTGAAGCTATAATTTTATGGGTCTTCAATTGGTTCCTATAATGAACCTGATTGGGGAGGCTATAGCTAGAGTTTCTTGTTCATTAAATGGCAGTAAATTTAGGGTCTCATTAACAGTTTTGCCTAGCCTCTGAATAATATGCCTTCTAAGTTCTCCATGATATTCCAACCTGATTTTAGCCCACTTTTAAACACAAGAACAACACTCATAAAATAACATAGTCACAAACTAGGCTTAATGTGTTTCATTTAACCTGGTGATTAAATTACTAGTGTTTTGTTAGGCTTAATGTATTTCATTTAACCTGGTGATTAAATTACCCAGTGTTTTGTATTCACACAATACAGAGAACACCATCTGCATTGCAAAATCTCAGCTTTAATCTTCTCGTAGATGAAACACTGTTGGGGAAGAGAGATTTGCTTTTGACTGACCAAATAATTCCACAAAGAGGAAGAAACAAAGTGTTTCTTCTATACCAATCTTCTCCAACCTGGCTCCTTTCAGAAGTATTCAAAAGAGTCTCCACACCAGTAGTGGGATTCAAATCCCATCTCTACCAGTTCATTCACGGACAGAGAAGTGTTCATTCATGGACAGAGAAGTGCACAGAGATGTCCGGATGGGTGGGTGGAGCCTCCCGCCGCCATCACTACCGGTTCGCCCAACCCACCACGGCTCCACACATTTGGATGGTGACTAGTTGGGGAAGGTTGCATAGGGGGTCATGGAGGAGAAAGGATAAATGACAAATGATTGCAATGATCTGACACAAACACTACTTCTTACAAATTTGTATATGATATCACAAATGTACCAAAAGGTAGAGCTTGCACTGTGAATTTACAACACACATTTTGTCATTTTGGTATCATAGTTCAGGAAGGATTTCTATAGGTAGCTGTATTAGATTGTTCCTTAGAATTCCATGTGGAATTTTAGTACCACTTACCTACTGTATGTGCAGACTCTCTTGTGCGCACCCACAAGCACACGTGTCCATGTGTGCTTGTGGAACAGAGGGATGGAAAGAGTGACAAATGATTCAGTTTCCATTTTTATTTGGTCTGTCAGAAAAATATATTTCTAATATTTTATGGACTATGTGGAAAACCACAAAGCTGGTGTGATAGTAAATCAAGGCATAATTGTTTTGTAAAGCAATGAGATACAGGATTCACACATTTTAAAAAGAGATTGGACACTTATTTGTCTGAAATGGTATAGGGTTTCTACTTGAGGAAGGCGTTGGACAAAAGACCTATAAGCTTTGTCCCAACTCTGTTATTCTGTTAATTGATGTCCTAATAGGGCTTTGGAAGAAATCACATTTGATTTGAAGACATGTGCACTGCATAGCTATGCTCAGTAATGATAGCTTTACTGGCGTAAAGTACGTGTTTTTGAACCAGAATAAGTAGCAGAGATTTGTCATTTTGTTGTATGCTTAAAACATGAATTTTTGGCAGTCTAGTCCTGAAGCAGCTGAACAGATTATCCTATCATTGGTCTATATGAATGGGCCAACTATGCATCTTATTTTCTTATACATGTCATTTGACTGAAACTGTTTGCCTCTGCGCTTCAATTCAAAAATTTAGAGCTTCTTTGTTCAGTTCTCCAAGTATTGTACTGAGCATTAGAAATGTTATATGCAGCATGGCTCATTCGTATTTCTATACTGGACTCAAAAAGTAAATCTTTATTGTGCTTGCAGGCTGGAAGATAGGAATCCTTTATTTTCTGTTTCCTTTTTCTCACATGAATATAACGATGAAAAAAATAAATTGTTTGCATATAAACTGCATAATAACTATTGTTAGTCTGAGTTGCAATCAGTTTCAATGTCTGCTATCATTTATGTGCTTTTTAGTCAGCTAATATAAAATGTAGTCAAGACTTTAATAAACATTGCATTACATTAATGTAATACTAATTACATTTAAAAAACCCTGTGAACACTAGGTATGAAAATAATTCATTGGCTAATCATATATATGTTTGATATTAGATTAATATGAATGTTTTCAGGCTAACAAAACTTTCAGAAAAGTGCTTTTTGAAAGCACTTTTCTGAAAGTCGGGAGTATGGTAAACAAAAAAATGTTGTTCTTTAGTGAATTTTACAATTCATTCATTCATTCATTCAGTTTCTATAGTCTCCCATTTAGAATAGAATAGAATAACAGAGTTGGAAGGGACCTTGGAGGTCTTCTAGTCCAACCCCTTGCCCAGGCAGGAAACCCTACACCACTGCAGACAAATGGTTATCCAACATCTTCTTAAAAATTTCCAGTGTTGGGGCATTCACAATTTCTGCAGGCAAGTTGTTCCACTTATTAATTGTTCTAACTGTCAGGAAATTTCTCTTTAGTTCTAAATTGCTTCTCTCCTTGATTAATTCCCACCCATTGCTTCTTGTTCTACCCTCAGGTGCTTTGAAGAATAGTTTGACTCCCTCTTCTTTGTGGCAACCCCTGAGATATTGGAACACTGTTATCATGTCTCCCCTAGTCCTTCTCTTCATCAAACTAGACATACCCAGTTCCTGCAACCGTTCTTCATATGTTTTAGCCTCCAGTCCCCTAATCATCTTTGTTGCTCTTTTCTGCACTCTTTCTAGAGTCAATGATTCTGGGCATCTTATAATTCAAAAAAATATATTACAATTAAAGCACTGAAAACATTTTAAAACAATAAAAAACAATGAAAATATCCAAAATAAATATGCATAGTGGCCAAGTTACTTGACCAGTTAACAATACTGTACAGCCAGAAAGTGGGACACTTAACACATTCAGAACCTCAAGCTTGGGAATATAGCCAGGTTTTTTTTTAGGGCCATATGAAAGGTGAACTGGGTTAGAGCCATTCTAATTTCTGATGGGTAGACCCATAGAGTGGGGCCACTGTGGAAAAAGCCTGTCTTCTAGCCTCTGCCAACTGATACTGTTTATCTAACGTGATCTGCAGGATGTCCATTCTGGAAAAATTGGTTTGGATCGGTAGAGACGCTTGGAAAAAGGTTCCAAGCTATGTAGGGATTTAAAGCTGACAACCAACATCTTGAATTGCACCTGGAAACACACTGGTAACCAATGCAGCTCACACAGATGTGATGTTCTGTGCACTGTATATCTGGCACCATTTACTACCCAATGTAGCCCATTTTGCACCAGTTGAAGTTTCCAAATACTCTTCAGGGGTAGATCCATGTAGACCATTTTTCAGTGATCTAAATGAGAGGTTACAAAGGCATGTGTTACTATGAGCAGGGCCTCCTGCTCTAGATATGGATGCAACTGGTACCCAAACTGGTGCATAAAGGCCCTCATAACCAGGAGCTGCAAGTCTAGGAGGAACCCCAGATTATGCACTGGATTTGTCTTGGGTAGTGCAATCCTATCCAGAATTAAAGATGGAAGAACCTCATCTCAGGAGGATTCAAATGGCCACAGCCACTCTGTCTTGCTAGGGTTCAGGGCTGAATTGGGCCCTGTTTCACCCTGGTTGAGTTCCCAACAGCTTCCAGACACTGGGATAGGACATCCAGAGCTTTACTCAAAGGGCCTGAATTAGAGATATAAAGTTGGTTGTCATCTGCATATTGATGATACCTAACCCCAAACCAATGGATCATCTCACCCAATGTACATGTTAAATAGAAGGGAAAAAAGAACAGAACCCTGAGGCAGTCCACAATGTAGAGGCTGGATTTTTCTCCCGCTATCAAGAGCGACTGGAACCGGTGCCAATTGCTTGTTTCCTACTTAAATCGTGCCCCCTCAAAAGTCATGAATATAATTTCACTTGCTGAAATTAATCTCTGCTAATAAATCAATAAACTTCAAAAATAGCACAATTGATATTTATTCAGACATACTAAAAAAACAATGTATCCTTTAGAATTGTAGTCTAAATTAATATTTGATTTTGGTTCTTTCACTCAATTCAGCTGTCTTAATATACATGTTTAGGATGAATATGCGACATATAACTTTGTTGTAGCAGTTCAATGCATGTAATTTTGTTTCCTTGAATGTATTGCCATGATTGTATGGGGTAATCTTGCAAAAATGTGCTGAGGCTGGATCAAAGTCAAATTATATCTAATTTGCTTATTAGTGGTGATCTGTGAAGTAGATGCCAAACAAAGGTTGGCAAAATTAAACCATGGAACAATCTATAGACATTGTTTTAGGAAAATAATGAAAATGAAGCAGAGAACAAAGAGCCTAACACTCTGGGACATATACGCTATATTTCAATGCCTCTCTGTATAGCCTGGGTTATAATAGACTGAGTAGCGAATGTTGCTATGTACTATAATAATGGACTTCAGGCTTCTTAATCTTCTGCTTCTGTTGCTTTGCTAATAAATATATATTCTACTGGCAGATGATGAAATTTCTGTGAGCTGCTAAATGACTTGAAGAGCTGCAAAAAATATCAGCACTGCCTTCGGATGAATGGTTTGATAAATCATTTGACCCTTTTAAAACCACTTTAACAGTTAAGTAATGGATGGCATCAGCCAAATTCTCCTGACAAAGTATGATTTCCTTCTGCACTTTCTCTATTCCAGCCATTCTTCCATTTCTTTCTCTCTCTTATGTACAGAAACAGACCTCCCCCCAATTTTCTTCACCATCATTCATCATGGCTATGAAAACCATGATGGAACTCCATCTTGCTTAGGATTCTTATTTTCTTTTAAAAGTAGCAAGATCTTTCATTTCTGATCAAAAGATTTAGTTAGGTGCTTCAAGTACACATTAGTAAAACAGGCATAAAATCTTCAAAAATGTGTGATTAATGGAGAACATGCAGTTGTGTAATGGTTTTAGGTTGCTGGATAGATCCAGAGAAACCCAGTTTAAAATTCTTGCTTTATTGTATGGATATTTTGGAACTTTCTTTTTATTTAATGTAACTTTCCTAATGTAACAAACAGAGAGATAGAGATAGATCAAGAGAAATAGCGCACTGAAATATCCCCAGAATGTAAGGCTTGTGAAAGAATAATGAAATTCCCACAGTGGAGGAATTGATTGTAAAAATATCAGCATCTGCAGAAATGGCAAAACTGGCTTGTTTGGTCAGAGAACAAATACATACACACAAAACTTTTTTTTGAAAGAACAGAAGCTATATATGTATTTGTACTGAAAGAACAAAAAAAATGAATTGTTGATTTATGGATCTGAAGACTATAAATGATGAGGACAAAATGAAGGGGTAAAGGGTTGCAAAATACTTAAGGGGGAGGAAGGATAATAAAAGTGCAAGTATCTGTTGAAAAGAAAGTAGGTTTGTTTGTTTGTTTGTTTGTTTGTTTGTTTATTGGTTCAATTTATATGCCACCCTTCTCCGGAGACTCAGGGCGGCTTACAATGCGTTAAGCAATAGCCTTCATACTTTTGTATATACCTGTTTAGTAGGGCTTTCACCCCACCCCCTAAGCAGTGTTCTTTTTTATACAAAGTCAGTTTATTGCCCCCACAATCCAGGTCCTCATTTTACCTACCTCGGAAGGATGGAAGGCTGAGTCAACCTTGAGCCTGGTGAGATTTGAACTTGCAGTAATTACAGGCAGCTGGCAGCTAAGTGCTATTTAACAGCGCTTTAGTCCACTGCTCCACCAAGGTTGGAAGTAATCTATATTACTCTATATATTAATCTATATAGATTATACTTCTTAATTTTGGTTTTCTTTTTCTCTTGCACTTTTCTGTTTTGGTGGGTTACCATATGAGCAATTTTACTAAATATAATTTTTAAAAACCAGAACTTGAGGTTTTGCTTTAGGAAAAAATAACATAAAAATAATATGGATAACATATTGTAGGCATGTGCCAAGCCATCAGAAATGGATAATGTTTTTGTTGAGGTAGCCATTTTTGTAAACTGCCTAGAGAAATGAAAATTATAAGAAATAAATAAATTTATTTCAAAATAAATGTTGAAATAAATCCTACTTAATGGAACATTAATTGATCAAATAGCAAGTTGATGGACTTGTAACAGTTAAAATTATACACACACACAAACACAATTTTTATTAATAGTTTTGATCATAATACTAAAATATAATACAACTAAAGTTAAAAACAACAGAAAGGAGTAAAAAGTGTAGGGAAAAATAAAAAAGGAAAGAAGAAAAATTAAGAATATAATACAGAAAGAGAAAAGAACTGTATAAGTAAGTGTTTTCCAACCTTCATCACAATAGGTATAAACAAATTTATGATTCTTCATCTCCTCTAAGGTTAATTATCTCTTTTTCCCATACCTTTTCAATCTTCAGGTCTTTTCAATCCTGTGTCAGTAAAAAGTCCATAATGGGTGGTCAGAAGCAACAAAAGATCTTGTTTAAACCTCAGCCAAACAAACCAACTTTATATTCCTTTCTTTTACTTCTAACATTACTTTTGATACTAGCTCAATCTGATATAAAATTTGTTCTACTACATCTATCATTTCTTAAATAACATATTTAGATTAGATTTACTGGCCCATATGTGCATGTAGGTTCATGAGATTATAGCTACATTATGTGAAACATTGTCTCTTTTTAAAAAGTTATTTGTCAGACCAGACATTTCCATTTTTATGGAAGTTCTCTTTTTCAACAAACTTGGTACTTTACTAAGGATAAAATCAAATTTAAAATGAGGGGTTTTTTCATCTAAACAGAAAAATGCAAATGAGATTGCACAGTATAGTCACATATTCTGGAATTCACTGCAGACAGATAAAATTAATTTGATAGGTGACTCATTTCTTACACTTGCTAGTTCCCAATGATTCATGTGATCTGAGCAGATTTCTAACTCCCAGTAAGGGCAGGCTACTTAAAATATTGTCTGGCATATAACAGAACATTGGCAAATGTCAGCTCTGATAAGTCTATCGTTTGAAGATGAGCCCAAGGTATGCTAAGAAAATTTGTTTTGTTTTTTTAAAAGAGAAAAATAATATGCACAATATTCAGCATGCCATTTTATAAGAGAAGAAATAAATACATAACTATTAAAAAGCAATAAAACCAAATATCTGTCTATTCTTAAAGCAGTCAATTGTAAACTCTGCCTCATAATTTTTCATTTATTTGTTTTGAAGAAAATAAATGCTTAGGCTAAAAATAATGTGGTTTCATTATTTTTCCACTTATAGATTGACTCTGAAGATGTAATTTCCTTTATGTTGTCCATATTTGCTGCTTATTGTACAAGTTACAAATAAATTGCTCTAGTCCAGATGTGTGAAGTATTTTGAACCAGTACTAATCTATCTCCCATCCCTTTCATATTTTTAATTCTAAAAAAACCCCTCAGTATAAATGTGTAAAGCTTACCAGAATTTTAACATACAATATTTGGATGTAAAGGGAATGAGGGAGGGAGGGAGGGAGGGAGGGAGGGAGGAAAGAAGAAAGGAAGGAAGGAAGGTAGGTAGGTAGATAGATAGGTAGGTAGGTCATGGCTATCTAAACATATACTTAGTGTTCTCCACAGATATTGGTTTATAACTGTTATCATGAACACTATCTGCAAATAAAGGTAAAGACAAAGGTAAAGGAGTCCCTGTGGATTTTACCCCACTAGCTGTTGCCAATTACAGGGGCTGCTGCTCATCATTTCAAAGCCACTGAACCAGCACTGCCCAAATACATTTCCGTGGTCATGTGGCCAGCATGACATCACGGATCACTGTTACCTCCACACCAAAATGCTATCTACTCACATTTGCAAACTTTTGAACTGATAGCTGGGACAAGGATGGGAACAAACCCCATTGCGTGGTGTTCAGTTCTTAAACCTGGACTGCCAGCTTTCCAGCTGACAATCCCAGTGTCTTAACTGATGAGTTGCAGCGCCGCTGAATCCCCCCTCATCTGCTAATAGAAGAGAATATTTCAACAGGAGGATGGGAATTATGAGCAAGTGCACCAGGTTCTATTAAGTCAATGATTAGATTAGATTAAATTAACAGAGTTGGAGGGGACTTTGTAGGTCATCTAGTCCAACATCCCGCCCAGCAGGAGACTCTACACCATTTCCAACAAATGGCAGTCCAATCTCTTCCTGAAAGCCTCCAGTGATGAAGCTCCCGCAACTTCTGAAGGCAAGTTGTTCCATTGGTTGATTGTTCTCACTATCAGAAAATTTCTCTTTATTTCTAGGTTGAATCTCAGTTTCCATCCATTATTCCTGGTCTGGCCTTCAGTTGCCTTCAAAAATAACTTGACCCCTTCCTCTCTGTGGAAGATCCTCAAATATTGGGACACTGCTATCATGTCTCCCCTGGTCCTTCTCTTCACTAGACTAGCCATTCTTCATATGTAACCTTTCTTCATATGTTTTAGTCTCCAGTACCCTAATCATCCTGGTTGCTTTTCTCTGCACTTTTTCTAGAGTCTCAACATCTTTTTTATAGTGTGGTGACCAAAACTGGATACAGTATTCTAGGTGTGGACTTACTAAGTCTTTATAGAATGGTGTTAGTACCTCACTTGATCTTGATTGTATCCCTCTGTTAATACAGTTTAGGATTGCATTGGCTTTTTTGGCTGCTGCTGCTGCACATTGCTTGCTTATATTTAGCCGGTTGTCCTCTAAGACTCCAAGATCCCTCTCATAGTTACTGCTATTAAGCCTGGTTTCACCCAGTCTATATGTGTACTTTTGGTTGGGAAAATATTTGTCAACTAAGAATTGAGGCATATTTTCAGTCATAGTTCTCCTATTGTGATATGGCAAGTAAGGTAGAGCAGAAGAACATATGTCCAGAAGCTTCTGTAGTGAATAGCCAAATAAATAAATAGATTACATTTTAGCTGCTCCTTAATAGTTATTAATTCAATAGTTTGGATCTGACCAATTTTAGCTTTGTTTAGATAAGAGATAATTTTTAGGTAGCATTCCACAAACTTCCTTGTGATGCTGGATATATAGACTGCTAGTACTGAAAATATTGTATAATTGATTCATTGATAGGATTATAGTTTGAATGCTATATATAAAACAGATACTATCTCCAGTCTCTATACTTTCATATATGTTAATGCTTTTGGTTTGTTGCTTTTGCAGGATTCCTCCCCCCCCTTTTTTTTTACAGCTAGAATTACACATTTTGGAATTGAGTCATGAGTGGAATTCTGCCTTGCTACCCTTGGCATGTTATTTGTATCGAACAGTTGAATAAGAAAGAAATTTCTCATCCTGAGCAAAAGATCCATTCTTGCTAAGAACATCACAATACCATCTGCTCTTGTTCCGCTGTGCACTTACTGCTTTTACTTTTCCCTGACTTGACTTGTAAATAACCTACTCCCATTATTCCTTAGCCCTCCTTCATTATGAAACTTTTAATGATATTTCCTTTAGTGATTAAAAATGACTCATATTAAGCATCTCTATATGCCCCCAAGAAAACACTAGCCATACACTGCCACTAGAGAATAGTAAGGTCATCTAGACCTTTATGCATGAAGCACATTAATGGGACATCATTTGATGACAATAACTGCACTGTTGTCTTTGACCCAAGAAGCCTATTCATTTATTTAGATTAGAATTCCAATATCATTAAAGCCAAACAATGAACTGTTGTGTACGATTTACTTCTGCATAGCACATCCTAATAAATAAGATAATCTGGAAAAAGGACCAAAAGGACAATCTTCCCATTATTAACATAATTACATCTGAATGCAGCTACCGTAGAAATGATTCTGTGGCATATTGAAACTTTTTCTGAAACAAAAATGGTTTTTTGACAGTCACAGGGAACTCTTATACTTAGGTATAATTATTGCAAATTATAATTTCCAATTGTAATTAGTCACCACAAATGTCACTATAAACAACTTTATATAGACTTGAGATTATTTACTTATTTACAAAGTTCATAGGTCACAGAATCTTTTAGCAATAATTCCAAAATACTGAAATGCAATTAAATCCTGTACAGTATAATAAAGTATTAAAAACCAGATTAAACAACTATAATAATAGTTTCATAAAGCTATTAGATAGCAGCAGAACAGGGCTATCCCTTATGGCAGCTCTACCACATCTCCACTATCACAGACTGGAACCACCACTATAGTAGACATGGAACCATGGTAAGTACCCCTAACCCTTGTAGGCAATCCCAAAACATGCTATTAAAAGTATCAAGTAGGACCGATATGGAGGTCTCTTCAAATGTTATAAACCGGTGTGACCAACGCCACATATGTCCCATTAACCTGAGTGGGAAAAGGTCAAGATAATGTAAACCTTGGCAAATTGAGTGGTCTTGTTGCAAAATCTTGTGCAAAATAATCACAGGAGCTAAGCAGGAGGTTTTCTTGCTCATTCTTCCCTAGGATAGAATTCACTACTGTATTCAATGACTTTTGTTCTGTTTGCCAGTAAGCATGGAGACCTTCAGCTCCTCATCAACAGAATCTCAGAAATATCTGAAAAATATGGCTTGAAGCTTAACACCTCAAAAATCAAGACTATGGTCGTCAGCAAACAATCCATTAATTTATGACTGATAAATACAGAAGGAATACCACTAGAAAAAGTTGAAAGGATCACGTACCTCAGTTTTAATTTACATGAAAGCTGGGACATGATCAGTGAAGTAAAGACAAGGACAGCATTCTTCAAAATGAAAAAGGTCTTCTACATTCACGACATACTGTAAGCCTAAGACTGAAAATCAGGCTTGTCAAATGTTACATCTTTTCTATCCTGCTCTACGGAGTAGAGAGTTGGTCTCTGACAGAAAATCACTTGAAGAAACTAGAAGCATTTGAAATGTGGATTTATAGATGGCTGTTACGTATAAGCTAGGTTAACAAAATCACAAATGAAGAGGTGATAAGCCTCTTGGGAAAGCAAAGGGAAATCATTAAAGCCATTAAAAAGCGAAAGTTAGAATATTTTGGATATGTGATGCGACACCCAGAAAAATACGGCATCCTTCACTTAATCCTCCAGGGAAAGATTGAAGGCAAACAAGGTCTAGGCAGAAGAAGAGCATCATGGCATCAAAACCTAAGGGACTGGTTTGGACAAAACTCAGCAGCACTTTTTCCTGCGGCTGTTAGCAAAAATAGGATTGCCAACATGATCGCCAATGTCCGATGACAGATATGGCACAAGAAGAAGAATTCAAGGACTTTAGCTAACAGTCCTCTGATACAATAAGGTAAAAGAAGAAAGTACATTTCATCTCCCTTACCATCACAGTAGTGGCTTGAACAGGCTTGTACCTATGCTTAATAAGGTTCACTTTCTCCACTGGCATCTTTGGCTTTGTTTCCCAGTCTCAGATACCAAGGCATGGGAATTGAAAGTCCCCCAACATTATTGCACATGGTGACGCTAACATCATATCAAGGCACCTGGAGTGGGAATCAGCTAGCAAAAGGATTATTGGTATATCAGAAATATTTACAAATTCCCAAGAGTGTTTATAGACTTCAAGATTATGGGCTGAAAGAATAAAAGGTGTGACAGATCTTACAGTGTATGGCACATGCTTTGCACTGGTTATTATTTCGTTATCATCTCCTTGAATCATATCTGTCTTTTCTCAGAATTGTGTGATAGTTGTAGAGAACTGCCATAAGATCTTAGTCAAAGACAAAGTTGTTTTAAGGAGTTGCTGGTAGTTTCTGTGTGTACTTCCCTTACACATCATAAAAAGCTAGCAAGAATTTCAGATTTGATCCTTTGTATAACATTTTTAAATGAACTATCACATTTGCCAAGAAAAAAAAAAAGAAAATCCAAAAATTTAGTACAGAAACATTCCATATATAATTTAGACAGAATATTGTTTTATGTTGTCAATACATATTAACTGCTGATGCCCTTGAAATAAGTTGTTATAGAAACAGGCTGAACTGTTATACAACTTTAATTCTAGAGAGAATATTGCAATAGCTATAAATAATTGCCTATCTGTCACCACGCAAAAGATTTTAAAAGCCAATACAATATCTCAATATGTCAAACTGGGAAATGATGGGCACAGAGATCATATCCTCCAGCAACTGAATCTTGAAGAAGTTAACTTAGAAGGAAATACCTTATTTATAGATACAAAAGTGGAAGAACTTTTTTATTTCCATAACCAAGGGACACTAATGGATGTGAAATTATACATTTAATTGTTCAAGAGTGTCATTATTGATTGACATAATGGCTTCCTTTCTTTCTCTGAAAAGTATAATTATAGACATTACTCCATCCCAGTGAACAATCTTTTAATTTGTCTCTGGCCAAGAAACGTGAAATCCAATTCCTCCCTGGGCTTCAAAACCAAGAAATCAATAAAAGAGCCTAAAACTAAGACCACATTTGTTATTTTTTCAACCAAGCCACAACCTCTTGAAATCAATGTCTGCATTTGGAAATGAACTCATTTAAAAACAAAAAGTGCAAATTCTAGCACAGAGATCTTCAAACTTGGCAGCTTTAAGACTTGTGGACTTCAACTTGAAGTCCACAAGTCTTAAAGCTGCCAAGTTTGAAGACCTCTGTTGTAGCATCTATAGTGTATTTCCCCTTGCTACATATTGTGGTTTGAAAGAAGAACTGAGAGAAGTTGCAACTTTTCTTTTGGTGATAATCTGTGAAAAAACTTCAGTCTAATGAATCTCATTTGGAAATCTCAGTCTAATGAATCTCATTTGGGAAAGGAGCATTAAAAAAGAGATAAATAATTAACAAGTGATATTTCAAACCGCTTCAGAGTGCCAGGAGTTCAATACAAAATTACTTCCAGAAGAAAATAGTAGAAAGGATAATGAAGAATGATTAAATTAATAATAGGCATTGGGCCATATTGCAAAAAATGCTTAAACAAGACCTTAAAATAGAAACCATAAGCTATGGAACAGGTGGTTAATATTGCCTCATTCACCTCCATTAACCGAATATAACTTTTACTGGTTTGGAACAGAAGATTACTTTTAATTGAGTGTGGAATTGAAGACACCATCTTTGCTAAAATTAATAATATTTAAAATATATATTCAAACCCATGCCTGAGTAATTCCCAGCTCTGTTTTGTAATATCATGTTTAATGAAAGTTTATATTCTCTGTTGTGATTTGCTTGTTCCAGTGGTGAAATCCAAATTTTTTTACTACCGGTTCTGTGGGCGTGACGTGGCAGGCGTGGTGTGGCTTGGTGGGCGTGGCTTGGTGGGTGTGGCTTGGTGGGTATGGCAGGGGAAGGATACTGCAAATCTCCATTCCCACCCCACTCCAGGGGAAGGATACTGCAGAATCCCATTCCCTCCCCACTCCTGGGAGAAGGATATTGTAAAATCTCTATTCCCATCCCACTCTGGGGCCAGCCAGAGGTGGTATTTGCCGGTTCTCCAAACTGCTCAAAATTTCTCCTACCGGTTCTCCAGAACATGTCAGAACCTACTGGATTTCACCCCAGGCTTGTTCCTTATAAAGAAATTGCTAAGTTTACATTTTTGTGTCTTTTTTTTTCTCCCATGAACCAAACAGCTCCATTTGCAGCTTTAAAGCAAAGGTCAGTTTTAAATCTGAGTTCTGGGTTCCCCTGAGATTCTTATGTGGGTTCTCCCTTATTCTTTTTCATTTAAAATGAAATTAAAAGAAGAAATTAAATTTTAAATTAGATAGAGTGTGATGGGATACCCCACCACTCTCCATAGGGAGTACTAGTGGTTTAATTTCTTTCCTATATTCCTCAGAAACAAAAGAGAAAATTAAGAGCTTTAGTTAGGACCAGAAGTTGTACATATAATTCTATGAATGTGTAAATGGGAGTCCTACTAAAGCACTGTGCAGGAATTTCTCTGATTCAGATCTAGAACTGAGACCAACAAAGGTCTTGTATACATTGAATAGAGTGAGAAAATTCTACTTTTATTCTAATCCAGGCAGTTACTGCATAACTGCCCTTTAAAAAATTGAGCTTCTGATACTTGGAGAGAGAAGTATATATACAAGGGAAGCCACAGATACAGATTCATGGCTAGGACAAATTCATAAGCAGGGTTTCTAGTAGGGCTAACATGTTTTGTAGTCATGCATAAAAGTACAATGTTATTTCTTTAAAAATTCATATCACCAGTTTGTTGGAAGATGTATTTAGATAATGCTTCATTTTAAGATTTTGGTCTTTAAATACTATTTTTTATTAAGCTCATGTAATGGTGGATTTAATTTTTTGAAGAAGCTGTACTGTTTTTGGGTTATCTTGGATCAGTTTTGCTCATGTCTATAAAAATCTAATCATTCGTAGAATATTCCCCCATCTCAGAATAAATATAGTCATGACTTGTTATTGTTGGTGGTGCTGTAGTTATTAGCACTCACACTATCTTGGTTTTGGTTCTATTGCATAACTAAGGTAGTATTTGGCATTTGTAATCCTCTCCCTTTCTCCCTATAAGCAAGCATAATCTTTTATTTTCAAAACCTAGATTAAAATTTGTATCCAGTAGAACAATGTGAGACAAGGACCTATATAAACTCATTGCTTTCCTTAATCTTTCTGTTTTATCCATTGTTTTTCAAATTCTTGGCTTTATTTCCACCCTCATTGGAATGAAATTACTATGAAAGTAGATTAGTTTTCTCATATATTCAAGCTCCTTTCAAAGATTAAAATACAAAGCATTGAACCAAGTGGCAAAGCTGTGCATAATGCTCATCTCAGAGGAACCAATGAATTTGCTCTGAACTTAAAAAGTCCAGTGTCCAGTCTACAGCAGGAGTGTCTATAGCAGGGGTGTCAAACTTGCAATGACATGTTGTCGTCATGTGACGTATCACAACTTTTTTTCCCTGTGGGTGGGTGTGGCCAGTGCATGAGGCATCATCCGGCCCATGGCCTGCAAGTTTGACACCCCTGGTCTAAAGGAAAGAAATTTGGGAGTTCAGGGAGTTAAGTAAGTGTGCGATGGCTGTGGAAGCATATGGTTTCTTTTTCCTTGCTTCCCCAACTTTTTTTTCAAATGGTGAACAATTTCACCTTGTTTAGAATAGCAGGCACTGAGGGCATGATCAGAGAAAAGGCAGGAATTGTATGGATTTGAGATTAATTGAAATCCAAACTGCAATAAGTCAGCTCTATATGTTAACAGAAAATCAGATAAACTCTCTCTAAAATGTCTGCTTTTTCAAGCAGTTGCAATCTTGTTTCCCAACATGACAGCAGCACCTGAACATGGCCATTTGATTCTACAGAGGAAAAATGTGCTATAAATGGGATCTTTAAAAGAGACAAACACACAAACGAATTGGATGCTTGTCCCTTGCACTGATGTAAATGGAAGGAAACTGAATATTTATGAACAAACTCCCAGGGTAGATTGTAGCACAGCTAGGGTTTAGAACAGAATAAACATGTAGTAGTTGGACATTAGTCTCACAAGATGTGCTATCAAGACTATGACTAATTGTCATTTTACATATTAGAGGATTCTCATAAATGTTTAAAAGCTTAAAACGAGAAAAAGTTTCCCAGCAATAAATCTCTCTAAATTGCAAACACAGCTGTATCCTTTGAGATAAATGAATAATTTCTCTAATAAATAATAACAGAGTCTGAGACAATAAGTTTTTGAATTATATTTAGTGTCAAAATAGTTGTTAATTGGTTGTGATGATGCATGGCTCTTCATTCACTGCAAGGTTTTCTCAGAGGAACCTAACAGAGAATACAGTGGGTTGCTGTACTGTTCTTACCGGAAAAAGCTAAAGTGTTTGGGAGCTGTACTTTTGGGAAGAAGTGACTAAGGGAATATATAATCATAACTCATAAAACAATGGATGGTATGGAGAAGGGAAGCAGGGAAAACTTTTTTGTTCCCCTTTCAAAACATAAGGACCAGAAATCATCAAATAAAGCTGACTGGAAGGTTGTTTAAAACAGGGGTCACCAACCTTTCGGAGCCCAGGGACCACTAAATTTATAATTTCAAATCCCGTGAACCACTAATACGATCTGCCTAATGACCAGCTGGGTGGGCGTGGCTAGGTGGTCATGTGACTGGGTGGGCAGGGCCAACTTGATGTCACTCACGTTGAGGGGCACCTCACCGACCTCTAATCGCCCCTCCCCTCCCAGTCAGTCCTTGCGTCCCTGCCCGGGCTCCTTAGGGCCCCAACAGGAAGCAGTTGTTGGAGCTAAGGAGCCATCATGAGAAAGAGTTGGCAAAACAGCTCATTTCAAATTGGATCTGACCAAAAAGGAGATTCAGCAGAAGAACCTCACTGTGGGCTACAAACATAGGCTTTCCAAGCAGAGGGAAGACCTGTGGGAGTGCAAGGCCAAGTACCAGCGCCTGGAGGCTCAGCAGGCTGAGATGGTCAGCCAGTTCCAGGCCATGATGCAGTCCGACTGGAACAAGGTCCTCTGGCTCTTTGCCACCAGCGGCACTTCCCTCCAGCCTTTGCCCAAAGCCCCACACCAGGAGGTTGAAGCAGACCCCAAGTCAGAATTTCTGGCATCCTCCCAGCTGCACAAAAAGACCGCAAAGGGAGAGACTCTCTGCAGTAACACAAATGTTCATTGAACATATCTGGCCCAGGGTCCGTAGTTTGAGGACCCCTGATTTAGTGCAATATAAAAAATGCAAATAATGTTTCTGCGGACTGCCAAAATTTTCTTGCGGACCACCAGTGGTCCACGGACTACCAGTTGGTGACCGCTGGTTTAAAACATACACTTCCTACATATATAATTAACCTGTGGTATTTATTATGACAAGATGGTCAGTAATTTGGATAGCTATAAAATCATATTAGAAAAGTTCAGCATCAACAAAAGTCCCAACATTTTTGGTTGAGAATAGTGGATACTGTCTCAAGGACAGAAGAAAGGTGAGACCCCTCCCCTGCTTTCGGATATCCCAGAGGCATCTAGTTTGCTGCTATGAGGAACGATAGATAGACAGACAGACAGGCAGACAGACAGACAGACAGACAGACAGACAGACAGACAGACAGACAGA